>CM070078.1:18677226-19312444 GCA_036250285.1 Pyrocoelia pectoralis
TGATACCACAGGTAGATTATACAAAATCAACAAATTGCTTTGGAAACTTATCAGAAAGATTCCAAGAGTTCTTTTAATAGATGACCGAATGGTCGCATTTAGAGGGCGGATCCACTTCCGGCAATAGGTACATATCGAATGAGACGCACAAGTATGGCGTCAAGTTGTACAAATTGTGTACGCCAGAAGGAAATATGTGCAGTATTAAAGTATATGCTGGTAAAGTGGACACGGGCGTGGAATTGGGTCACGCTCAATCCGTAGTTTTAAAACTATTAAAGAGTGTAGACGTTAAAGAAGGCATCATTTTGTACTCCGATAATTTTTCCACAATTTGTTTATACCTCAAATTGCCTATTACATTACACCATTTTTTACTATATCGTCGGTACCTACTATAAAAGCTATTGACATAATTTTTTTTTAAATTACTCCCTTATTAATTTTCCTTTCAATAGCAGTGAGAAAAATATTTCGTACCATTTGAATTTTTTTAGAAAAGTCGACCGTTTTGTTCTTTCAACAAGTTGGGCCTTGTATTGGTAGACGGAGATAAGAAATTGTTGTCGTTTTAGATTTTTTGGTAATATCCACCAATCTTGGCAAATTCAAGTAACCAGTGTCGAAGTTACGTGATTTTTTCCAGTAACACGTTCTTTATTCTTCTTCTTCTGACAGCAATCGTAACCATTTATTAAACAAAGTTTTACATACGTTTGATGAATTCCTCCATTTTTAGTTTGTATTCGTATGTAATAAAAAACTTGTAGAGTTGCAAACTAATTTATTATATTTTCGATTACTTTAGGCGATCGATTTCGGTCATGTGACCATCATCAGGCCATGCTGAAAAATATTCTGTGAGACTACATAAAACTATCCTCCTAGAGGCTTTGATCATCAGCTGTTACTGTCTCGCTTTAATTTCATGTCATTAGAATCTAGGCGTAGTAAAATGTCGGTTACGTTCCTTTACAAATTGTTAAATAATTTAATTGATTGTCCATATTTATTGTCACTTATTTGTTTTCATGTTCCATCTCATACAGCACGTAATCATAGAACATTCTATCATCCCACACCTCATAGCAATATGCTCAGCAATTCGCCTATCCTAAGTATGATTAGGATTTTTCATTCTCTACCGCAATCGGTTGATATCAATCATTGTTCATTGCGCGCCCTCATTTCAGCTACAAATCTTTAAAGGAACTGATTTTGGTTTTTCTGCTAATTAATAGTTAACACATAGTTTTTTTTTATTCTCACTTTTTCCTTCAAGTATTTTTTTATTACATTATTTAATTGTACACCTAATTTTTAATTTTTAAGTTTTAATTTGTTAATTTCTTACTTCTCTCAATTGTTTATATCTAAATTGTCCGTTAATTGGATTTTTCTTTCTGTTTGGGCAATAAACCTATTATTATTATTATTATTATTATTATTATTATTATTATAAAACCTACAATTACCATTCTTCTTCATTTGACGGTATTTATTCATACATTTAATTAGTAAAGTTGTTGGGAAAAAGACCTTGCAGAGAATTAACTTATAATATTTTTTAATTCATTATTTCGCCACTTGGTTAATGGCTTCATCAGAAAAAAAAATTAATTAAGTTAACAAACACAGTGGCATCAGAACAGCGGTGACTATAAATTTGAACATACTGTAATTGTTAGTCATATTAAAAATTCGTTGTAATTAATATCAGTCTAAGTCGAAGTTGAACACAAAAAAAAATATTTTTCATTTTTTTTTGCAACAACCTGTTTTTTTTTGCAATTCGTAGACCAAAATACTCGCCTTCATTTAATTAGTTATAACTGACAGAAGATTTTTTAGCATGGCTTGATGATGGTCGCATGACCGAAATCGATCGCCTAAAGCAATCAAAAATATTTTATATTAGTTTTCAACTCTTCAAGTTTTTTATTACAAAGTTTTACATATTTCCTAAGGAAACTTGCCCAAAAAATGGGAATTTTAGCTTGACATCAGTGAAACGCCCTCTGGTGGCAATGATAGGAAATTAAAAATAATTTCCAGGATTTATTATACGATTTTTTATTTCACTGTTTAATCTCGAATAGTTTCTGAGTTATAGCCAGCCTCCTTTCTCAGTAGTACATCCGGTACAAAGCAATACATACGATGTATTCGGCTAATAAATGAATTATAATATTTTGAAAACCTTGAAAACACTCAGAAAATGTACGGAAAAGCTGCCGTCATTCTGTATAGCTTCATTGGATTTACCACAGCCAAAAGACAAGTAAGAAATAATTTACCTAATAGGTAATTTATTGAATAAACAAAGATATTTCCTCATTAGAGACGACAGCACTAGATGAATTCGTCGGCAGTACGGCAGAATGTCACAACCCATGCAGGTATTGACAGTTAAGCAACTCGCGCTCTGGTCAGTACTTGGATGGGTGACTGGTTCACTCTGTGGCTCGGTGTGTCCGGCAGGGGGTAGTACAAAGGGCCCGAATGAAGCCTACGTACGCGTGGACTCAGGTCCCATCCCCCATTCTAATTTACATTTACTAGATGAATTCACTGACTTATTGATTAGGCCAAGAACCATCGTTTTAAATTGAATTAACGTAATGGCGTAAGTCTTCCATCCCTGAAAATCTTTATTGTCCAGTGGATAATGAAATTTGCAAATTTTCACGGGCTGTAACACTACACCCTGAATTTTTTTGAACACTTGACAAATTCTTGAAGGCGACTGAATTCTTCACATATTGAGATCGCTGGATAAAATGCAACTTTTGTTGTATATTTGTAGATCAATGAAATTCGTAAATATTCTGTCAACGAATTGGAAAGGTAGTTACAACCAAATCACTTGTTTGAAACAATAGGTGTTTTCTTTTTGCATCGCCACAGGGTTAGGTAAAGTCACAATCATCACGTGATTGAAGTGCCTTGCGTCATGTACACATTTCTGCCTCAGGTTAATATAAAAGTTAAATAAAGCTTTTAAAACGAATAGGGTTATCAGAACTGAGTCAAATTATTTTTATAAAACGAATGGTGTGTTATTGACAGAGCTGATTTAGGTCTACCACAACGTGCAAAAAGAAAACACCTTTTATCACTTACTAATCCGTCTAAAAAGCACCACAAGTTTCGTATTTACTTTGAAATTAAATTATTATAGAAAGCGGCAGACTCATGGCATAAATGTGCCGTTTCCGTGCCTTGTCACCAACCCCAGATGATATTCCAATATAATGCCATGTTCCTTTAAGATCAATTGGACTTCCCGATGTGTACTTAACGCACTTCCTTGTTCCACAGTTTCTGGCGACTGCCAAATGAGTGATTGCAACAACTCCAACACGTCTTTGATTTTGGAATATTTTAAAATTGAAGAAGACAATCATTAAAAGTCAGGTACCTGACAAAGTGTTTCCGTAATTCTCAAAGAAATACCTATACATAATAACTGCTACTTTTTTGAATTTTAATTTAACATGAATTGGTTGAAATACTATTAAAAATTATGTACCGAGTGTAAATAATACTATTATCGTTCTCCTGTTTTAAAGCGAAAACAGTCAATTTCTACATGCGTTTTTGATGGCATTCTCGAAGTCGTACCTACTTCATCGAATTTTGCATAATATATTCTTCCTGGGATTTAAAGTTGTTAAGCTTATGTTGTATTATCCACAGGTTGTAAAGTAGATGGGCTGAACTATTAGCAAAATGACATTTTTGCATGAGATATAAATTATAGGTGCAAAATTGTATCAAATCCATGTATAACAATGGGTAATTTTGAAATGTTGATACAGGGGGGGGCTATTGTCGTCTCACTATTACAGAAACATAATATCAAGCTATACAAATATTTTGGTGACATTTCCTTATTATTTAATCAAGAGCTACTTATACTTCGAAGGTTATTCTTGTTTTGTATAATTTTTGTAACATTTGTGTGAACTTAATAAGTGTTTTCCGGTTTCTGATACATTTGCATGATATTAGCAGCTATTATATTTAATTTAAGTAAACATTCTCTCGCCCAATTTTACATAAGATTTCACACCTATTTGTATGACAATTCTGGAATAGTTCTTAGGTATACCTGCAAAAGAGGTTACGCAACGAAAGCAGTGACGTAATTGCAATGAGAGTAATTTAAATATTTAAATACATATTGAAAAACAGTTTTGAGTCAACCTCATTTTCATACCCGTAATTGCATGTTACGGGTGAAGTTTATGGACAAAATACACGCTTTAGTATCAATTTATTTTAATTTTGCACGCTACAAAAGAGAATTTTCATTTTCACGTTACGTTGGATTCTCAATTTTTGTATATTTGATGATCGAATATAAAATAAAATGAATTTCCTACCTAATCAACAACACTGAAAAGTAAATTCTAATATCCTCTCAAGAAGTGACAATCCCATTATCGGCTAAATGAAAATTTCCCAATTTATTTAAATGGAGTTAATAGAATGTAAGAAATTAATATTTGATCACATCTTAAAATCGATTTAGCGTAATTATGTACTTTAAATACTAAACCAACGATTAAATAGTCGCTTCAATAAAGCCAGAAATTTTATTGACTGGATTTGAAAGTCTCCAGAGGAAATGATAAAGGGATAGCAAATGGTTAGCACGTTCACACAAGGGTAGTTAAAATCCTTTGAAGATAATCCAGTAGTGGATTATTAACAGAAGAACAAGATTTACAAGCGATTATGTTCTAATTATACCTTAACCGAAGTTTGTTATTTACTTATCTGCAATATTATGGCCATTATAACTTCTTTATAGAAAATAACTCCTAAAACGAAATGATATTTCTCATCAAATCTTTTACCGCTCGTAAATTAACGTTAATGATTCCTGGCAGTTAAACGACCCTATTTTCGTATAATTGCAATAGAATCTTCAATTATCTCTATCGAAAAAGTTGAATGTTGTTAAGCGCAAGTCCACATTAAGCGTGCTTAAACTGAACGATTACAAATGTAAATGCCTTCAATTTAAGATAAAAAAAACAGAAGCCAGGAACTAGGTGGAGTCGCTGTGGCCGAAGGTAAACTATTTGTCTATACTTGTCGCTATTAGAAATCTACTATTATTTATTAAGTATGAAGGTCGGATTATAGTATAAATGCAAGGGTTTGTCTTTCACAAATCGTATTCCATCGATACACAAACCACAACAAACACCTCAAAATGAACGCTTTGGTAAGTATTACCTACTTGTTATTGATGTACTTAATGTTTTTAATATCATTTGTATTACGCAGATCATTGCCTCATTTGCTTGCATCGTTGCCTGCGCTAGCGCTAGCGGCATTTATGGCGGTGCTGCTCTATATGCTGCCCATGCTGTACCTGCTGGACCTACCACCCTTGTAGGTGCATCAGGTGTTGTGGGACCTCATGGAGCCGTAGGACCCGCCGGTGCCGTTAACGGACACGGAGCCGTTGGACCAAACGGAATCCCTAACGCAGTTCATGGTGGAATTATTGCCGCACCCGGACTTATTGGTGGTCTTGGATACGCTCATGCCGGATTTGCTGCCCCTCTCGCTTACGCACATGCCTATGATGATGGACAATGGCACGGTGAAGGTCTCTGGGAATCTCAAGATCATGCTGGACGTATCTATGGACACGGATGGTAATTCGTGTTGGGTTTGTGTAAAAAATATTTCAATCTTCTCTCAAAACCTCTATAGTCCTGTTGTAAAAAATATTTATATTTCCTGTAAATACTTGAATGATGTAATTACAAACATTTTCCATAAAAATGGTTTTTCTTTTAATTTTTCGGTGGCGTATGAATTGTTTGCTCCTGATACATACATGTAAAACGCTTCAACATGCTTTAATAGAAACAAACGCTTAGAAAGTATCTTTATAAGATACTCAAGGTATTTCCTTTAGGAATTTCGGTAACAAGTGCTCATGCCTCAGCTTCCAAAAAGTATATAGTAAAGGACAAAATTACTTTAGATTTCCAATGTGTCTAAGTTCCAAAGAATTCTAAACTTCTAAATTTCAATACTTCAATGAAATATAATAAACAAGCAATAAACAAAAGGTATAGGTAAATTAGCATTGAAACAGTACCTACAAATGGTCGTTAATCTTGCAATAATTGTATTATATTATTATATTTATGACGCACATGAAACAGCTTAACAATAAAAAATTAATAATGCATAATTTTACAATTTTCCTCTAATAACCCAACGTACTTCGTCACAAATGGGATTACAAAATTCTTGCTCAAATGATTCTCCTCAGTAAGTATGAATAGGCACTATATTTTAAAACATATTATCTTAATTTTTAAATGTAGACGATTATAAAGATACAAAAAGTCTAAGCAAAAATATTTTTTAGGCGCCGGGCTTCTTCCCATCTCACTCACTGCAGAGGCGCGCGTCCCGTATAATCGGCGTCACCACAATCAACACACCTATCATTCTACCCTTTTCTAAATCTTTTTATGTAAACCCCATTCTCCCCATGCCCTGTTATAAATTGTTCATAACCCACCTCACTGTGCTTCCTCAGATTCAGGTTCAGGCGCTTGGTCCGAGATTTGGATCCCCCTATTACTACTGCTACCGATCATAGGTATTGGTTCTCCTCAGCCTGTCTGCCTCCTCCTTAATAATCAGCCACCATCGGTAGGTATGTGTTTCTTGCAGTTCTATAATTACATCGCGGCTATCCTAAGCGTGATCTTCCTTTTGTATTCTCCCATGCAAGTTTGGACGCAGTTACTGGCAGTTGTTCATTAGTGCATAGGGTTTGCAAGATGGCTAACATGTTAGATATGGGTATTAAACTTTAAATTTTCATCAATAATTACTCCCAGTATTTCGATCCTTACTACCACACCTTTCACGTTTCCCAATGCTGGGGTGGGGAGGGGGCTCTTCCTATCGGCAATCACTGCTGCGATTTATTTGGTGCCCACCAGCTTAAACTCGTTTGTAGAGTCCATCCATGGCTATGGTTATCTCTACGGCTCGAACACTTTTGAGGAGTCCTAGGATGAGTAAACAGTCGCACTTCAATCTTCAGAGATATGGTCGAAGTAAAGACACTCTCTACATCAAGAGTTCCCTAATTCGGCACGTGTCCTTATTACCGTCTTGATAATATCGCAGTGAGCCCTTTTTGAACCTATACTGGTACTGCGGATCGGATATTTTGGAATATTTTTTAACGCGGTCTACGAGTATCCTAGGCATCATTTTCTCCATGTCGCTGATGAACGCAAAGTGTCTTTAATTTTCTTTGGTATCAGTACAATGTCTGATTTTTTCCGTTTCTTAGAGTTCATCTGGTTTCTTAAAACCGCTTCGTAAGTGGACGTCAATAAGGGAGCATTCGGTTGGGCAACTTGTGCTACCAACTCCGCCGGCCTCTCATCTGACCCTGGCGTTTCCTTTTTTGACAACCTCTTATCTACTCCCACAATTTCATCTGCCCCAATGTCTATACTGATTGTAGGCTCCTCCTCTTTTAGGCAGCCCTCTCGCAGTGTAAGTTCTTATAAAACATTCCCAAATTCCAAATTTCCCTGCAATAAACTTTTATATGCTTGGCTCCTGTTTAACTCCTCGCAGAGCTAACGCCCGCATTTCTTTTTTTAGCTCTATATGGCCTAGAGAAGTTTATACTGTGTTTCATATCATCATAAGGGTGAATCATGTCCACTATTACAGATTACACTCTCATGTGAAAATTTTTAAAAGGAAATGAGACGAATAATTATTGTGATTTTATATTTGCAGTGTTAAGAAAACCTGTTTAATCGACAAAAATGTCATAGTTACCCAACTGATAATTATGATCAAGTGAGTATAAATTATGTTTTTTCTTGACAGTTCTCGCTAACAGCTAACATGGTCACGTTTTTTTTCGCGTCACGGTTTACGTCATATTCACTTTGAGAACGACGTCAATATGTCACAGACCTGTAACGTATATATAACGTCGCTTTTTCCGTCGTTAACGTCACATTGACGTCTTAATAACGTATTTATATCGTGAAATATAGGTGAAATTAACGTCACTTTCTCAAATGCAGGAATTTATAGGAACTGTCCTCGCCAGGAGTCTTTACCGCTACGTCGATCAACAATCCTGGCGAGGATAGTACACTGTTAACATTTGAACTAGTATATCGATAAGACGCGTGTAAATAATAATTGACACAATTTTTGGACTAGTATGTAAATTCTACTTATAATACGCTAACACATTACAGTTAATTAATGCATCAAACACCAACCACCGTTAACAGACAAATTATAAGGTTAGGTTATGAAATTAACAATGTCCACCTGAATTGTATTACAATAAATGTGCGGTTTACATAAATTACAATACTGAAACAACAGAACACCAGATCACAGATTGCATTTACACTGTGACGAAAGTATAAAGTAGCGTTAATAAAATAATTGAAAACAGACTCTTGTCTTCTCCCTATATGATTTATCAACTAAGTATATACGTCACTCGTCAATCCGAACCCAATTGCCTTAAAATTTCCTATCACTTAATTTCGACGTCAATATGACGTGAGCATGTTAGCTGGTTCTCAAACGCGTATTTATTGTGATCGTTTTGTTACTTTACTTGTATTTCTCAAAATAAACAGTTAATTAAAATATCCTGTACCTGTACACTGTTCCTTCCAAAGCGCTTCACTGGTGGTAATTGAAAATTTGCTGTTTTCATGTCATATTATAAGTGTTGATGTGTGCCTTACGGCACCTGTCCAAACCAAACAGTAATTAAGTTCATTCAGACGACGCACAACAAGGTGATTCTAATAAGGACATCTTGTTGGAAGACGCGTATAATGAAAACTTTCTATGTCAATAAGGTGTAATGGAAGATACGTATCCTTCCACAATCTGCTTTCTCGTACTTGCACACTGCACTAAACGATTATGTGAATGTGAACGATCATCGCCGTAGATCAATTTTGTAAGCGCGACAAGTGTGATGGATAGAAATACCTATCGATGAAAGGAACGTAAATAAAAATTAATTAGGTTGATGTACAAAAGTAGTTACGATTAAGAGCAGAGAAATAAATGAAAAGGAACTCGATACTTTTTATGTATTTCACTTGAATTCGTACAAATTCCTTTGAGCCGATTTCTTATAAAAAAGCCAAATACGAATCGAACGTATGAAAGGTGAACAACTTGCTATAGTTCAGTATATGGCATTAATCTGCTTGAACTCGCTCCATTCCCTCGTTTAGCGCCCTTATATAGAAGTCATGGTGGCAACCTGCATATAAAGAAACCTTATTTTGAAGTTAATATTAAATTTTACATTTCGCATTTGCGTCATTGCTTTAAAAACAAAAAAAAACAGCTAATTGCATCATACGTAATAGACATTTCCTACTCAGACTGTTAAATTTATATACAAAACGGCTTTATTTAAGTTAAACGGACCGAGTGACGTTCATTCGCAACTGTTGTAAACGGGAGTCTCGCAAATTTGCAAAATTACTTGGCTGTAGTGCTCTTGCAAGCACGAAGTTAAGCATCTGTTTTATACTATTTTGATCAAGCACAGTCTCATTTCCTAAATATGTATCTCGACCTATATAATTTTAAAGGCCCAAAGTAATATTTTTGGCTAACAAGCATCGTTTTACTACGAACAATGGAGACAAAGAGATAACAATAATTAAATACAATAATGTCACTGCAATAAGTCTGCTGTACAATATAATATTTAATATTGAAGGGAGTCTTTGAACTTCATCAGCAGTGTACATGTCAGAACAAAGGTTTTGTAGATCAGATATTAAAGCCTTGGTTAACAACGATAACTCCACGCTCTTTCCGTTAACTTTGTTTTTGACCTCATCTATAGAATCACACGCGCGTTTTAATTAAACGGCAAGGAATGCGGTTTTACCACGTACCTACACTTTGTTATCCTTCCATCACCAATACATACCTATAGGACTTTAGTAATTTTACAGATAAAAGTAAAGTTTAAACTTTGATCGGTCGACCGTATTCATGTTAGTCAAATTTGAATTCTTACGTTTCGAATTGACTTGCAAATTCCATAAATTGTTACGGTTCAGAAAAATATTAAAATTCCCCACAAAAAATTTAAATCTCACGTTTGTGTTCATAGAGATATTGCAAAACATGGCATTCACAGATTATTGATCCGTATAATAAAATTACCCAATTGTTAAACGCTATGTGGTACGATAGCCGTTTCATTTTCTAATTTTTTAGAATCTATAATTGCATAATTATTTATATTAAAAAAGGTAGGTAAGGTTGCAAGCGCGATTCTATTATGTAAGGTGATCTATAACACCCTACAATTGTTTCAATTTAGCACTCGTAAAAGAAAATTTTTGGTCACTAAATAGAAAGATCAAGAACGGTACAGAAGGTGTTTAATAGGTCATCATCAAGAAAAGGATATGATCTCTCATATTAAATAGGTATACGATGTATCCTAAAAATGATTGCTTTCGTCGCATTTATTCAATGCTTTTGTTTAAACTTAAATAAGAAACTCCGAATTTAATGATACGAGACGTATAGAACTGCCACCTATTTCAGTTGACTAGTTAACGCTTATTCGTCTACTAATCCAGGAGTAACTGCGTAAGGTTCTATTTGTTTTATAACACCATCTTGTAATAAACGTAGTAAGGTAAGCGATGTGCAGGAATAGCGATAGCGAAGCCATTTAATTTGAATTAGCATAGGTAATTAAAATTTTCATAGTAATGAAGGCAAGATTAAGATCGATAGAAATAATAGAGGTACCTTCATTTAAGAAGACTCAAAAATTAATGTCGATGAACAGTATGTCCGCATTTCGATGGGATTAAATGCGTAACTCTCTTAATATTAGAACAACCGACTTGTAGTTTCCGTTTTACTGTGGTCGATTTTTGAGACAATTTTCAACCAACTTCAAAAAGTTGGTTACTAAATTCGTCCGGATGTCTGTGTGTCTGTGTGTCTGTGCGTTGGTCGATGTTACAGGGTTTAGAAAGCTGGAAGTGGTGTCATCTTATAGGAAATTCTTCACTGATTCCAAATCGCTGGTAAATTTTTTGATCGGATCACCCGTTCGCCGTCGGGACGCCATTAAAGTCAAAATATACACCCTTTAATATCTCGAGAACGACACGTCCAATTACAAAAAGAAAAAAAACACGTTTCCTTTATTTGTTGAAACCTATTGAGTCATGATACGTAAACATCACCCTCACCCCTCCTGTGGGGTGGAGCGGGGGTGAGTTTTCAAAACTTAAATGGGAACACCTATTTTTTATTACTTTTGGATTCTCCATAAAAAACGATACTCAAATTGCAAGTTTCACTCCCAACTGCAACCCCTTTTTTGGGGGTGGAAAGGGGGAAAATTGCACGTCCGCAGAAAAACAATCTTTTTTCACTTTTTTTTCCTCTAACATTTTTTCGTGATTTCCAAATTGTCCGTCACCCTCTCCTCTCCCATCTCCCTTAAGGGTGGAAAGAAAAACAATGACTCATTTGTGCAGAATCCGGCGTGGTTGTGTCTGAGGTGGGGAGGGGGGTAGTTATTTACATATATATTGTATATAGTATATGCCATAATTAGTTACAGATTTGAAGTTGGTTGAAATTAAAATTCTATAAGAATTTGCGCCTTTTGATACTTGTTTTTTATTATTTGTGTTTGCTTTTTACAATTTGTTAACTACAATATTTGTGGTGAAAATCCTACCGATTCAGCCGAGCTTTATTTTCACAGGTACGAACGTCTTATTATACAAAAGTATAAGTTATTCAGTTCTAAACTTATTTTGTAGATATCCGCCAGAACGAAGAGAACCTAAATAAAAAACTAATTAGGCGAATTAAGGCAAACTTACTTAATTATGGGACATTTATCGCCCCAAAGCCTTCGAAATATCAAATAGAGAGTCGAGAAATTGCCGAAATTATTGTATTGGGCGGTATAGAAGCAGTTCCCCAAACAATGTCAAGGACGTACAAAATTTTAAGAAAAACAAATTTATACCATATAAGAAGAAAATAATTCATAATTTGCACCCAGGTGATGCTCAGAAGCGGTTATCCTTTTTCCGGTGGTACTTAAAAAATGCCAAATGGTGAAAATCTTCACAAGAACCTAATATGGTCTGATGAGTCGTATACAAGCAGTGCAGGTATTTTCAACCGGCATTAGAAACAAGGAAATCCGCATTTTGCTCAAATTAGGGAGTAACAAGAACTATTGGGATTTAGCGTAGCTTGCTTTGTTTTGAATACGAACATAAGATATTGTAACGAAACTTTATTTAAGAAACCAAGTCGAATATTTATTTATTTACACGCTAATTATTAATCACTTATTTCTAATTACGAATAGGTACTTAGTTGTTAACTTAAGAATTAATCACTTTATTTACACTAGAGGTTCACTAATTATTTTAATCACACTTAATATTTAATCACTAAAAAGTCTAACCGAATCAACGTTTAAGGTAATCACATTTAAACTTCGCGAACGCGTTAAACTGTAAAACTGTGAACTATGAACTGACTCGTAATAATTGAGCGGCATTATTTATACAAGTCCGCATTTGCTCTCGAAAATTCTAGAAGGAACGGTAAGTCATCGCGCGCGGCTTTCTCGAAACTTCCGGCGGATGAGTCATACCCGCCTTAACAAATGCAATCTTTGTAACATTGCCCCCTCATTAAAACCAATTTCGTCTCGAAATTCATTAGCCATCGTTGGTAAACCATGTCCAAGATCGCGCAACGCTGTCCGCCGACAATCCACCGTTCCCGGAGTGGGGATACTTTTCGGGTTAAACCTGCAAACCAAGATTTGCACACCGGTTCCCTGGAATATCTCCTCCAGCATATTCCGGACCTTCCTCCACTCGAGACCATCTAAACCACAGCCAATTCTGGGCATTGCGATCTTCCTTATGCCACTCCATAACACTCTTCTTTTTAGATCAAGCAACGAATTCCACATTTCTCGATAATCAGGTTTTCCAGACGATAACTTCTTTGTCACCAAGTAGTAAATGAATCGTTCTTGATCCCTTAACCATAGCACTCTTCCGACACGTGGACCAAACTCTCGCAGCTTCTCTACTTGACCAAACTTCGCTTTGAAAACGGAAGCAATTCCACGGGACATGCGGAGATCGGCCGCCACACAATGAGCAAGTGAATATTCTGACGACAGAGTGAAGAGGTCTTGTTGTCTCTCAATGGTTACGCCGAATGAAGCCACTTTATTATCTCCATACATCCTCTGAAACTCTTCGTATGAGACTTCCTTCCTCTGTTCCGTTACTCTGTGTACACCATCCGCATGATTGTTCCCGTTATAACGTCCTAGTCTATTAAAATGGACAACTCTCGGCTTTCCATTTGGCATTTTACGAATACGATAAATGACATCGTTAATTCGTTTTACCACTTTGTATGGACCCTCCCAGTTATTCTGAAGCTTGGGGGACAAACCACGACGCTTCTGAGGGTTATAAAGCCAAACCAAATCTTCTTCTTGGTAACCCCCTTCTTGAGCTCGAACGTCATAATTTTGTTTCATTCGGTCGCTTGCACATTGAAGATTTGATCGTACTAGGTTATGAATGCTATCCATTTTCCTTCTTAAGCCGCTCACGTAGCCCTCGCCAGCCAAATCTTCACCAGGTTTACTACCAAAACTCAAATCACACGGCAAGCGGAGTTCTCGACCAAAAATGACGTTAGCAGGGGTTTGCTTAGTAGATTCATGGATGGATGATCGATACGCCAGAAGGAAGAAGTTGAGATGTTGGTCCCAGTCTCGTTGATTGGCAGATACCACCTTGGACAAATACCTGTTAACTGTTCTGTTCATTCTTTCGACCATTCCATCTGACTGTGGGTGTAAAGCCGTCGTTCTGGTCTTCTTGATGTCCATGACTTTGCAAACTTCCTGGAAAACAGCAGACTCAAAATTTCTTCCTTGGTCAGAATGTAATTCTAGTGGCACTCCAAAACGGCAAATCCAGTCATTAACCAATACTTCAGCTACAGTAACGGCCTCTTGGTTAGGCAAAGCGTAAGCTTCAACCCATTTGCTGAAGTAGTCCATCGCGACCAGAATGTATTTGTTGCCGCGTTCACTTTCAGGGAACGGACCAGCGATGTCAATTGCAATTCGCTCAAATGGACTCCCCACATTATACTGCTTCATTGGAGCTGTTGGTCGTCGATGCGGTCCCTTGCTAGCGGCACAGACGGTGCACTTCTTGCACCACTCATCTACATCTTTCTTGCAACCGACCCAATAAAATCTTTGGCGCAACTTTTCCAACGTCTTCTTCGATCCAAAGTGACCTCCACCAACTTCCTCGTGAAGTTGCTTCAATACTTCCGCGACCCTGCTTCTCGGAACCAGCAATTGCCTTTTCTGCTCTTGCCCATCGTCACTTTCCAGGATTCGTTTAAGAAGACCATCCTCCATCACCAAGGAATCCCATTGTGCCCAGTACGCCTTAACATTGGGGGAATGTCGCGCCACCTCTTGCCAATTTGGTCTATCTCCATTCTTCTTCCATTCCACAATCGGTTGTAGATCAGGATCCGCCTCTTGCTCTTGAGCAACGACAGCAGGTTGCCAAAAGTCATCCACCAAAGTAGTAGCACAAATTGACCCCATCTTTTCTTCTGCTCGATTACAATGGTTGCAATTTAACCCGCAAGGCCTCCGAGACAATGCATCTGCATTTCGATGACTGGTTCCTGCTCGGTGCTCAGTTCTGAAGTCGTACTCCTGAAGTCTCTCAATCCATCTTGCAATTTGACCCTCTGGACTCTTAAAGTTCAGTAACCATTTCAAAGCTGCATGGTCTGTTCTTAATAGGAATTTTCTCCCATACAGATATTTATAGAAATGCTCGATGGACTTCACAGCCGCCAGAAGTTCTCTTCTCGTCACACAATAATTACGCTCTGGTTTTGACAGAACTTTGCTGAAGTACCCAATCACTTTTTCCTGCCCATTTTGTTTCTGCGAAAGTACGCCTCCAATCGCAACATTGCTGGCGTCCGTATCCAATATAAATTCACCCTCGGCTTGAGGATAGCACAAAATCGGGGCACTGATCAGTCGCAACTTCAGCTCTTGAAACGCCGCTTCACATTCCTCGGTCCACATAAACGTTCTGCCATCTTCAGTGAGACGGGTTAGCGGTTTAGCGATGGTAGCAAATCCAGGCACATAGCGACGATAATAGGTGCACAGTCCAAGGAAGCTTCTGATTTGATGTTTATCTTTTGGAACTGGCCATTCACTTACGGCTTTGGTTTTCTCCGGATCAACGGCAACACCTTGGTCGGAAACGATATGTCCCAAATACTGGACAGTTTTCTCAAAAAGGTGACACTTCTTCGGGGAAAGCGTGAGATTGGCCGAGCGAAGCCTTTGGAATACCTCCTCGAGATTCTTCATGTGGTCTTCAAACGTCTCCCCTACCACAATTATGTCATCCAGGTATACCAGACACGTTTTCCACGATAATCCTTTCAATACGGACTCCATTAGCCGTTCAAAGGTGGCCGGAGCGTTGCATAAACCAAATGGCATTACTGTGAATTGCCATAATCCAGTTCCAATTGTGAATGCCGTTTTCTCACGATCTTCAGAAGCTACGCCCACTTGCCAATAACCACTCTTCAGATCAAGGGTAGAAAAGAACTTGGAGCCAGACAACGTATCCAAGGTGTCATCAATTCTCGGTAAAGGATAACTGTCTTTCTTGGTCACGTCATTAAGACGACGATAATCTACACAAAATCGCGTCGACCCATCCTTCTTCTTCACTAATACCACCGGTGACGCCCAAGGACTGCTCGACGGCTCGATGACACCTTCAGATTCCATGTCTTGTATTATCTTCTCGGCTTCCTCTCGCTTGGCAAGTGGCAGCCTTCTAGGTGACTGTCGGATAGGCTGTGCACTCCCAGTATTGATTTTGTGCTGCACGAGATTAGTTTTTCCCTTGGAGCCATTCTTGCTTTCAAATACGTCTTGGAATCGAGCTATAAATTCTTTCACCCTCCTCTGCTGCTCCTTTGATAAGCGGGAATCCTTTGGCCAAAGTTGATTCAGAATTTGGGATGCACCGCTCTTATTAACCGTGTTTCCAGTGTCTACACCGCTAACTTGACGAATCACGCACGAAACACTTGAACATTCTCCAAGAACAGTGCCTTTCCGCAAAGTCACTGGATGATAGTTGACATTCATCACACGAACCGGAATTGTCTTTTTACATCGGAACACTTCTTTACCGACTAAAACACCGCGACCGACCATTTGTTTATCACTCGCGGGCTCGAGAAGCATAACACTGCCCTCAGTAAAGTCTCCGTCCAAACAACCCGCGACCATAACTTCGGTTCGGTCCTTTAGCACTGTGTCCTTGCACAAAATCACTCGCGATTCACACTCTTTTTGTGGATGGATCACTAGTTCCTCATTATTAACATGGATCACTCCTTGTTGTAGATCCATCCTAAAGCCATACTTCGTCAAGATGTCCATGCCCAAAATGAGTTCACTCTGAATCTCAGCTACCAGAACTTTTTCATTTATGCAAAAGTTTCCAAATGCAATATTCACAGTCACTTCTCCATAAATCTTCACAGCATCTCCAGTTGCTGTACGCAGTCCCCATCTGGTAGTTGAGAGTTTCTTCTTGACGACATTTGGTCCCACGATAGTTCTCGTAGCTCCAGTATCCACAAGCATCCTAACTGGTGAACCATCCACGAAAGCATCTACAACAATCGACTTTGGAGTTATGTTATTTAAAAAGGATATGCATGCTGTTAGGGCTCTATTATGAGAGGTCGACGTTTGCCCCTTGACGCCGACCTTTTCTAGTTTTCCTGCTGTTCCATTGAGGGACCTCTGCCATAGCCTCTCCTGATAGGCTTTTTACAGCGACTTCGGATATGGCCCACTTCACCACAATTCCAGCAGCGGACTTCCTTGTTGTTTTTCAAAAGATTCACGGTGCCTTCTAGCTTCTGGAACCTCTTCTCGATCATTTCGGTCATAGTTGCAGTTATTTTCTCTGCCAGCTGGTCAGCATTTTCCGATTCCACGGTTCTGACGTATCCATGCCCTTTAACTGCCTGTTTAGCCGCTTGCATCTCCAGCGCTTGAGCGAGCGCAGCTGTTAACGTCTTAGGACGGCTCAAGAACAAAGCCTGTTTTATTTCGGGATCACGCAATCCATCCGTGAACCTCTCTATTGCCCATTCTTGCAGTACAGAATCAGGTACATTATTGTACACGATTTGACTCAGACGGGCAACATCGGCCTCGTACTCTTGCAAACTTTCTCCAGGCTTCTGACTCCTATTCCGGAGCTGCATCCTAAAAGCTCCTACCATATGAGCATGCCCATACCTAGTCTCCAAACGTTCCACTATGTGGCCGTAGCTTTTACGTTGTGCAGGAGGGAGTGTCTGAAGAACATCCAGTGGCTCTCCGCGCAAGGCGACTGTCAATGCTACAGCCTTTTGGTCGTCGTTCCAGCCATTCGACACAGCAGCAGCGTCGAACTGGATGAAGTAGTTTTCCCAGGTTGTTTTCCCATCAAATGTAGGTGGCTTTACTGCTGCATCCAGTCGTCGAATTGTGGGCTCATGCACTTCACTGATTCTACTTACTTGTTCCTCACCGTTGGGCGCATCAGTCTCCATTATTTGATGCCTCTCGGTTTCAATATGTCGACTATCCAAGCGTCTCTCCAGTTCCCGGAACTTGTCGTAAAATTCTTCTTTTATTGCACCTATTTTATGTTCCAAAGCCACCGAATTTTCCAGAACTGCCTCGATTTTTCTATCGAATTTAAATTCTAATATTTCCGAATTTTCTTCCATTTTTCTCTCGATCGTTCTAGAGCTTTCGGCGAGTTCCTTTAATTCTTCCCTTAATGTCGTGGAACTGTCTTTTAATTCTTTTAATTCTTCCCCTAATGCCGTGGAACTTTCCTTTAATTCCTCCTTTAATGCCGTGGAACTTTCTTTTAATTCCTCCTTTAATGTTTTCTCGATGTTTTGGAATAATAATTCATTCTCGGACTGAAAGTAATAATTTTCCGGATCATTTCCATCATTGATTATTGCTTCTTTTAATCGTTCCACAAGATCGAGTTTTACACCGGTAGTGTCTAATCCCCTGTCTTCCAACTCTACTTTCAATTCAGCAACCTTTAATTGACTTAGCTTCTTCATTTTAACCCCACACCTGACACCAATTGTAACGAAACTTTATTTAAGAAACCAAGTCGAATATTTATTTATTTACACGCTAATTATTAATCACTTATTTCTAATTACGAATAGGTACTTAGTTGTTAACTTAAGAATTAATCACTTTATTTACACTAGAGGTTCACTAATTATTTTAATCACACTTAATATTTAATCACTAAAAAGTCTAACCGAATCAACGTTTAAGGTAATCACATTTAAACTTCGCGAACGCGTTAAACTGTAAAACTGTGAACTATGAACTGACTCGTAATAATTGAGCGGCATTATTTATACAAGTCCGCATTTGCTCTCGAAAATTCTAGAAGGAACGGTAAGTCATCGCGCGCGGCTTTCTCGAAACTTCCGGCGGATGAGTCATACCCGCCTTAACAAATGCAATCTTTGTAACAATATATTATTTATCAAGACACGCTCACTGGACATAGATATCTTGATATTTTGGAACAAGTTATACTCGATTTACTAAAGGGTGTGCTTTTGACTCAAGTTAACGAGATCCACTTTCAACAAGAAATGGGATACCTGCTCACCATTCGCAAGTTGTTAGGCCGTTTATAGACAATAGTTTTTCACTGAGATGGATAAGAATTCATGGATTTCTAAATTGGCCTCCTAGATCACCTCATTTGTCTATGTTAGACAAAATATATAGTCAACCACACAAAATAATAAATGATGTTACAGAACAAGCATTTAAGCAAGTGCAGGAAAGACCCTTGATAATCTTATATACATTGCGAAAAATAGCTCATAGAATGTCTGAAGATCACAAATGCTTGCGAATAGGTCTGCCTTTGAACTCCTTATGGAGTAAGGCCAAAATGGTAATAATTGAATAATATATGCTGGCGACGAATCTTGGTGTCATTATTTTGACCCAAAGAGCAATGAAAACATTTAAATTCATCACCACCAAAGCAGAACCTTCTTCAGCTAGTGACGTTGAAATTTTTTTCAACCTTGATGGACCGTTGCTGATACGTGATACAGTTTAAAGGGCCTAAAGTGAATATTAATGCAAGGCTTCTCTCATCATCCTGTAATTGCTATACCGTTCGGCTACTGAAGAAAGTATGAAAAGGAAACAGTTTTCAGTCAACCGTACAAAACCCTATGAACGATTCTATAATCAACAGTTTTAAAAATTCTTGAGCATCGGTGTGTGCCTTAATTGTGGTGGATTATTATTTGTAACTTAATCAATTCTTTATATGCCAAAGATACATTTCAATTGAACAACCCCCCAAATAAATAACACGTGTATGTAAATTTTCTAACCAGACCTATCTGGGTTAAAAAGAACAGCTTACCTTAGGTATCTCTTCCCTCCTATGATTTTTAAATTTGCCCAATCGTGATTTATCTGCCAAAATTGCGCAAATATAATTTTCCCTGAACTACAAAAGTAAAACACATTAATAATAATGCTTATTGCAGAATTTGGAAAAAGTTATATTGGATATGGATATTTTGTATAAAGATGGATATTGTTGTAGGAATTAATGGTTTGAATACTCATGCACCTACCTATACCGGAATATATAAGATTCATGCATTATATAGATGCGAGGGTAGTCTCTAAGGGTGAAATTCTGGTAATAGGGCTACATTAATTAGAATTAGATGTAAGATATAATGTAACAACCATGATAATTTAGGTTCTAATAAGTTGCTTTTACTCGTTTCCGTATTTTTCTTCTTTATAAGTATAATGCGAAAAAATTTCATTACTAAAGCACCTCAAATAAGTTACGAGATGTTGCTGTACTTTTATAATCGTACCCACAACACGATATTCTCCAATAAATTCCATGAAATGTCTTCCAACTTCGTACCTGTACAGTGTATCCAGGTAATAAATAAAAAATCGTTCAAATGGGGAAAAAGTTGCGTATTTACAAACTCATTAGCAATCCGCATTTATATTTTACCCCGTCAATTTGAAATGTCGCTATTTGTGATCATTTTTATTAATTGAATACAGGGATGTGTATGTTACATGGTGACATGGTAGAAAGGTTCTTTTTATAACTATTTCAGAAATTGAATTAATTTTTGTACAAACTTACTTTGTGGAACTCCATAATTAATTGTAGAATTAAAAACAGGAATTCCACTAATTTTCTTTTTTAAATAGAAACTATGACGGTTTTTATTTGGAAACTTTTTCTTTATTTGCAACAGGTGGCGCTGCAAACGGGGTGTCCAGGTGTCCCATTTTAATCTTACCAGGGGAATTTCTCGAAATGAATACCTACATCTGATAAAAAAAGTTTCCAAATAAAACCGTCATAGGTTTGTATGAGCTTTATGAATATGCAATAAAAATAGGGATTTCCATTTAAGTCGCCCTTCCCCTCCACCCCTGAGTGTAGGTGGGTGAAGTTTGTTACAGAATCGGACGTTTCCTTCCAAACCATCAAACTTTTATTCGATAACTTTTTTGTCAGATGTACTCATTTCGAGAAATTCCCCTGGTAAGATTAAAATGGGACACCTGGACACCCCGTTTGTAGCTCCACCTTTTGCAAATGAAGAAAAAGTTCCTAAATAAAACCGTCATAGTTTTTTATACTTTTTCTGAATCTGCAATAAAAAATAGGGGTTTCCATTTAAAATTTTAAAGTTGCCCCCCGTTCCCGCCCCCTGGGGGCCCTGGGAGGCAAGGTTAACAGCATCAGAGATGTCCCCCTCAAAACCGTTACATTTAAAACAAACAATTAGGAGAATTGCTTGTTTGTGTTATAACAATTCTCTATTATTTATTTCAAAAATGCATAAATCCAATAATATGGCTCCTAAGAAGAACAAAACTTTCAAACTATTTTTTTCAATAAATAAAAGATGGAGGTTTTAGAAATAGCACATTTTTCGTTCTCACCCTTCATTTCAGTATTTATTACCGTTTCTGATATCCTCATGTGAACTATTTTATCTTGGACACTTCTAGAATTCAAATCTAGATGAGGGAAAACATCAGGAGGACTTCACAAATATCAAACAATGTGCAAATTAAGTTACGAGCAAAATTTTATGATCGACCTTTTCGACCTCAAACTCTACACAACGATTCAAACGTTTCTCTCACGAATGGAAGCATCCTTGGAACAACCAAGCTCGCACATCGGTTTTATCATGTGTTTCTGTTCAAGGGTGAGAAGTTTTGGCATCATCTTTGCGCAAAGCTTTCGCATGTTCAAATCATCGTGTAACATCTTCTTTGTTAATTTTTAACTCGTCAGATAACGCACTATGCTGAGGCGCAGGTCAAACGTGATCAACGTGCGAAGACCGGTCGACATGGCGTCAGTACGAGAGTTAACCCGGATCGTCATCCACCGATTCACACCCCTCCTTGAACCGCTTCTCACATTCAAACCCGCAAGTTTTCGACATCTCCGTACACTTCTTGCAATTTTCGGAAGAATTCCTTTGAGTAGGTGTTGGTGTAAAATTGGCTTTACATTGTAAATTGTATATTGGTAAAATAGAAATGTACAATATTGTCTCAACATTGAAATGTGAACAATTTTACATATTGGCTAAATATTACTAAGCGATATTATTTCAATATTGGGGAAAATATTTGTACAATATTGGCCCATTATTCCCAGCAAACACATTTATATACAAAAATACATATAAATTATGTAAGACCTTTTTAGATTTATATAAAACTGGAAGAAAAATAAGAGATATTTAATGTCAGGATGTCAGCAATTTTCAAAATAATATATATGTCTATTAGATGTAAATTCTTCTACATGAATTTATATACATTTTATGTATATTTTATGCAATATTTACATAAAAAATATTCGTTGTAAAAGCGTTGCGATGACCAAAATGGCAGCTACTCGAACATAATGTAATTATTATCAATGTAAAAAATTATTTAAGCAGTTCCATACAAAAAATGGAAAAACTACATTTTACGTGCAACTGTACTTTCAATTATATTTAACTTAATTCTTGCACGAACCCATTTTTACCTGAACTGAAAGCCGACAGTTTATTATGATATACTTGCTTGAAAAGTGTCCCTTAACCGGATTCGAACGTTTGCGGGTGGGCGTTGCAAATTCTGAAATCCGACATTGTACCACTGCGTTAATCTGTAACATCCCTTCTTTTTATTTCGTACTTCGTTGCGCTGTTTTGCGTTATTTGTTTAAATTTTGTTTGATTATACCGTTGAGTGAAGTCTTATTCAATAATTATACCTATCTTTAACTTTATGTTAAAAATGACCAGGATTTAATTTATTTTATATTATTTATTTTCTATATTAATTTAGTCGATACGGATCTAATATTAAAGGTACGTGAACTACAATTTATAATTATATTTACAGAAGGCATACATAAAAAATATGTCATACTTCTTACATATAAGATTTTACATATAACGTACATAAATCTAATCATATAAATATGACAGCACATAAATTTCATGGGTAATATGTAATTATCTATATGTATATATTATATGAATTTCTGTATACAGAATATCCGTAAGTTTCTATACTATTATGTAAAATATACGTAATTGTGTGACATACGGTTTATATAACTTTATTAAAGAATACTTACATACTTGATATATAAAAAAGAATATGTAGGGGTATTTACTTCAATTTATATATGTTGTATGTATATTTTATATGTGTGTTTCCTGGGTTGTTTTGTGATGTGCCCCAAAATGTAAGAAAGCGGGTGGCCTGGCCCATCCCAAGGCCCTAACTGTTTCGAAGGGACTATTTCCCAGTGCTCTGATGGCTCCTCCCCAGGAACCCCATCCACTTCGTGTAGACTCGGAGGAGATCGGTGATGCTGAAAAAACCTTTTGCTTCAAGTAGGACTCAAGTCATCGATCGTCCGGTTAGCCATGATAGCATTTAAGCAATTTAAAGTTGAAGATTATAAAACATGTAGGAGGCATGCATAATTTTGATTATTGTGATATCTCTACATCGGCGAAAATTATCATCCGGCGGATTTTGAGAAAGTATCACATTATTATTAGTGAATATTTTTTCATGTTGCCTAAATATCCAGTAATATTGGAAACTCAATATTGTTATATGTATAAGAAGTTTAACAATGTTGTTATGTTATTGATAAATAAATATTGACTTTATATTGTATAGTAATATTTATTAAATATTGTAAATATGTATGTTATATTGCTTAAATATCGATTTTAAATATTTAGTAATATTGTACACGCAATATTGGCACATTATTGTGTGTACAATATTTGAATTCACACTAAATAGCAATATGTACTACATATTACAAATATGTATGCTATATTGCTAAAATATAGATTTTCAATATTTATTAATATTGTACACGTAATATTGATATATTATTGTGTGTACAGTATTTGAATTTACATTAAATGACAATATTCAATAAATATTGCAAATATTGTTCTTATATTCACTAAATATTGTATTTCCAATATTTGTATAATATTACAAAAATTTATTCACCCAATATTGGCTGCACTTCCACAATATTGCCCCAATCTCCGTATGTTGAGCCAATATTCCGCCGAGCTAACGTCAATAAACGGTGCTACATGGGTAAAAACGATCTCGCAGCACTAAAGTTGCGCAAAGATGACAATGTTAATCAGAATGACACACATGGACCTTCTGAATTCGATGAAGATAGTCATAAAGTAGTTATTAACAGGCAATACCACATGGGATGCAAATTGATTGTGAATGTGCTGCACTTATCTTATAATGATAAATTCATGGAGCTTCCACAAAAGTTTGAATATTGTTTGCCTCACAAAGTAAGCGAGGAAAATGAGACAAAAATCGCCTTATGGTTGCAGCTCCATATCTCACGCTCTGCTCATATGCATCATCGACAATGGCTCTATTTTGATTTCATTTTTGGATGCTGTCCCACAGAGGAACACCAAGTTTTGGCAAAACGAATAATCAAATTATTAAAAATGATCTTATTTATTAATGCAGCATGTATTAATTTCGACATATATTATAAAACGATAACACTGAGTACAATTGTAGGAGAAATTTAAAATCTTGACGCAAAAATCCTTGTGTAATAAAACCTTTGCAAATTCTGCAAATATTTCTTAAGCCATGTTTAACTTGAAATATATGTATGTCACAACATAAAATGTAGTTCGACGACAAGGATTTCCTTTTAAAGTACAAGTACTTTAAATTGTGAGCGAAGGTTACCTTAGTTAGAACCTTACAAATTTTAACACTATATGTTTACCGACACTTCTTCACACGCACAATCAAATACGAATTGTAGCAACGTTATCAGATTTAAAAGATCGATGATAGAATCCAATATATTCCACAAATTTTGATAAACTTCCTCATGTAAATTTTTTCAACATATCGATACACACAAATATGTTAATACTTTGAAAGTATTTTAAAAATATATTAAAATTTAAATAAATACATAAATTTAAACAAGATAATACACGGACGAATGCTCTGCTCGTTTTATTAACCCGTTAATTAAAAGATTTCCAATGAACCTCATAAATTACCTACACATAACTACTCAAGGACCACGCCTATCGTTGCTGCACTATTTACAGATTTTTAAGAACCATTATAATATGAATATTATACTTTCATGCTCTATTAACTAAAATTATTCACATTTGAATAAAAAAAAAAACTCTACCATTTCAAGTAGATTTTTATAGGTATAAGTTATTACTACTCCAACTAAAACGTGTTATACGAATAAATCAGAATATAGTAGTTACAAAAAGTTAGGGAATCAAGGTAAAACCTTGTTTAACATTCTACGTATATTGTGCGTGGTTTAGGTGTATAACCGTTATGATTAATTTTTTACATTCTATCGTGTACTACTACAACAGCAGCCTCGGGTATTATACAATTTCACAATCGCTAATATGTATCAAGACTTCCCCATATAAATTCCATAAATGATAAATAGTTCCGGAATTACATTTTAAGTCAAAGTAAAATAGTAATCGTGCATTGCAATGAAGGTCAAGGGTAATTTTTCGTCACGTAAACTATGCAGCTAAATCTCGCACCGTTATTTAGTCAAATTGAATCATTATGATGTAGTAATGTAATTAATTGATCATTCGGAGTACACGAAATACAAAATATTAATTTAAATTATTATCGATGTAGACATTTAAATATTAGCGAGAAATTCGCAACCGAGAGTGACACAGAGAGGTTGTAAATAATTAGTAAAAGACCTTATCCAAAATTTAAAGTAATTACAATAAGTGATATCTCGTACATTACTTTCCTTGTATTAATTTAAAAACTACTAAACGTCGAAACGAAAGTACAGTGTCTATATTTTATTAATAAACCTAAAACGTAGTAATTAATTATTATTGATGAAGGTTAGAGGACATTATACTAAAAAAAAATGCAGAAATAAATTAGAATTTAAACTAATGTAACAAATTAATTAGTTAAATCAGATTCATACGTTTCGGTAGTTTTCCTTCTTTGTTATCTCTTTCGAGAGTGATTTCTCGAGTACAAGTTCTTGCATTTCATACTGAAGATGAAGGTCGGGCAAGTATTGTAAATGCTAAAGTGTGGTAGTGGTAGCAATCGATTTAACCATTGTTACTCCATTTTCTTCTTTTTCTATTCAGGTGCTCAGTGGAAGTATGTAGATAAGCGTGCTGCATATTTAAAAAATCACGAGGAGTGCAAAAAAATTGATTTGATAGCGATTTCAACCTTTGCCTGTCTACATTGACAATTTGTTGAAGGGAAACGACACTTGAAGTCACGGTCTCGCAAACAAATTAAAATGTGCTAGATTTAATATATAAAGGTATTCAAAACAACTAATAAAGTGATAAAAGAAATTCGGTTTTTTCGATAAGAAGAAGAAAAGAAACGGACTTTAGAGACAAACAAAATCTTTAGGAGAAGTAATAAGTAGGACGCAGAAGCAGAAAAATGAGAAAGAAGACACAATAGATAGGTACAATTACGGAGCGATAAAGGAACTAATAAGAGATACAGAAGAAATATAAAAATATAGCAGGCTACCAAGAATAGTTAATGGAATTGAAACGGGAGAACAAAATGTTAAAAGAAAAGCATGAAAACTGTAGAATATAGAGTAAGAAGATTAGAAAAATACTTACAAAATAAAAAATAATATTGTTGTAACTGCTGTTGAAATAGAAGCTGGCAATACTGAAAATAGACCAAAAGCACAGAATAACGATAGAAACGAGCTCGAAAACGAGTTAGACAAAGAACGAGTGACGATAAACAAAGATAAACTAGAACAATTTCAGAAACACTTTATAACGCACTGTTAAAAATGAAGGTACAAACATACAAAAGGTAACGAAGCGCAAAACAGGAAGAAGGAAAGGGAAGGGTAACCAAATAGGGTACCAAAAAGTTACAGTTGATAGAAGGGAATAAAAATCAAGCAGAAAAGAGTTAATATTCAAAGAAAATGATATAAATGCAAAAAGAAACTGATAGTAAAGGAAACAGAGGAAAAGAAAAGGCTCGGAAAAATTGAAACAACTAATACAAAAAAGCAAAACTGTGAAAACATGTGCTTGGAACGTGGGTAGTACAAAGTGAAAAGAGGTGGAAATTGTTGAGGAGATTATAAATAATGGTACAGAAATTCTAGGAATTACAGAAACAAAAAATAAAGGATAAGGTATAGTAAGAATACACCAGAGATATTGGTTAATTTGGTCGGGAGTCGAAGAAACCGAAAGGAAGATTTGTAACAGAACCAAACAAACTGAAAGATATTCTAAAGGAAGAATAATAATAATAGAAATGACATTAATAAAACAAGATAAGACTACAACCATGTACAAAGATGTGGAAAAAATGAAGACAAAGATACATTTGTCGTACTACTGCAAACAGCAGTAGACCAAGGAGAAGGAACAATAATTGAACAGGGTGTCAAAATGATTGAGTAAAAACCAATATGAAGTTTAAGCACAAATGCACAAGAGAAGAACAGAAGAGAAATGAAAAAAACAATCATTCATTATTTCCTTGATAAAGTAAGCATCATACTATCTGCACCTAAAGAAGCCTGCGGAACCAGAATAAACAAATTTAGGTAAAGATAAAAAAATAAAAAAGATAGAACTATAGAATATATAAGGGAAGATGAATAGATAGAAAATAATAAAAAATCAACCACAGCAGATGTTGGAGTGGTACAAAGAAAAATGTGCCATTGCTAATATTTGCACCGATACCGACGACGTCACATTACGCAAATTCTTTTATATAGTTTCTTGGTCAATATATCACAGTGGTATTCCATATAAGGTTGTCGTCTGTGTACATTCTTAGGAATTTGTGGAATGGTGGGTTATTTACCTCTTTTTATTTGAATGGGAAAACCAATTTTTCTGTCTTGTGCTTGATTGGGCAGAGACCATTTCTCAACTTCAATTATGATATGTCGTGACCCATTATTTGACATCGCTAGCGAGATTAGATTTTTTACTAACAAAGGCATCAACATAGATAAATAATCATACGAGTTAGTGACATGAATATCATTCATAAAGATAATGAATAGTACAGGACCTAAATAGAGTCTTGCGACACCTCATGTAACATTACGCTGTTTTCGTTTTTGGGGTGTCTGATTTCGATGTCGAAAGTGATCTTTATTGTTTTAACAAAAGGAAACCATAACTATTGATTAATATTAAAGAGAAATTATACAAATGAGCACCTCTCCTAATACCAGTTTATCCAATTCAATTTTAGATGAAAAATTTTATAGATAATGCTTTTCAATTAGGAGGTTAAGTAATTGATTTGATTCGATCAAAGTAAGTAAGTCTCGATAAGAACGTTTTCATTTAATTTTCAACAAACTTCAAAAAGTTGGTTACTAAATTCGTCCGGATGTCTGTGTGTCTGTGCGTTGGTCGATGTTACAGGGTTTAGAAAGTTGGAAGTGGTGTCATCTTATAGCAAATTGTTTAGTGATTCCAAATCCCTGGTAAATTTTTTGATCGGATCACCCGTTCGCCGCCGGGACGCCATTAAAGTCAAAATATACACCCTTGAATATTTCGAGAACGACACATCCAATTACAAAAAGGAAAAAACACGTTTCCTTTATTTTTTGAAACCTATTGAGTCATGATATGAAAACATCACCCTCGGCCCCCTGTGAGGTGGAGCAGGGGTGAGTTTTGAAAACTTAAATGAGAACACCTATTTTCATCGCACTTTTGGATTCTCCATAAAAAACTATTTTCAAATTGGAAATTTCACCCCCAACTGCAACCCCGTTTTGGGGGTTGAAAGGGGGAGAAAAACGATCTCTTTTACTTTTTTCGTCGAACATTTTTTTGTGATTTACAAATTATCCGCCACCCTCTCCGCTGCCATCTCCGTTAAGGGTGGAAAGAAAAACAATGGCTCATTTGTGCAGAATCTGGTGTGCTTGTGTCTGAGGGTGTCGGGGAGGGTAGTAATATTTATATATTGTATATAGTACATGCCATAATTAGGTACGGATTTGAAGTTGCCTGAAATTAGAATTCTATGAGAATTGGGGCCTTTTGACCTTGTTTAAAAAAATTCGATAGTGGACTGGAATTATTTCTGGAAGGGGTAGTATCTGAAAGGAAGGGTAACTACTCCTTTACAGATTTAGTTTTCAAATTGGATTATTGCTCATTAATGCACCAGTTGATATCATGTCTTAGAGATGACATGCTAGCAATAACAAATCACCTTTTCATACAAAATGTATAGATTAATGTTAAAATTAAAAATATTTTGAAAATAAACTGAGTGGTTACTTTTTTCCAAAAATGGATATTAAGGGAAGTTAACTAGTGTGTATTTATATCCCGCAATAGAGTAATCTAGGCATTTCCAACAATTAACGTAATAACTGTGCACGCATGCAAGCAAGGGAGTTGGTAGTAATTTTTTCTTGTAAAATTTTAGTTTTACTACAGAAATACCACAGTTCTTAATTGCTACGCCTTGATTGCCTTTTTTGACATAATAAACGTAGCCACACTTTGAAGGTGCACCTAATTAGTTCTGTAAGATTTTATGCTAATGAAAGAATGAGTAGGCGAATTCCAAACTTTCTCCTTTTGAATAAAATCAACGTGAATAAGGTTTCTCGCTATTTAACAAGCTAAAAGTGTTTAATTATTATTAGTTGAACACGCCACCGTATTTTCAATATACTTAAAGAAAGGTACAATAATTAAAATGATCTTGAAACTCAAATATTCGATGCCTAACAATTATTGTGACATTAGTTGACCTTAACATCTATTAACAGCTAAAAGGTAAAATGTTCCATTTTCAATGATATTTGAATTTCGACCTTTGTCAGTTAATTGAGCGTAGTTAAAAGAATACCTAACGATACTTGAGGGCGATTACAAAAAAGATTAAACAACGCGAATTTTAGTATAAACTAATTGACGTGAAAGGAAAATACGACAGACAGTAAAATAATTAGAAAGAAGTGAAATTAGAGATGCTGAATAAATCATCAAAAAGTTTTACAGAATTGAAACGTATCAAAAATTTAGAAATGCAAATGTAGCGGTTCTCCGTCAGCACTGTAAATAATATTTTTATGAAAAAAATTCTCGTCAAATTATTTCCTTTTACTGTTAATTTATACATTTAAATCTCTTCCGATTATTCCTATTAGTCCACTCAGCAGCATTTGTTCTTTCTAGTGAATCTTCTTAAAATGTTATTTTTGATTCAGACGCTTTTGGGATGTTGACACAGCTTTTCAAGATTCTAAATTTGAATTTAAAAAGGGATTCCCCGGATTTTTTACTATATACGTTTTGGATAAGAGTTGAGATCAGATCAGAAAATCGTAATGGTTATCGACGATTTAAATCTTCGCGTTTCGAAGCTTTCACGTGTCTCAGAAAAGAATAACTGATTACTTCGTTACAATTCAAAGTACAATAAAATTTGTTATTTTGAATGCGCATGGAGTATAAATCATGTAAATTTCACTAATAACGTTCCTATCTCCATGCGTTCGAACACCACGCCGGTTGTGGCATTAATAGTTCACGACAGCAACATGAATGGAATACTTAAACACCAAAATGAATTCATTTTCCTCTAATATTCACGTCTAATACAATTACTCTGCTCTACAAAACAACAACGTACTAAATAAGTACATTCGTGGGGTACCAAAATTTGGGTTTATTAATGATTAGCGTTTAATACTAACTTGAGGTTAATTATGAAGGATAGCAATGCAATTGCCTTCATTCGCCAACCTAATGTAAATGATTATAATTAGATTTGCTGCTTTGGAACCAAAATGAAATCAATTATGTCTTTAACCTTACCTCAAATTACCAATCCCTTTTTTTTTAGTTAATTTGGTAGGTAAACTTACCTTTTGTGGTGAACGGATTTAGTCCGTTAACATTCTGTAACAAAGGCACACTTTTAATTTTTAATTACAAAAAAAAGGGAAATTTACGACTCGTTCTTTTATAAGTGTTTATGTAGCTCGAAATTACTTGTCACTTAATATCAACGCTTGTACATGACGTAGCTTATAAAATATTCAACATGCTTTACACATTCATAGATTTTATCACGCACCGTAGGAAAAACTGACCGGATTTGATACGTATGAAATTATTGTATAATATATGATTTCAAATTTTTTGAAACTACCTACTACTTGATATTATTCTCTCTTGCCTATACAGGGTGTTGTGATGAAAATTTAAGGACAGATTCCACAACTCAAAATATGAAAAAAAGTTCATATAAAATGGGTCCGGAAATGCTCCGTTTTCATGATATACGGGGTGTTTTGTAACGTGTTACCAATGCTTGTGAAATATATTGCGAAGAGACAGATGAAATATGGGAAAGTGATTTAGAGCATGTATTGATGCACAGGAAAACCATTTCCAGCATCTGGTTTAATTTAATACACTGTTTTTATTTACTTTATTACACTGTTTCCTGAAAAGTAATAAATAAATAATAAATAAATCATTCCGAGGATTAATAAAATAATTTTTATTTCGAAAAGGGTGTGACAGAACGGAAGAAAAGTCTAAGAGGCACTTTAAGCAGAATGCCTTTAAGAAAGCGACACCAAGTTTTGCAGAAACCAGTGGCGTACAGTTTTTTTGCTAACCAAAGACTTGCCAGCATGAACGTCACTGATGTAAGTGCTTTAGAAAACAATGTCGTTCTACATTTGCGTGTACTACACCTCATCTCAATATCTCAAATGTAAAAAAAGATGGAAAAGTTTAAACACCCCGTATCATGAAAACGGAGCGTGTTTATATGAACTTTTTTTCATATTTGGAAATGTAGAATCTGTCCTTAAATTTTCCTCACAACATTCTGTATCTATTTTTTTAATGAGAAACAAGCGGAATAGCCAGAAGTGGTTGTAAATCGTCGTTGGGCTGTGACAAAAATCATGAGAATGAGAGGTTTCTTTCTATGTTTCATGTTGCATCTATTGTAATACCTCTAATGTGAAAAACCGAGCATATGCAAATCATAATCTATACATAATGATAATGATTTCCGCAAGAATGCAATAGGCGGGAAACAAGAGTTTTTCCTGATGAACTCAGATCTCTCGGCCAATAATGTACAAAATTTTTCCTGTTACCAACATATCCCATGTAGCACCGTTTATTGGCGTTAACTTGGTGAAATATTGGCCCAATATAGAGCGATGGGGCACTATTATCGAACTGCAGCGAATTCAATCCAAGAAGGAGATAGGTAGAGTCGACATAATAAGGAGAAGAAAAGAAAACAACATATAAGAAAGAAAAAAGAAGAGAGGATCGAGGTAGATAGAATCTAAAGGAAAATTGTTACATTTTGTACACAATTACACACAATATAATTTTCAAACCACCTTCGACACACTTCCAATGTAGCGGACGCCATTTTTCCAGGGGGTAAGACAAAAAGCGGAAATACGTATTTAGTGAGCGCAATATTGATTCATCAAAATTGTTTCGTTACTAAGAATTACAAAATTGCATGTATCGCTGACACCTACCACTCAGTATACAGTGTGGAACAGCCAAATGGAATGAATTCATTATCAGGTATTGCCTGTTGGGTTCTTGATGTCTTGTGACGATTTTTTTGAAAACAGTAACATTTTTGAATATACAATGAAGATAGCTTTTAAATGATGTATCACAAGCCCCTACTTCCCGTTTAAAAATTTAGAGCGGGTATTTAATTTAGGAGTGAAATTTGTACACAATAGGATGTAATTTTAAATTTTAATATTGACATGTTTCGGGATTTTTTATAAAGATGCACAAAATTTATTCCATTTGGCTTTTCCATACTGCATACTTATAAGTAAATTCGTCGCCTGATTTATCGGAACTAAAATATAGTGTAGTAATATGTAGTTAACTGTAGTAAGTTAATTAATTATTTTCACAAGTGATCATCATATTGCAATGAGTAATAAATTAAATTAGGTATGAACGAAAAAGCGTGTGTGCAAATTTGATTTTACAAATTTACAAAATTGTTAGCGCTTAAATGGATCTTTTACAACAAAACAAATGTTCTCAAGCCGCAAAATGCAATTGAAAGTTTTATAGCGTTCTCTTGAGCTCTGGCTTAACCTCAAAGTTAATGGTTGAAAATCAATTGATAGCTAACTTTATAGATCTTATACTTGAACTGATTGATGAAACTTCATCAATTGTAATAAAATGGGGATTTTCTAAAAAGGTTTTCCATTTTTTCTTGTCAACTGCAGCAGTTTTTCAATGTTACAAGCTATATAGTCTATAACAAAGTGAATAAATAGAAAAATTACTTGATATTCTAGAAAGGTTATAATATCGCTTCCAATATTCGTGAATATTACTTTTGCCCTTTTCCGTTACCGATTTGGCCCGTAGAGCATTTATTGATTTCTAATTAACAATCGTTTTGATGTGCCTTAGTTCTTTACACGTACGAAACTTAATTTATCGCAACCACGTCAAATCACCACAGTTATTATCTTTAGTAGAAAATCAATCGAGAAAAAATTAACCTGAAATGAAATCGTGTTCAGTTTCACAATTTTTTGGCAATTCTTTTTTATTTTTATATTCCGCGTGAAGGAGCATTCCTAAAAGGATTTAAAGGTTTAATAGTATTACACCATTAAACCATCCAATACGAAGCGCTTGAAGTGACACTTTACGTGTCACTAGTTTATTGACAATACGTAGTAAGGGTGTAGTAGTAATAAACACACCTTTACGTTTCCGTTTACACTTTTTTTTTGTTTTCATTGTGAAATAGAAATATTGACACGTACCAAGGGTTTCATTGTATGATTTGCGTGAATAGTTCTCACCTTTAATACGTTACGACCCTCTCGTGTGCTAAAAAGGTTGTAATAATCAGAAATGTAGTTAGTAATTTACAAATCTAGTAGAAGATCCCTCATGGGTACTATTATAGGTAGACATATAACTGTGAGTTTTTATGGTAACAGAGTAAATACACCCTTGAGAAATGCAAACTTCAACAAATACAATTCTTACTCCGAATCTTATGCTGGTGTTGAATAGCATAAATCATTTATTTAACCACAAAAAAAATTATACTCACTGGACTGTATCCTTAATAGTTAGAAAATTACATAATGTAAAATCTATGGAATATTATTATAGGACGTAAGTACTTTTTAAAGTAACGAATGTGTTGTTTTTAACCCCATTCGCAACATTTTGAAATCGTGATATTTTTGCCTTTCCGAAACGTAATTAAGGAACGAAAGCAAATGTGATGTAAGTATTTTTCTCTTTAATCCAAATGAAAATGTTATTTTAAAAGGTCGCGTGTTCAAATAACGTTTAACCATAAGACCTGCACATTATAATTTGCTAGACTAATGGTTTAAACACAGATTGCTTATGAAACAATTGCAGAAATTCCAATTCTCTGCAAGTAATGCTTTTTATGTTACGAGAAAGGTATTTGTGGATGTGGTTTGTGGCACTTTTGTTCTATTTAGTAGCACTTAAATGCAGATATTTGAAATAAGCTCGGTAATGGCAATTTTCATAGGAGGAAACGTCCATTCACTATCACGTCTCAAGATGTGAGTGAGGGCAAATGAGCGAAATAATTTTCTAGAAAGGATCCTGTAAAAGAGGGCACAAAGCGCAATCATACAAACTGTATTAGATCAAATGATATGAATAATATGTGGGTATCAAAAAGGTAAGAGAAATGAAAAATTTCCAACTGATCTCAGTACGGATCTGGAAAATATTTGTTTATCAAAACATTCAATACATGCTACAAAAACGGAAACTTTTTTTTGAATCCTTGACCTTCTCCGTGTAGGGGCGGGGACCGGGGTAGTAATAATGTCTTACTAGGCGACTAATCAATGACGTGAGGAGTAGAAATGGTGTGCATGTAGGTTGAATGAGTTACGTTCGTTTTATCTTAGGGATAAAATTTACAGTTATTGGATGATGATTTGCATCACATGTAAACCAATGGATAAGAAAGAAATGTGTGCACCATTAATTCCACGTACCTTCCTTCACTCTTCGCCCTTCTCAAGTTTTGTTTCCTTCTCTCTTCCTTGTTGTGTCGATTCCTTGCTCATCCTATAATTATTCTGGCAAAGAAACAGCACTCCCTTGTTGTCCAAATATTATGGGTTACCTACAGCCCAATTTAGGCATGAGTAATGGTCGTATAACGAAAACATGGCGAAGAATGTACCGTCCAACTTCCGGTGGAGAGGCACATGTCAACCTAAATATGTGAGGCGTATTGCTTATGATTGTTCCAACAATCCCAGTAACTGTTATACATTCGCGAACTGCAAGATGCTGTTCTTTTTACTCTTCTGATATAATAACCAGCCCCTGAAAGATTCCACCAAACCATCCACTTACATCAGTCGCTTTTCCGTATGAACGTCTGAGAGGCGGGTATACCTCCACAACATTTTTTTGACAAAATGTGTCAAGAGATAAAGTATATTTGGACTCGATAGTTTTGGCTCATCAACAAAACAAGGAGTTTGCAATACAGGCATTGAGTTAGCACACTCTCGCAATGTAAATTACTACCAACCACAGTTGTGAGTTCGAACTCTTAGTTCCTCACTTTCTGATAGTACTTCAATGTGGAGATGGCATCCCTGCCCGATATAGGCACAAAACTACCATATCACGCAACTACAAAGCAAATAATTAATCTTATTTCAAGCACAACTAGGCACCTTGTAAGAATAATACTTAGTGCCTAGAAGGTGCCTAGAGGGAAAAGATTGCGAATAAAACCATTAGAATCTCCAATGGCAGCCGCGTTGCTCATTAGGTCTTGTTCCAAGTGAACCATACACTACCCACTGGACACAGTACATCCATGGAACATGAACGCTTCAGATGTGAGTTGGAACTCTTAGTTCCTCAGTTTCTGATAGTACTTCAATGTGGAGATGACATCCCTGCCCGATGTAGGCACAAAACTACCATATCACGCAACTACAAAGCAAATAATTAATCTTGTTTCATGTACAACTAGGCACCTTGTAAGAATAATACTTAGTACCTAGAAGGTGCCTAGAGGGAAAAGACTGCGAATAAAACCATTAGAATCTCCAATGGCAGCGGCGTTGCTCATTAGGTCTTGTTCCAAGTGAACCATACACTACCCACTGAACACAGTACATCCATGAAACATGAACGCTTCAGATACCTATCCAAAAATACATTTCTGTGATGTATTTTTTGGAATGTGATAAGGCATAACATTTTAGAAACGTTAGAAACAAAACATTCGTATTTCAAGGTTAACGTTACGGAGTTGTGTTTAGTAGTGTTGTACCAGAAACCTTATCACTTGACACATATCGTAAGAAACTAAAAATACGATGTGAATGTTTTACATATTTATCAAAAATTACAATTTAGTGTTTAATGGGAACGAAAAATTTCCGTTTCGAAAAATAGATTTAAGTATTCATGTGATATTGCACGTCTAAATGGCTTATTTACCAAAAGGTCGGTAGCTCAGGTAGTTTGCATGGCTTTTGACTGACTTCTAAACGGGCGATCGATATTCGAGTCCCAAAATGTTTTTTAAGAATCACCGATCTCCTCCGAGTCTACTCTAAGAGAATGGGGGCGCTGGTGGAAAAGCCGCTGGGGTACATGGCGCCATCTGCAGAGTCTGCGCACTGAAAAGAGCCCCTCAGAGCAGCTAGGGCTCTCGGTGTCGTAATTTCTACCACCTCCTAATTTTTTATACTTAGGTATGTTTCAAGCGAAACACATATGGGACATTTCAAATATTGACTATGAAACATTTATAAAGATACATTTCTCCTACATATCAATATATTACTCTCTGATATGTTTCAAGAAACATATATAAAACGTTTCGATGTAACGTTTTTGTGTTCTTTCAAATCTAGGTTTCTGAAGGCGGACATTAAACATCCATGTGATGTGTATGATACGTTTCTGTCGCTGTTTCAGTGATACGTTTCTAAAGCATTACAGAAACGTTTTTTTTTGCATTGTTGGTAGAATAGAACTTTGAGTTCATGTATGGGCTAAAGGGAATTCTGGATGAAAAAGTTTGTGTGTTAACAATATATGTAGTTACGTCCAGTAAAGGAAGTTGTTTATACAGTCGCCCTATTTGTTGCACGTATCACATATGGAGCAGTCCATCTATTTCAGTAAGCACGTTGAACGCACCCCTACAGAACATTGTTGTATTAGATTACAAAATACTAAAGATTTCAGGAATTTCAATTACAAAACAAAATGTAATCGATTATTTTATGCCGATTAACGTCAAGCTCTACTGAATATTTCTTTCTAAGCCGAAATTAATTTAGTTCCATCAGAATTATCGCGGTTAAGGAAATTAAGTTATGTATTTATTCTGTATATATGTGATATTCGGGAAATTAATCAGCTGCAGATGTTACCAATTATTTAATATGAACATCTAGTGCACATACATATGTATATAGCTAAAGTAATTCTACCGCGAATATGTAATATGTTGTGGTATGAAATTGCCGTCTGCTCCAAAACTTTAATTATACATAAACTGACTCTACCCTAACTGCTTTTAGGTCTAAATTTGAAAATGACTTCCTTAAAATAACAACTTTACCGTAGAGTGGATTCAATGTATTTGTATTATTATTAACAGCAAGTTTGGTTTTGAGAATGTTAAGTTTAAGTTTAATGAAAAATACAGTATAAACATTAAATTATTTCGACTCGGTTTCTACACCTGATCAATAATATTGTAATTAAATAAAGCAGGAAATGATGATATTGGGTGTTATCTATTGAAAACTTTTACTACGGATATCTTAACATAAAACCAGATAAAATATTCTTCGAGAAATTTGATAAAGTACTCTCTTAACTAAGCTTTATAATCAAAATTGTTCGGAAAATTTCCGCTAGGAATTATATCTCGAGTACCAAAGTGAAATAAGCGGTAAACTTATTTTAATACAGTATAGGTATATAGAGATCTACGAGTTGCAAATGAAGGTCTCTGAAAGAAATTCCCGTGGGAGTTGTGTACAACGGACTCGGCTCAGGTGTGGTGGTCGGTGGAGTTCTAAACTAGTTCTCATCGGAACTTTAGGCTTATTTCATTGTATAGGTATAAATAGAAACAATGTTTGAGAACATTTTTAGGGTCAATTGGTTATTTCCGTTTAGAGACGTGTGTCATTTGCAAATCGCCTCATTAAGATTGATTTAAAAGAATGGCGAAAACTCGATGAAACTTTTATTTCAGTTTGTTTATCCTTTCTAAAGTCAATGGTCGATTTAATGGCTTTCTAGAGCCATCCGACAGGAACTATTTTTACCTAAACTACAACTCAAGTCGTCACACTTTTCCATGTTTGTATATTTATAAATTGCTCATTTATATACATAAAAATAAAAATCATCTGAAAATATTATCTGATCAGCATAACTATAATACACGTAATCGAGATGCAATTATATTGGCTCAGCATAGGTATAGTTCATATCAAAAGTCTCCTGAATATGCAGGTTCCAAACTGTACAACGGCTTACCTAATTCTGTAAGAAACCTAAATTTGAACAAGTTTAAATACAGTATAAAGGAAACATTGGTTTCTAATGCATTCTACACCATGAATGAATTCAGTAACTTTCAGGTGAAATGTACATAAATTAACTCTTTTAATTAACTTTAACTCTTTTTTTTTCTGACGACATCATGCATTATTAATTGTATTGACGGTGTGAATAAACATTATTATTATTATTATTATTATTATTCTTATTCACTGATGTGATGCTCTGTTTCAGCGATTCACTGAAATGACCACTATTTTTCTTAGATGATTATGTCGGTTAATAAATACAAGAATTTAACTTTGAACAAATAATAAATTATTTAATATTTTGATAATGAATTTATAATCAACCCCGTGCAGAGTCGTGGGAAGAATAATCTAAACCACATGGGAACTGGGTGTCGGTAAAGGTCGTCAATGGACGTAGGGGTGTGAAAGTGGCGTGAATAAGGCTGAATCACGAATCTAAGTTTGTTTTGACTTGAGGGTGATATTTACAATTGTTAAATGAGAAAATTGTTGAATGCTCTTCGTATACATTTGCGTTACTCATTAGAGTTTTTAATACGTTACATTATCCAGAGTGTGTGACGTCATTCGGGATTTAATAGTGTCATAAAATGTTAATTATATAGGAGTTTTATTATTAATGACGTCAATAGTTATACAGGCCGATGCAACCGACGCGACGGTCAGCGCTGACGTTCAGCGCAGATGACTTAAAGACTTAAGTAGGTACATTATATCAAATGAAGCATTTTAGCTCGTAGAGTTTCGTACGTCGGGCGTCAGTCTAGCTGATGGCGTATGATTTTTACGATTCAAGCCATTTCTTACCACCACAATGGGATGCACCAACATTCTTTTTTCCATTGCTGCCTTCTCCTCCGTATAAGAAGCAAAGCGACAACAATGCGCATTGTGTTGCGTCGCAAGTGCATGACTTAACTTAATGAAGAATTCAACTGACGGTCGGCAACTTGTGAAACAAAAAAGCATATAATGCTGACGGTCAGTACTGATCGTCAGCGCTGACCGTCAGTTGCATCTGAAACGGCCCGTACTCGATGAAATAACAGAATGTTATAGTGGAAAAGATCAAATAAGCGTGTGAAACTCACGATGCGTTGATAACATTTTTCGGACCAAATCTTTGTTTTCCCTACCACCACCCCGCACGCGTGCTCCCCCCTTAGCTTCCCCTCTAGGTTCGCTGTATACACCGCAAACAGGCTTGGGCTTAGCGGTCATCCTTGTCTGAGTCCCTTCTTCGTCCATAATTTACCGTCTGCTTTTATTCTGATACTAGTCCCTCTATATATCTCCTTCACTCTTCACCCTACCCTCTCATTTATTCCTTTTCCTCCATAATCTCCCCTAGTTTCTCCTTGTTTACTTTGTCGAACGCTGCATCCATGTCCAAAAACAGTGCATATCATTTCCCCCCTTTCTTTTCAAGCTCTCTATCTAGCACATGATTTACTATGTACACATTGTCCATAGCTCTCCTCCCCTTCTTAAAGCCCGCCTATCCATCCGGTAGTATGTTTTTCCTTTATTTCTGTCATTCTTCGTCTTATCTTTACCCCTCCGTACATCCATTCTTCATTTTGTGTACCATCCAATCCCACGGCGCGGCGTTTCCTTTCATTAGCCGTCTCATTACCTCTTCTACTTCCTCCTCTTTTATCTCCTCTCTCTTTTCCACCACATTTCTCTCTTTTTCTTCTTCTTCTCCTATTCTTCCTCTGCCTCTAGTGTCTCCATAATGTGCGTTCTCCATTCTTGTATCGTTATATTCCTTCTTTCCCTCTCTTTATTTCCTTCCCTCTGTTTAGGTATTTCCAAACGTCTTGCTCTACTTTTATTTCCTGTATTATCCTTTTCTCGTTCTATTTTGCTTCTCTTTTCTTCCTCTCTCGTAATTTTCTGTATTCTTCCCTCCCCTTCCCATATCTTTCACTGCTTTTTTCCCATTTTTCCATTCTCTTAGTAGTATCTTTATCTCCTTCTTCCCTTTTTGAATTAGTAGAATGTTTTTAAATCATGTTCGGTGATAATTAGCGAATGACGGTGAGGAGAGGCCGTTAATGAGATGGTATCCGGCGTCGGACCTTGATAAAAAATGCCAAAGTGGCTAACAATATACCAAAATTATAAAGTCACTGTGAAGGTCAGTACAGTATGATTTTTGTGCAAATAGTAGTTTGCGAGAGATCGTGAGGTAAACATTTTCATATCTATGTTTAGAAAAACTCTACTGTGTCGTGAGTTGATTAAAATGAAAAATTATAAATTGACGAAGGCAAGTGAAATAATGAAGGACAAAAAGAAATTTTGTATTTTGAAATTAAGTAGTTGCGGCCATTACATTGCGTGTGTGATTGCGTATATACCCTGGAGCGAGCCATTACTGTCCCTTGAAAAACAATAATTGTTAATGTGAACTGTACAATGTACATTGTGCCAATGCGACCTTTATCCTGAAGAAAAAATGGTACCTACTTATACAAAGCTGCGATAGACGTTTCCTTTGAAATAGGTATTCATTTTTCCATTTAATGAAAAATTAAACCGTTTGATGTGCGAAACAACTGATGGCGCATTGTATGAAGCAGATTTTCGTGTACTTTTTTGTCTTTCCGAGACCGAAAATTGTAAGAAAATTCTAAACAAAAAACTAAATTTGGGGAACGCTAAACTGAACGTCAATAAGTCGTAGGTATAATTTACAATTTTATATTTGTTACAAACCATTTCGCGTTTGAGTAAAGTTAATAAACTCTCGGTGCCCTCCCCTAGTTGGACGAATAACATAAAAGAATTTACACGCTTTTGGTGAGAGCGATTGGAACCTTCATTATTTTATCTTTAAGAACCTTTTTTGTCGGCAAAAAGAACAGTTTTCGCGTAAAAAAAGGAAAAATCATGAAACCACATTTCAGGAAAAAAATGGAAACCTACTTTTTGCCACAAAATTTGTAGGGTTGTACCTACTCCTCAAGGGAGGTTTCAGAGGAAAAAATTATTTTTAAATACCCTGTATATTGCTTGATGTAGGAGTATGTGTTAACTTACTTATTGTTATTACATCCACAACAACGAATTGCATTCTGAATATTTTCATATTCATTTTAGACATTTTTAACGAAAAATAGAACTATACATATAAAATTCTGCTCCTATACGCCTGCATACTAATGGATTTATATGGAGAAACTTTTTTATTTATATTTATTTTATTTGTGACCGTACTCGCTTATATACTTAATGGTACTGGCCAGAAGCTGCACACAGCGCCATTCATTAAACCACAGGTTAACTTATTCATACTTTCATTAAGTGTAAGTGCCCCCTAAAGTCGTAGAGCACTAATAGCCACTAACAATATGAACTAGTTCTATCGTTGCAATCATAGTAGAAATACAACACAATGGTTGGTTGCCCAATTTTCTTCCCTTATCCCTTAGCAATTGGCAAATACTAACCAAATCTGCAGTTTGAAGAGAATAATTGAATACCTATATCAGTTATTTGCATAAGTCCTCGATAAATTTATTGAAGCCAGATCAGGGAGATCAATAAACGTTTACGACTGGACTACTATATAATACATCTTGATTATTACAATATGCATCAATTATTACTTAATAATATGTAAATTGTGTTCAACTGTATGCAGAATACCTCGCAGAAGACAATCCCCAAGGTGTCGAAGCAACATTTCAAACTGTGCACAAAAACTCAATTGTATAACTTACTTCACATTTCCCGGTATGCTTAATAATTAAATATGCTTGGACGGTGTTGAGTAACCGCCACCCTTGAGGATAAGTAGTTATATGAGGGTGCACATTCGTTTAATAAAGTATTCATTGCAATTCATGTAAGTAATAAAGGAAGATCAAGTTTATTGTACAACAAAATTGCACCGAACCTCTTAAAGATTTCCCAGTCAAGCTTAATTATAGCGAGAAATAGTCTCGTTATACATTCAAATTAATTCTTGAATTACAATAAGTTCCAAACTTGCCTACTTTAAAGAAACTGTCGCGGCTTTTTAACTTCAACCCTAATTCATATGATTAGATAGTCATTCGAAATCTTTGGCGAATTACGTATTAACACATAAATTACGTTCGAAATTAATTCCTTAATTTTTCTGCAACCGCACCGTCGTTCATTTAATGCAATAATTCACAGACAAGATTGCATCTAGTTAGCAATTCCCTTGGGCATAAAAACATTTTACCACAAACTTTGAGTTTGTTTGCCAGAGACATTTAAATAGAATAAATGAAGTCTGTCGTTTTTCATTCTGAAATGTTCTTTTGGGAAACACAATTTTCTAGTCTTTCGTTTAAAATGTCCACTGAACTTATAAAAATCGTTTCTTTTTAACATTCTATATTGTTAGAAGAAAATTTAATGAATCGGTTTGGTACACATAAAACTTGTTATTGCAGTTGGAAATTTTATAAGGTGCAATAAAGTTGTATTGCTTAACCGGAAATAATACAATCCTTTGTAAAACAAATTAAGGGCCTTTAATATCTGTAGTGGTCGCCATAGAAGGCAATAAAGCACATGCTAAGAGCACTAACTTTAAGATTTAGGACTCGCCCAAGGGTAGGCATGCTAATGTCCTTCAGAGAATACATTGCAAACCCCTTGTTGCAAACTTAGATTACTCTAAAATTAGTCACATTTGCACGTCCTTTTAACGCTTTACATTTCGACAATCAAATGAACGCACCTTTGTAGATTAGGGTTTTTTTCTTTTTAAAATTCAGCAAAAATGTTGTTTGGATGATTCAGTATCAAAGTAACCAACCCAGTTAAGTAGGTTTCAGAATCTACATAATTGTATCTGTTGATCCGTGTATAAATAAATCATATCGTCTGGAACAATTTCCACCGAATAGATTAGTAAAAAGTGCAACTACTTTCCCTCCAAAACGTTTTATTAGGCTATATGACCACAGATGCGCAAACAATTTGTATAACCTTCAAACCAGTATGTGTGATGAGGGCACCAAATATCTTATACAATTGTTTAATGCAATATTGCCCACACGATATTTCCCAAACCAATGGAAAACAGCACAGATAGCCCTAATTCCTAAACAAGGTCAACGAGATACAGTCATATGGTCTAATAAGTTTACTACCGTTAGCAGCCAAAGTAGGCGAAAAAATAATACAAAGGAGACTCAAAAATATTCCCTAACCAGTTTGGCTTCAGATAAAATATAAATTCTACAACAGAGCAAGTACATCGAGTTATCAACAAAATGAATGATGCGTTTGAAAACAAACAATATTGTTCGGCACCCTTTTTGGACATAACACAGGCTTTCGACAAAGTGTGGTACATTAGACAGTTACTCAAGCCACGATCAATTCTTCCGTTAAATTATTTCCTTCACCTAAAATCCTATTTAGTTGGCATTGTCCTCACAGAACTGTATCTAATAAATGCTGGAGTGCCTCAAGGCAGTATATTTGGGCCACTGTTGTATGCCATATATACGGTTGACCTTCCGACTACACTAGAAGTTTTAAAAACGACCTTTGCTGATGTTACGGCGGTCCTATCCATTGACGGCGATTCAGTTGTTGCCTCCCAAAAACTACAAACAACTCTAAACTCAATACAATCATGGTTACATGAATGGAGAGTAACAGCAAACGATACAAAACGTAACGTTTACGACGACACAAGAAACCGTTAATCTAAACAACGAACACTTACTGCAAAAAGATGATGTAAAATACCTAGGTTTTATACTTGAATAGACCTCTCACCTGGTAGTAGCACATTCTTATAAAGTAAAAACAACTAGGTTTCATACTCACCAAAGTGTACTGCCTAATTGCACGAAATTCAAAACTTACCATCGAAAACGAGCTCCAAATTTACAAAGCTTCTATTAAAGCAATCTGGTCCACTTTGGGGAATTGCTTCAACATCAAACCTACAGATCTTAGAACGTTTTCAATCTAAAGTGCTCCGCATGATGGTTGATGCGCCATGGTATGTGCCAAACGCAACAATTAGGCATGATTGCAAACAGATCTCTATTCATCTACTTTGATGCGTGCAAACTTTTGCTTTGTTAAGGCTTCAACATCATCCATCTTAAAAGTCACATTGTTTTGTTCTACCCAATTTTTGACAAATGCCTTAACCTTTTCAATTGGATTTAATTCCGGATGGTAAGGTGGCAAGCGTAACACAGTAATTCCTTTTTGTGCCAGCATTACGTCAATTGAGAAAATAGGGTTTTGAGCTTTATGGTGTTTGTATATAATTCTTTTTTCATCGGACAATATGTTATTACTTCGTAACTAATCACTCATTTCTCTTTTTAACTTTAACTTTAACTTGTTGGTTCCTTTTCGGAATTAGTTGTGATTTTAAACATAATTTATAATTTTGAAAATTCATGTCATTATGATGGTCTCCACTCTTACAACCCGACTTATTTACTGTAATAAAAAATTATCATCTGTAGTTTATTACGCGAATATCCTAGGAGTAATTTATACCCATTGGAAGGCAGGTTGCAGTGCAATTCCAAATTTAAGCGTTAAAGATCACAGAAATGACATATCATATGTTTATATTTAGCAAACTTTTATACTTTGACCGCCATTTTGACGGTGTTCCCGATGGGTTACAGCGAAGCACATCAAAATCTAAGCTCCCTTTTTGATGCTCTTACAGAATCTGGAGTCAGAATTTTAAAATTCCTTAACAGCCACACACAGATTTAACGAATTCCGAACTATTGTTCGGTGACTAGTAAGAATTGAAAGTAAAACATACCGATTGAGATTAATTGCTCCTATTGGACGAACCGCCATTTCTCTATCGTTTGACACTAATTGTGATGCACTAACGTGCACATACTCCGGATAAAGTATAGTTAACGCATGATTACAGAATTCGGTTTTAAAGTACAGATGGAGTAGAAATCTACCCGGGATCCGATACCCACCCAACCGCCTAAGGGAGAATTTAGCTTAAATTGTTAGATTTTTAATTTCATTTCTATTTTGCATATACGGTTTACTTTACATATAGATTATAAATAATTAGGTCTTCCGATATTCCGAAGATCCGGCTACGGATAACGGTAATCCCAAATCTCTCGGCGGAGAAATTAAAAACAAACTCGAAGAGACAGTTGAAAAGGAAGTAGAATATTCCTTTTACTCTAAAAAAAAGTGTTGATAATTTACCTTATTCTTCTTTGTAATATTTCCATTGTTAATTTGATATTTGTGCAAATGCCAACGTCTCAATTATATATTCTCTCATTAAAGCTCTCCTGCAGAAGTTCGTTTGCACGCAAAGGGACTTATACCCACAAGCTTTTTGATTCATTTCCATTTCAAACCTATTTCAGAATACATTAATGTTTGAGTTAATCAATTTATAAAAGTAAGGGGTGTATATCACGTTTTGTTACACTGTTTAGACGTCGGCGTCGCAGAAATAGGCACAATATCTAAAATTTAAGAGGCGACTATATTGTCAATTTGAACGTGAATCGCTCAACTTTCTACGGAGATTTACGTGCTTGTAAAAATTCCTTCGCAACATGCGCTTTTGTGTAGTATATATCTCGTCTTGTTGTTAAGGGGTGGATAACGTGCGTGCAACTTGGAAATACATAAGGGTAGTTGGGTGGGTGACTGTTCGCTAACCTGTCGACGTTCCGACACTTGCGTGACTTGCCGCCGGCATTCGCAGTCACAAATAGAAGAAAAGAATCGTGTTCACCATATTACGTCTAAAATGTTACAATTGTTATGTGAAATGGTAGGATTTTAAATAAATGTTAAAAATAAAAAAGATGAAAGGAATGTTAACCTTATGTTAGGCAAATCAAAATGATGAACCCGGTGACGCTAACCTTTTGTGGGGTACACCTTTCGGGAAAATAAAAGCTCTGTGAATTTGAATAGAGGGTTCTCAATTTATAATACACCGATTATCCCTCTTTTTTGTGACAAGGCTGCTCTGCATAAAAATAGGTAGAACGTTTATACATGAATCGTATGCGTTGACAAGTACACTGTTGAGACCTGTTGAATTTGAATAGAGAAAATAATTTCACATACAACTGAACATTTCATTAATGGTATGGGCCAAAAGTGTACTCAAATTAATGAAAATGGAAATAATGAATCACGTAGGGATCGACCTGGAGAGAAGTCTTTTCCAACATACTAGAATATGTAAGCCACAAATGATCAGCCCACTAATAAATGTATATTCGCCCCAGATTCGTAACTACGAGGGTAGCGCCAAAAATTCTCGACGTGTATTCAAAATTAAGTTTCATTTTTCAGCATAATGAACTTATTATATCGTTTCAGCAACAATTCAACACCCTTAAAACGTCCCTCTAGGTTGTCTTCACTGAAAAGGTGCGCTTGAATGTTAATCTTCAAAAATGTTCAAACAGGTAATGCTCACTAGAGTGTACATCTGGACAAACATAGAAGATGGATAGTTCGTTGTCGACATACATGAAACACATAGCCATATTTATCAAGTTGTCGAAACACAAAACTCCTATTGTGGCAAGTGGTACTGGCTTCAATTACAAGGAAAATTATTCGTAGATGTTTAAGTGAAGCCACTTTCCAATGTAAAATGTCCAAAGGAACTGTAAATGAGACACAACAGAAACTAAACATTAGAAATGTACATTATGCCCATTTTAAGTTTAACGACAGTGCCATTATTATAACATTAATTTAGTTTTTCTACGCCCATGTCTGTAAACGTGAAAAATCGCACAATCAAGATTCCTTGTAAATGACAGTTTACAATCACATGCACGTAATGAGATCTCATAACACAAACTTAAATTTCTTGGTTTAATCAAATTGTAATCAAATTTTTATCTATGTAACACTTTATTTGGTCTATTTACACAAATTTAGTCAATTGAAAAAGATAAAAACTTTTAGCATTTGCGAGATATATGACGTATTTTGGATTATAAGAGTGATGCCCCTAAATGTAGGCAGCACATTATGCAATATCTTTAAGAGCATGCTATGGAACTAAATATCATGTCATTTTGTCAATTTCTTTAACAAAATTAGGTGTTTTCTTTTTGCATGGCCACAGGGTTAGGTAAAGTTACAATCATCACGTGATTAAAGTGCCTTGTGTCATGTAGACATTTCTGCCTCAGGTTAATATAAAACTTAAATAAAGGTTTTAAAACGAATAGGGTTATTGAGAACTGAGTCAAATTATTTTTATAAAACGAATGGTGTGTTATTGACAGAGCTGACTTAGGTCTACCACAACGTGCAAAAAGAAAACACCTATTATATCCGAACATTTTCTCCTGCGTAGAAAAGTATAGTACGTTACACGAGTTGTAAGCCCATTACGCACTCATGAAAATTAAGCACTTGCCGCTGCGCGGCTTCGTGCTCAAACGCTTCATTTCGTGCGTAATGGGTTACTAACACCTCTTGTTACGCAATATACTATTATTATACTTGTGTATTGTATTTCCGATTATATTTTATATTATATTATATTTTGATTTGTCATAATTAGTGTAAAGTTGCATCTCAGAAAAATGATATCAAGCTGGATATTTTAAAAATCGATTTCGTCATCTCAGGATGGAAGACTATTGTAAACTATTATAATAAGGTTCCTGTACATAGTTTAATACTATCAACGCAGTGAGCAAATAGTTTGAGTATCCGACATTAAAAAACTACTCTAAAAGAACATAAAAATCTTTATGAAGTGGTTGCATGTGTATAAGCACGACGTGCAACCAATGAATGTAATAGCAATGATCATAGTCTTCCTATTAAAAAATCTTCGATGTGGTACATAATTATAACATACACCAGGGAGGTTTTGTCGCAAATGTTGTGCAAGGGTGCTGTATAGTATTTCTCTTCTGTGGTTGTATGTCCTATAAACTTTGTAAGAAGGAAACCCTTACAATCCCACCTTTCTGGCGATTTTTCTCCTTTTCGGCCCCATTTGGTCAACATATCATAGTAGAGAACAATGGTTTTATCATCAATGTTCTCTACAGATGCACGGCGTTTTCCGCTTAAAGGGTGCTCGTAAGAAATACAGTTTTTAATGACAGATCTTCCTTTTAAGGATAATGAAATTGAACTGGCGGGTTGTCACCATTGTATTACTTGTATTAAATATTCTGAACCTGCACCATTATTTGGCACTTAAATCCGTCTATTGAAAACATAATGGCTAATTGTAATTGATAGCGTGGGGCTGCGTGTGTGTTACTGTTTACAAAGTTACGTAATTGCTTATCAGCCTATTATGACGATCTTCGTAATGGAGTACTAATTTGAAAATTTGTTATTTTCGGGCGCGCTACTCAACACTGAAAATCGTAAAAAATGTATGGAATTTAGAAAACATAAAGAAAACTGAACTACTCAAAAACAAATTTTTCGTTGGAAAAAAAGAAAAATGCAGGAAAGTACGAAAAAACATAAAAAAGTATAAAATGAAGAAGAGGTTAAAACATGCTGAAAACGAGGGCAGAATTGTTAGGTTCTGTCCTAGCTAATAGAATAACTGTAAACATGAACCCAAAAAGAAGCAACCAACTATGGTTCACAATGAAAACTAAAAAAATCACCAACAGATTTGCGAAAAATCAAACGGTAGGTAGAAGTGATAAATATATCAGGTTAATAAAATCAATGCATATGGTAAAATTAAAAACCGAGCATTGGTCAAATTTTAAGGTAAAAATAGAAGGTTATTTATACGGGATGCAAAAGTAAGTGTCGGAAATCCTCAAACAGAAAAAAAGAAAAACCAATTAATACATGCACATACACAAACCTGTAAGTGATGATAAATCCATCGAGTACTTCAGAAACGTGTATACAACGAGAAAAAGTAGGGAAGAACAATGGAATGTTTAGACCGCTAAGGATTGTAATTTAGAACAACATTTTGTTGAATGAAAAGCAATCGTAAGACGATTAACACAGGGAAGAAGAAAATGTAACCAACACGTTTCAAAAATATGCTCTATTAGAATACCTGGATTTACCAGAGATGTGCAACCCGGAATACTTTCGGGAAAGACCACCTAAGCGAAGACAGGAGTGTAAAGGAAAAAAGCTAAGGAACGGGGACAGTAATGAGCATTGGATAGTGACAGGAAATAGCGATAGGAATTGGAACGTGGACAGGGACGGAAACGGAGACGAGGACAAAATCGGGAGCAGGTACCTACATTATATATTTATTAAATGTATTTCTTGTTGTTTCACCAAATATCTACGCAAACACTAACTTATCAATGAGGGTAACCAATATTTTATTTGATTTCACGTAGATGTCAATCTGTGCCTGCCATTACTTCTTAAGAAGTCTTCGTAAAATTTTTCCCGAAGCGGATTTTGGTATACTTTCAATTACAGTAATACCACCAAGTAATTGCTTGTGCTTTGAAACCTTATTGGCGACATAGTCTTCGATATTTCTTAGATTAACCCGATTATCATGTTTAGGAACAATGAATGCTTTTGGTACTTCCCCGAAGCGTGCATGCGGTTGAGCAATCACGGCCGCGTCCTTAACATCAGGATGACTTCGTAACAAATCTTCAAGTTCGGCTGGAGCAACTTGATATCCCTTTACCTAAGCAAACAATTTTATAATCGCATTACGAACTTTTATGATATAACGTACTTTTATCATCTCTTTCACTCTATCAGTAATAAAAAACTGACCATCTTCGTCGCAGTACCCCACATCGCCAGTATTGAACCAACCTTCAGAATCTAAAACCAATTCGGTGGCTTCTGGATTATTAAGATAACTTTTAAAAACCTGCGAATAGTTAAGTTAACTTTAAAGAAAAATATGTAGTTGCCAATACTTGAGGTCCCTTTATAAACAATACGCCGGACTTATCATCCTCGAAATCAGCTTCGGACGACTTTTCGAATTTGCATTCGATGTGTGGCAAACTTAAGCCACAGCCCCCAAATTTGACACCACCTGGAACGGATGTGCTCTGCATTAACACCGTACTTGCTTCGGATAGCCCGTATCCTTGCAATATTTGCACTTTTCCTTTAGTTTTCTCAAGTAACCTTTCCATTTCGTTAATTCCGACAGGAGCGGCGCCAACTACAAAGTTTTTCATTTGGATCACGTCCTCTGACTTAAATCGTGGGTTATTCGCCAATAGCTGTACTGAAAATAAAAACTGCTGTCATAATCAGTGAAGGAAAAAAATGGACGCACCTACATATTGGGGGAACCAAATAGCAAAAGGTCGGTTTTTGTTTTTTTAATGTGCTTAAAAAGATATCCTGCGTAAACTTAGATATTGAGACTGCCTTACACCCTAACGCCAAGTTAATGATTAACACTATCATTCCATAAATGTGATGGAACGGTAACATCGCCGGAAGAACTTCCTGATTACCACCTATAATGAAGATGTCTTGTGAATCTTTTCAATAAACTTTGACTTTACATACTAGTAGTTGCTGTTCGAAATTGAAATTCGGGAATAGTGTGATTATATAAACAAGATATAATGTTTTCTGTCGTCAACTCTATACACTTTGGGAACCCAGTTGTACCACTCGAATACGGTAGATACATTACATCATTCCATTTATGTCCGCAGTTTTTTGCTGTGAATGTATTTTCCAACACATCATTGAGCTTAATTGCACCAGATGGACAATCCATAACCTCCTAGAAAACGCTAAATTATTTTACTCGAAGCTCGTTCAGGCTACCTGGCTATGATTGTTAATAATAACGGGTATGTTGTGCGTCGACCATTGGTTAACCGCTTGGTAAACTTTGGGCCATAGTTCCGTAAGAGTAAACAGTAGTTTTGGCTGTGATATGTTGAAAGAACAAATTAATTCAACTTGTAATAGAAAAAAAAGACAATTCAAAAATTTCGTCCACCTTTAAAAGAAGTTGAAGAATTACCTTTCGTAAAGAATGGATTTATTGTGGTCACTTTATAACCCGCTTGCAGTATTCCAAGTGCGATTATCGCAAATTCGGGTACGTTCGGAAGAATTATGGCAATAATGTCGTCTTTTTTCAATCCTGGGAGATGGGCCAAAAAGTTTGCTATTTTGTTACTTTTTTTATATACATCTGTATAGGAGTAGCTACGTCCAGTTTCCGCACAGACCTAAAATAATCGCTTTGCGTAACTTTCGTTAGTATGTTATAAAAAGCTTACTAGGGCAGTTTTATTATCCCACTTATCCAAATCCTTCCATACATAATCGGTTAATGACACCTTCGGAATTTCAGTTCTTTTAATTTTTGAGAAAATAATTTCACTGCTAAACTTTCTTGATATTAGATATGACAAGTATGGCAATTTCTGTAAATACTTCATGTTGGTCTACCTATACTAGTGTTTTGTGACATAGGTATTTATAGAGAATGTTACTTATTTGAAAGTAAGTGAAAACGATTATTTAAATATTTCTCACATAATATACAATGTAGTACAGTCTGTAGCTCACACGCTTTCCGTTTCAGCAATAATCTTGTCCTATACAATATTTAGATTTATCAAGAGATTACAACTTACAAAGTATTCCGGCAAGCAACATGCTACTACCGCCGTGAATACATCAAAAGGAAGTCGAGAAAAGCTTAACAACTACCAGCAAAAGTTGGAGAGATAGTTTGCTTACTTATTACTGCCGTTTGCTAAGTGAAGAGGTATTTAAAAATATATCATTCTAACCTGCACAAATGAAAGGTTTTTGAAAATCCGTCGCCAGATTGGTTGCTTAAATTTAAAATGCAAATTCACAGAATTTAACTAATTTATTTACATTGTAGCAGTATTAACTATAATTGTATGATGTGAAAATTCACTATTATGAAATTTTACTTAGACGAACTTATATTGACTGTAACTGACAACGTAGGTCAAAGTAAAATAAACATTAATAAATTATAACGCAATACATAGCAATTATAATAAACTACGTCACTTGTAAATTTAAGTAATGCTATTCCATGTAGAGAGGAAACAAATATTCTGTAAAGTAAAAAGCTTCTTGTGGTTACTTACCCTTAATTTCGAAAGTTTTGTGATCAAAGTCTTTACATAGCAGTATAACATTTATCGATTTATATTGAATTTTCTTTTGAAATTAATTTGGAAGCTCTAGAGACAACCGCATTTCAAATACAACTTATAGTCATTGAAAAGATTAGCTTCAAGTTGAAACTCGACTGCCATGATTAGGAAGATGTAAGTTTTCACTTATTTGCAAGGTATTCAGTGGCGGATTTAGGGGGGGGGGGGGGCTTTAAGGGCTGGTGCCCAGGGCGGCAAAATTACGGGGCACCAAAATTAATTGAAGTAATCTTTTTGAAAAAAATTGGAAAACAATAGAAAATTAGAAATTTTATTTTACTTTATTTTATTTTACGTGATAAAAATCCTAATCAGATGTATTATCCTATTTAGCCACAGGCTTTCTAAGAATTTGCATTCGCCGCTTCTCGTCGTCCAGATGTAGTATGTTTTATTGTTTTATTAAATTGCAATACGCCGAAAATGAAATAAATTCTATTTATTTTTAATAAAAAATGTTTTCTGGACTTCAGACTTGCATAAATAAGTTCTATTCCTGTGGTAATGGATGTGATGGGGCAGCACTTTTCTTGTGCCCCTAGACGGCATAAGCATAAATACGCCTCTGAAGGTATTCAGTCATTAAATTGCAAAGAATTTAAAGCTAGATACAAGATGTAACTTACAATATTGTGCACATAGGTGTCAACTTACCTTTCACTACAAAACTTTCGACATTCTTTTGTTATGTGTGATAAACTAAGGGTAATGTAAGCGTATAATGAAAACTTCCACTTTTCCAGCATATAAAGAAACGTATTCACCACATCTACATTTTAAGTAACCCCCCAAGAAATAAATTAAGTTGTATATGGCTATATATAAAACTAAACCAAAATTTTAATGTGCAGAAAATAAGAATTTCCGTAAGGGGTGCATATATTACTTCGCAATGGCTATAATGTATCAATTCTGACTTTTATTATGCACATATACATAAGCTATATCGTTGAAACTCATCTTTTAACCACCAATAGATTCTTAAAGTATCTGAAAATTAACATAATTCTGGTAATCTATGTGCGGAGCAGTCGTACTATCGTAATTACTTAACCAAATTTAAAATAAATTTTGGAAGTTGTTACCGCTCATATTTTATCCCATAAATAATGGGTATTAGGTATGTGCTTTATCCTAAATTGATTATTTCAGTATGTCTAACCCTACGTGATATTTGGTCTTAGATAATGACCTCAATCTGTTATTATTAAAGGTATTAAATCTGTACACTGTCACCCATAAATCATGCATCAGAGATTGACTTTGTTGTTTGAAGGATTATTACGTGTATAACAACCAAAATAAGGTTTGGGGGCTTTTCACTAGTAATCAAAATAGCCTGTTTTAATTGTTGGCATTTGTTCAAAACAAGAACGGTGATTGGTACTCCGTCTCCCCTCGTTTTTCTACACAGCAAATAGCGTTTGTAGTTAGTATCATAAAAAATAACGTAAAACCCTTTTCAAAAATTAATCGGTACTAATAACATTATTTAGTCGACTTTGTGTCCAAAATTTGATACTTTGATAACATCCAGTGAGTTCCGTTTCGGATTAACATTTTCATCAGTTTCTCTGAACCTTTGCTAACACGATTCGTTTTTTAGACTTTTTTGCATTGTCAGTCTTAGATCGCAATTTGTATGGTAATTTCTGAATTTATTAAAATGACGATTTCATTTGGAACGAGAAATAAGACTTATAAATGTAATTAATATCTTATTTTTTATACCAGAAACATTACTGCTACATACAGATGCCACAGGTCATTGCAGCACTTACCAATCTGCAGCAACCATATTATTGTATTTTCATATATATTTTAAATTCTAATTAAAAAAATCCTGGTTAAATCATAATAATAATAATAATAATAATAATAATAGTGTCTTTATTATTTGCTTCAGCAGGTATACATCCATAGACTTAATATTAAGAACAAGGCAGGTGAAACAAATAACCTCAAGGCGCAGTTCAAAAGAAAAGATCTTTTGCTCTTCCACTGAACCTTGGAGAAGAAAAAGAAAGCATACACGTAATTATTGTGTGACGTAATGCAATGGAGCTGACACAAAGGAAGTACACAAAACATTTAGAAAAAAGATTATAGACATTCGTTAAATTAATTAATAAGTACATTGTTGGGACAGTAACATTCGGTACAATTTGTATTTAAATGTAGTGATGGTGTGATATGATTTTATGAAATCTGGCAAACTGTTATAATTAAAATTAAAATAAAACGACTACCTCCCCTTAAGCGTTTATGTATTCATGAGGTGAAGCGAAGAAATAAAGCTGTTAGCAATGCAAACTAACAGGATATAACAATTTTACGATGATACTCGAAAACACCAGGTAAATTAACCTTATAACCTTGGTGAACGAACAGTGATGTAAGATTGATTAAAATTGATTAACAAGGGAAAGGCTACATGTTTCGAAACATACTCGTTTCATTTTCAAGCGATTATAAAGATTATCGAAGAGACATGTGGGTAGATGTAGATGAAGCTAAAAAGGTGGAAATTAACCAAACATCTGGTTATTACAAAACTCACCTTGCAGGGAAAGATGAACTAACTTAATGACATAACATCAAACTGAACTAAGTCATATTAATTAACAAAACGACCCAAAAAGGATCTCACATCTGTACTTAAATAATGAAACGACATTAGTGATAAATTTAAAAAGACAAGTAAAATGGACGTCAACCTGTGCGCAGACAGGTGGCGCAATCAAAAGAATAAAAGTTAAACAGCTGATCAAGGTCGCAAAACAAGTGATACAGGGTGAAGCCCACAATAGGGACCAAATTCATAGAAATTGGTAACTAATTAAATTGTTATGTAAGTCTGTAATTTCGTTAACCAGGTCCGGATTATTTTTTTGTTTAGTGATGGCTACGGATTCAAGTACATTCATAAGGTGACCCTTATCGCAAATATGTAAAATTTCAAAGTCTTTGGAGTGATTGAAAGGATGACCAGAGGAGAGGATGTGGTCCGCAAAGGCTGATTTATGGTCTAAGTTGTTGGTTTTTATCGCGCGGTGATGTTCCTTAAAGCGGGTAGCAAAGGATCGGCCAGTTTGACCCAAATAAAAAGACGGGCAAGAAGGACATTGCAGTTTATAGATACCAGCCTTGTCTATGGTATTAATAACATCTTTGTTTTTTACCAAAGAGTTGCCGAGGGTGTGGGAATTGGAAAAAGAAATGATTATATTATATTTTCTAAAAATATTTTTGATTTTATACAAAGAAATGTATTTGGCGGTCTTTTCAAAATTGTAAACAAAAGAGACTATGGCATACATTTTTGTGACATTGGTTGCCTAACTGCAAGTATATTTAAAGAAGCCAGATTTATTTTGATAATTGTATTTGTATAATTTGCAAGTTACACATATAGACATTTTAAAGCAATTCAAATTGAAAATATAGTGTCAACAAACATAAATTAAAGCAAGTTTCGAAGTAAATGTTATTGATAATGAGCTTAATTGATCCAAACATTTACGTTTATGCACAAGATCGATCTACTTTAAACCAATTAATCAAATTTCATACATTAACAAAGGAATACATAGGTATAATTTTCTACTTACTTTTCCTTGTTTTTGAGTTGCAAGTAAGCTATAACAACTATTGTACACAATAACAAAAAATGCACTAAAATCAAAAATTCGTTACACAATGATTAGATACATATTTATATACTTTCACAATCACTGTCGTCAGTCTCAGTTCCCCACTCATCTTCGTCAGAACTACCTGTATTCACCATAAACGTAAAATTTTCAGTAACATCATCTGTCAAAGAATCTGCTTTCCACATCTCTTCTTCAATGTGTTTAACGTGTACACAATGCTTCTCCCATTCTTCTTGCGTAATTTCTATACATGCATTTTTTACTAAATCTGAAATTTCACTACTTTTCTGTTTAACATTATTTATAGCTACTTTTCTTTTCATGGTACTCCAAACGAGTTCAATGGGATTCAACTCACAATGATAAGGTGGTAACCGTACAACTGTGTGACCATTTTGCTTCAATAGCTCATCCACATAATAAACTTTATTATGAGAAAATTGCTTCACTAATAATAATAATTCAGCCTTACGCATATCTTCTGTTGTAGAAACGTTATTTGCTTCTAACCAAGTCCTGATTTCTCCTTTACGATTATTAATCTTGGGTGGTTTATTTATTTGAACACTATGATAAGATGCATTGTCCATTACTACAATTGAATGCTTTGGTAGATTGGGTATTAATTGTTTTTCCAACCATTGTAGAAAATTGGTATGGTTCATGTCATCATGGTAGTCGCCTGATTTCGAATGTGATTTAAATATCAAGAGTGCATTTGGTACAAATCCTGAAGAACTACCTGCATGAACTATAATATGTCGTTGACCTGCTCTGTTAGATTTATAAACACCAGGTTCTTCGTCCGATTGCCAACATTTAGAAACCCCATGTGATGGATGAATGTAAGTTTCGTCTAAGTATACAACTGGCCGTTTTTTATCACCAAGTTTATCGTTTTCCCTTAATTTCCTTAAAAATCGAGAACGCCAAGCTACAATATCGCTTCTCTCCATTAACAGTTTACGTTTGTCATGGCACTTCTTGTATCTAAAACCCAGTTTTAATAATTGTTTTCGCAAAGTTTCTCGCCCTCCTGTATATTCAATTCTTTCGCGCATTTTCTCAACTAACAAATTTAAATATGGAACTTTGTTTTCAACGGTATACACTTCATGCACAGTTCTTCGTAGGATACACTTTTCTACCTCACTTAATTCAATTTTATTTGGTGCTGTAGTTCGCGCCTTCTTTGGAGATTTTAACTTTGAGGAGCCGGCTACTTCTGCTTCTTTACGAACAGTTTTGATAAATGAAATAGGCTTCCCTGTTGCGGCTGCTGCCAATTCTGTTGATTTTTCTACAGGAAAACTCCAACAACCAGTTTTTTTTTGTTGATCGAAAAATTCGATGACATTCCGAATAATGTTACGTGCCTCGGAGTGAACGACCTTTCCACGCGAACACATGTTTTAGTACACCTAAAACAACACAAAAGACACTTAGACTTTCTTAAATTACCATAAAATAAACAACATACACTTGTAAATTTATTTAATAACATAAATGCTGATAAATTATATGACAATGAGGTTATGTTAACCTCGCAATTTTTAGGTATTCTGTTAACAAAACACTTACCCGATATTTATGTATTAATCGATGACAAGCGTCTTTAAAAAGACGATTTTGTAGGTAGGTAAGAGATGAAACTGGAAGCAAAATGAAATACAAACAAACAAATTAAGGAAAACTAAAGAGCGCGAACTGACAAACGAATTTTTAAAATATGTATTTTACAGAGAGTGTACACTAAGGAAATCACAAACGCTGATTGGTCATTGGCGTTTGTTATTGAAATTAGTTCACATATTTTCCGGGTCGTTTCTAAGCTTGGTGGCACTTTAACAGCTTTATTTCTTCGCTTCACCTCATGAATACATAAACGCTTAAGGGGAGGTAGTCGTTTTATTTTAATTTTACCTTTAACCCCCTTTGTGATATTGACCCTAAATCATGGACAAACTGTTATATATAGTTGGAAGTTGATAGGCAAATCCGCGTTTATACAAAGAAGTTCTATGAATAGGAATAGAGATTAATCCTCTGTTTCTAATGTTTAAATTGTGAATATGACTGCGATATATGATTTTGTGAGTTAGATAAGCAGGAGTGTCTGTAGTAATTATTTTGTGAAATAAAGTGGCTGTTTTTAAAAACCTTCTATTAGACATATTTATCCAGCACACTTCGCTTAATTTGTGTGACATATGTTAGTCCAGTCATTTTAAACATGAACATTGCAAAAAATCCTATATTAGGTTTGACTTTTTTATGTTATTAGGTTCAGTCCCAGTAGTAAATACTCAATTTTGCAACTTCGAAAAACTTGTGGAAACTGGGGGGGGGGGGCACCAAAAAGCGCGATTTTTTCGGACTTTTTTCAGTTTTAGCCTCGTAGATCAAAAACTATGAGTTGTAGTGCAAAGAATATGATTATCTTTTTTAAACTAGACTAAATTTGCTACAATTTGAGCCTAACCGGAAGTCTGATTTTACTGTTACATTTTGGCTGAGAAGGGACGTGTAAATATTGAATAGAAGAGGACCTAAGATTGAACCTTGCGGAACTCCTTTAATTAAAGGTTGACAAGAAGAGTTAACATTATTAAGAGTTACATATTGGTGGCGGTTGAAAAGATAACTTGCGATTAGGTCAATGGACTGTACCTGAAAGCCGATAAAATTTAAAATGGCCAAGAGAATAGAGTGATTTATGGAATCAAACGCTTTGCTGAGATCTAATACTGTCATAATAGTTACTAAGTTATTATCGGTTGCTTGTAATATGTCGTCGGTAATGTTTAAAAGAGCTGTAGTACAACTATGGCCTTTGCGAAAGCCTGACTGGCAGTGAGGAATTAGCATGTTTTCTTCTAAGAAGTCCGTAATTTGCACATACATTATTTTTTCTAATAGCTTAGAAATAAATGGAAGAATGCTAATAGGTCTAATAAATTTATATAATTTGTATATAATAAAATTTATATTTGATAAATAAGATGGTTATAACATATCTATATTTTCTTTTGAAGTATCATCCCCAGAGACACGAACGATTTAAAGCTATGTGTCTAAATAACCAAATAGCACATACCACGGTTGGTGAAGTAGGTTTATTCAAAAGTAAGTTCCTAGTTCGAAATGGCCGTTGCCTTGCTAATTTTTGAGATTCTGAAAAAATAAGAACAGTTATATGTTTGTCAATATAATATCGACCACGAATACTGTTAAATAAAATAACTCACAAGCACAAAAATAGTACTTATTGTACGAAAAACATGGCGTACATAATTTTACAAAGCACGCACTAAAAAACAATCGCTCGGTAATAGCATTTTACATGTAAAATCTTGTCTATGTAATTTCCTGCTCCCCTAATTGTTTTAGGGCCAAAACATAAGAGCACAAAAGTCTTCAAAACTAAAAATACTACCTGAATGACATATTCTCTCCGACCAAAATTGTACTGTAAGAAAGAAAATGAAGAATTAAATGTTGAATAAGAATTTGCAAAAATCGCATTGCGATGCTTTTAAAATAATTGCGTTATGAACAAGTGTAGAATCTTAACGTCTTCATTAGTACAGTAAGTACAAAGTAAACGGTGAATTTAATACATTTAAACTTACAATTTTTAAAGTAGAGTTTAATTTAAATATGTAATGAGAATAAAAAGGTATACCAATCAAATCAAAGTCATAAGAATCAAAGAAAATAACAATAAAAAGCTAATTCGAACACATTAACGGGAATTTTTAAGATCAAAGTAAATGCTCAAAAAGACCGCCGTCATGGCAATGTGATTTTTGCAAATTCTTATTCTACACTTAATTCTTCATTTTCTTTCTTACAGTACAATGTTGGTCGGAAAGAATGTACCATTCAGGTAGTATTTTTAGTTTTGAAGACTTTTGTACTCTTATGTTTTGGCCCTAAAACAATCAGGGGAGCAGGAAATTGCATCGACAAGATTTTACATGTAAAATGCTATTACCGAGCGGCCGGATCAGCAGATCAGCACCCGGTAGATGACTTAAGTGAAAAATTATTTTTATATTGTCAAATTTGTTGTAACAATCACTACAGCTTACCACCACATGTTCTGAACACTAAAAGTTACCGCAATTTCGACAATAATATTTAGTACGTCGATGTATGGCACCAAGGTGCAGGTTGTGGGAGAAGGCAAATACTTGGGCATAACGCTAGACCAAGGGCTAACCTTCAAACCGCACCTAGAGAAGACAGCGAACAAAGCCACAAAGTCCTTGTGCGCCTGCAGGCGAGCGTTCGGAAGCAAGTGGGGCTTATCTCCAATGATGACCCACTGGATATACACCAAAATGATCAGACCGATCATTACGTATGGGTCACTGGTGTGGTGGCATAAAACCTCCACCCAGACGAACATACAAAAACTTAGCAAGGTGCAGCGTAGAGCTTGCCTTGGAATTACGGGGGCAATGATAACCACCCCTACGGCAGCTATGGAGACCCTCTTGAACCTACCTCCACTAAACCTAGCAATTAGGGCAGAGGCGCTCAGAGGGGCATACCGGCTGAGAGTTAACGGCGAGGAGAGATCGTCAAGGGCGGGGCACTCGCTCATTTTTGACGAAATCTCCAAAGACTATGTATCAGCACTGAGAGGATACCCAAAACAGTTTGTCCCGTCAAACTGTTTAAGACACAATCCCCACTCGGCACGACTGGGAGGGCAATTCCAGTAAAGCGAAGCTGAATGGAATCGTGTATTACACAGACGGCTCCAAAACCACAAAGGGCACTGGCTGTGGAGTATACGGGAGCAATGGACTGGGCTGCAGAATTTCTGTAAGCCTAGGACAACAAGCGACCATGTTCCAAGGCGAGGTATATGCAATCCTGACAGCGGCTGCTCAACTATTAAAAGAGAACCTTATCAAAAGGAAAATCTTTATAGTGACAGACAGCAAATCAGCGATTGCAGTAATAGACTCATATGTGGTAAATTCAGGGCTAGTCCTTGAATGCACACAAATGCTAAACGCACTAGGTAAGTCCAACACTCAGTCACACTAGTGTGGGCACCTGGGCATGCGGGAATCGCAGGCAACCAGGCTGCTGACGAGCTTGCGAGAATGGCCACCTAGCTACGTCCATCTTAAAGCTAAGCAGGAAGAAGATAAAACTTGCAACAGAAATGGTCACGGGCCACCTTCGCATGAACAAACACCTGCACAACATGGAATTGACTGAAAGCCCAACATGCAGGGGTTGTGGCGCGGCAGATGAAACGCCCTATCACGTCATCTGCCAATGTGAGGCATTCATAAAGGCAAGGGAACACCTACTTGGAAATGAAAAGATTACACAAGAGGAAGTAACGAAGATTCTCCCTACTAAAATCCTGGACTTTGTGAAAGATACAGGTATTCTTGAAGGGTAGACAACACCGGGGAGCACAATAGACCAAAAGGTCGCTGTGCGGGAACCTATTGGGACCACCCCCAGAAATAATAATAATAATAATAGCACGTCGATTTTTTTCCCATTTACAATTGACACACCTTCCCTTTTCATTGGAAGTGTGTGCCGTTGCTGAGCTTTGCTCTGGCCCCGTCTCATAAGCTTCTCTAAGCCTCAATCTAAGAGTCTTTGAGAGCGTTTGGCATTCTGCCCAAATTTGTTAATACTCTAGCACCAAACTCGCAGACGGGTATTTCAGAAATGTTCTGCGGCACGGTGTTTGGGTTATATTGTTAACGATATAAATTATGTAGCTGTTTATTGCCGCCATGTACAGCATACTATCAATAAACCTCCAACCCGTGATTGGTTTCTGCTACCAGTGAAATGAGTAAGGCTGCATTAATAGCATTTCGTTAAGGCACGGAATGACACAAAGCGATATTATGTTGACGAATTGGTGAAGAACGATGGGCACCCTATACTACGTCTACCACCCTATCATTGCAACTTAAATACCATCGAGTTGATATGGAGTATGGTAAAACACAAGGTGGCAATGCATAACGTCGATCAAAGTGGCCTTCAAATAGAAAATTTAGTACAAACAGCCTTTGCCGAAATATGTCAATCAGATTGGGAAAAACATTACACACACGTCGATCATATAGCCGAAGGAATGTGGCAACCCGACGGATTCATGGATCAAGAGGTTCGAAAATTCGGCCTAGTACAAGTGGCCGCGGCCGCTTAATCTTCTAATAGTTTCAAAGAATGCAATAACAATAGATTCATCTTCTCTAACCCCCTACACGCCTGTACACCCCTTAGACCATATTTATCTAATTATGTTACTAAATAAGGGTTTGATTACCCATTTCCTTTCCACGCGGATATAATATTTCCAAATTTGCAACTGATTAACCTATGCTTTGTGGCAATTAACCAATTTTCATTGCTTCTTTATCCAACCGTAAAGCGAGCTTCATTTCAATGCGAATAACATTTTTCTGTAATGAAAGCCACTTTATGTAGATATTCGACATATTTCATAGAAAGGATTGAGCTTTCAATGCTAGGAATTGCTTCATATGATGGAGGTACTAGCAGCCAATCGTAAACCCAGAATAAATTCGGGAAGACCACCTAAGCGAGGGCGGGAGTGTTAGACATCAATACAGGAAGAAAAACTAAGGAACGGGGACAGTAATGAGCACTGGATAGTAACAGGAATAGGAATTGGAACGTGGAAAGTGACGGGACGGAAAGGGAGACGAGGACAAGCAACGCAACGCGGATTTCAATTTCAACTCCGCAGAAAAATTATGGTTTAATGTAAACCATTTTAAAGGTCATTTAAAGAAGTTATGAATTTTGAGTTAATACTCGTGGGTAAAATAACACAATCCCTTCTACGTCAATGGAGCAATAACTTGTATATATTTAATTATATATTTCTTGTCGTTTCACTAAATACCTACACAAATACCTGTCAATTATCCAGCATTTTATTTAATTTCCCTTAGTTTTCAAACCGTGTCTGCTATTACTTCTTAAGAAGTCTTCGTAAAATTTTTCCCGAAGCGGATTTTGGTATACTTTCAATTACAGAAATACCACCAAGTAATTGCTTGTGCTTTGAAACCCTATTGGCGACATAGTCTTCGATATTTTTTAAATCAACCCGATTACCGCGTTTAGGAACAATGAATGCTTTTGGTATTTCCCCGAATGATGCGTGCGGTTGACCAATCACGGCCGCGTCCTCAACATCAGGATGACTTCGTAACAGATTTTCAAGTTCGGCTGGAGCAACTTGATATCCCTTTACCTAAGCAGATAATTTTATAATGGCATTACTAACTTTTACGATATAATGTACTTTTATCATCTCTTTCACTCTATCAGTAATAAAAACTGACCATCTTCGTCGCAGTACCCCACATCGCCAGTATTGAACCAACCTTCAGAATCTAAAACCAATTCGGTGGCTTCTGGATTATTAAGATAACCTTTAAAAACCTGTGAATAGTTAAGTTAACTTTAAAGAAAAATATGTAGTTGCCAATACTTGAGGTCCCCTTATAAATAATACGCCAGATTTATCATCCTGGAACTCAGCATCGGACGACTTTTCGAATTTGCATTCGAAGTGTGGCAAACTTAAACCACAACCCCCCGATTTGACACCACCTGGAACGGATGCGGTCTGTAGTAACACCACACTTGCTTCGGACAGCCCATATCCTTGCAATATTTGCACTTTTCCTTTCGTTTTCTCAAGCAATCTTTCCACTTCGTTAACTCCGGCGGGAGCGGCGCCAACTAGTATGTTTTTCATTTGAATCACGTCCTCTGACTTAAATCGTGGGTTATTCGCCAATACCTGTACTAAAAGCAAAAACTGCTGTTACAATCAATAAAGACAAAAATTGCTCATACATAATGGAGGAACCAAATAGCAAAAGGTCGGTTTTTGTTTTTTTAAAGTGCTTAAAAAGATGTCCTGTGTAAACTTAGAGATTGTGACTGCCTTGCACCCTAACGCCAAGTTAATGATTAACACTATTATTCCATAAATGTGGTGTAACGGTAACATAGTCGGAAGAACTTCTTGATTACAATCTATGAACGTGCTTTGTGAGTCTTTTGAACAAACTCTAACTTTACATACCAGTAGTTGCTGTTAGAAATTGAAATTCGGGAATAGTATAATCATATAAGCAAGAAATAATGTTTTCTGTCGTCAACTCTATACACTTTGGGAAACCAGATGTACCACTCGAATACGGTAGATACATTACATCATTCCATTTATGTCCGTAGTTTCTTGCTGGGAATGTATTTTCCAACACATCATTGAGCTTAATTGCACCAGATGGACAATCCATAACCTCCTAGAAAACGCTAAATTATTTTACTCGAAGCTCGTTCAGGCTACCTGGCTATGATTGTTAATAATAACGGGTATGTTGTGCTTCGACCATTGATTAACGGCTTGGTAAACATTGGGCCATAGTTCCGTAAGAGTAAAAATTAGTTTTGGCTGTGATATGTTGAAAGAATAAATTAATTCATCTTGTAATAGAAACAAAAAACAATTCAAACATTTCGTCCACTTTTAAAAGAAGTTAAAGAATTACCTTTCGTAGAGAATGGATTTATTGTAGTCACTTTATAACCCGCTTGCACTATTCCAAGTGTGATTATCGCAAATTCGGGTACGTTCGGAAGAATTATGGCAATAATGTCGTCTTGTTTCAACCCTGGGAGATGGGTCAAAAAGTTTGCTATTTTATTACTTTTTTTGTATACATCTGTATAGGAGTAGCTACGTCCACTTTCCGCACAGACCTGAAATCATCAGTTTGTGTAACTATTGTTAGTAAGTTATAAAAAGCTTACTAGGGCAGTTTTATTATCCCACTTATCCAAATCCTTCCATACATAATCGGTTAATGACACCTTCGGAATTTCAGTTCTTTTAATTTTTGAGAATATAATTTCACTGCTAAACTTTCTTGATATTAGATATGACAAGTAAGTCAATTTCTGTAAACACTTCATATTGGTCTACCGAAGCTAGTGTTTTGTGACATATTTATAGAAAATGTTAGTCATGTGAAAATGAAAACGATTGTTTATATAAATGATAAAATAGTTTCTCACATAAATACAATTATGTTGCAGTAGCTCACACGCTTTCCGCTTCAGCAATAATCTTGTCCAACATATCTTAAAGATTTACTGTCACAAAGAAGGCGATGTTACAAAACCTCAACTTAGGAAGCGATTTAGTTTCATTACGTTAGCTTTGTATTCTGTTTTCAGGGTAGTAGAAATTTTAGTCTGTAGCTGGAAGGAATGGTATTTTGAAGTAAGTAGGTGTTTTGGCTACCACCTGGCGCCAAAATTGAAGGAAACTTATCAACAGATCACAACTTACCAAGTATTCAGGCAAGTAATCTGCTACTACCGCCGCACCGTGGATACATCAAAAGGAATTTGAGAAATAAAGCTAAGCAACTACAAGCAAAGGTTTGAAAGATAGTGTGCTTGCTTATTACTACTGTTTCTTGAATTGAGAAATATTTAGAAAAATATCTGTACAAATGAAAGGTTTATGAAATCCGTCGTTAAATTGGTTGCTTAAATTTGAAATGCAAATTCACAGAATTTGACTAATTTATTTACATTGTGGCAGTATTTGGGCTGTAATCTATGATGTGAAAATTTACTATTGTGAAATTTTGTTTAGTCGAACTTATGTTGAGTTGAATTAAAATATGAATTTAAAAAAGTACATTACTTGTATTTAAGAACTGCCATTGGTTTCCATGTAGAGGTGAAATAAATATTCTCTAAAGAAGAAAGCTTCTTGTGGTTACTTACCTTATGACCATATTAATGACCAAAGTTTTATCATCAGAGTTTTTACATAACAGTGCAAGTGCAACATTTTTATGGATTTATATTGAATTTTCTTTTGAAAGCTCTGGACTTGACTTATTTCATGTATAAACCTATAGTCATGAAAAGGTGAACTTCAAACTGAAACTCGCCTTGATACACAAGTAATAGGTTGAACACCGCACAATGAAAACTTCCATAAGGGTTAAAATGACAATTTATAAGTTTTACAAAACTCCTCAAAATCATCAAAATTGTCTCTGGAAAAACTGGAACTCTTGTGGCCGTTGAATTACACAACACTGAAAACACCAAAAACTGATGATACAGCTTCGATGTTGAAACGCGTTCGGTCTGATAAGTTGGCATTGGTTTATGGTTCTTTCAAAATCAAAATATGTAGCCTGTTTTAATTGTTGGTATTTGGTCAAAACAAGAACGGTGATTGGTACTTCCTCTCCCTTTGTTTTTGTACGCGTTTGTAGCATCATAAAAAATAGCGTAAAATCCTTTTCAAAAATTAAGATCTCTAATAACATTACTTAGCCGAATTTGTGTCCAAAACTTGATTCAATCATAACATCCAGGTTGGTAACAGTTGCATTCTTTTAACTTCTAGTTCCGTTTTGGATTAACATTTGCATCGGTTTTTCTGGACCTTTGCTAACTAGATTGGTGTTTTAAGCTTTTGTTAGTCTTTGCTTGATTTTGTAGGATAATTTCTGATTGACACGAGCAAATCACAAGTGAATGGCAAATAAATATATAAACAATGGAAGTAGGGACATAGGAAAAATATAAAGGAACGAAAAACACTTTCTCGTAACAAAAATAAAAATTTTAAACAATATTCCTCAGGCGGCCCGAAAACTTTGAAAACTATGTACATCAACAAACGTTTTAAAGGCTTTTGCCAATCATTATGTGATGATGAAAGAACAAAGTTGTTTGAAAAGTTTTGGAAAAATATGACATGGAATCAGAGAAAGGTGTTTGGGCATGTGATCGTTCATCCAACACACAGAAAAACAACAGATGCAACAGTAGGTTCATAATGGTAACGCATTGGTACAAGTTTGTAGAAGGACCTTCCTTGGCACCACAGGATTGGGTCGTTTTACGGGGGAAAGTTTGTTAAAAGATGATTGATATGAAATTAATGAATCGAAACATCTCAAAAATAAAAAGCAAAAAAATAGGAATCACAGTTAACTCGTTAACAGAAGGTGTACAATTTATATTAAAGCATTCTTCGATAACTTACCAAAGTAACCATCATACTATTGCCGAAAAGATAAAAACAAACTGTAGGTACTTAGAACAACAATACAGAACATTAAGGCAATTGCATAATCTCTACAACAACTTCTGCTAAGAAAACAATAAATACGCTCTTGGAATAAAAAAATTCATTAGAAAACAAAGGTTATTGAGAATTGGACCTTGCCATACCAATTAAAAGTAATTATTTTTCAATATTTCGCTAATGACATATTAGTTTCATTAGAAAAATAAAAGTAATTAAATTGACAGTAGGCTTATAGACAGAACTGACCGTACCTATCATTACAACGGTAATTATTATCATTAGTTAATTTACTCATTAGTTACAGTTGTAATGATAGGTAATTATTATCATTAGTTTGTATAATTATCGTTGTGGTTGAAAGGTACGGTCAGTGCTGTCCATAAGCAAGCCTCTGTCAATTAATTACTTTGATTTTCCTGATGAAGCTAATATGTCATTAGCGAAATATTGAAAAATAAATAGATACTTTTAATTGTTCTGGCAAGGTCCAGTTCCCAATAACTTTTATGATCAAATGCTATAAAGACCAATTAATCAACTTCGTTTACAAATAAAATCATTTTAAAATATCATAGTAAAAAAAATGGAACAGTTTTCCTTAATTATTAAATTTCAAACCAATTGACACCTGTGCGTTCAATAACTTCAATGACATCCCTAAAATCTGGCAACCAGGATAAAAAGCGTGAAAACCCCTGACTGTAGAGCTTAAAACTCCTACACGTACCTATACAGGTTTTTTTTAAGTTACTCAGTAATAAATAAGTCTAAGTCTAAGGGGAGGTTTCAAGTTGTTTTATTAATTCAATCACTACCCCTTTTAGAGCCTCTGACTCCACCATGGACTTAAGTAATAAATAATAAAATAAATAAAAAATAGTTTTAACTGTTATAAATCCACTTTTATTTATTTTTATTCAATTTTAAATTTTCTTTCCCTTCTAAGAAAGAAAACAAAATCTGTAAGAGAAACTGTTAGCGGTCTTACATTTTTTTTAAATTTCTTTAAATAAAACAAAAATACTTTTGCAACAAAATAAAATCTTCTTAAATTTATAAGAAGCTTTATTTAATCAGCGTATCGCCTGTTTTACTTTTCAGGTTTTCGGTATTTATCAGTCTTTCCGGTAGCCTATAGAATATTTTCCTTACTTCATAGAGATTCATAAAAAAACGTGTTTAACGTTAATGTGTGTAAGAGAGTCAAAACTATAATTATTCAACGTTCATTATAATCAAGGATTAAAAGTACGGCATATGACCGAGTATTTTTTCTATTGTTATAATTGTCGCTTTTTTTATTTTGACTTCGATAAATTTATAATTCCTCACATTTTTCCCCCATCATAAATTTTTCCACCTCAATCTGGCAACACTGCGGTGACTTGGAAACTTTTAAACCCGGACTACAAATGAAACCCCGCTCGGACGCTCCCTGGACACTCTCTAAAGTAGGACAAATCCGGGAAAACCCCGACGTATGGCAACCCTAATTTTATGTAACGTTTTATATAGGTACACTGTAGGTACCTATCTTCATTGCGAGATTTTGTTCTAAAATCTAGAATACACGCAACTATAAATTGAGAAATCTCAGATGAAACACTCTGTATAAATAAATAATTATCAAACGATAAAAGCGATTCACAATTATTAAATAGAGCAATTTATAGATGAATTACTTGTAGGTAATATTAAGTGGACAAGTAAAATGATAAAAAAAGAAAGAAATATTAAAGTAGGTGCTTAGTAGAAATTGTTATTCTATATACCAAAATATACATACCTGGCTCTGACAGGTGGTTTGGATATAAAAATTCCAGTACTCAACCAACAAAAGCCGTAGGGCATAAAAATCAATTACAGCCGATCAACTTGAAACTCATAAAATAACAGCAACAGTTTTTTTGATGTCTCTGTCCTATTTGTTACCTAATAATTTGTGCTTCACAAAGTAATTTTAACAAAAAAAAAGGAGTTACATATAATCGATACAGCATTGAAAATTACATGTCAACGTAACACTGATATAATGAGGTTCCCGTAGGATTGACATTAACTTTTACAAAAAATACTGAATATCAAAGCTGTCGTGTGGATTTCCTTCTATTAAAAAGGTTATTAGCTGACAGGAGATGATGTATGATGATAAAAGACTTCTAGAAAAGCTCGAGCTACTTCCGTTAGAGTTTCAATCAGTATAAAGGTGCCTTCAGAACGCGTTAACGAAAAAGGTGGCATTGAAAGTGGGCTTTTTAGATTTTTATTATGTTCCATTTACATATAGATGTAAAAATGAAGCAGGTGTGTAATGAATGTGTAAATGAAATTTCTTTGATTGAGAAAGACACAACGAAAATGCGGCTTTTCTCCTTAATTGGATTTGCGGTATTATGTAGCCAGTATAAAAATGCATATTCAATTCACACATTCGCTTTGGAGAACGTTTTCAAAAAACACATTATTGACATAATCACAATTTACATATGAAACTGTAGCAAATACGATAATGTAAAGTTACCCTCTCGGTGGAGTAGAGTTGATGCCGTGCATGTTGTTTTATGTTTACACATACGCCAAACAACGATTACAATTTCCGAAGTATAATTACTTGCTGCGAGTTTATTTATAAACACGTTACACAATTGTTGTTAAGCGGATAGTTATTTTACTAAAATCCGTAAAATACAATTTATGGGAATTATTAATTCCTCTGCAGCTTTATTAAACAATTGATCAAAGTTGGCATAACCGCTAGTCATAAAAATGAAATATCAAGCATCGCTTAACAATTTGTGGCTTTAGGAGTGCTCTGAAAATTTAATGACTTCTATGCACGTGCTAGGCATTTACTGGTGTTATAATTACTGGTTAGGAAATTGAATCTTATAATAACGGATGTCTACAATAACGCGAACATGAAACCACAAAAAACGATTACGGTCGAGTAAACTTTACGTTTGCAATTAAGTAAACACGTTATTAACGATATTTTTAAAGGGGCCAATTCAGAAAGTTTCCTTCATGAACTTCTCCCCGCTTCTTTTTATTCCTGAACTGAATTTCAGAAATGATACAGCAGTAAATACAGAAGCAACATAGTTAAATTTAGCTTTTCTCCATGCATACCCGAGAAAAACGTACGTTTCAATTTAATCAAAAATGACAAGGCTGTATTGTTATGACAACCCGTCTTCTTTCACGTTTAAACATACATTAACTTTAACGTAAAGAGTGCGTTAAGACACTGTTTAGTATTAACAGAAGAATAGTATTTGGTGTACAGTTTGGTGTTCATGATGGTTTGCTTTATTTCTCTATACTGTACAATCTAGCTAATTTTAGTTATCCAAAGCGGTGGAATTTACGTAAATGTTCCTAATACTATGGCGTTGGGACTCATTTACTGACTTCATCACTTATGAAATTTCCTGTCCCAATTATTCGGTGGAAACAAGACATTGTTTATTTAGTTTTATCTCCCTATCGAAATTTTACATCATTCTTGCTTTCGTAGACCCCCTAAGGAACATATGAGCCAAATGTCACATGTATCTGCTATACGAAAAAGACTTCAACCAATGATGGTTGTTTATAAGTTGTTTGACAGTGCTTGATCATATTTAAAGTACATAATTTTAAAATTATCCTGTGCAGAAGAAATCATGGAATTGAATAAAAAGCACTATCGAGCTGTGATTTTCTACAATTTCAAACGTGGTTAAGCCGTAAATTTAAATGTTTTGTACCTTTTAGCTACCATAAAACGACCGTACAATGAATTTTAACTTGGTCGAATTTTCTTAAATCGCAGTTTCCGAGATCCTAAGCGAAAAACGGCCGTTTCGGAACAGAATATTAGTCTCAGGCGGAACATGATCGAAGAGGGTGGTCATGATACTGTGAGGAGTATTCAGCTACTCTATAGGTTGGCCTGAAAGTAAGTTTTTACATAAGCTTTTGAAGGTGCGTTGTTACCGTTACCGTTGGATTACAAATGAAATACAGAAACTACCAAAGGAAGATTGGATAAAATGTTGAAGACGAGAATACTAACCAAAATTGTAGCCCATTGCTTTTATCATTAAATTGTGTCTCTAAGGTAAAGGATCTGCAACGTGTCGATTCAACAGGGAATCTACGGTTTTATTCTGAAAATAGGGTATGTTCCACTTAAAAATGTTGACTATTACTTACTCAGGAATTCTTTGGTGTGATATGCCTAGATTTTTATCTGTGTTTTCCCTTGACAATGAAGTAAATACTTTCTCTCTCCCGGCTACCAGTCTTAAAGACTGGTTGTAGCATCATGTTTCTCCGTCTTTCCTCATTTCAGTGTAAGTATGACAGTTTACGTCTTTAATGATCAGATTTATTATGTACTGTAATCGTGGTCGTCTTCTTGAATTCTTCCTCTCTATTCCTCCTTATATTATGATATTTACAGTAATCATTCATGCCCCACAACCTTTCTTCTATTGTATCCAGGACGTTTTCGTTACTAACTCTTTCTATCCATTTGATTATGAGTATACGTGTGTAACACTTTTCCATGCTTCATATCCAGCTCTATAAGATTTTAGTAGGCGTTTCTCTCATAAACCTTTTTTACTTCTTCCGTCTTTTGTTAATGTGCTTTCCAGATATTTAAAGGCGTCCACATTTTCTAATTGTTTTCCAAATACTTTACCACGTGCAATATTATTCACAGTACTGTACTAATATCTGCATATTATTAATCATGAAGACCTGAAAAAGGAGTTAGTTGAGTGTGGTTATTTTTTGCAGTTTGTGATGAGAATCAACACACAAGAGATTTCCTTAGCGTTATAACTTCGTAACCCTTGTTTAATATTTCAAAGAACTTCTCGAAAATTGGTCTAAGCTCTTCCATTCAATCCGCAGTTAATTTAAAAAATATAAATGATCAAGAAGAATTGGAAAACATCGATTCCCTGCAGACAAACGTTTCAATGAATTAGACCAAAACTATGTTTCCCAGAATGATGTGCTGATGTCCGATACACTCCCGATACAAAATGCTCCAGTATTTAATGAAGAATCAAAATCAACTAATGATTCAGAGAACAAGGTTATGTAATGTTCTGTTTGGAAAAAGGAAACACAGCTTCATATACGTGCATCGCTTGTGGCCAAATAACGCACTTCATATGTGGGCAAGTAAAACAAGATAACAAGGAAAATGAAGGTCTTGGATCAAAGGTTTTATGCCAGTTGTGCGAAAAAATAGAGAGAATTTGTTCCAAGCAATACAAAATGTATATTAGTCCGTTTTTTTATTTATTTGTGTCGGCAAAATAATACTTCAATTAAATAACTTGTTACTATTGCCAGTTTGTATATTTTCGTGTTCATTTAAAACATTTTTAGTATCTTGAAAAATATTTTGCAAGGTTTGTAGAAGTCTGACAGATCTTAACTCTTTATGGTGAAGGATACCAAGGAAACAGTCCACAAACAAATTGAGATACGTTAGACTCGTTAGAGGATATTCTTCACTAAATTTGAAAACCCCACGTTATTGATCAAAAAGCGAATATTCTGTTTAATAACGAGATCAATGCTAAATATCTATTAAATTGCAGATACTTGACTGTAACCGTATAAGTAATAATCACTAAGTAGCACTTTTTGCAAATCACCGTAATTGATATGTTACAGAGAATATTATCCGTGTCAAGCTGTCGTACCAGGAAATTTTGCACTTAACATGATTAATCCCCGAAACTCTAAAGTACATATAAATAAAAATTGTTTCAAAATACGGGGTACCCACCCACCTTAAGTAGAACTTCAGTAAATTACTTGTAGTGAATCGATCGTAAGAACTTTAGAATGAAGGCTAGAAAAGGCACCGAAATTATAAAATAGATAAGCACGCATAATATCATCATAAATCCTTATGTGACAGTACATATCACTGCATAACATTAAATACACGTACCTAATACATATGTGTATTCAGTTTACGCTCTTTTCTATAAATAAGCTCCTTTGGCTGAACTTCTAAAATTTAAACACAATTAAAGTGCATTTAAGCTTTGGAGGAAATTCGGCAAAATTACGATTACTTTTAAGAGCACTCGAGAATTTCTTGCAATAGCTTTTGGAAACTGAATAGAATTCCAATATAAACACCGCAATAGTTAAGGTTACTAACTATGCGATGGTGATTATTTATACGAAAGCACATTTAAAGTTGAACGTTCTCCTACTTGTGCAAAATCCAATACAGAAATCCATAGTTCTATTTGCAGTTTTATTCTACTAACGAAGTATCGTTTAGTGCATCTCACGAACAACGCTAACTGCATTATGTATGACCAGCCATGCGATGATGGAATAGTCTGATACATATGAAAGGGTATCCAATACAGTTAGTTAATGTTGCTTTTGTACCTTTCGTCCTCTAAGTGCGTCTTATAAATTTTTAATTCTCTTTCTACGACAATAATTTTTTGTTACCACGTGTCCTATTTCTTAATTTTAAGCGCCAAAGGTAGGGATTTATTCCACCTCAAGGAACGAGCAAAGGCACAAATTTATTGTGAATTCCGACAATGAGCTGACCTACACCATTAAACTTTTATTTGCGAATCCCGTGCGAAATTTATATAGTCGCGATAATATTAAATTAATAAAAACGCTCCCGATTTTTAACCATACAAAAATACTAAATACTTACAGTATTATTAAAACATTTACATTTAGAATACATTGTGCATACAACGTTCTAAATCTGCAATTCAATTAGGTAGGTACATTTTATGCAATTTAAATATCTTAATTCGGCAAAACAGTAAAGATTTTTTCTTCATAAAATGAAGGACGAAATTTTCACATAACTATAAACATTTTTATCACGCTTTTAAAAGGCCATAAGACCGAATTTATACATAACATTACTATTTGAGCCGTTTTTATGATTACAATTAGCAATAAGATGAGTTGGCGTATACCATTTGGAATATAAAATAATTAAGTATGGCGCGCAATTTCGATTTAAAATGTTTAATATAACGAGCATTGAAACTTACCGAGCAAGCTTAATGAAATAATCGATCATTCCAATTAATAAATTTGTAATTTAATTGTACTGTTCTATAAACAAGCTTCTAATGGCTTCTGATTTAGATTTTTGCACACTGCAATAGAATAGAATTGACGATTGCACGAGATTTAATAAATTCAATGTGCACATTTGTACAGCTACCGGATTCTACGGTGGCAGTTAAGATTCATAGACGACAAATACACAACATCATAAGTAAAGGCACATCTATCCCCCCCCCCCCCAACGTAAAGACACGGCAAAAGAAGTTGAAAATTTTAATATGAACAATTCGCTAACATAAAAGGAATTGTCGAATTTCATACACATTTTTAAAATAAACTTAGCAATAAGCTGAACTATGATGAATCGTTTCAGTCTTTGACCCATCATCAAACTAGAAACAGCACTTCGGAAACTTTCGTTCTCCATAAAAGTAATTTAAGTTATTGTCATACAGCTAATTGTAGTCTTTTCTGGAGAAAACTGGGCGTACAGCCTCAAGTAATTAATAGAATATAATTAAATTTTAAGGAGATTCCTGGATTGTTTATTGGCACAGAGTTGCCTATAACCGAGAAAACAAAACTACCGTTGGGCAGTTGTAACTAAATGTAGTTAATCGTAGGAATTGATTTTGGATAACTTTTAGTGATAGATCTGTTACACATTTTTCATTACTGATCCAGTCCCTCCAGTTTAAGCATCGTGTTCAGTTCTAATGTAATCCATGAGCCGCATAGCAATAATTCAATTGAACGATATTATGGATAAAAATGTTGTTAAATAAAAGCAATTTAATTTTAGGTTCAATCCATCGAAGCCGGATTCGCTTAGTTGGACTGTTTCGAGTACTCTTTTTTTTCTCTCCTGCCACTTGCGGACGAACTTCTATGCTCACTTTTGCGTTTGGATGATCATGAAACTTAAAGTACCTTAAGCTTCAAAAAAATAATGCCGAAAACTGAAGCACCACACAATTTAATTTTCATTTTTGCAATATGCGGGATTTAGGCGCCTCTACAGTAAGTCTAATTTGTAAATATCTTTCTAGATCGCTGCCTGAATAAAGTGGAGTGGCTCAGGGATCAATATTAGGACCAATGTTGTACATAATATATACTTTTAATTTTATGACGATGATACGTAATAACACTGCAGTTTTTTGCCTAAAAATTTAAGTATTGCCATACAAATTATTAATACTGGTCTAAACGCACTGGCTACTCCGAAAGTCATGATTATGTGAATCTCTCGTTCTATTATATTTTAAGTTCTGTGGTTGCGTGTATGTGAAAAGAATACAGAGGGTGTAAAGTTCTTGGCTACGACTATTTGTTAGTACCTATACGAAAATGGAATCTATAACTTACAAACTTACTATGTTAAATATGGCAAATCGTAGAGTATTTCACTCAGCATATCTCTACCATAAAGTTATCCTGGTAAGAAAACCGCCTTTATTTACATGAGGCATGTCTTTTAAGTTTAAGTGTTGCATGCAGGGCATAGTAGGCGCCGAGTTGGTTTTTGTTTTCAGAAATAAAGCACCACCCTCAGTCGACAGTTTCTCGGTAGTATGGAGAATTCGAAGATGGACGAGTAAGCCTTATCGACGATCCAAGGCCACTTGCACCAAAAACGACCGTCACCCAGGAAAACGTCGATACTGTGCGTGAGCTTATCAAAGAAGATCGACATGTGATACATCGCGAGGTTGAAGCATCATTGGGGATTTCAAAGACCTCAATTCAAATAATTTTGTATGAAGAATTGGCGGTAAAAAAATAGCCTCCCGTTTGATACGGCATCTGTTGCCCGAAGAACAGAAACAAGCTAGGGTGTCAAAAAACTCTAGACCGATTCAACGAAGGAAACTCTAAAAACGTGTACAGCATCGTCAGTGGTGATGAATCGTCGATTTACTCATAGAAACCTGAAAATAAACGCTAGTTGTCTGTTTGGGTATTCCAAGTGAAGAAAAACGAACAAAAGTAATCCGTTTTCGAAGTGTATCCAAAAAGATGGTCGCGACATTTGTCTCAAAAGCAGGTCATGTGGCAACAATTCCTCCGCAAGATCAAAGAACTGTTACTGGGCGATTGGTTTGCTTGCCGGAAGTCATCGCTGAGCTTCGAAAAACCAACCCGGAACGACGACATCAAGTCAATGCACGTTCGCATACAGCTCCCAAGACAATGTCTACAATTTGAATTTTTACATTGATTCATTGTCAGTAAAGGTAGATTAGATGTTGTTCTTCATTAGACTTTTTATAAGGATAGTTATATCTTATATAATAATAATGGTCCCGTTTTTTGAACATTTTATGATATTATACGGGTTGAGTGAGTTTGAGTCTGGATTTATCTGGAATATATCCAGTGAGACAGAGTGGCAAGTACCGCGTTCCTCAATAATTATTATCCAGAGAAAATCCTGAAGTACTCATCTTGGGAGCCCGAGTGGATATTGAGGAGAAAAAGGTAAAAATATAAGGATCATATTACACTGACCACCTAATTCTATGTTTATTATTATACTTAATCTAATTCCATTTATTACTCACCGGTCATTCAAACTAGATGTTACAACATTTCTAAAGAAACCGTTTATTTACTCCAATTAAGAATGCAAACGAATGTCCTTCCATGACGGCTAATAATAATAGAAGAGGCTCAAATACCATATTTGATAAGAATAATTCACGAGGTAGGTATTTTCATTGTATTCAGTGAAGTACTCGTAAGTAAATAGGTCAGCTTGCTCATTCATTTATTGGTTGTACCTAGTTTAATTTTTAATCATTCGCAGTATACAATCCAGTGTAAAACTTGGTGGGATATTGGCACGTGTTTCTACTTTCAAGTTTGTTCACTTCAATTTCTATTTTAATAACGTAATTTTGTCTTTCCATATTTATATGAAAATATACTTCTTTCGCATATTTTTATCTATCCCTTATGGTTTCCGAAATCCTCATGGAGAAAATATAAAGACTGGGCCTGTATATCTCTCGTTATGTGTATAAGATTGACGTAAAGCTTCATAGCAAATATTTAATGCAATAAGCGCTTAGACAAGTTTATTTGCAATGCTTACGTAATCAATATGTCAAAGTAGATTCGTGTACACATCCTTTACAGGACATGAGCTTCACTTACTTCTTCAGTCCAAATTATTACAAATTATTACAATACGACGGTACTAGGAATATAACTGTGGTCTTACCTTAAAAATGATCTGTTGAGACCTACTTTCGATGATTTTAACCACAAACGTTGTCTATTTTCTTAAGTGAAATTGTAGCCACAAATCTAAACCACTCAAATTTGAAATATGAAATCGTAGAAACTGATCTTTAATCATAAAATGGTGAAGCGAATAAATTCATTACACTAGAATACTTACGTTTACTCACGCGACAATGTTAATATTAGCTAAGAACATTAAACCTTTATTGGAAATTTACTAAAACTACTCGGGTTTCAAGTTGATCCAAGAGAATTTAATTTCCCCATAATGCGCTTGTTTACACTATCTCTGCACATATGCTTGTAACTCTTTAGGCGACATATTCCAATGGTCTTTGATTTAAACTCGTTTAATACGATTAAACGAGACTTGAAGTTTAAAAGCACTAAATTACTTCAAACGCGATACAAAATCCTACTAATGGTTGACCACAACGAGTGGATTCATATGTATTGTAGATAGAAAGTGTAACTCGTCAACTCTGGATAACAATTGGATTAGCATGAGATCGAGTCAGTCTGAGTGATATTGAACTAGGATTCCTCATCCCTTGAGGGTGTATTAGGATAATACTATTTCTGCTGACTTGATGAAATATTTTAAATACATACGTATAAGCTTAATGGAACAATAGCAACCCGTGATGTATATTCCAAATTTAATTACTGCACAGTAATGGACGAAACTGAGAGAACACATAATCATGAAATATAATCTAGAGTAAACTTCACTTCCTCTTATAATAGACAGCTTTTTAGAGTGCAAACTAAGAGCAAGTTAAAAATACTTCTACATTCTAAAGTCATTTTGTAATACTCTGTAAGTAAACCCAGAAACTTCATTTTAAGTTATTTGACTTCTTAATGCATATACCTACGCGAAATATATTTACAATTTAAGGAAATGGAAGTGTTCAGCTCTGTCTTTCTGTCATTAGTTATTTGTTTACAACTGTTTTGTCAGTAGAAAATATTCGATTACAAATTTTTCTTCAAAACTTTATTGCGTCCCATGAAATAATTTCCAAGTTCCCAGAAGACCTCCAGATTTAGTTTTTTACCAAACATCATTGGATGTCATAAACTCCTGTTCAAACCACTCGTATTTTCCAATTTGTGTTGATTCTTTAAGACAATGTTGACCTTTACTGTAAGAAATCATAGATGGCGCATGTCAAATAGGACGTACTCTTGTCCATTTTGGATTGTTGTGAATTACTGTACCTCATTTGTCTAAGAGAAAAGCATGTCATTTCAGTTTTTGTTTAAAGTTAAGGTGTAATAATTTGTAAGATCAGTTTTGCTAAAAAACATCGAATGGTTAGAAGATTTAGCAAAGCGGGCAACAGGACAGAAAAAGTGCTCAAAGCAAAAAACAGACCTTAAAAAATTAGAAACGTGCCAGTAAACAGTTAAGGGTTTACCTCCAAACTGTCAGAAATGTTAGAATTTCCACGTTATCCATCAGGAAAGCACTCAAAGAAGCTGGATAGGCGATTAGAAGACTTACCACTGCACTGCGCCTGCTTACCACAGATCAATCAGATTAACGTTCGTCAGGGTAGAACTATCGATGACTGAATTAGAATCTTGTTCACAGATGAAACCAGAGTGAGTATAAGATCGCTAGACGGTTGCAATAGAGTATGTCGGAGGCTTGGAGAAAAGTTTTGAACTTTCTCCAAGGTAACCATTTTGTGGTGGATCAAAAATGTTTTGCCGAGGAATTTGTTTTGCACACACACAGAGTTAGTCCTGGGTCCGTTATAGTAGAATTACTTCTGGAAAACAATAATCAAGACCATGACGAACTTCAAATTTGAATCCAATTCAGTACCTTTTAGATGTTCTGAAAAAATCAGTCCGGCGTCATGTATCTCTCCCAATGAACCTTCAAGAATTGGAGAATGCTGTTTTCTTAGAATTGGAAAATAGTGAAAATACAAAAATTAAAATAAACACAACCTGCTTCACTAAAGAAATGAAACTAGTAGAAATGTGTTATGGCATTATAGCTGTAGAGTTGCGTCGATGGGCTAAAATTAAATCAGAAACCAAGATAGAGGGCACTGATTGTCTTTAACGTTTTTGAAAGGAAATCCTTAAAATAGATAAATGGAAGAAAACCGAAGCAGATATAAAAGATTTAATGTCGAAGAAATAAAAAATTGATTTTTGACAATCTCAAGGTGGTAGTAGCAACATTTAATTAAAAACGGTTTAAAAACCTGAAACTAAAACCAAAGGGAGAAAAACAAGTTGGTCATGGAGTGAGTTGGAAAGAGGGAAGAACGCGCCTTATGGCATCTATATTATTCCACAGTTATCTATATTTGCGTGGAAATATATTAATCTACGGTTAAGCACTGGATCAGAGAGTGACACCTATACGTTTTTAGATAATGGGTGGATCAATTCTTTTCATGGTTCAAGATCGCCAATTGCTCCGATAATGGACTACCATTGCAGTCATAAGTCATTAAGAATTTATGAGTTTTGCAACCAAATTTCTTATCTATTATCACAATATCCCCCCCCCCCCCCAAAAAAAACAACACCATCGCAATTCCTACTGTTATTGAAAATCAGTTGAACCCTCATAATGGGGACCAAAATGCAATTAAAGGTGAAGGGGCTATTGTTTGCCACTACATGTGAGGGACGGGTCCCTCGAATCTTTTAGGGCTGCAGTCAAAAATATTCTTCTATCAAAGACGATATACTCGTATGATGAGTTTCTTAATCTAAAACTGACTTAAGATTATCCTGATGGTGCATAAGCAAAACTTATGTACTTATTTTGAACAGTTCCACCGTGCATAGATTGTAACGCGTATTATGTCTTTTTTAATGTAATGTTTGGTTTTTAATGTGTTATAATTATATGTATATATTTTAATCGACGATGTAAACACTATGTGTTGTGCAAATAAAATGAAAATGAAAATTAACGTCAACTGAATCACGGTGAAGAATAGGGAAAAAACCAGGATGAAGATAGCAACGAGAGCAGTATTGTGACGGGAACAAAGTCAAAAAACAGTTTTGTGTTCTACTACTTTCTCCTAAAACCGCGATTAGCAAACAACGAACAACAATCCGCGATTATCAGCTATATTTGAAGAAAGTGAGGAAAAGAAGAATTCGGTGTGTAAACGAATTCTAGCGGTTCAGTTGAATATATGGAAACATATGGTGGTTCGCTGCCCATCATGCGGATCGCGCACGGTAAAAGTGATTAAAAGTGATTAAAACCGAGATCGATAATAAAATTTATTCATTAAAACAATAGGTAAATTGCCAATTTTACCTAATGCCGGTATTGCCCATTTCCCATTGACGTAATTACCCATACATTGCGTATCGTAAAATGTTGTTAAAAAATAACCAAGACATTTTTATTGATAGTATTGATAGTTATTGTTACTACTGGAGCGACAGCGAAGATTGCTCAAACGTATGATGGAATGGGTTTTAAAGAAATCTTGATTTCACTATGTAGCTACCTCGGAAACTTCCCGAGGCTGTAGCATGGGGCCGCTCTTGTTTGTTATCTTCGCCAATGACGACGAGACGTGAATACTTCAAAGACAGTAAGCTTAATATGTACTAATTTATTATTTTAAGACCTGGGCATTGGGTTAATGATTGTACCTCCCTTAGACATCGTATGCCTACTTTCTAGATAAATACCCGGTAGTACTATCGAGAGCTCCATTGCGAAGAAACAGTTTTTTACTATGTGAATATAAAATTGTGGGAGTGAAAATGGACAGAAGAGCGCAACGCGCAACATCACATTCCAATTTTCTCGTCTTCCTGAGCCCCCTTGTATGGGCGGTGAAAAGTTTTTACGGTAGGTATTACTATAATTTTATTACGGATTTCTAAATGTTGATGTCAGCAATCAATACTATATCTAGAACACTTCCCGTACAAAATTATGGCACAATTTATTCATGAAAAATGAGTCTGTAAAACGTTTAAATGAAAGACTCCTTAATCTTCTATTGATTAAGGTGAAAAATAAAATTTATGGAGACGGTAATTTAGATAATGTTCGACATCTACGCGGCGATCTTTTTTTTTGTACTATCTAATTTACCGTCAAAACAAGTTAGAAGTTGTATGAAAGACTATCTGGGAAAGAATTATAGACTCTGAGTAAAAGACCGCTCTAATGTTTTAAGACCTTTTATAGAATGATAAATTGTCTCAAATTCAACAAAAAATTGAGATTAATATTATATGAACTCTTTCTAATGCATTTAATGTGAAAATTGAACTTTTCCTTTACACGATTTAGAAAATTTGTTGCCATCTATATGAGAAATTGTTTAATGAGTTTATGATTATGAATCGTGATGCATTTGAATGACAAAATTCAACTTTCATTAAACAGGATATAGATTTTTAATACCGTATTTAGACACATCAAATTAACCTCTGAAATCAAATATTTTTTCGCATTTTCCGTCTTTATAAATGGGCCTTTATCGTTTCTATACAAATATGATCTACCGCCCACTCTTACTTGAGCATCTATATATTGGATATTATAAGAAAAATACAAAATCGAAAGAAAAATTATTGGTCTCATGGTAAACTTAACGTACATAAGACTAAATAACGACCTTTATGGAGGGACAACTTGAAGATAACTAATCAAGTTTACATGAATGGGAGACTATAATGGCTGGAAATGGTCCCAAGTCGTGTACCTTGTAATTATATAAATAATGCAACCCCTAAAATTAGCGTTAAGAGTGAATAAGAAAAGGAAAGAATCCCTGTTCTTTAGGGTGCTAGAGCTGCGATAAAGCTGCAATTAAGAAATTTAAAATTAGAGTAAAATTGTTTACATACCAATTATGAAACATGAAGTTTGATTTATTAAGTTTAGCATATATGTCTGCAATAACGATAAATGCGCTAATAGTTTCGACTGTATTCATCTTCAGGTTTATAATGGGAAATGATGACTCTATGATGAAAGTTACATTTTAAAATTAAATTTAAGATGTAGGAGCGCGAGGACTTTGTCTCCCACCTGACCAGTTGCGGCTAGTGTATAAGCGCTGCTGTGCGGCAGAACTCCCAAAAAAATAGAGCTTCCAAAAAATAATTATAAGTATAATAATTAAATTTAAATTATGTCATTTAACTAAAATAAACAAATTAATACTTCGCAATTCTCGAAAGGGGAAAGCCTCTTTATATAAGTGACGTCACACAAGTATAATTTTTGTTTTCGACGGACCCAAGGTTCTTCTCTGAGGCTATTCAGTCTCTCTTTTATATAAGCGACGTTGGTAACTTTTAAAGCAATAACCAAAGTAGTTGATGCTCATAGAAAGAATCTTTAACTGTTTCACCTCTTTTAAAACTTTCTACGCTTACACAAAAGACGTTCTCTCCCGAAAATCCTCTCATTCAACAACCATTAACTTCACTTCCAGCCCTAACACTTTCAGGTTCCGCCATTTATAACGATTAACGTCTCCAGAAACACACTTTTCCCACGAAATGTATGTACGCTTAACAACTAAGAAATCAAATTTCAAAAGAAAACTGAAGAGTTTAACATGGAGAACAAGAAAACTATCAAACGAATTATCACTTGGAACATTAAACTGGTACAAAATGCTGTCAAACAGCATGATAAACTACGGTCCTTTAGGGTAATTATCGAAGCAACTGAGAATGCTTTTGTAGTGCATAAATTTCTCACGGCTCATTGTGTTAAAATAATTCCAACAGGAAAGGTGAACAAGCAAGCTAAGTTCAAAGAGCTAGTGATCGCCACAAGATGAAAAACCTGGGGAAATAATTTGCTACAATTATGCCTAGAAGCAATAAGATTAATTTAGAACAATCTAAGAGTTAATGCACTAAGTAGGTAGCGTAACAGTACCCGTTGGAATGGGGAGTAATCGTTAGAACAATACCCAACGAAGCACCTTAAGGAAGAAGGCATATTAATTACCCATATAAACCTAAAGCAGGAACAGGAAAGTTGATCGGAAGAGAACAATGTATAATTGATCTAAAAAGGAATTTATTGTTATGCATAGTGTTCCTGACTAAAATTCAAATGAAAAATCACAAATTTCACACTGGCTTAAGGATAGACCAACGACTTTTGTTAAGCGGAACCTCTGTAAACTGATCAAAGGAGGCCCAAAGAAGGAAAATGGGAAACAGCCTACTAGGACTAGGAAATAGATCCATTTATGCGTTTAAGAGTTGATTGAAGTAAATTAAATCAACGGTTTAAGTAAGTGATCAAGACAGGCAAAATGTCATCATTAGGACGACTTTTCTAAAAATAATGCGCATTTATATTTTATAACTATTTTGGAGACACATAAATTGAAAAACTGTTGAAAATTTTGACGCGATTTTATAAATCTCTTTTATTATAAAATAAATAACTTGTCGTACACAAATTCCAATAAAACTCCTCGCGTTCATTTTTGTTTCTAAAAACGTCTGCATGAAAAAATACATTCCGTCATTGGTAGTGTTTTATTGCTTTACCCTTCTACTTTAATATAATAATCCTCCCTTAAAAGTTCAGGGCTATTGTAACCCTTCACATGTGATTGATTTACATAAAATGTTAACCTTTAGCTCAAAGATGGCGTGATTAATACAGTAATTAAATCGTTAGTAATTTTAAAGTAGGTTTTAGAAGCTTGTTAACAATTCCTTAGTAGAATGTTACATCGTTACATATACGCCTAATTAAATTCGCATTGATGAACGTATTATACGAGGAATAATGTTTGATAAGCTCTTTAACTTGGCCGCTTTCAATATGTAAGCTCCAGAGTAATAGCAAACTTTTACGCTTTGGAGTGAGTACTGAAAATAGGATATATTGTGTGTTTAGATGCAAAACGCCAATCGATGAAAGCCCAGATTACATTTTACTTCAAACATTTGGTTTTGTTCTGCTACTTTCCTGTAGAATATAATAGACGAAGGGTATCATTTTCTCCCCTTCCAAACTTCTTCATATCGCTCTAAAATCGCATTTACTAAACGGCGTTTTGTGCCTACTCTTTCATACCTTATCCTTCAAGCGACGTTAACACACCTGTTCATTATGCAAAATATAAATCTTTTCGATCATCTTTACGGCTTTTGTGGTGCGTGAGTTTCTCAAATTGACAAATTGTGAATAGAAATTCCATAATTTAATACATATACGGATCAGGAGGGTCTATGTACGGAAATTGGTCAGGTAATACCATTTACCTTGGGCATTCAACTAGTTTATGAGATTTAAGCTTTTTGGAAAGTAGCGCGTATCGATTTATTAGAAGTTTGCAACGAGAAAACCTAAAAACTCTACATAAATAAATATGTAGGCGGACTGATGAAAGTGGTTTTTGTACATATGCATTGCACATATCTAATGTAGGCAATGTGTCAGAGACAAAATTAATTTTCCTAGTAGCGATAAGTGATAACGTTTCCCGAGGAACGAGGCATTTTCAGTTCGTTAGATATAAAAGGAAATACTTTGCGTGATGGTGTATAAAGTGCAACGATTCGTCAGCTAAACACCACAAAATTCAAACGCATCACCAAATTGTCTCTAAAGACATGTGCACTAAAAATTTGACAACATTACATAAGAGTTACATTTTGTATAGGTAAATATTTAAAGTATCGATTGTTTTGTGTATAGCCCTGACGTCCTATCTCCACTCCCTATTGTTTCTTTATCGTTTTTCAATCATTTCTGTGTTGCTCCATATACTTTCTTGTTCCAAGCAAGCTAGACAAATTATGGAGAACTTAGACGTTATGAGATTCTTTGTCAAAGCTTGATGCATCAGAAGATCGTACAGAGTGACACATTTTAATATCTTCAAATAAAAACTTCTCTGATCCATGGTATCTTATCCAGATATTTTTCGCAACCATGAATTAGAAATCCTTATTTTATCAGGACTTAACTTCAAATGAAAGCACTTTTCCAGGACCACTGTCCATTCCATAATTTGTTCCATTTTCGAACCTTACAAAGACACCTTGTGATGAGCAAATTGTTAGTAATACTCCAGGCATACCTCCAGCTACTCAATTCAATTCAATTATTTATTGTATTTATAACATATATACAATTATTCAACTTCTAATCTACTAATGTTAATAATAATAACCCATCACAAATAAATTCCTCTACTCTAAAAAACTTGCTTCATTCCTGCCTCCTTCTCTTCGCCCTTTTCTCCTCTCTAAAACCTCCTTCATCCACCCTACTCCTACTTCCTTCTCCCCCAGAATCTCCTTCTCTCCTTCCCCTCTTCCTTTAGCTCCCCACATTCCTCATGATATGCCACATACTTTCCCTCCCTTCCCTGCACATTCTAAAAACCCTTTTCTCGTCCTCTCACCAATATCTATTTTCATTCCCCTCATTTCTGCACCTAAATCTCTCCACCATCCTTTTTTTCTTCAATGCCATATCCCCCAACAGGTACTCGGCCTTGCCTTCTACCACAATCTCCCAATATACCTCCCTTCAGTTATCCTCGCTCTCCTTTCCTGGCCTTGCACATCCTTATCTCCTCTTGCAACTCTTCCACCACATCCTTTCCTTCCTCTCTTCTCCTTTCTATCTCGTCCCTCGCATAACCCACTCTCGTATAAACCTCCAGCTACTCTATGCAGTAAAATAGGATTTCAAGATTGGGAAGATGTTTTAGCAATCTGAAACATTATGAAACGACTTCTTCTCACTTTACGTTTTATTCGATTTCGCTAGTGCTAAAGCAAAGTTTGCGAGCGAACTTGACAATTCTAGCAGTAAAGATTATTTAAGGTAGAAAGGCACAGATAGAGAACAACTATTGAATGGGCGATTTCGGTAATAAAATATTTGACCGGACCATGCTGATCAACTCGATGCAATGCTATACAAACAGAAAAATGGCTATGTCTTGAGACAATTTTTCACGACAACTCATTCCAAACTGCTACATTTAAATATTTTGGCTGAAAAGGTTGCGCAATAAATTCTTTCTTAATTAGAAGATGCTAAGTATTTCTCCATCATCATGGACACAACGCACGATAGAAGTCGTACAGAACAAATTTACTTCATTATTGGATATGTTAAAATTTCAAAAGGTATCTCTTCCCTTCTGGCTGCAACCACTGATGAAGGAATTTGTGCCCTTATTACCAATGAAGTACTTCCAAAATGTAATTTAAACGTTTAACAACGGTTGGAGAAAATATGTCAGATCAGAATGTCAAAAATGTCTTTCATGAACATTTGATCATCGAAAAGACGAAATGGTAAACTTCCTGGACATGTATTAAATGTCGACTTCAACAAACGAATTCTAGACGCTCTTCCTGAAGTATCAGAATAGCAGGCATTTCAATCGTGACGTAGGCGACAGATTAGGAGAAAGAAAATTCTTGAGACGACACCCGGGAATACTTTCAGAAGGATCAAAGATTATGAATGGCTTTAAAAGTTGACTATTCTTGGTTTCGGTTGCCTTTGAAGAACGGTGGTTTTCCATACTAAAAATTAAAAATCAATGTGTCATGAAAGATCATTGATATGATATTGGATTCTATCGATTTGGATGTTGTAATATTGTTTGTGAATGAATAATAATTTTCTGTGGCATGAGGAAACATATGTATCCACTATCCATATTCTCACAGGTATTGTTTATTTATTTTTTTACGGGAGGAATGTAATATTTTACGAAGTACTCCGGCCACGGCCCTCTAACGTTGGAACCAATTTCGAAGGAATGCATCAAATTTTCTAGGGTGAATTGTCGCCAGATATGAGAGCTTGGCATTCTGATATACGTGCGAGAAACAAAATTGTGATACCAACAGTAAATGGAGCGCGAAGGAGCTAACGACCCTTCCACAGGACAAAATTATAAATGACGAAAATTGTGTTGTACTTTTTTCTATTGAACATTCAATCCATTCTAAGATTATCTATGAGATGACTGTTATGGGACAACGAAAAGTAAAGGTGCTACAAAAATATATTAACGCAAGTACTCACTATCGAAACTTTAGTATCAGACATCTGTACCCTCAAATTTTTCAAAGATTTCCTTACCCCCTCCTACACATATTATTTGCCACCCTGCAATATCTTCACAAAGCATCGCACAACATTCAAAAACTCCTTCTGGGATGACTAGCATTTGTCTTGAAGGGAATTTCACAAAACACGCATATATGAAACATACGAGTTGATATCGTTTTCTGGAAGATGATACTTCGAAAGAACCGCACACCTTTCATGAAATTTCCTTCTTTAGACAGTGGATAGAACTTTTGATGACATGGTGACCAGGCACTTCAAAAGAAGAGATGCGCTAATTTTAACATTTCCGCACCTTTTGTGTATATGTATATTGTTAAGAAACAATTGGCACTATTAGGGGTCTATCTAGGCAACTATCAAACAACACAGGAAGTACCTGAACAAAAAGTTACCAGGCTTCTTGTGCTAACACCTACAAAGTGATGTATGACTTTAGAAGAAGCTAAACCATCTCGTCTATCATGATAGCGGTACGATAGGTATTCCGAGCGGGTCCACCTGAAGCAATAATTATATTATCGACTATATTAATTTTCGACATAACGGTAAGAGCTTGTGTACGTAGATGTGGTTGTACTGCAACTGGTATCAAATTGATAGAAGTGCCAATTACAGCTTTATTGAGGAAGTGGAACCATCTATTGTACTTTTCACACTGAGAATTCAGTATCAAGCCTTACGGAGGGCGCCTTTGCCTTATGTAGCACGGTTGGTCCGGTCAGGAATCAGGTGTGACCTCAACTAAACTGCGCCGCTCGGATCTAACTTTATTTTAACGTTATTTATAAACATTAATCTTGTTAATAAACAATTTTATTAAGTACAATTTATGTAACAATATTAAAGGTATTTTTAATCTTTATTTATTAATATTGCTTGCAAATATTCAAATATAATTTACAACGATTAAGAGCGAGCCGACTCTGTCGCTAATATGCCAGTGGCGGCAACGCTGTCCGGTTTCCTCTATTTCAAATGCATTGCCTATGCTAGCTATGCTGAATTCTCGGTGTGAAAAGTACAATAGACAAGAACACTTCGCTCGCTCCCACTGTTACTAACGATATTTATACAAAGTAATAATGGTGGACATATTGGAGAAGCTTATACTGGTATTGAAACATAGTGTTTGGTAACAGTGTTTCGTTGTCGCATGTATGTGATTTAACAAATAAAAAATATTTTCTGAATTTGGGGTCAAAAACGACCCCCCTTGGTCTTTTGTCTTTCATTTTGAAATTAGGTAAATATAGTCTGAATTTGAAATACCGAGTAATTTCACATCTAAATGCGATAAATGCAATCATTTTATCTGCAAGGAACATTCAAAGATTCAAAAAAGCATAATTTGTAATACCTGTGGTAACTTTAACTAATGTATTTTTTTTTCAAATGTTTTTACTTTAGTAAGTTCAGACTGATATTTTAACTTTTTTTTCTGTTGTTTGGAATTAGAAATTGGATTTACTAATGTTTCTTACTTCATTTAATAAAACAATATAGCATTAAAGTTATGAATACATGCTTTTATTTGCTAAAACTAGTGGGGTTATTTTTGACCCCCCTTGGTCATCCGTGTATAAAAAAAAGGTTGGTCATCCGAAGGTTAACGACATTCCGGTTATCGAGTAATCATATTTGGTAGTTCCAACTTTGCGAGATACAACATTAGGTACATTTGGGAATATTTAAGTTCAGTCCGTTGCACCAATGGTATAACGTGTTTAAGTCGTTTTATAGCTGAAGACAACCCAACGTGTTAGAAACGCCACGGAATATTTCTAAAGTCGTTAATAAAAATTAAAAATAGCGAGGGACCCAAGGTGGAACCTCAATTTTTTTAAAACATCCATGGCCCCAGTTCCACTTACTCAATAGAAAATTTCTATAAATCTAAATTCACAAAACCATTAGATAACTCAGTGTTTTCAATGAGTGCTGTTTAATTAATTTTTAATGAACAATTTGGTATGATGTTAATATTTTTAGGTCGTATTAACGTTGACTTCTGCTGATTTATCAACAACTTCTCTAATGTATTACTGTAGGTATTAATTAAACCTTCGTCTGCATTGAGCACTACTTTGCGTCATTTTTGTTGGTTTCCTATACTTGCACTGTTTGTTTGCATTGGTGTGAACATTGAATATTTTTGGAATGGTCACATGTTTTCTTCTGCATCTTACAAGAAGCAAATGGAAATATGTTTACTAATCAGGGGCGCCGGAAGAAAATTTGTTAGGGGGGGGCCTTACATTTTTTCAAGTAGAAATTAGAATACTTGAAAATTTTTACCTATTTTTAAATTAGTATAAATCAATAGGCTATGCAGAGTCACCGATGGAATAGAACATTACACTCCAAACGTGATTATATTGTGAGCTTTTAACATTTTTTAAAATGGATTTACACGATTTGTGAAATTCCAGGGAGGGGCCCGGGCCCCCCCTTGCCCTTTAGTAGCGGCGCCCATGTTACTAATTATTGTTGAAGCGTAAATTAGTATCATGGATATCGTCAAGTATCGTATCATATGCCATTTGTGTTAATTAACGACCTACGAAATCCCATATTCAGCAGTTAGACATAGACATTACGCTGAAACTGCATCCTGAGCATATTGCAAAAGGCTTAATTTAGAAGTACATATTGTCTTTGTACCATTAAGTTCACTACATACGTACAACAAAGTTTAATATGGATGTATTTACCAACAAAATTAAATCACGTACAGGATTCACAATTTAGTAAACTTGAAGTATGAAGGTTTATCCCTTCTGGCTCTTTCTATGTATATTATGTATCTCACGAAACCTTCTAATACCGTACGACTTTATTCAGAATTTTTATAGGGAAATTTTAAGGAAATAGAGAAGTTCATACCCTGACTTTTACATTTTACGACCTTTGATTTTTAGAAATGCCGTCTTAAGTAAAAGTAGTAATAGTTACTAGGGCTGACTTTAATATGTAATAAACTCTTTATTCCGTCTCCAGATGCAACACGAAGATGAGATTCGAGCATAGACTTACGGAGTCATCAACTCGGTGGAGATTAAACTTTTTATATTTCTAGATCATGCTGTAATTGTGTAAACGAAGATATTTTACATAATGAATTTTTCAACCCTCGTCCATTAATTAAAAGGAAACTATGGAAAATCAACTCCTTCGCGTTTTAGTTTTCCTACTAAATGAAAGAAAGACCGGTTAGTAACAAAAATTTAATAACGCTTTCCATGCTAATCCAATTAATGCATTTTAGTAGAAAAACAATTTCATTTTCTTCCATACCAAGTTTAATACAGCGTTCAGTTTGCATCTTGAAATTTAATTGAAGCTTTCAAGCTTGTTTAAGAATTGGGCATTACAGCATTAAGGGGTAATGGTTTCATTTAATATTGTTTACACCTTGCATTACCCACTTTTACCTTAATTAACCTTCGGACCGCTTCATTGTAATTTAAGGATCAAATGAGCACACACCAATTGAATGATAAATATAGATAATATTTTCATTTGTTAGCGTTCCAAAACTACCGTAATGGTAAATTACTTGTAGTTTTAGGGAAACATTTTTTCTAGGTGTTAAATATAACAAAATTAATTGAATCTAATTCGGCTAAACCGAAGGAGGAAACAAATTTGCGCGACGTGGAATAAAAAATTTTCTGTAAAATAGGATTTGTTAGGCGACCTGTGAAATTTGCGCTTGTTGTAAAGATTGGAGGTGGCATTCCTGCAATGATTAAATTTTCCAAAGAAACAAAAAGTAGATGCGAGTTAATTTTAAACATCGGTGTAAGCGCACGGAAGTTGCACCACGTTCAGAAGATCACTAATCGCTGTTTCAACAGATATTGTTGGATGGTTCATACACAGACGACCTGTCGGACACAGCTAAGGTGGTCCTTTTCCCGGATCCACCATATACTTTATTTGGGCAAAATCATCCCCCGCCCCCTCTCATGGGGGACGACTGGGTGATTGCCGATTGGATAGTAGACGTGGTGAGGGTCAAATTGGCGGTGAAATCGTTCTCACCATACAAATCCCTGGGATTGGACAGCATAATACCTCTGATGTTGTTGTTCACCTAGTGAGAATATATACGGGCTGTATCGGCTTCAGATTCATACCAAAACAATGGTGGAAGGTAAGCATTGTTTTTATCCCCAAACCTGGCGATGCCTTTTGTCGTTAAGACCCCTGAAAGTGTGCGCCAGACACATACGTGGGCCTTCACCATGATCTTGCTGGACTCGTCGATCAATAGTATCGGACTGTATGCGATGTCGCTTCATGCATCACTTCAAATGATAATTTGATGGGAAGCAAAGAGCTCTTCCAATCCCCCTGTTGCACAAATCTTTACATAATAATTTTGTATGCAGTTTCGTGAAGTCCTTGTTGGGTTTTTGCATGAAGCATCCACCGCATACCGCTTTAATGAGATCTATCCATTGATCTGAGAAGCAAAGTTCATTGTGAAGCTTTTGCAACGTTTTTCCATGGATGGATCTAAAGCAAAAGGAAAAACGGACACTAGCAATCCCTCAAAATTATTGAATTTGGATAGCAATGAAGCTATCAATTCACAAGGTAAGAATAAAGTTTCGTGTAAAGGAAGCCATCTTGGAAGACATAGAGAACAAGTGGATTTCCTTTTAGCAATGCCTTGTGCTTCACAAAATCTAACAGTTACGTATATTCTATAACCAAAATAAGCATCAACACTATGTATACCCAAAAACGTTGGAAAATCCACTTCTTGGAATAGGAAAAGTTGTTGCAAATCGGCAATTATTTAGATATTTCAGAGGTAGTTGCAGATTTGCATTCGTCATGTTTAGACGCATCAGTGTGCAAAAAGTTCGACCAATTGCTCCAAATAATAGATTTATGGCACCGGTATACCATATACCCAAAAACGTTTGAAAATCCACTTCTTGGAATAGGAAAAGTTGCTGCAAATCGGCAATTGTTTAGATGTTTCCGAGGTAGTTGCAGATTTGCATTCCTCATGTTTAGATGCATCAGTGTGTAAAAAGTTCGTCCAATTGCTCCAAATAGTAGATTTATGGCACCGGTAGAGATACTCAAAAACGTTGGAAAATCCACTTCTTGGAATAGGAAAAGTTGCTGCAAGTCGACAATTGTTTAGATATTTCAGAGGTAGTTGCAGATTTGCATTCCTCATGTTTAGACGCATCAGTGTGCAAAAAGTTCGTCCAATTGCTCCAAGTAACACGTTTATGGCACCGGTATATATACCCAAAAACGTTGGAAAGTCCACTTCTTGGAATAGGAAAAGTTGCTGCAAATCGGCAATTGTTTATATATTTCAGAGGTAGTTCCAGATTTGCATTCCTCATATTCAGACGCATCAGTGTGCAAAAAGTTCGTCCAATTGCTCCAAATAATAGATTTATGGCACCGGTAGATATACCCAAAAACGTTAGAAAATCCACTTCTTTGAATAGGAAAAGTTGCTGCAAATCGGCAATTGTGGAGATATTTCAGATGTAGTTGCAGATTTTCATTCCTCGTGTTTAGACGCATCGGTGTGCAAAAGTTCGTCCAATTGCCCAAATAATAGATTTATGGCACCGGTAGATATACCCAAAAACGTTGGAGAATACATTTCTTAGAATACGGAAAGTTGCTGCAAATTGGCAATTGTGGAGATATTTGAGATGTAGTTTCAGATTTTCATTCCTCATGTTTAGACGCATCAGTGTGCAAAAAGTTCGACCAATTGCTCCAAATAATAGATTTATGGCACCGGTATATATACCCAAAAACGTTGGAAAATCTACTTCTTGGAATAGGAAAAGTTGCTGCAAATCGACAATTGTGGAGATATTTCAGATGTAGTTGCAGATTTTCATTCCTCGTGTTTAGACGCATCAGTGTGCAAAAGTTCGTACAATTGTCCAAATAATAGATTTATGGCACCGGTAGATATACCCAAAAACGTTGGAAAATACATTTCTTAGAATACGGAAAGTTGCTGCAAATTGGCAATTGTGGAGATATTTGAGATGTAGTTGCAGATTTTCATTCCTCATGTTTAGATGCATCAGTGTGCAAAAAGTTCGACCAATTGCTCCAAATAATAGATTTATGGCAGCGGTATATACCCAAAAACGTTGGAAAATCTACTTCTTGGAATAGGAAAAGTTGCTACAAATCGACAATTATGGAGATATTTGAGATCTAGTTCCAGATCTTCATTTCTCATGTTTAGACGCATCAGTGTGCAAAAAGTTTGTCCAATTGCTCCAAATAATAGATTTATGGCACCGGTATATTCAACAATGAAGGTGTTATGAATATTAAAAAAAAACCTTGTAAGTACCGCATCGTGGGACAAACAACAAAAATTCTTTTTATAAAGGAACTTACCGCCACCTAGCTCAACTTCTCGGCAGAAATTGATCGCGAATTCAAATTAATGTACTAGGTTAAAGAAAACATTTTTAACCCTCTAACGGCGCCGGAATTTAATATTTTCTGAAATATTGTAATAAACGGCCATTATTCGAACAAATACCTATCATTTATTAGCGAGAATAACTTTTTTTTTAATCTGGAGCTCTAACATTGTCAAAAAACAGTGTTACCATATGGTAACGCTAGCCAGATGAAGAGTCAAAGATATGAGATTTTCAAAAATCAATCATTTATTTGGTATGGAATATGAGATTATATTCTATGCATAACCCAACGCGACATTTTATGCACATGCTTCGGACACTTGATGAACAACCCTCCCTAGCACATCTGCGCTTCTTTTTATCTTCAGTAGGGACCAGAAGGTGGTGGTTTTTTTCATCATAGCGGCGATCGTCAGACACTCTATTGACACTAACGCTGCTCCTAGATGTGGATGGCCTCCCCGCACCGCATGGTGGTTTTCCGAACATGGTCAGATAACTTTGGATGATTTATCTCCTAAATTGAAATTGAGATAGTTGGCTACCAGATTTTCTCGCAAGATACCACGCAGTGGTGATGGCTGCATCCAACAGCCACGTAAAAATAGGCGACCACCATTTTTTTCGGCGAATACCAATCCTATGACGAGATATGTTTTCGTCCACGAGATCTGTCCCTCCCATATTCACCATAGTTACTAGTTGGGAATACGTTTGCTCTAGACATCACATCTCCGTCAATCCACGTAATGTCTTCTTTCCCTGGTCGACCTGCAGCTGCATCTTCACCATCATCACCACCAACGAAACGAACTTTAGCCAGTGCTGTAAGCTGCCTTCTGCTCAGGTTGTCTAGCAAACCACCTTCATCTTCATCCCCAGAGTCCTGGTTCGTCAAAACATTTTCCGTAGCAGGCGGCTCTATGAAGATTTCATCTGGGTCCAAATCATCATCTTCCATCATCCTCATTGCTTCTTCTAGTGTAAGTCTTCCCCTGTACAGGAAATTGCCATTTTTGATATCACATTACGCTAGCGTTACCGTACGGTAACAGTAAAAAATAAGAGTGATTTAACGGGAAACTATAAGAGGAAAAACTAATTTGAAAACAAATACATGAAGATTAGAGTATATTCTACGGAATATAGAAGTAGCCCATGGAGAAAATTACTCATACAAAAAATAATATGCTTACACAAATCTTATGTCCATGATTTTCTAGAAGTAGAAATTTGTCCTAAAACAACACACTGATAACAGATTTCTATGGTTTCTGATTACTTTGCAACAATATCACTTCACACTACGGACCACGTGCATGCAATAAACTGCAACAATGCAGTTCTTATTCGGAATAAACAAAGTGCAGGAAGTGAAAATACATGCGCCTGTCGGTGTTACCATTTAGGTTCGCTAGCCGTTAAAGGGTTAATAATACGACACCCAGTAATAAATTTAAATTAACTCTTCAAAACAATAACCAAGAGGGACAGAGAAGCGTGCTTTCTAGCCTCATATGGTGTTACAATAATATCATCGTACCATGAAGTGGTGTCTTACTTACAGCTTGACGCTTAATAAAATACTTAAAAAAATGATTAGTTAATTTGCTACAACCTACTCTAGCTTTGACCATAACCTTTAGATACCAAGTTACATATTATTATTGACACATACTGTCGAAACGTGTTGAATAAGAAGTTAGTGGACATAAAGTTTGGCGAAAATTAATTTTAATACTCTCGAGTTCGTATGGATAAAAAGGCATATCGGCACAAAGGACAATGAGAGCGCCGGTTCGTTAGCTTAGGACTCAAAAACAGGTATCTTATACTTATAATATACAGGGTGTTTCTACTCAAAGTGGTCAACGTAATAGATGTTGTAGAACTCGTCAAAACTAACACTTTTTTTATGTAATTTTCTTTCATTTTGGCTTTTGTTTTCGAATGATGGACCTTTTGTGTTTTTTTCACAAATAGAGATATCTAGATTATTTGTAGTCGGATGTCAAAAAATCAAAGTTGTTTGGAATCAACAGTTTAATATCTACAACGATTGTTTAAAACTTTTTTACAAAAAATTTACAACAGCAAAATGGTGGTCATTTTAAATTATAATAGTAGAGTAGATTTTGTGCTATTCAATTTACAAAATTTAAAATAGCCGCCCTTTTTCTGTTGTAAATTTTTTGTTTTTGTAAAAAACTTTTGAACAAACGTTGTAAATATTAAACTGGTGATTCCAAACAACTTTGATTTTTTGACATCCGACTACAAATAATGGAGATATCTCGTTTTGTGAAAAAACAAAAAAGGTCCATCATTCGAAAACAAAAACCAAAATGAAAAAAATTATTTTAAAAAACGTTTTGACGAGTTCTATACCCTCTATTTTTTGCACGTTTTTGGGTTTTTTGCACAGGGTCATCTTATTCCTAAGCATACTTTTTGGGTACTGCAAATTAAAGAAATACTTGCACCATATGGGCGTGGTTGAATTACCGTCCTATTGAGGATGCTATACAGACGACGAAATAGGAAATCGCATAATTTGTGAGTAACTTACACTTGTCAAACTGAGAGGATCCATGTTGGGGGAACAATGTTCGGACAAGGCTACGATTAGGATCGCTTTCTCGTCCAGCATCACGTTTGTGCGAAGGTATGGCCTCGGGCGCATCTACCATGTATGCCCCCCCTCCTCCAAATACTAACTCAAAAACCCATTATGCGTTGCACAACCAAAGTTATTATAACCCACGGATATTAATCAAATGAGCGAGTGCATCAAATGGAAAAATTAAATTACACCCGTACCTTGCTGTAATATAATTGATGTTGCTTAAAGAATACCGGAAAATATTGACAGCAAAGAATTGAAGAGCTATTAATAGAAAAGGCAAATCATTTATCAAGCTTTAGATATCCACATTTAAATGGAACTTCTCCAATACATTTATTTAGGTTTCATTTAATAACGTCCATTTCACCGGCTTCGTGACCGACAGCTTTTAAATCCTTTTATCAACGATAGGTTATGAGAAATCACTATTTCTGTAATAAATTTTATAACATGTCTGGTATGTAGAATATTAATAATTTAAAGCAAAGTGGTTATTTACCATCGAATGTGTTAGAAATACTGATTTTCTATTTCGCATGTATATAATATTTGGTAATTTCGATACAGGCAATGCAGTTTTATGCTACAGTGTAAAGCACGTCATGCTTCCCTTGTAATGTAACAGCAAAATGAAGCTTATCTTCATTTTCCAGCCGTTTATGTGCACGCTACCGTACCACAGCATGCTTGTAAATAAAACGATAAACATCTCAAAAAAAGGCTGCATTTCCAATCTCGCACACGATTATCAACTTTATCACCAAAAAATGACATGACAAAATTGACTAACATAACAGGAGTTTAATGAGTAGGTATAGGTTAGGTACTTATGCAAATCACTTGTTGAATTTGTTAGCTCCGGCGTGAGTTTACTGAAACTTTAAGGACGTTGTTATACGTGATTCTATGATAAAACTGTTTCAATCTAAATTTGTTACAACAGCAATTCTGGAGAAACTGATAACAGGTATCAATGAACTAAAGAAAGTGTTTTAAATTACAGTATTCTTCTTATCGACTTCGGCCCTTGTAATCTTGCTGATTTCATTATAGATTAAATCACGCGATGCTGTACTTTGGAGAAAATTAAAATAACACGCCCTAAGTGTTTAGGCACCTTTATTTTTTGTCGCCGTTTTTGTTAAAGATGGGAAAAAATTTCTAATTTAAATTTGAAAAGGGAAATCTATGAAATAAATCAGAATCAACATTACTACTGTACATAAATATGATTATGGATTATTCAAAATTTTATCTTGTTATAAATATGCATGAAATGTTATTTAATATTCCTTTTTTTGTTTGCTGTAGCGTTTACGTTCCTAAATCGTGCTTTTTGTACACAATCTGTTACGAACTAATAAGCAATTTAGAGGTTTATCTTTTTCGGTTCCTCCATTTTATTATTATAGCTCTGTGAACACACTTATCTGAAGAATTAAATAAAGGGATAAAGTGCCCATTAAAATTTTAATGGCGTGTAAATCCGTCAATTAAAAATTATTCTAATTAACTGTGAAAATAGTACATTAATGGGATTTTGTTTTTGAGATACGTTGTTTACGCATGGTCACGCACTTTATCCCTTGAGTATTTCTGATGTTAGTTATATAATAACAGAGCATCTTTGTCCGTGAGTGCTATTAAAAGTGATCAAATGATTACCCATGTAGGGATTAAAAAAAGTACAAGGATCACATCCAAAATGCCATTTAGCTCAATTTAACTTAAAATATTTCATTATTGAAAATAAGCGAATTGGAAGGAAACAATCTAACGCAATTTGATGCTTGGAATACCTTCTACACTGTAAAAATCACTTTGTTCATAACTGAGCTTACCAAAGGGATCCATTTAAACAGAGCGAATATGTAACCAAAGATCAATACGATATTTGACAATCGCAATAATAAATTTAAATTGAATGCTAAAAGGCAATGTCAAGACGAAAATCTCTCGTTTACAATGTTTCACAATAATGGGTACACAAAGCGCTTGAGCTTCGTGCCCTTTACAATGGTAATTTCTGTATAAATTTCACGGTCAAGACTAGCTTTTTTGTTCAATATCATTGGTAGAGGCAAAATAGGCAACATCCTCTTTTTAATATCACAACAGCTTCATTGTTGATGAGTTTGATTATAGAATAATACAAGGTGGGTCGTAGTTCTATAACCCTTATTGTATAATTCATGAGTGGTGGTTCTATTTTCACAAAGGGGTTGAAATACTAAAATATCTCAGATTTAATGCTGGAATTTTGAAATTTACAACTTTTTTTTTGACTAAGTTTTAAATTTTTATTTTGTACAGGGTGGTCAAAAAATGAATTCAAATTCACAACTTTTTCAACGACTTTTTTTCGGTTTTTTTCAAATGGAACACCCTGTATTCGCCAATGGATGCATCCTCTTCAACTTTTCTATTAACTTTGTTATTCCTCGTTTATTAGTAAATTAAAATTAAACATTTTTTTAAATCCATCCAAAACAATAGACGGCGACATTTAAACTTACTGTAGGATGGGTCCCGAGAAACGTTCGATTTACAACAGTTGATTTTGAAGTATCTATTTTAAAATTTAAATTTTACATAAGGTGCTCAAGATGGTGACCATTTTCCCTAATGCACAAATTCGTTCTTTTGTTGAATGATTGTCTAATATTTCTAAGCATCTCTTTAGTATTCATATATCGTGAGCATCTCTGGTTAATGGACCTGCACTATTCTTTCCTTCATATATTCTGGCGTTGTAGGTGGCGTTGGATAAACTAGATTTTTAATATAACCTCATTTTAAAATATCGGTTTTTGTTAAATCATGTCATCGAGCGGGTTATTTCCTTGGACCACTCCGATCAATCCATCTATTAGAAAAATGTTCATTTAACTCATCTACCGCCTCTCGTAAATAATGCGCCCCCCCCCCCCCCAGCTTCCCCCAAAACAAAAATCATGTCAACTAATTCGTCTTTATTGAAATTCATTGCGAATATGAATACCTTCAGCTACAGATAAATCTGAAATTGATAACGTCAAACAAAAATTGTTTTGACAAATTATTAAGACCCAGGGACTTGATTGAATGTTGATTTTTGATAAAAACTATGTAGTAGTAATTAAACGTTCTGAAAAAAATTCTGGCAAGTATTGCCACGAGACTTTCCTCGTACCAAAAAACTGCAACTTTATCTTACAAAAAAAATGAGTACCGCCTTTCCAGCTTATACCGGAAGTAACGTCATCAATGGTAACATCAGCATTTTCGTCCTTGCAATCTGCATCTCTGAGTATAGAGCGTTGCAACAAAATGTGTACGGACACACTATAGACTACAGACGGATTTTTTTTTAATTTCATGTATCTACGTATTCAAAATCGCAAAGATATGTAAAAATATTCATAGGTCAATTTTTTTTGGAACATATGCATACAATAGGTTCTTCATTTATATTTCGTACTCGGGAAGTAACAATTTTTCGTTAATTTACCAGTAAACGACGAAAGATCGGTATAGCGAAGTTTATAGAAAAGTTGAAGAGGAGGTCGTCCATTGGTGAACAAATACACATTTGGAAAAACCGAAAAAAATTCTTTGGAAAAACTGAGAGTTTAAAATTTGTTTTTTGACCTTCCTATACAATATAAAAATTCAAAACTTAGTAAAAAAAAGTTATGTCCTTTAGCATTGTAAATTTGTAAATTTCAAAATTCCAGCATTAAATTGAGACGGTGGCGAATTCTTAAAGAGGGGTACGATTTTTCCATATATATTTTCCGAAAAAAATATTTTTTCTCCGCAACGAGTGGAGGAATAAAAAAAATATTTAAGGGCAATATAATAGTGACCACAGAGGTTTTTAAAATGTTAGGTCATCTCATTTGAAAAAAAGTAAGCCGTTTGTCAACCTTAGTGTTGGACCACCCGGTATACATAAAAAAATTTTAAAATACATGCTTTTGACCACCATTAATGTATATCTTTCAAATAAATTTGTAAGTATTATACAATAAGTGTTATAGAACAACGATAGAGGTTTGCCCCGCCCTGTATACAAAAAAGTATTCCATACCACGATACACCTACAGTCGGTATGATAATTATTTGTCTCAAAGGCGTTCGATTTGCGCATGACGTCACCTGAGATGCAACTGCGTTCGTGCACGATACAGTGTATTGATTTCTTTTCAATTATTTCTGATTGATATTTTGTGTAAATACCTAGCCAAAAAGTAATTACTTTAATAATAAATGTAATTTCTCAAGCTAAATCTTCACAATTTCCCACTTTACGTCCAAAATTTGCATGCTTTATAAATAGTATACTTGAGTTTGCATCGCAGATGACGTCAGCCAGTGCGCATCAGCATCCCGTTTGTAGGTGTATCGTGTTCCATACCTATAGAATTGTGACGTACAATTTCATGGATATAATTTCGTGCCACACACACCCCACTATTGTTTAACATACTCGGCGTATAACTGTAAGATTTTGTTTAACAGAAAGCATTGTTGAAAGGAAATTAAACTTGAAACCGCGTCTTTTTAGTTAGTTATTTTGTTCGCTACGTCTTTCAAGATAACTTCTCTTACACGAAGTGAGCGTCTAGTGTTTGGTTGATAAAGAGATTTAGTCCTTTAGAGTGTAAACTTGACAACGAATTTTTCTTTCTAGAGCACCTGATAGATTTCATTAAAGCGCTGTGCTGTGGATTCGTCAAGCAAACCGCCCAACCTAAAAACAACCGCAACGCAGTTTATTAGTGGTCGCAGGAGCTATACGAAGCCAGGAAAGTTTGCACTAGCAAACGAAGGATGTTACTACGAGTAAATAAGGCAAGTTACACGAGACGTAATGAACAGGGACAGGGACACCTATCAAGAGGGCAAGGAAGTCCCTAAGCATAAAATCTGGGGGGACTATGTAAAAAGTCGTTACTAGTAAACTAAGACTTAAGCAGCGGATGAGCTCTTTCTATCCCACTTCATTATTATCTGGACGGCCATGCCGATTCAGGAAGCCGAGATTCGCGATATCTCGGGATTATAGCTCCCATGAGAATTAAACCAACGAAGGCATACCAACAGGTGTGATGAAATGCACAATGAGATGCTACAAGGAGCTAAGGCGATCCTAATTGAGAAGCCCGTTAAAAGCCCGGCAAGCGACATAACATACAGATTGATCGATCTGACCGGAAAAATCACAGAAACAATAATAAAGATCCGCATCGAAACAGTGGGGTCGCTACACTACAACCAATATGGGCTCCTTTTTCACGCTCAACGTAAGAGACCTTTTACCTACCCAACAATCCAAAGGTTCTTGTGTGAGATACTCCAACCAATAGATGTGTAACAGCTCTGTAACTTCGCAAGGCTATTTACTGTAGTTTGGAAATCCCTTGCATATTTGGAAAATCTTTGATAATTACATTAAATTAATAACGGTTACCATCCATTTCCTCGTAAAACATAAGTAAATTCGATCAAAAGAATTATCAAATTGGTGCAGGCTCATGCCCCTTTATCCAAGGTTATTTTCATTATTTATATTAATCTGAGAATTAGTTGGAGAGGGGGTGGGGACAAACTTGTTCCCATTTCATTCATGGTATAACCTCACCTTATAATCATGGTAGGATTGCCATGAAGATCATGACCAAGAAGTTTGTAATTTGGACAAAAGAAGTGATGCAAGAATATTCACCACCATGCACTGTTTAGTGGTGGTGATATATATTTTGTGGTTTATGTACACATAATCACAAGAGAAACAAGGGGACTAGGCAAGTGGGAATAGTGCTGCATTAGATATTCAAACATTGGCATCGGTTAGGATTTGTATAAATTGCATAAAGTCACTGAGTTATGTGTTTTTATAAGTGGTTTTATAAGAAAAAATAAAAAGTTTCCACAATAAGCCAGGTATTCCTCAAAAACAAATAAATTCCGCATAGCAATGTTATAGTGTTTAGTATGATTTTTTAAATAAACACCAACTTTATTATACTATAGGTACACGAATTACGTTAGCATTTGAAAAAGTCCACTTGTGCTGTACTTACGTCATCTATTAATGCTGTATCATCCAGTTGATCAATCCATTTTCCTGAAACAAAATTTGTTGCTGTAGTACACGTCATTGCTTTGCCTTTGGTATAGAATAATATGTATGTAATATTAAATAAATCTTTATTGAATTACTAATAAACTCGACTCAGTTTATTGGGCAATAATCCATAACAACACAATAATAATAAAACAATGTTGACTTTATTGTTTATTTTGTTATGTGTATTTACTTGTTAGGTGTTTACTCTATGGTTGGGACTAGAGTCCCTATATATAGTTTGTCCCACGAGAGCTCGAGTGTGACTCATACCTAAAAACTATCCGAACGATATAAATTAAAACGTTTGTCTTAGCTATCTTCTATAGGGCATTTTAATCTTCTAACTCCAAATGTACCAAAATATAAATTTAGTGTCCTCTTATTTACTTAAAATATTCATGTTAACGGTAAATTTGATCCACCGCGATCGCGTTCGTTCTCAAAATACTTGAGTACGTTCATAGCGTAATCTGCGATTGAATTTTTAACGATTTATTGGTAAGCGACATCATAAAGCAAATATAGGTTAACAATAACAATCAATTTGACAGCTAACAGCTGACACTACGATACAAACTCAACGTACGTTTACGTAATTTACAATAACAATGTTAGAAGATGTATTTTTTATATTCTCTCTCTTTTCCATTAGGTACTTTTTGTAAGTATGACAAAGACAATCTAATTATTTGCGTTAATTCACACACCAATAACTAATGAGTCACACTCGAGCTCTCGTGGGACAAACTATAGAGAGAGTACCGCGAAGGTCGGCCATATTGTATCCAAAATGAGGCGCCAAATTCAAATTTATAAAAAAGATTCTGACAAAATTATCAATCTTAAAGGTGGCGCCCTAAAACGTCAAAATAATTGCTCTTGTACCTTGTTTCCCATAGTTAGGAAGGCCAAAAAAAAACTTTGTGGGAATCAAACGAAAACATTTATTTACAACACAAATATATATGACACTAATCGATTACAAAAGTAGTAATAATCAATTAACTATTTACAATGGCTACATTATAATAATTGTTAATAAAAAATGGAAAAGTTACTTCAGAAATCCAGGCGCTTTCTTGTATACAATCTCGATTAATCAATTGCAGCATTTAAGCTTGTCTTCGAGCTTTATTCCGTTGGTCTGTGGGTATACGTAATAAACGATAACCATTTTCGGCATTTTCACTGCGTTTTTTGTAATCGGGAACACAACAGGAATTTTTTTCGATTTCTCTGACAACAACAGGTCAATATAACAGACGCGGAACACGTTGAAGCACAAATAATTCACTTTTACTTATGCGTTGAAACTGAACCACGACCATAAAATAATATCCTTTATTTTATGACCAGGAACAACGAAACACAAATGACATTTTAACCCGTGACCCGTCAGCTGATCAGCTCAACTGTCAATTATAATGCAAGCTGACAACTCATAATTTAAAATACAAAATGTAACTAGTGATCCGCCATATTGTATCCAATTTATATGGACATACCAATCGCGGTACTCTGTTATATAGGGACTCTAGTTGGGACTATCTATATTCGATATTATCGACCGTACTTTGGTTGTCTACTAGGTGGCGCAAGGCGTCCACTTTTTAACATAATTACTAATTTTCCAATTGGTTGAAATCTGTTGCTTCGCCTCGAACTTGTGTTAGCGTGCTATTCATCTCTCTCCTTTTAACGTCATTCGCGCTCTACTATCTCTTTTTTAATTCTTAAGCCTGTTAGTTTTGTTACTGGTAAAAGCGTCTTTTGCTTCGAGTTCTTGAAACGGTGCAGACCATCCATCTTTTGTGCTTGGAAATTTTCACAATTATCTTTACCTGTTCGTTATTTAAAACGGTTTTAAGTGGAATTTCTTAACTAATTGGTTGTGGGCGAAATCTGCTGCTTATTTCAACCGCCGCCGACGTAATATTTACGGTTATTATACAAATTAATGGTGTCGCACTCAAGAATTCGTCAAAGTGTTCTTAACGTCAGTGATTAAACTCATTGGCGTTCAAGTTCAAGTTCAAGTTCAAGTTCAAGTTCGAGTTCACGTTCAAGAATAGTTCTACGCATTACCACATGGTCTTGATCATCTTGTGCCGGTAACAGCGATCCTGCTTTGACAGCTCGCCGCCATCTTCTCAATTTCTGTGAAGACAACTTCATTTATCTGTACTCATTCACCGCTTCCTGATAACTTATTTTACCGCTATTTTCCTTTAAACTCAGTAACTTTAAATATTTGAATTTATAAATACGTTACCGTTCCGAAATTATTTACTTCACTAAATTGTTTTATACTTACTTAACTTAAATATTTTGTGACGTCACACATTTTGTGAATACCTCATTCTAGCTAAATTTGCTTTTCATTTACTACTGTTATTTTACTTCAACGTAGATATTATTTTGTTTGCGTTAATTAACTTGTACATTACATTAGATTAGCTATCCCCTTTTACCTTAACTTTACTTATTGATAACTTCAAACTCTTTTGCTGAAATATATACTCAGTATCCGATCCTTCAAGGGAATCGTGAGTAATTAAGTATTCTCGTATTTGGAACCAACCATTGTTGGTTCAACGTGCACTAACTTTCTTTATTTAGATTGCTTCGCTTCGGCAGAGCCTTTGCAAAGGATCTCCACCGAACACACAGGTACATATTTTATTACTACTTACTTACTTTTGTTCGCTACGATTGCATCGTATACTTGAAATATTGCTTATTGTCGTTAACGTAAATTCATTACTAGTAGTTTTGCTACGCTACTTGCAAAAGGTAAAGCGGATCACTAATTAGATTATCACCTTTGAGTGATCATTATTATTTTTTGTGGATTACTATCCAATTACTACCATTTAGTTATTTTATTTTTGAACAATTATCTTACTTTATAATTATTTATATATATATTATTGACCGAGTCCTTATTATACGCTCGTCAAATTACTTTTATTTGCATTATTGTTCCATTGCCATACTTTTTCTTACAGGTTACTACGTTACTTATCTCCGAATTGAGATTATCTTCGCAGTTCATACTCTCAATTTTAGCTATTACCTACAGAACTTGCGTGGCGCCTTTTTCTCTATTTAGTATTCGCTACTCACTTTGCTTATATTACTGATAACTCACTTTTTCTCACCAATTCTGATCCACGCCCATCGCCCATATAACTGAGCTTACTGGTGCAATACCTATCGATAAATTTTTGTTACAATTCGCAATTCTTGCCGTAACAATTTGTTTAAAAAATGAAAATTGCTAATGAAAAGAATTGTCTAACGTTATAATTATATCCCAATACTTTTGATCCAACGAATGGAAAATCCCCATTAATTCACCAAAGGCGTTTGAGAAAATGCGAATAGTAAGATATTAATGTCAAAAATTGAGGTATCAACTGCACTTCTTCTCCGCTATGAACGTGAAGGAGATGTATTCTTGAAGCGAATAGTGACGTGCGATAAAACATAGGTTCATAATTTTCTTCCTGAACCCAAGAGATCAAGCTTGAAATGGCGACACACAACTTCGCTTGTCCTTTAAGAGGCCACCGTATTTTGGGACTTTCAAGGTCGATTTTGTATTGCCAACGTCCCTCGAAGAGTCTTAAACCGGCATTTCGATGAAGGAGACTCATCAAAAGTGTGATCTTCTCCACGACAACGCGCTTTCCATTTGATTCAACAGACACTTACACATTTGCATTGGGATCCGCTTTTTTATCCCCATGATCTTCCTCCTTGCGATTTCCATTTGTTTGGACCATTTAAAGAAGCTTTAACTGATATAAAATTGGCAAATGAGGATAAGGTGCAAATATTTGCGTGTGTGTCGATAAGTAGCACATATTTTCTAAATAAATTGTTTAAATAAAATGTTATCGTGAGTCTCTGGTTTCAATTTGAATCCACCTTGGATCTGTGTAAAGATTTTTCCTTTGAATGGCTTTCTTCATGCCGCCAAACCATGATTTTCTCTACTTTTCTTTCTTCTTGCATTGAATTATCACAATATTTAAAAATTTGGATATTTGACATTGTCCATTTGGTCAACAGGTGTATCATTAATAATGAATTAGTATAGGTGGGTGCCATTCATCCCTTCAATGTGACTTTTAATCAAGGAATTGATGTTAGGCATCCAATTACTCTCTTTCTGTTCATTGTTTTCTGTTCAATTTCTTTATTATTTCGTTGTTTTTTACTATCAGCTTATATTATTGTATAATGGAGTCAATTCTCCATAATGTTACCAAAAATTGTCAAATTCCGAATATTGTCTAACTTAAACGAGATTTTGCAGTAGGTAGTCTTTCCACATAAAAATCAGTTCAGTTTGTTGTCACGAAGCCCGATGGGGAAAGAAACGGTAATAAAGTAGAAAAATAAATGATTATAGGAACAAAAAATAAAGCATTTGTCTTTCCCAGGGCGTTATCCTACTAATACTGTACTGTCTATAGAATTTTATTTTTATGCGTATTCCAGGTCAACGTATTTAATATTGGATTATAAATGACTAAAGCTTCCATTTATAAGGATTCAAGAGTAAATGACCGATTTGTATCAGAACTAATTGTTTCAACGAATTGCCAATTTAAAAACTCGATTTAGAAACATACTCATAACACCGTTAATTTATAAGGCTTTTACACACCCTCTCATCTGAAGTGTAATAAATATATGTTTCACAGTTATACAATAGATCACAGTGTATCAGTATATCCAATTAAAAAACATCGATAAACGCACCTAAAATCGTGGGTACCTACTCGATATACTATTAATAGTTTAGAAACACGCAAAATACCCCCGCAGGATAATTAATCTTTATACAAATTTGATTAAAGATTAAGATAAGAAAGTAAAAATATATGCGTAACGTACGTGTAAAATTTTTCCTTTTATTAACATGTTGAAACCTTTGGATAGACTTACCTAAAATTCAATACTCTTTTATTATTCATGAAAAGGGGTAAAGTATGCAAAATACGAAATTAAAACGATGTTTCGCGTACTATAACTCAAATTTTATTTTCATTTCCATGTCTATTAGGCACTTACTTTGAAATAGTATACGAAACTGTCTTAATCCCGCTAAAATTTATCAAACAAAAACGTAAAATGAGGTAGATCTTGTGTATATCGTGCTAACAAAATGACGCGCGTATTGAAGAAGCCATTACTCATTTAATTAATTTCTATATTGGAACCTCCCGTCCCTTTAACTACGAAATAAACTTTTATTACGAGAGTTTCTCAAAGTTTCGAAAGTTTCGGTGATCAACGACCATTAAATAATTTGTCGTATATTATTATGTATAGGTAACCTAAATTAGATTTCCGCTTATTAAATTACGATTATGAGTTTTCGTATACTCGTATAAACGTTTTTTCGAGAAAATTTCTTCACAAAACTTTTGGTGAATTATCTAATTTATATTTGTTTTAATAAGGGGTTCGTTAATTTTATTGGAATGGAATAAGATTTGGACACCACATATACATTTAAAATAAAAGTGGGACAGGAGATGTTACAATAGGTAATCGCTTTTGATTCCATCATTAACGTTTTAGGTCCACGATTAAGTAAATTGTGGTTTGACTTTGAATACGATACAAAACGCAAGCAACTGCCAAGCTATGAACTCAAAAACTATAAAACTATTAACCCCCTCCTCCACCACGGTTTGAAACCCAATGAATTCTCTGCAGTGCGCTATAAAGCAGAGTAGCTGATACATACTAACCAAAGTTAGTGGCAGTAATCACAAGCCACTAGCAAATCCCCGCTGAATATTAGAAGTACGAGGAGAGAGTGATCTTATCGAGTACGAAACATGGCTGCGAGTAGTAAATAACAAAAAGCAACAAAGACAGTAATGCGCTAAGTTTACTAATCTATGCAAATAATAAAACATAAACACAGCGCTCATTATAAAATAGAAAATAGAGAAGTGATCTGGTATCATTAACAACCTTCAAGAACGAAAATCGTCATTTGAAAAAGGTAACACACAATCAAAAAAACAGGAAGGGAAATTCAATGAAATAATGTCATCATCATCACAGTGGGACGAAAATAACGAAACAATTTGTAGCTTTTGAAGCTATTCAAGGTACCTTGCGTGTTTCAGCAAGCATTTTCCTGAAATGAAACGTAATTGCAGACACTAGTAATACAAAAAAAATGAATGTAAGAAACGGCATATTACGTATGTTAATGTTTTAAGGTTCAAGTAAAGTAAAGTAAAGTAAAGAAAGTGAAGGAGTAAGGGAGGAGATAAGACAGGTGTAGTCTAGGTCTAGAAGAAGGAACAACATAATTGTAAGAGGAAGTGGGGTGGGAGATCCAGAAAAGGAACTGGTAGGATGTATAAATGAAAAAGTGGCGGTGCAGGCAGAGATAAAGAGTGCGAGGGTTGAGGAAGTAAGAGATATAAGGGACAAACATACAAGAAATGAGTTGGAATGGAGGAAGGAAAGTAAAGAACTGAGGGAGGAGATAAGGATGAAGTTGAGAAGCACTTTAGAAGAAAGAACAACATAATTGTTAGAGGAAGTGGGGTGGGCGATCCAGACAAGGAACCGGGACGAAAGTGGAGGTGCAGATAGAGATAAAGAGTGCGTGGGTTGTGAATAGGAAAAAGGAAAAGGAATTTATTGTGGCGCAAGTGGGAGGAGGAGCGGGAGTTAATGGCGAGTAAGGGGCGGTTAAAAGGTAGGTACGAGTGTTTTCATCGACGAAGCCCTGACGATAGAAGAAAGGCGAGTGCAGAAGGAATTAAGAAAAGTAGCGAGGGTCGAAAGAGATAAGGGGCGGAGAGCCCACGTGGGATATAGAAAGGTGTATAGAGTAGTTACGATTGGGATGAGGAAAGGAAAAAGTTGAGAGAAGTGCAATAAGGGATAGAAGGGCAAAGAGGGACATAAAAAAGAGGGTCTAGTAACTGGTCTGTTTTTAGCTTCAAATACGAATCAATTTTCATTGTATGTTTGGCTAAATTCATTTTCATACCGGCGCGGCGCAATCAAAAATCCTACAATCTACACGGGTTCAACTTATTTTAATTTTGCATTTAAGATAAGTTAATAAGTAACACTTTTGGCCAATATAATTGTCAGTATAACGAATAAAAAAGGATGTAGATAAACAAAGAGAACGTTACAAAACTAAACACAAGAAAAGAGAAGAGAAGGCCGAAAAGTAGACATATAGAACCAGTACAGATTGTGAATCTATAATTTGGAAGAAAAACTTCAGGGCCGGAAGACAAACAGGGACAAGCGGACAAGAGTTTGAGATAAAAGGATGAAAGAACGTAGAACAACTCCTAATGGGTAAATGGAGTACAGTAGCTCGGCACAAGCGGCAGCTATCCTGCATAAGATGTATAGCCTTTTCGTATTATAATATCTTAACATTTTGTAAGGAATTAAATCTAGCGTATTTCGAGAGATTCTGGATTAATATTGCATTCAAAGTTGCTTTTCTTAAAGTTTAATCAGTTAAGTTACTATAGAGATAAAATTACTTGATTAACATAAGTTTTCAAATTAGAACTTCTTTATTCAAGTAGTGTTCAACACCTTAATGAATTAGTCATAGAATCACGAGATTGAGACAATAATAATTAGTATTTTAATATAACGTCTCATTTCAATTACTGTTGCGATAATTGAAGATTATGGTATGTACTGCCTACTGAAAGCCAGGAAAAATGGAGTACAATAGTGACATAATCATGTCAACAGCGAAGAAAGGCTTTGGACACGCATTAAATATCTTTTTCAGTACTTTATATAAATATACAGAATTGCATGTAATCAAAACATTCACCCACTAGACTTCCTTCATAAAGTAATGTGGACATACGGATTAAGATAAGTATACAGTTAGTAGCCGTCCTCATGAAAACATAATACGTATATCTGTGAAGCTTTCATTTGAAACGACATCCTTTATCCACATACGATGAATATCCATAACGGATGTATTATGGGTATTTAAAAAAGGTTCCATACTCGGAATTTGCGCAATCAAGCCGTTCTTTTGCTAGGATCACAGTTCTTCATACATCGAACGTACACTATAAGTTCATTTTAAATAGCTTTTAGACATGAAATGACCTGAAATAAATATCCTCCTAATATTAATAAGGTGCACCTGCGATTTTTAATTAAATTTGTAAACCGCAAAAAATAAAAGAAAGATTTTGCTAAAATTATGTTTACGGATTTACCGTAGGTTAATGTTCCTGCACGTCAGAAATGTTAGATTTCAACATATGACGTAGGTACTTCAAGATTGGCATGTTTTGATGTCTACTGTATTGTTATAGAGGAAATAATTTACACTACAAAAAGTAAATCAAAACTAATAGTAAGTTGGAAAAATATTAGGTACGTACACTCAACTGTCACTTTTTAAACATTTTTCCATAAGATCTGTGATAAAGCTTGTACCAAAATTAAATTTTTTTAACTTTACAGTAAAATGCTTAAAACTACACCGCTATTAAAGGATCTACGCATTATAATTATGCGGATTGTGGATCCTTATCGAGTATGCAATGTTCAATTTTACGAGTGTATTTTCTAACGTGAAAATTCAATTTTACCCAAGCCGGATTCCTTGATCTTATTTGTGCTTCTAAGCCACGAAGTTTGGGGTGGTAATTACCACCATTCATTGTTATTGCCCCTTTTTGTTTTTTTTTCTCTGAATTCTTCTGCGTCGCCGCTGCATATGAATATATCAACATCATTATAACTACAGCCATTTTTTCTTATATGTAATATGCATCCTTGTGATGTTTGTTAATGCGATCTTGCACGGTTATTTGTTTCCATGAAGTGACTAGATTCTACTTACAAACTCAAATTTTGATACATCGACGCTTTTCTACGACGTCATGCGTTAGTCTCGCAAAAACTTGAAAAGTAGTCGGTCGATTGAAATATAAATTTTGCATAGTAGCTCAGGTTAACCATAGGAAGGTTTAAAGCCATTTATTGAAGTCCTAGGATTTTAGGGCTGCGTCCCTATGCTCTGACTTTCAAAGTTACAATGTTATTGTTATGGAGGAAGCATTTGTTATGATTTTATCAGATGACTAATTTAACATATTGTAAACAGAAGCGCAACGTTATTACTGTCAGTTCAACAGATTTGAGTGCATGTAGAAATAATTCTTTGTCGTTTTATAGTGTTCACATTATTACAATGCCAAGGAGAGGACCAGCTGAGTCAAATGCGTGACGAGATACTTCACGTACAAAACGCACTGATGACCAGCGAGAGAAGGATAATGAAAATAGTCGTATTGGCACGTCCTAATAACGTTCGAGAGTGACTAAAAATGAACGAAAAGCACTAGATTCAGATTGCAACGAGTTCGTGAACATCAAACACAACGCCAACGAGCACGACATAATGACCATGACCGATTCCGTGGTAGCGGCGGCGGCGCTGCTGTGAACCTACTAGTGAACCTACTAGAACGAACGGCATTTAATTACGATACTGAAATCGATTACGGTGTGGACAGATCAGTAACAATTGGGGAACTGTCAGTAGTCTATCAGCATTGTAAGGCGTTGAAATTCATCCTGGATTGTGTCGTGTGGATGCAAAAGTGAAATTGCCACAATTGGTCCCGCCACCAGAGTCATTACCAACGCTCATTAATTTCTGGAACGCGAAGTGATTCTACCCACTTCTTTGCCAATATCCAAAAATACAACAGTTGTTTCCAAATGACGTCATTTGTCGCAACTCATATTGTACGGGACAATTTCATACCCACTTTCAAGATTGAAGGGTAAATATTTTACCAACTTATTTCATGGGCAATTCGAATACGGAGTTTAGTCAGCGTTGTGCTCACAATCCGACAACGAAGCGTGCATTTGTCAGAGAATTGCAAACGTTTCATCATCAGAGCGACGAATTAATCAAGTTGTTCAAAATTGCGTTGGATCGGATGCCATCCGACAGCCTTCATATCTTCATCAGTGATGACAAAACGCCTGAAGGTGAACACGCCAGAAGGTTCAATTCGCCGAAAATCGACGAATTGTTGTTGTTGGAGAAAATTCGCAATCTAGAGATATCGTGCTTCATCGTCGGAACAATTAATTGAAACCCGTATCAGAAACGCACAGGGCTTACAATGCGCTATGTACAATATCCATTGATCTTTTGGCAGGGCGAGGACGGATACTATTTCAACATTAAAATGGTTAACGCTGAAACCAATAAAAAAGTAAATGCTATGAATTTTTATTCATACAGACTTATGATCCGTGAAGGTCAAATAAATCACAATTTGAAGTGTCGCCGACTTTTCGATCAGTTCGCGGACATCTATGTCAAAATTTAGACTAAGCGTTTGAACCAAAAGTATCTCCGCGATGCCATTAACGCCGACGGCGCCGGCGGTGCAAACAACGTGGGAATAATGACAATTTCGCCGGCCACTTACGTTGGAAGCCCGCGCCACATGCACGAGTACACTCAAGATGCGATGTCGTATGTTAGACAATATGGCCGCCGAGGCCTATTCATAACATTTACCTATAACCTTCAACGGATCGAAATCAAGAAGGAACTGCTATACTCAGCCAAACACCAATTGACAGACATCACTGTCATAGTTTGGAACAAACATTAAAATTGTGTATCACCGAGTTCGTTGTTGGCTGTCAGTACCTACTCCGTTGAATGGTAAAAGCGTGGTCTGCCTTATGCGCATATTTTGGTTTGGTTAGTTGACAAAATGAGGCCGGATGAAATCGATTCAATCATTCAGCCGAAATTCCGGATGAAGATGTTGATCCGAAACTGCATGTAGTGGTGACTAAGACCTTGCGGAGTTACCAATTCGCAGTTGACATCTCGACCGGAGTTATCACATTACCCACCGATTTCTGTCAGTTGACCGAATCGAAGGAGGAGCTCATTCGGCGTGTTTTTCCGCACGTAGTGCAGAACTTAAAAAACTATAATTAACTAAACGAAATATTGGTGACGAAAAATAAAGATGTCGATTCAAAATTTCATTTCGGGACAGTTGTTTTCCTTCAAATCGATTGACACAGTTATCAACCAGGATGATGTAGTTAACTATCCCACTATCATCATCTTTGTTGCCAGAAAGCTTTGCATTGAATGTTAACTGCATTTATCTTTAATGTAAATAAAATACATTGAATTTATTTGAATTATATACGATTTTCATTTAATAACCAAACAAAACTTAAACCGTACAAAATGCGGATCATATAATCGATCTCAATGAATTGGGAGTTGGTAGGGTTTATTATGGTTGATAATCGCTTATAAAGAATTACGATTAAATCAATTTTAGGTTGTACGAAGTTCACCGGGTCATCTACTTTTCTGAATAAAAATGACTACTATTAATAAGGAACAAATCATAAAAAGGCAATGTAAAGACTTATAAATTCGTCCGCAATGATTTAAAATTATACAAACTAAATCATAACGTACACTGCTTAAATTTCCTTGACGTCGAATTTGTAAAACTACGAAAATAAATAAGCGAGGAATTTGCCTAATATATTTTATCCTGAAAATTTTAAACAGGATCGTCTATTATGTTCGTTGAGTGAAACATTTAAGGTAATTTATTATGAAATCGTTAAGGTATATTTTCAGTTTCGCTATCGTCCTATCACCGGAAGTGTGGTGTTGGCCATTCTAAAAAGCTCTTAAACTATGTATTCAATCGATGCTATAAATACGCGTTGACTTTATCTTCGATGAGCAACAGTGTTACATAACTTACTGTCAATAGAGTAAGACACAGACGAATTAAATTTAATTATAATGGAATAGATTATAGACTGTTTAAGTGGGTACTAGGGTCAAGTGTAGCTTATGCATTTTAATGAAGAGCCCAATTCAGAGATGTCAGTTATGGCTGTCTTTATGCATTTAATCAAGTTATACATGCAACCGTTACACAACCCCGATTTAGCAAATAGTTATAAGACAACGTTCTTGTAAACGATCTTAATGTAAATGGTGTTCTATTAACTATTCAACTTGTAGTTACAAAAGCTTCTGATTAATGTAATAATTATACCCACTCAACGTTTCATGCGATTGGATATCATTGTACATACTTTACCTACTTTATTTCTACTGATTTGTCTGTAAGTCTTTTATATGACAATATGTAGATTTGTCTCATAATTTCATTACACATGAGGAGAAAATCTAATTAACGATCTTACACAATTTATAGCACCACAGGTAATTACATCAAAACAGAAAATATAACAAATGTAATCCTACACATACGGTAACGTACGGAAAGTTGAGGCAACATTTTCTATCCTAATGACGATCTTGAGGGTACTTGTTGACTTTAGAGAACTTATAAAGGAAAGGGACCCTTACAAAGACGCTTAAAGTTTACAAAACAGTAATTCCGTATATAACATCTAACACAAACTATAAAACTATATAATGGCAATGTGAAAAGTAACTAACTGTTTATCGAAAATTCCGAGACGTATAACAGAAAGCATAAAGTATAAAATATAAAGAATAATTTTTATGTATTAATACTGCCATTAAGTATATCCCTTATGTGCACAGTAAGGTACCCGGGTACCTTTTGCATCTTTATGCTCGTTTTTTTATTACTTTACTTTGAGTTACATTGTCGAAACTTCTATTTAGCCTAAATCGATTCATCTTAAGTTGATTACATAATGTTACAATCCAACAAGTCAATTAAATAATGAGTTTTGGCCTAAAGCAGGAGTTTATACCTTAAGCGCATAGTCAAGGTACCGCGGTACCTATATTGTATTTTCCATAGTGGTATGCATGGATAGTTATAAATAAGATAACAAGAAGAAGTAAAACAAGAAAAAGAGTAATATAAAACAAGTATTGCTTTAGAAAAAAGTAGTTTTTTTTACATACAGGGTGACTTACAAAGTGCAATTGCAATGACAACAATTTGTTTTACGGGATACTCGTTATAGATCGGTCGTTTACAGAATTCGCAATATTTTCAAGCCTTCCTTTGAAATGAGGATGTTGTTCTACAAACAAAAAAGCTACCGACATGTTTCGAGCGTCTAAAAGCGTCCTTTGGCGGTGGCTGTGTGGAGGACTGTGGAGAACCGCATACCCTAGTATAGCCTCTATTCCATTTTCTTGCAAAATTTTTCAATAACTTTTTCGTGTTTGAGCGCATTTCAATTTCAGAGATTGACAATTGTTTTCCTAGATCCCCAAGGAAAATGCGTCGGACGTGTTGTAGGGTTGTTTTCGGAGTAAATTATATAGGCTGCTAGGGCAGCTCTATCTAACATTATTGAAAAACATTTGCTTATGTCCAACGAAGTGTCTTTCTTTTTGTTGAATAATGAGTGACCAATTTGTCCATATTGTCTATTCCTCCTTTAGTTGCATTGTAGTGCATGATAACTTCCGGTTTTGTTTAGTTCCGGAGAAGTCCATATACATTGTTGACAGTACAATGACTATGCGTTCCCTCTTTGTGACATAGGAGCTAATGCGAAATAGTAACTTTGCCATCTTCACTGAATCCAAATATGGAGCACTGCTCCTCTTTATCATTACTCTTCTTCATCTCCTTTGGGATGTAGGGCTTGTTTTGCTTTAGTGTTCCAACCATTGAAAGTCTCCGCCTGAGCGATAGAGACGCCAAGAGTAATGCCGTGGAAAAATTGTCCATAGTGACCGTTCGTCCTGATCCTTTGACCTGTGGCATAAGTCCTTTACAACTCGCTGCCTTTGATCTTTCTCTGTACCACGCAGTCCTTTACCAGTAGGTATATATTTGTCCGGTAATTACATACAAAGTTTGCGCATCACACACATATTTCACTTTGACCAAAACTCATTATCCTAAAATTTGATGACAGATGTCATTAATAGATAGATACTTACATAAACGTATACAAAACTAATTATTGGACATATTTATTTAGAACTTAGAAAGAAACAATTAAAATAACTTGGAAAATCGAGTACTATTAGCCGCATTCTAAGCATTTTGCGCGGACAATCGGTAATTATATGAGCTTAATAAGTAATTATCGATTAAGAAACATATTTTATAATGTAAGATATAGTAAATATACAGGGTGAATGAGACCACCCGTATCAGTCTTTTATTTAAAGAACGGTGAGTCGTAGAGAGGTGGGGTAAAAAAATGGATTATAAAAGCGATAATAAAGAATCGAATGGTGATATCATTATTTCTCGGACAAGTCAGCATTCCTCCAGAAGGCCCCCAACTCCAAAATTTTAAATGGCACCATAAGTCCAAAAAGGTATTTTTTGAAAGATTGTTAAAAAAGAAGAAAGTTTTATAGGAAAAATTATTTTATTACTGCCACGCCTTTTAAGTTATATTCGACTAAAGTTGTTAAATTTGAAATTCATTGTTAACAAGAAACATTGAAAGGTCGACTTTTAAAATCTAGTTACCAATGTTACATGTGTTCTTCCCTTTCAAGAAGTACTTATTAGAGCCACTGATAGTGTACCTAGAAGAGCTCAACAGTGCTTAGCAGTAAATGGAAGATATTTTGAACACATGTAACATTGGTAACTAGATTTTAAAAGTCGACTTTTCAATGTTTCTTATTAACAATGAATTTCAAATTTAACAACTTTAGTCGAATATAACTTAAAAGGGGTGGCAGTAATAAAATAATTTTTCCTATAAAACTTTCTTCTTTTTTAACAATCTTTCAAACAATACCTTTTTCGACTTATGGTGCCATTTAAAATTTTGGAGTTAGAGGCCTTCTGGAGCAATGCTGACTTCTCCGAGAAATAATGATATCACCATTCGATTCTTTATTATGGCTTTTATAATCACTTTTTTTACCCCACCTCTCTACGACTCACCGTTCTTTAAATAAAAGCCTGATACGGGTGGTCTCATTCACCCTGTATATGCTGCATGCACCTGTAACCACAGTTTTGCAAAACAGTTGAAGAAATATTGTTATTCCCATCTAAAACTTATGTAGGTACCCGGGTACCTTAACTGTGCACAATCGGTATAAAATTCTACTGTGCACATGAGGGATATACTATATGTATTACAAAATTACCCACCATCTTGATATTTGTTATAGTGATACTTTGAACATGTGCAGGTGATTTCTAGAAAATACCCAATTTTTAGTTATAAGTGGATTCTGAACGTCATCGCGTTTCCAAATCTATTTGTATGTTCTTACTTTTAGCAATATGCGGTTTTTTTTTTCTTGTAAGATTTGGAAATAAAGTTATTAAGTTAATTTATAAAATAAACTAAATAATGAGCTGTAAAAGAGGGAAACATTAACAAATGCAGTATGACTTTTTAGCAAAGTGTTCGAAGTAAGCGACACGACGATGAAGTAAAAAGTGCGCATCTCAAGAAAAACTAGTCGTTTAGGCTTAAAATCGCTAAAAATCGAAAATGTCGTGGTTTTCTCGATTTATGCCATGGTTGCGTCCGGCGCTCGAGGTCTCAAACTTGGATTATTCATTGGACCAACATCATAAATAAGTCAGCAAAAAATCAGAACTACCGGATTTGATGCAAGGTCTGAAGTATAAGCAATAGCACATAGCAATAACGCTTTTTTCTTCATCACAACCTCCTACACATTTTACTGGTGTTTCTGTAGACTGTTACCCATTCAATTTTGTGTGCTTTTGCTTATAGTTAATTAGCAGATTTCCGCCACTGTCCCAAAAAAAAGTCGCCATCGATTTTCCCCGGTGACGATTGCGTTCTTGCTCTTTTCGGTGCAGGAGAGGCCTACTGAAGTTATTGCATGAATTCCTGCTAATTGTAACATTACGACTTAAAAGTTTAACACATATTGTCTTTTTTAGTCGGTCTCCCATGGAGATCGTCAACCCAATCACAGAGGGCCACTTCTACTACAGCTGAATAGTCACTGTAAATTTTCCCATCCGCCATGTTGCTTTACTGTAATTAAATCATAGAGTGTTTGCCGAAAGGGACGCTGAAGGCCATTGACAACAATGGCAAGTAGATGAAGATATCTAGCAATAATCCTTGACGTCGCACCCATTTTGTTTAACGTTTTCCATTAATTAGACTACTTAAGGGAGCATAAAATATGCAAATGACGATGAGGTGCAAATATCTGTGCATAACTAGTTAATCATGTGACTATACAAGTTGCCAAAAAGATGGCGGATATGGATTGATGTAGGAGGGGAAGATGTCGAAAAGTGGCATATATTATTTTCGGAACTATTTGTTTAAATTTAAATATAATGTTATTGTGAAATTACGGTTTAAATTGGAACCCTCTTCGTATATCCACAAATAGGAGTTGATTCTTGAATAATAGCCTAAAATCGCGTCATGACATGAGATGGTCCTGTACGTTAATGGCTTAAGTCATTTGGTAACGTTTTTCAGATCAGTATTGAGTACAAAGTCATCATTCAACAATTATGCATTTTGTTTGTTCCAAAAAGCTTTTGCGTACCACTCCACTCCCTGGTAGAGTTTGGTTTCAGGATGATCCCGATGATCAGGTGTAATTTTGGAAAAACATAATGAACCAATGAATACTATTGCTTCTGGTTATAATAACAAATACACATCAATTGCTAGTGTTGCTAATACTTCGATTCCAATGAACCAATGAATACTATTGCTTCTGGTTATAATAACAAATACACATCAATTGCTAGTGTTGCTAATACTTCGATTTTGTCTCAGAATGGAGTAGCCTAAGTGTAGGATAAATCATACCCCAAAGAGCGTACACATTATGCACACATAAAGTCAATACGGTTACCTGTTTAATATCAAATCTTAAAGAAAACATAATATACAATAAGGAACCACTATTCAATTATTTAATAAACATATTTTGGACACAAATATTCAATAAAATGTTAAACACATTTTTCTAAACTTGCAAACGTAACCACTAACGTAATGTAGCGTAAACAGGCAGTTATTAAACTTCAGTTGACATTTGACAGGATATTCAAATCTAATCTTGATGTATGAGAATTTATGAAAGCTCAACCTTTAAAAATTGCGTATAATCTATCGAAATACCATTACATTAACTGCTTTTCCAGAAATTCTATTTTAATAACATAGATTTTTATTAAAAAATGATTTAATACTGTTGTAAACCATAACATCTAAAAAAAGGAGAGCATAAATTTAAATCAAATCCAAAAACTGTTATACATCGTTCACCTACCAACCAACGTAAAGCTCCATTTCAATAAATTTATAAAAGAGGGGGATATTAGCATTAAGGAATTACGTGAATCATTTTGTACCATAAAATGTAAGAACATAATATGCTGCCAATGAATTATGTTACCATTTACATTCATCGTGCTTGAAAATATGATCACATTTTGAGTCTTCATTTTCCGTTTAATGCGAGAGTAAAATCGCAATTTGAAAAGAGAGGTATGCAGCAGGTGAATTTGTTTTAATCAGAGCTTTCCTAGAACCGGTAGAGGAATATGCCGACATTGGGGATTTACTGCTTCGGTTTCAGTTTCCACTGCTACCGGTTTGCCGCATAATTAAACCTGTATAATCCTTATAGTATTCCAGAAGTCTGTCACAAGGGGTTACCTCCACATTTTGTGGTTACGACAACTTTATGCTTTATCAATCGATTTACAATCATATCTGCCGTTTTTATTTTCTAATATCGCCAATTGACGTTCTTTTCATAACCGGACCTTCTCTTGTGATTTATACGATTGATAAATTCGTACATATTTCCTTCGTAATTAAGAAATTATCGTAGATATAACTGTCGTGCGGTTATGGCACTTGTGAACTGAATAAATATTTATTGATTGCTTTTTTCGAAATGTTGTTTAATTCAGTTACTTTAATACAATATTAAATGAAATCATGGACTATTTTCAATCAAATCAAATTAACTCTTGCAATATTTTTCTTAAGTACCACAAAAGACAAACTTTTACGTAACTATGGCTTAGCTCGCAGTCACATATCATAATGATAATGTCATCCACACAAATGACGTTATTTTGACGTTGTTAAGTTTCGTTAGTGTAACGTCTTTATAAAGCGTCCCTTTAGACGTCATACAAACAATAATGTTATAGTCATATACACTCAAAAATGAACGGGCCGGTAAGTTCCTTTCCTTTCATAACCAGATAGTTATAACTTTTATTTAAACAAATAATTTAGAAAACACCATAGGCTACGTTTCGACATTTTAACCTGAAGATGCCTGAAGCATTGATTCCGTCTTTTGATAGAGATACTGAATTAACACTCTCTGAGAGTAGATGCAAATAGCAAAAAGCATTAATAGTTCATATTTCTCTTAAAAATCAACTACAATAAGGCCTTGAACGTCCCATAACGCTATAACAAAAATTTTGCCCGCTGATGGGCGTATCCTTGCCTTTCGAGGGTTAGGGGAAGTTGTATATCACCATCTCACGCTTCTTCATCCCAAGTCGCTATGTGCTTCAAGAACGCTTCTTCACAGTGGAGAAGCGCGGTTGATACCGCAATCCGCCTTTCCTGTTGAGCGTCGGTAAGGAGCTTTGGCACCCATCTTGCACTAACTTTATGGAACTTATATGAACAATATCTGCGACACGTCCTACACTTATCTCAGTATATCTTACCATTTCACGTATAGAAAACTGTTGACCGTCCAATCAACTTAATTCGCTGAACGTCTTACGGATGTCCAAGCATACCTGATGTGCTTTTCTATGTACTTTCGCCTATTACAAATTCGTTTACGTAAGGAAAAGACTTGAGCCTTTGAAAGGGCGTTTTCACCAAACTGCACAGGTCTCCTCAGGGTTTCACTTTCAGTCACATCTTCTTTTGCAAGAAATTTGATTGTCGCGCAACTGTTTTTCGAATATGGGAAAAATTCAACACAAGATCCTAGTTTCTCGTTTTATACTCTTGCTGTCCTTTTAATGGACTTCTACTACAAAGGTTGACTTAAAACTAATCCGCTTCGTGCTGTTGTATTATTTACCAAACTGGGAATTTATCACCTTGTATACATTTAATCGATTACCGACATTACAGCACGCTCTTTACTGTAGATTTTATTAAAAATTAAAGTTGGAGGCTGTACTTGCTTAGTATTTCGTTAGTTAAAGACGATACGCCAAGCTCATAAAATAGTTTACATTAATCAATAACTGAACTGAGCAATAGAGGGCAGAGGCGGATCCAGACTTGATTTTCAGTAAGGTTAATCAAATCAGTGTTGTAACTAAGAAAACATAAGGTAAGGTAAGATACCGATTTCGAGCGTAGCGAGCCCAAAGTAGCCCGACGCAGGCCAAAATTTTTCAAAATTTCAAGGTCACGTGTTAAACAAGCACCTCAAAATAAACCTTAACTCTCTAATATTAAATTACACTTTTAAATAAAGTTTTATTGAAAAATAAAATTGCAATGACTGCTACATTTATTTTTTTATGTAAAGCAACTTATTTTAAACTCCAATTAATTTTAAAAATTTAAGTTAAGTATTATATTCTCAGTCCTGGCAATTGCCCTCATTGCCCCTCGCTGGATTCGCCACTAATAGAAGGTGATTAGTTTCTAATAAAAGTGGAACAGTAAAATCCTCATCGGATAAAGTACATCTCTATGAAATTCGGGACCCGCTCCGCTATAAGAACAATATTTTTCTCAAAGCTGTCGAAAGTTTACCGTACGTGTAATTATTAACACAATTTTTTTTAGTACCTATCCTTCTTCGTGTGAACTCTTTTTCATAACTTGTTTGTGGCCTATTTTTCCTAAGATTGTCAAAATTTTGAGTGCCTCATTTATTAGTTAATAAAAGAAAAATTACATTTACTAAATTATTATAATTAAAAAAAGGGTTTGTGTAACGTGAAGGATGAGTATGAACCACGCATACGGCTAAGATTTATTACAGCTGTTATTAAATTTTATTACCTTGTACAACACTGCATCCATTCTCATTAAATTAACAATAAGATAAACCAATTTACTGCAAGAGATAAGTTTCAATATAATTCTCAAAATTATAGTTGGTGCAATATGAATATTACGCATTGGGGACACCCAATATTTGAATAGATAAATGTGTATTCCAGCTGCATCGCGAGGTTTAGTGTACGAATATAATTTATAGTAATGTTTCTCGAGATTTAAAGACGGAAAGCGTTGATTTTCCCATTTTCGTAGTCCTACCTTGTGTTTTAGTTGACACCCTTCGAATACCTTACATAAGAATTGTGTAGAGAATAAAGTATAGGAGTGAAGAAGTTCCGAGGGTAGCACAGCTTGTAGCTATAACCAAGCATCTGTAAATAACGATAATGAAGAGGTTGCAGTAATGTTCATCGAATTTTACCCTGCAAAAAAAGTCAAAGAGCCAGATTTCCCCTCCACTCACTGGTAAAAGCAAATGGTTTGAGTTGATCGAGATAATTCGTGTGGTCTAGCTAAGTTTTCGAATCCAACAGCTAATAATATAGTACGGGTACATGTTTAAAAGATTCGATTCAATAACAATGGATGGCTGGTATCAAAGGCAGAAATTTAATAGAGATTTATAAGACCTTTTAAACGAGGTATGACTTGATACCTAAACCCATTTGAAAAAATTTAAGGGGTATCTCCTGTAGTGAGGAGACGAATCTGACGTTTATAACATTATTGCCAAAATGTACCCCCTCAAGTTAAAAGTTGACGTGTTTCCGCATTTCTTTCTAACACCGCACGTACATTTCTGAAATATTAAGGTTGGGTTTTTTTCAAATGAACACAGCGTATAATTTACTCCGTTTTATTGTCTTTGGTTTCGTTACTAAATTTACAATAGTGAGTGTTTCCTTGAATATTAGAATCTTCGACAGGAGTTGGTGATTGATTCAAGTACCTACTTCATTAAAACCGACGACGTTTCGACTAGCCAAGGCCTAGTCTTAGGCATCTAAAGCATCAGAGATTGTTTAAAAATTGGCTGGTATGAGTGGGAATCCAAACCCATTGACTATTAATTAACAAAAATTTGATACCAAATACAAGAGTTAAAACGACAAACAATTTGTACGATGGACGGACATCGACATGCTTTACATGCCTCATGGGCGCGCCGCGTACAGGAAGTAGATCGTGATAGGAATGGAACCGGAGAAGAGTGATTCCAAGCTAGAATCTGAAATCTGCATCAAGGGCCAAATGTGCGCTTCTCCATATCTCAGTACCCCGAAGAAAGATCTCGATATTCTCGAGATAATTCACAGTGATTTATGCGACCCCATGCGCATCAACGTGCTGGGTGAGGGAAGATATGTCGTTACATTCACAGACGAAGCAACCCGCTAGCGTGACGTTCGTTTCTTGAAAACCAAAGACGAGCTATGTGATACATTCAAGTCCGTGAAAGCGACGCACGAGTGACGAGACCAAAACCGATGACAAAATAAAACATCCCCAGAGCGACAACCGACATGAATACCTTCGGTGCTTAGACCGGAAAAGCGCCTTTGTAAGTATGTCCGAAGGCATCTCGTCTATTGGTGTATAATTCAGGCTGATCCGCGCTTCTTGCATACAATGTCTGATGAAATGGTAGCGAATTACGATATGTTCACTCCTGTTATGATGCACAGGATTCTTCGCTAGATAACTTGGTGGTCATTGTGCAACTGTATGCGATCTTCTATTTCTAATCCCAATTCATCCAACGGTCCCACGCGGTAGGACTTCCGCTCAGCATGAAGCAGGGGCCGGTATAGGATCTTGTGTTCGTTGGGTCTCCGCCCCGGTCCGCATCGCCGAACCTGGTCAGATGGGAACTTTTTTCCGTGATATAATAGAGCTCGACGCCCGGTGTTCCCTTCAAGTATCTCAACAACCTTTTGACTGCGTTCCAGTGTGATCGATTGTAGCGATGATTGAACTACCCTAGGTAAATACAAGCGAATGCTATACTGGGTTTTGGAGTCACCGACAGATATTTGAGTCCCTCTATCAGTTCCTTGTAGGGTAAGGCTCTCTCCTTGTCGCTGACGTCTCCCTCTGGTTCGCATAACTTCATACCATGATCTAATGGAGTAGGTACTTATTTGCAATCGGCCATACCAAACTTCTTTAAGAGTTCCCCCAGGTATCCACGTTTGGTTGATATAATGGGGTGGTCAAATCAGACGGCATGATAAGAAGTTTATGAGAGATCTTCTGATATTTTGCGTTATTTGTATCCTGCCCTAGTCTCAACATTGATAAAGCAAATAGCTTCAATGGTTTTAGATCATTCCAAAACTTATTAATGGCTTTTACATTGAATGATTAATAGATTTGGGTATCACCAGCATAAAAATGGCTGTTTCAGTATTTTATAGTCTATTGTAATCTATGGATGTAAACACAAAAAAGCAGAGGAGAGATGCAGGAGCTCTATGGACCGTCTTAATAAATTTTTATAGATCAAAGCTACGTTTCAATTGACCAAGTCTCATATAATATCCCACAACGGATCTGCATCGTAATTTAAAACGTCAAATTCTTCGCTTACTTTAATCACTAAAACCCACTTTTAGATACACGGAGTTAAGGAAACAATGATCTTGTTATTACAAATATGTTATTATATAATATGATATATAAGGATATTTCATATTTGACAGCATTTTATGTCTCAAAAAGTAATAACGTCCGTTTTTATAATAACCAACGCAACAGGTTCTTTTTACAACCGACCGCTACTATAATATCATACCTAAGTAGGTACTTTGCTGTTGAAAACTAGGATGATTAAAATTCCGGGGAGTGAAATATTTGAACTACTTGAAAATAGAAAGTTCTACAGTAATATAGAAAAAATTGCTTTTTGAGGAGTAAATTGAATTGATTAAAGGTATGGCCGTTTAACAAGTAGTTAAACTTTATTGTCGTGTTTCGACGCCCGAAATGGGAAAAATTCCCTTCATATAATCGCTTTTTGGTGTACCAGTAGCATCCTCGTTATGGCACTACTCGTACTATGAGATATAATGGTGACACGTGCGGTTGAATAATATTATTTCGAATGACATCCATCAAGTAAATTTTGACATTAAGGAGGTCATGTCTTCCGCAGGTGTAGCACAGATGCTTTAGCTTTATCACTGTGCTGCGTTTACTAATCGTAATTAAGGAGATGGTGAGATGTAGAGCTTCTTGATGGCATATAAAATTCCAACACCCTTCTATTGTTAGTTTAAGTGTGAGTGACAATGTTAGTAGTCGAACGTTTTAAAATTCTCGCTAACTGTAATGGCAACAGAATAAATTCTGAAATGCTGTGAAATTGAATTCTATTTAACAGTACGTGTCTGTTTTACTAGTTAACAAATATATCCTCTAACGACGTTGACTAATTTATTTATATTGCCAGTTACAATTTAATTAAAACCCTTTCACATTTTTCTTTTATTATTTGTTGGAAGCCTTTGCGATATAATTTCCCTTTTTTTGCGTTCAAAATCTAATAACGTTTGTTTATAAAAGCCCTCAAAAAATCTGCTTAATGCTTTGGAACAAAAAAACCAATTAAGCTACCATAAATGGGCTTAATGTAAGCACTTTCTTTACATTACATACGTATAAACATTTTTCCATTATTTTCTGAATATATCATGTTGTAAATGATAACTACACAAATTAAATAAATGCAAGAAAATATTATGAAACATGACAATTATAATTTACGAAATTATGGTTGAATTCTTGTTTATGGATTTCACATTGATGCCGTTTTGTACGTAACGTAACGAGAAAATACATGTTCATACTTTTGTAACCATTTGTAACAATCCACAGTGAAAGTTTCGGTAACCATAACTTGCAAGGAAACAACGATCATGTCATCAACTTATTTAGAATAGATGTTAATATAAAAATTTTGATTTTCATTTCGAAATACAAAGAAAGTTACTTGCATTTTTGTACACGCTGTTAGCCTTGTAAATATTAAATTTTATGTACTTTTTCCACTTTTAACCGTAAGCACCCTCTGTTTTGTACTTATCTCTACTGTATTTCTGATTCTTTTTCCAATAATCTTCCCTGGAACACTTCATAATGATACTCCTCTATACGATCTATCCATCCTAATAACCGGCAAATTTGAGGCTACTCTGTGCAGTCTGATGTAATCAGCTCTCAGAGTAACCGAAGAATGGTGCAAAGAACACTCCCTGTCCATAAACCCGACAAAAACGGAGGTAGTTCTCTTCACAAGGAAAAGGAAAATAGAGGGCCTTCGAGCTCCTCTACTCTTCGGAAAACACCTCCAGTTTTCAGAGTCAGTGAAGTATCTAGATATTACACTTGACAATAACCTGAACTGGAGCAAGCACATCCAGCTTAAAGTGGAGAAAGCAAACAGGGCGTTCTGGCAATGTCGCCGAGCAATCGGAAGACTTTGGGGCCCATCCCCAAAGGCTATCCTGTGGTTGTACACCACCGTGATAAGACCCATGTTCTGTTATGGAGCAATTGTCTGGTCGCCTAGAACCATACTATCCACAACCAAAGCACTGTTTAACCATATGCAAAGACTAGCGCGTGCCTTGCGTGCACGGGCGCAATACGAACAACCCCTACAGCCGTCATGGAAGCCATCCTGGGTCTGCCTCCACTGGATCTTCACGTAAGAAAGCAGGCCACACTGGCAGCCTTGCGCCTGAGAAATAAAGGGTTGTTGAACAGAAAGGGCACTGAGGTGGGTCACTCTCGAATTCTGGGCGAGGCAGTCAAGCGACTACCTATACTAGAAGGGTGATCTGACTCACTCATCCCTCGATTTATACTAGGGATGAACTACCACATCTTCTTTGATGTGGAAGTGGCATCCCAACCAGACATATTCAATTCATCTTTACGGATGGATCTAGAACAATGGAAGGAACAGGTACAGGTATTTATTCCCAAGAACTGAACTTCCATATTAGCCAACCACTAGGCAAAATCTCGACTGTCTTTTAGACAGAACTAGCACACATAACGCTAAGTGCAAAAACAATTCTTATGCACAGCATAAAGAATAAAATCATCAGAATCTCCAGCGACAGCAGAGCTACTATGCAGGCACTAGATCAACACAAATTCACCTCTAGGCTGGTTTCCGAGTGTCACCAGGTACTAGAGCAAGTAACTAACAGCAATACCCTTGAGCTTGCATGGGTTAAAGGGCATGCTGGAATAATAGACAATGAAAAAGCCGATACGTTAGCTCGACTGGTCTCAAAACAACCGTTTTATGGTCCAGAGCCGGTTCTTCCACTTACAGTATTAACTGTAAACAAGTTAATAACCCAAGACACCCACGCCCAACACAAGGCTAGATAGAACTTGATGTTAGACTGCCGCCACGCCAGAGGCCTTCAGAGGACCATCTTGTAGCCTGGCGCGCTTCTGTACAGGGCTATCCAGAGGAAACCTGCGGCTACTTGTAGGTATACTTTCTGGACACTGCAAACTTAACAAGCACATGCACCGCATGGGCCTGGTAGATTCACCATCCTGCAGAGGATGCTACACAGACGACGAGACGGTGCAACACATACTGTGTGAATGTCCCGTACTTGTCAAAGTAAGACGATCCATGTTGGGAGAATCCTGGCCGGACATGGCTAAGATTAGAGCCGCTTCCTCGTCCAGCATCCTCAGGTTTATCTCACGTGTAGGATGGCTTGAGTGACGTTGCGGGGTCGAACGACTCTAATCAGGGAGGTAGCACAAAGGGCCCGAATAGATGGCCTAGGTGCGCGTGGGCTTTTCCACCCTCCCATCGAAATCCAGAATCCTCTATATTTATTATTTATATCCTTTTATCCCCTTTCTTATACGTATATTAGTGACACTATTTCTAATTTATATTTTTTGGTATTTGTATGTTTTCCCTTATATTATTTTTTTATTAATGCTGCTAAACGTTTTAATTCCATTCTCATATATTGTATCATTTCAGGCGATACATTGTCTCTCACTAGTGCTTTTCGCAATTTGATCTTGTTTATTACTTCTACTACTTCTTCTTTTATCGGTTCTGTTTCAAGCCTTTTCTCCTTTATCTCTTTTATTTGCTTCTTGCTGCGTTAATTCTTCATCGTTCCATAATGATATTTTCATCAGTTATTATTTTTCGATTTTTCTCTTTTACTTTGTTCATATTATAGTCTTTTTTAGCTGCTTCATAGAAAAAACTTTAATTTTCTCTATAATTTTCAACAAATTTTATCCGTAATCCTTCCCTAGATTTTGTATATCTACTTTTATCTCTTTCCTTCTTTCATTATATATTTAGTCTCCTTTATTTTACCTGATTAGGTATAGCGTTTTTATATTTTGGAATTTCGTTTTGTTCGTTTTTGTACTCATTTTCTATTATTTCTTGACATTTCCTCCTGCATCTTAAGGTTTATACCGTTTTATTTTGTCTTTACTCTTTTCTGTTCTTTTGTCCTTCACATACTTGCCTTTTAACGTAGACGTAGACGTAATCTATACGGATTTTTCAAAGGCATTTGACCGTATATCGCATCAACTCATAGTTCCAAAGCTTTCGAACATCGGCCTCAATGACAATCTACTATCACTACTCAATTCTTACCTGTCAAATCGAACGCAGTACGTGTCTCATAGAAATTTTATCTCTGATCCAATAAGTGTTACATCTGGAGTGCCTCAAGGCTCTAACCTTGGACCTCTGTTGTTTCTTATCTTTCTAAACGACCTACCAAATGAACTGAACTGTGGAAAGCTTTTGTTTGCTGACGATGTTAAATTATATGGATCTGTATCGAATCTCCAAGACTGCACTTTATTACAGGATAATCTTAATCGCCTGGTAACTTGGTGTGAGAGAAACTCACTAACATTAAACATTTCGAAGTGTAAAGTAATTTCGTTCACCAACAAGCGTCACACGTTGCACTACGATTATCACATCGATTCTACTGCCATTCCTCGCTACACCTCCTTGACAGACTTAGGTGTTATTTTTGATAAAAGCCTCACATTTAAAGAGCATACGCGCTCAATAATTCAATCTTCCACAAGGGTGGTCGGATTTATCTGGCGAAACTGCAAATCTTTTTCCAGCACTCGTGCGTTGTACGCCCTCTATGTGTCGCTGGTTCGTTCTAAACTAGAGTACTGCTCATTAATATGGAATCCTCACTATAACACACAGAAGCTGTCACTTGAATCGGTTCAAAGAAGATTTTTAAAGATGCTATATTTCAAACAGTATGGAGTGTACCCCCCAAGAGGCTACCCGCAAACGGACTTGTTAATGAGTTTCGGAGTAGAATCTCTTGCAGATAGGCGGTATAAGGCCAGCGTTATCTTTCTTTTTAAAATACTTCACAATTATATTGATTCGCCCGTCTTATTATCCTCACTTTACTTCAATGTACCAACCTACTCATCGCGCAACTTAAGAACCTTTTATTATTCAACACCCCGAACTAATGTGCTGGTAAAAGCTCCAATTTACACCATGTGCATAAACTATAATTCAATCTCACAAATGTGCGATATATTCAATTGCACCCTAACTCAGCTTATGTCTCAATTGAAAAGTTTAGTTTTGTCACTTTAATAAATTTTTATTTTACATTTTTCGTTCTCACAAATTTAATTTTTATTTAATTTAATCCTAATTTAGCATTTAGTTATTACTATTATCAGTTAGGCAAATTGGCCTGTTATTGGATGTAGATCTGTTGGCCAATAAATACATATTATTATTATTATTATTATTATTATTTTCAGTTACATCTTGGTCCATACCAATTTCTTCTCGTCTTGTTACTTTTACATCTTTTGCCTTCCTTCTTTGTATCTTCATTTTCTCCATACGGTCCAAATATATTGTTCTCTTAGTTTCATTTCTATTATAATAATTCTTTTATTTATATGTTCTTCCTTTATTATATTTTTCAGTTTGTTTGGTTCTATTATAATTCCTACTTCTCCTGACATCCTTTTGGTTTCTCCACTTAACTCATGACGAAATTCATTCTTTCCTACATTGTGCTAAGTTGTTAACTAGTTTCCGCCTAATGATTCTTACTATTCCATATGTAAGTGTCCGTTCGACTATCTTTCTTAATACTTTACCTGAGTTGTGTTCTTTATTATCTTCTTTTTTACAAAAAATGCAGTTTTCATCCCATTGAAGGATTTTTTTTACTTTAGTGGTTCTCTCGTTGTCTTTCTTTGTCTATTCATCGGGAATATTCAGTGTATGTTCCCAAATATTTACACTTCTTCACTTGCTCTACTTTTTGTTCTTGTATTTTCAGCGCTGGATGTTCAGTGTTGATGGAACGCATTATGCTTTTCGGTTTATGTTTGTTAAACTTCACATTTGTCTTGTAGTAATATTACGTTGTAGGTGTTATTTCGTGTTTGCTACTACCACCGTGTCCATCATTGCTTTTATTGTGATTAGTGTCTCCCATAAATATGGGATCTTGGACTCCTCTTGTATAAAACCATATTGCGTTTCTTCCAATTTATTGTCGATTTTTTGGTTCAAACTATTTTCTAGAATTTTTACAAACGTTTTCTCTACCACGCTCATAAGTGCTATTCTTCTGAGTTTGTGCAGTCTCCGGTCTTCTTTTCTTTGAAATGGTAGAGTGATTCTAATATTTTGGTAGGTAGGCCGGGGGCCTTTTATTTGGCTAAGTCCTCTATATTTCCTTTACAATTTTCTCCCATGTACCTCCTTATTATTTTTGGTGTTATACCGTCCATTTTACGAGTCTTACTAAGTGTTAATTTTGATATGGCTTTTTCTATTTCTTCATTGTAAATTTGTAAATGTCTGTTACCTCATCTGTTTCCTCTTGATACGCCTCTGTTGTTTGACATCTCTTGTCCGTTTTCATTAACACTGAGAAGTATTCCTTTGATCTTTCCACTATTTTCCATTCATCTTCAATTACCTCTTCGTTTTTGTTTTACTTTTATAATTATAGTTTGTTCCTTAGTTTATTGTTGTTATTTTTGACGCGAATTTGATCTAACCAATGCAATTTGCTACAACTATATTGTGTTAAGATGTTTAAGTAAACAGTTTGAATTTGATAAGAATTTTTACTTCATTATTAATGTAAGGAAAAGGGCTCTATCCCAATTAAAAATTGGAAATTCGCTTACTTTAATTACTTCTGAATATAATCTCGCAAAAATTTGTAATTTAAAATCAAATAATCACATCCAACAACTTTGGATACGTTTTTTGCTGAAGCGATTCGAGATATTAAATAGAAATTGATTTGCACCACTTTGAAGGACTAATTCAGTTTTTATTTCGGTCTTGGTGGCTAATTAACATCGTACAAGATGGTGTCATCGTTTTAAAAAGGTTCGGTTATTCAAGCACGCACTAAGGATGCATCAAAATGCTAATGAATTTCTTTGTTAGTTCATGAAGCTTCTGATTACTATTTCACATTCATTCTTGAGTACATCATCAGCGACACTTCGTGAACGTATTGATAAGCGTTAATAAAAGATATTTAAGATCGCGACTCTACGAACCCCAGTAAAAGATGCCTTCCTGAATATGTTTATTTCCTATTACCTATTTCTTTGTAAACCGTCGCCGAGATCCTGATGTACCTACAATCTACATTGATAAAATACATTATACAGGGTGAATGAGACCACCCGTATCAGTCTTTTATTTAAAGAACGGTGAGTCGTAGAGAGGTGAGGTAAAAAATGTGATTATAAAAGCCATAATAAAGAATCGAATGGTGATATCATTATTTCTCGGAGAAGTCAGCATTCCTCCAGAAGGCCTCCAACTCCAAAATTTTAAATGGCACCATAAGTCGAAAAAGGTATTGTTTGAAAGATTGTTAAAAAAGAAGAAAGTTTTATAGGAAAAATTATTTTATTACTGCCACCCCTTTTCAGTAATATTCGACTAAAGTTATTAAATTTGAAATTCACTGTTAGCAAGAAACATTGAAAAGTCGACTTTTAAAATCTAGTTACCAATGTTACATCTGTTTTTCCCTTTCAAGAAGTACTTATTAAAGCCACTGATAGTGTACCTAGAAGAGCTCAACAGTGCTTAGCAGTAAATTGAAGATATTTTCAACACATGTAGATAACATTGGCAACTAGATTTTAAAAGCCGACTTTTCAATTTTTTTTGTTAACAATGAATTTCAAATTTAACAACTTAGTGGAATATTACTTAAAAGGGGTGGTAGTAATAAAATAATTTTTCCTATAAAACTTTCTTCTTTTTTAACAATCTTTTAAACAATACCTTTTTCGACTTATGGTGCCATTTAAAATTTTGGAGTTGGAGGCCTTCTGGAGGAATGCTGACTTCTCCGAGAAATAATGATATCACCATTCGATTCTTTATTGTGGCTTTTATAATCACATTTTTTACCCCACCTCTCTACGACTCACCGTTCTTTAAATAAAAGACTGATACGGGTGGTCTCATTCACCCTGTATAATGTTGTCTCCTCTAAATTTAATTAAGCTGTACGTACATAAAGGATTTTCAAAATAGCCTCAGTTTAATATTAATACACCGTTCAGAGACATATTTCCCAGAAAATAAAGCGAATTATTTGCGAAACCATAATACAATTTAATTCGGAACTTCTTTGGATGCGCTAATTCGTAATTTAGTTATACGGACGTGACGTACCTGTAATTATTTGACGATCTACTGCTACGTTGTCAATTACTAATACTTGCTGCAGTCATTAAAAGTCTACAGGGTGATTCATTAAGAATGTCCAATCTCTGAATTGTAGATTCCAGACCTCAAAATATGATGATTCTGCCCAACATGCCTTATACAAATATTGCTAGTTTCCGAGATACCGGGTGTTTAAAGTTTAAATATGAATTTTGATTTTCGCAATAACAATTAATTAATGTGATTAAAAATAATAGACAAGGGTTATTTGATATGAAGAGATCTTTGCGAAAACGGATCATAAATAATAGTTTATTGTTGTTACACATTTAGAGAATAAATTTTTTTTTTAAATTAAAATTTATTGAACTGTTTAGAAGCAAATAACTCGATAACTGATCGAGTTACACGAATCAAACAAGAGTAACTTTTTTTGTAGAATCTAACGCTTTTCCATATTTTATTATTAGTTTGCTAATAGTTCAGCCGAAAAAAATTTTTGCTTAGATTTACTAAACACAACCAAGTATAACTAGCGCCCTCTATTAGCAATGCTAAATTAGAGTCCAAATTGGCAATCCTCATGCAAAAAAAGGTAAAACTGCCAATTTTCAAAAAGAAATTGTGAAAAAATAGAAAGTTATTGCGAAAATCAAAATTCATATTTAAACTTTAAACACCCGGTATCTCGGAAACTATCAATATTTGTATAAGGCATGTTGGGCAGAATCATCATATTTCGAGGTCTGGAATCTACAGTTCAGAGATTGGACATTCTTAATGAATCACCCTGTATATCTTGTCTATATCTAATTGATGAAATGGTGACGTTTCATGTAACTTTTGTCTATTTTCTGAAAATACGTTATAAATGAATTCAATTATTGAATGTTATGAAAACCATTCCGGTTATCAAGGTAACGTGCAATGACAAACATTAATTACTTGTTGTATAACCATAATAGGAGGAATTTCCTATATGTATATTAAATGTGCACGGAAAAATTACAATATTTACATACAGTAAACAACTGCACACTTTTTTGGAATTTCTCAAACACAATGGAACTTTATATAGTTCTATCCGGCATGAAAAGCGTTTTTAAGAGAAAAAATATTTCTGAAGGTCCGAATACAAAAAATACGTGACCATGGTTTTGAAAGCAGACGGTAAACTGCCAAAGTTTTGTTGCCGAATATTTGTGATGAAACGAATAAAACATTAACAAAGACTGATGATGACATCTCAGCTCTAGACTTAGTATTAGCACCTGAACAAAATATACAACCGACAAAGACTGATACAATAATGACCACACAAGCTGTACACATTTAGAGCAAAAAAGCTTTTCACCAAAACAAACTGAAAACCAATCAGGTTTGCACCGCGAGACCTGCAATATTTCTGAAGAACAATCAGTCTATCGCTATCACACACTTAGAGAAAAAAGAAACTGAGGAGTTTAATTTGTCAGTCAATAGAGTTTTAAAACAAGTATTGGTCATTTTGTAAATCACAAATTTTTTTATGATCGAGAGAACGCTTTATCATTTTATTTTTATCATTATCATTTCGAATGTATGTTCTTATATGTGCTTCTCCACAAAATACTCCGAGAAGTAAAATTTAGCATCAAAAACTCTCCAAAGAGAAAAGGGTAAATATATTTATGATGTGTAAAAACAAGAAGTAGTAGAACTGGCCAATAAATTGAATGTAAAAAACGATTTTAACTGTAAAAGGCAACCGACATTTTGATGACTTCAAGTGATCACCAATATACATCACGAGAAGGAAGATTTGAAGTTACAATTACTAATATTGATATTGTGCATCAGCAATTAGAGGTGAAATTTGAGTGTATTACTAATATTTTGAAAACCTTCGACATATTGTTGCCAAAAGTATTACTCGAAAAGAATGCAGAAGACATAATTTAAATATGAAATACTTAATTAAAGACGATATAAATGAGAATTAATACGACTGGATTCTGGATTGGATTCTGGATTACGATGGGAGGGTGGTCAAAAGTCCACGCGCACGTAGGCCTCCCAATTAATACGACTATATCTAAATGTTTTAAGAGAGTGTATTAAGTTGCAGAGTGATCTCATTAATGTATAATACATTATTTTTTTCTTTTTCTTACTATACCTATTACTACTGCCGAGGTCCTTCAGTAAACTGAAATGAACAAAAAATTTCGTACGCAATTCCATTGGTCAAGAGCGTTTATCGAATCGAATGAAATAATCTTTTATCCATTGAAAGAACGAAAGCATTCAAATTAAATATTGAAAAGTTGGTATATATGTATGATGGCTGTAGTAAAGGCCAGAAAGGTGGAATTTTAATTTTAGTGACAAGCTTATGATCACGTAAATTGGGTTAGAGATTTATTTTGTATTATTAAAAATTTTCATTATTATTGCAATTACTTATCTTTTACGTATATTGCTGGGACAACGTTACCAAATTAGAATACCTAACGTTTAATTTTTACATTATTTAATTTATGAATATTTTTTATTTTATTTTGTGTTCATTGTTTTTCATTTTTTACAAATTTTTGTTTTTGTTTTTCGAACAAGATGTTTTTAAATGACCTACTCGTCTCTCATCGGAAGGGGGCTCTAATATGCATTTTGCATACGTCCTCGGAGGGCTCTTGCTACGCCACTGGTCGAATAATCACTGCACTGCACAATATTGCACATTGTAAACTTTTATTATGGCCAAATTTGGTTTCTTTAGTGAATGAACGGCAAGCGTCTAATGCATGAATGTCAAACACCGTTGCACTGAAACGGCATGTCTCAGCATTGATATAGGAATAGTACCTATATCAACGTGTCTCAATTCATCACTTTGTAGTTTCCGCACGTCTGAGATGTAATTATATTTAATGAACCATTAAATTGACTAAGGATAAACATAAAGTTTGTTTCTTCAGGAGTTTCATTACGCTTTCATGGTTTTTTTTATCTAAAAACAGATTTTTTTCTTAAACGCATGGATTTAGCGTCACATGATGTTGCAACAACAGCACTTTTATCTTAAAATCAGATTCATAAACTGAAAAATATCCCATCGATGTTTATTGGACTTGGGAATAAATTCTGTAAAATACTGCATCAAAAACAATAACTTTTTCAGCCAATGGAAAGACTTTGCCTTTGCTTTTGAAAAGCAACTTACAATTACTACACTTATGGTCGGCATGAGATATCTGCGTTATAATTAGGCACAAAAAATTAATTGAAATCATTTATAAGCCAAAATTCTCAAGGCACAAAAATTTTTAACCATAGAACTAACGGGCGTAAAATTATTAGCGATATCCCATGGAGCTGTGTGATTTACTTAATAGCATTGTAATTCGGTAAGGAATTCATATGTCTGCATATGGCATAATTGCTATTTTTTGCAAACCTTTTCTTGGGAAAAATAAATCGCACAATACAACTAATACATTCCTTAATCGGTACATTATATTTTTGATGATTATCACATGTCAACAACAATTAAGCGACGAGTTACAAATCAGTGACCTTCCAAGAATTCGGCACTTAATTTACTTTTGTTATTGTCTTTCACCATAAGTAACCGATTTTATCAGTTAACTTTCAAGTTTTTAAAACATATAAATACACTCAAATTTCTAATGGAATCAAACAGTGTTTGGAACTCTAAACATCAACAAACGAAACAAAATCAGCACAATGAACACATTGGTAAGTTAACATTTTCTAGATATTAATTCTTTACTAAATTTGTAAATTCATTTTTCAGATCGTTTTAGCCCTCTGTCTTTCCGCAGTAGTTTCCGCACCCGTTGACACCGTAGAAGTCCGTCAGGACACTTTGGGTAACTACAACCTCCGCTTCCAAGTTCCCGGCATTTCCAGAGTAGAAAATCGTGACGCTTTTGGTAATGTCGATGGTGGATTCTCCTACTACGACGATCTTGGAATTTTGAGAGAAACTCGCTTCACTTCTGGTACTCACGGTGTTCACGCTGTCGGTACGGATATCCCAGTTCCAGTGCAAGACACCCCCGAAGTTGCTCAAGCTAAAGCTGAACACCTTTCCGTTCTCAACGCCGCTTACTTAAGTGCACCACTATCTCCCAACTTCTTTGATTTTTAAGAGAATGTAAGAAAATGTGGAATTGAGTTAGTTAAATTTTATAAATGTACAAATATTTATATTAAATAATTTATGAAACCACCTCGGTAACATTTTATCATCGATAGGTTTAACATTTAAAATGCTAATGTGATAGAAAAGATTCATTTGAAATACTCTAAATTACCATTTTTAGAGCATTCACATTCACCTATTCGGACCCTTTGTGCTACCGCCCTGATTAGAGTCGTCCGACCCCGCAACGTCACTCAAGTCATCCCACACGCGAGATTAATCTTAGCCATGTCCGGCCAGAATTCCCCCAACATGGATTATACAGGATGGTGATTCGACCAACCACATGCACCGCATGACCTTGGTCGTTGGTAAGCTTACAGTGGCCTGAAAGTATGACCACAAGTAGTCGCAGGATCTTTCTAGATAGCCCTGTGCCAAAAAAATACCAGGCTACGATATGGTCCTGACGGCAGTATGACATCAAGTTCCACTTAGCCTTGTGCTGGGCTTCGGTGTCTTCAGTTATTAAGTTCTTTACTGTAAGTGGAAGAGCCGGCTATGGACCATAAAACGTTTGTTCTGAGCCCAGTCGGGTTAACTTATCGGTTTTTTAATTGTATATTGCTCCAGCATGCCCTTTAACCCATACGAGCTCGAAGTTATTGCTGTTTGTCACCTGCTCGAGTACATGGTGACACTCGGAAACCAGTCTAAAGGTGATTTTCTATTAACCTAGTGCCTGCAGAGCGGCTTTGCTGTCACTGGAGATTCTGATAATTCTATTCCTTATACTGCGCATAAGAATTGTTTTTGTACTAACCGTTATTCCTACTAGTTCTGGCTGAAAGACACTCAAAATTTTGCGTAGTGGTTGACTGAAATGGAAGTTGAGTTCTTTGGAATAAATTCCGGTGTCTTCCATTGTTTTACATTCATCCGTGAATATGTCTGGTTGGGATGCCACATTCGCATCAAAGAAGATGTGGTAGTTTTTCCCTAGTATAAATTGAGGGATGAGTAAGTCAGGTCGTCCTTCTAGGATACTCAGTGTCTTAATTGCCTCGTCCAGAATTCGACAGTGGTCAACCTCAAAACCTCTGCTATTCAACAACCCTTTATTTTTCAGACGTAAGGCTGCCAACATGGCTTGCTCTCTCACGTGGAGATCTGGTGGAGGCAGTCCTAGGAGGGCTTCAATGAGGGCTGTGGGGGTTGTATACATTGCTCCCGTGTACGAAAGACACGCTAGTCTTTGCACGTGGTTAAAAATGTTTTGGTTGTGGAAAGTCTGGTCCTAGGCCACCCGACAATTGCTCCATAACAGAACATAGGTCTGGTCATAGCGGTGTACAGCCACAGAATGGTAAAACAATGATATGTTTGTAGAGATAATAAATACGAATCGAATTAAATTGGTACATGGATGAATCTGTGAAATATGCAAGAAGACATTGTTTACACAAAATCTCGATTGTGAAATGGAAACTGGAAGATAACGTTGTCTGCTTCTTTCGTTAATCATCTTCGTTTAAAGTTACCTCTAACTAATATATAACAAATATTCATGACATATTGGTTCAAAAAATTTCCAAATGTTCTTACTTCTTGTTTGAACACTCTCGAGAGCAGCTGCTGCAGTCCGATGTGGAAGGATAACTGTACTCCGCCAGCAAGACAGTATTGACTAACATTCTGTTCTGCACCCCATACTGCAAGTAACTCTGTCTAATCAAGAGTACACGTTTCACCTGATTACGTGGAATCTCAGCGTGACCCCATACCTGATTACTAGAGCCCGGAAAATATGCAAAGAAATTTTGAAAAATATGCGCATATATATGCATTGTTTTTAGCGAAAATATGCCGAAATATATGCAAAATATGCCGATATATAATGCAAAATATGCTTACTGAAAAGAGAAAAAATTAAAAGATGTATTTTTCTCAGTCCGAAGAGGATTTTATTGAAATTAAATTATTAATTAATATAAAAGTTCTTTACAATACAATAATATTTATGACGATACTCGATACTTGTACAAACTATTGCGTTACCGATAGTCCTATACTTAAAAATATCGCAATACTTTTAATTTAATTTAATTTATGACAACTTGAATCTTAGGGTTAAAATAAATTTTAAACAACCATTCTTAATCTAGGTAGGTACTTTAGCTAAAGATAAAAGGATAAAAATAGATACCTACGTAAAACACTTCGCGTAGATTGCAAATATTTTCAGGTAGTAGCTAACTAATTTCCTTGAAAAAATAGTCAAAAGCATTGAATTCCAATACCAAATAGGTAGGTACACAATAACTGCAATTTATTTATTTAAATGGGTACCGGTTTGGTCTTACTGTTTCTTGTTTTGTTACTTAAGTTGACGTTGACAAGACTTCAGAATTATGAATTCATTCTTTGGGTTTTTCGTGTATATACTTTTAAATTTAATCCTCATGGAATTTGTTTTGTTTTTTGTAAAAATGTGAGATGCATTTTATTATAGGTACGAGTACGAGATGCATAAATATGCCAAGAAGGGAAATTTTTACGAAAAAATGCAAGAAAAGTACAAATATGCAAAATATGCAATATAAAATTAGTGTCAATCGGTTCGTAATCGTGAAAATCGTAAAGATTTCACGACATACAACTAGATATGCTAAAAACAAAGAATATGCATTTTTCATATTTTCCGGGCTCTACTGATTACCTACTCTGGTACGCTGCTCACAGGGCGTATTAATAAAGTGCCGTTGAAGTGGGGGCACCATGTGAAGTAGTTTGCTTTGAGTATAGATAATCGGTTTTCGGACACCATTCTTGCAGCCACAGTTAGAGTTGGAGTTGGGACGAGACACGCTGGGTCTTTATTTTATACATAAGTTATGCTCATGTAACCAGCTACTTTAAATGTACTATTATAGTTGCACTCTCTAATGTGCTCCACGTTTTCCAGGTCGAATTTTTCTTTTTCTGAGAAAAAACGAAGCACTAATGGTATGGAGACCTCTGAGCGCAACCAGTATCATCACGTCTGTATTAGTGTTGCTTATTGCCACTGATAGAGCCCCATGAATAACCTAGATTCTGATGTAGGCAATAATCTTTCCATTGACCTTCTCGATGCCTCCTCACGACATATAGATGAGAGAGGGTGCTTCATCCCTCGATTGCTTTAATCACACGATCAACGTTAATGACGATGCCACAGCAATCTGATGAAGTGGCATTCGTTTTCTGTATTAAAAAAAAATTCGACTACCTTCACACATAGCAACAGTCTGCTTCAGTCAGCAAAAAGTGACGCAGTGGAAAAGGGACCAACACCTACACTCATTTCTTATAAATATAATGGATGATAAAGCAAGTCAATCGCTATGTGATTATTGTAGCTCTCAGTGTGCGTATCAAGTCGATGCCTAAATTTAAAATGCATCAGCATCAAGAAATTATTGACTGGATTATTTACCTGTCGGTTAAATAAAGAGAATAGAAATTACACTTAAATTTTATCATCAATTTATCAATCAATTAATAATACAAATCAGAAGCAATATCACCGTATGGCAGTATTTTCATTTACGTTAGATACAAAATTGCCAAACGTAAATTTATTGGATAACAGGGCAATTGGTAATGTCAATATTTATTACTTATTTCCCATTTGAATTTTATTTCGAGTTCGGGACTTGTACATAATGTAGATGTAGTAGTGTCACTTAACATTGTTCACCGCAAATAACACACACTTGTAATTTCTACGTGCTCGCATGGGAAAAGGGATTTACGTCAAAAATACAGTCGTTTGCTATTCCTTTTCCAACGTAACCTTTATAAACATTTCAGACATTTGCTTGTCACAAAATAATCAACAAAGCGAAAGAGCCCCTATGATGGAAATAAAATGCAACATGCAAGCGCGTAATTAAATTAGAAGCCAATATAATCTAAGTGTGAGTTCACGTTATCCAGACTATGATTTATTGCTAAGATTAAATAACGTATGTACTGCACTGTATTTTACCCACCACGTATAGAGAACATAACGTGTAACAAGCAAGAGGATAACGGATGATCAGGATTTGCAGGTCGGCAAAGGCTAAGTGAGATGAATTTGCCCGATGATTACAATGCGGGTCTCGACCCAGGAGTTTAATTGTTCTGTTGGGGAAGGTACTTCTAAGGACGACCTACCAATTCTCTTAATGACTATTACTCTTTTCTAACCGAGAAGAGTTGTGTTTAACGAAAGGGTTTTCCTTTTGTAATAAGTACTCGATACAGACTTGTGCCGAAGTTAATTAGTTTGGAGTTCCAATTACATAAGGAGGGTAATTAACCAAAGATTGGTACACAGAGGTGGAGCGAAAACTTTCTTTGTAAATAACAAAGGCAAATCTCACGAAGAAATAAGCACAACAGTGCGCAGATTTCTTTAATTCTTTGTTACCCTACCAATTCGGATTTAATAAATAACGTTGACCGCAGCAAACAATAACTTTAGTATTACAATACTTTTTCCTTTATACACTGCTGAAAATTAACTTTGTTAGCCTGTGGTAGTTTTAACAGCTGTCTCACAGAATAATCCACGCGGGTAACAACCGATCTATACAATAGTCGAAATGAAAGACTCTTTGAATTGTCGTAAGGGAAAAAATGATTTCCTAAAGTATCTGCATTAATAGTTATGACATTGAGTGTAATCTTTAAACACAAAAATACGCAATTAGACGTTGATAATCTGTAAACAAATTTATTTATTTCAAGAATACTTTTCATTGGCTGTTACACATTTTTAAACTACTGGAATTCCTCGATTTAGATATTGTTTTGTGCCGTTTGTATGGTAATACAACCTCCTTCTGAGTTTCTCCATTCTTACTTAGGGAAATAGAAAAATTTTCAGAGTAGGTCACATATGGCGAGAAGGGAAGAAGGGTCATAAGAAGTTATACATTGCTAAATATGCAAAACAGTGTTGCTATGGATGATCAATTTGACTTGATCTTCCCGAAGGAATTCCTTCAATATTGAAGAATCAACTGAGCTGATAATCTAAATCTCACTTGTAAAAATTTTTTAATTGAATGAACCAAGAGCTTGATACCGATTTGCTAGGCCATACGTATAACTTCAATTTTCGTCACATACAAAAATCTTTTACGAGAAGTTTGGCTTCTTTCCAAGTTTCAGCTTCAAAATTTCTTGGAACAGACAAAAATCAACTTCAACCCAATACTAGGTCTTCCGTCATGATGCACTGAACTGATCCCTAACAAATTCCTTCAATTTTCAATAATGGTGCAACGATGATTGAGTGTTTTAATGATATTTTCGTCGTTGCAGCTAATTTGGGGGCATCAAAGATGAATTATTATGTTCACCGTTTAACAAGAGAGATTCGCAAAATTTTGATTACTTCTTTAAAGGTATGCAGTTGAGTTTTTTTCTTGGCTAAAGACTACGATAATTATAACATTATTCAAATAACTTTACCGAACTAGTTTTTAATTTTTCGTAGATAGTATTTAATTAAAGCCACCTACTATCAGAGTAAAAATGCAAGGCTTCTGACTTTAGAAGCTTGTATCTCAGTAATTAGCAATCATAATTTAATGAAATAAAGTGCATTTACAAGATCATTTATTCCTACATAAAGGTGTACAGGTTGAGATTTTTGCAACACATCGATAATTTTCTGTATTAATTTATGTGCGAAAAAGCGCTAATTATGACTCAAATCGCGCAAGCGCTCGACTTTAAAAATTAATTACGGCTATATTATTGAAACTGAGTGGTAGATACTTATACAGTGTGTCTGCTTAAGTTCGCACCATATGAGAAACTTTTTTATTATTAATTTTACGAAAAAAAGTTATTCTTTATAAAAAGTTCTGCATGTTCTAAAATCTAACATACAATCAACAGATATTAAATTTTTTCAGTCGTGTACGCGGTTTGTCAAAAAATATGAATTTTGCTCAAGAGTAAAGTACCTTTATTTTTGACAACATCGAAAATTGTTATTAGAAAAAGTTGATTAGTACTAAAAACTACGTTTAAATATGGAATTACATCCTGCCACTTAAAATTTTTTTTTTATAACTTTTTCTCAAATTACTACCTACCGATACTGATACGATTTCCGTTCCATTCATAAACCTCACTGTCAAACATTTCTTGATAATAATACAAATCGTTTGTTTATCAGTGCATCCAAGATTTCAGGTAACTACACTTACATTTGCATTGTTATTGTAGACAAAAATAGGAAATCGTATCAGTATTGGTAGGTAGTAATTTGAAAAAAAGTTGTAAAAAAACATTTTTAACTAGCAGGATGTAATTGCATATTTGAACGTAGTTTTTAGTTCTGATCAACTTCTTTTAATAACAATTTTCGATTTTGTCAAAAATAAAGGTACTTTACTCTTGAGCAAAATTCATATTTTTTGACAAACCGCGTATACGACTGAAAAAATTTAATATCTGATGATTGTGTTTTAGATTTTAGAACATGCAGAACTTTTTATAAAGAATAACTTTTTTTCGTAAAATTAATAATAAAAAAGTTTCCCATATGGTGCGAACTTAAGCAGACACACTGTATATTTGACAAGTGTATACTTTTTTGTCGGTGTGAGATGCTTTTGAGGCCAATTGGTTTATTAGTCTTAAAACTATAATGAAAAAAAGGACATCTTGTGTAACTCAATACCTGAACGTTCGATATTAATAATATTGACAGTAACATAACAAGGTTAAAGCAATTATATTGTGGTCTAACACGATTCACAAAAATAATGCCATGTATACATGTTTTGTTTGAAAGAAATTTGGAAAAAAGGATGAATGCTTGCGTTCGCGCGGCGAGGTGCAGTACGGGGTGGAAGATGGTGCCGTACACTATTGCTATGAAGCGCATTGTTTGGTACAATGCTAAAGAATAATCACATTGTTGTGGTTTGCCGCGGGAATATGTGCGTCTTTCTTTCGCGATAATTATAACATTTACTTTACAAGAAAACAAATTTTGTTTTCAATAAAGCAATAATGCAGCTCGATTTGAATAATACAAATTTAGCATTTAAAACAAGAATTTTTTCTTCAGTTACCGTATATTGCAAAATAGCACAGTTTCGCTTAGGGCTTATAAAACCAGTTAATTATATGAATAATCAATATTTATTGGCTGTCGACTTTTCAGAAGTATGTGTGCTACAACATTTGTAAATTTGGTAACAATTTATGAAACAATAACAATTTTATGATAAGTTAAAACTGACCGTCAGCCAGGAAAATACTAAATACAGCGTTTTTATTGCTGTTAATTCAAATAAAAGTTAAACAACTGATTCTACCAATTTGATTTTTACACATGTTAAACATATATAAATGACTCATGTACTGCCCAAAAATGAAGAAATGTCACCCCCCAGTTTTTTCGTTATGACCACTTAAAGTCAGAGGCCTTGCATTTTTACTCCGATAGTAGTGGGGCAAAGCTTCATTTAAATAGTTATATTTTTCATATTACATATCATTAATGATAATAATACTTTATTATATCCAATAGACCATTATTTTTGTAATGGTATGGTAATTTATTGAGTAATGCTGCACCACTGTACTATTCTCTTCGATGAAGTGCTAGTTGCAGTATCAACAGTAGTATCAAAGGACCTAGAGAACTGCCCTGTGAGACAGACACCTAGGTTAACTGTACATTTCACTGAGTTCACTTCTGTCATTGAATACAATTCTGCGAGGCACTCATATTGCTTTTTGTTATACAGAAATGAATGTCACTGCACTTTCCTCGTAGAGCATAGAGATACCACGATGCAAGAGAGATATTGCCATTCCTATCCCTTGCACATGCGCTGTGCGCGAGAGCAGACAGCCTTAAGGCTGCACGGGAGCTTGCATTTTCCCTATACCGCGTAATGTAAACGCGCGCCACTATAACTTTTTATCTATTAACATTTTTCAATTTTTGTTTTTACATGTGTTTGTCAATACATTATCTAGAAAAACTCCGACCAAATATTTTGTATTTGGAGTAGGTCCCTCAGGAACCTACTGTACAATGATTTATACAATGATGAATGAAATTCGGGTGGTTCATATGAATAGATTTAATTGTGAACTTTTATAATGAAAAATTAAATAGATACTGTAACAAAAACGTTCTTATGTTTTAAGAATAATTGATCTAATTCTAAAACAAATTGATTTCATAAATGAATAATAGCTAGCGCAAAATATATAAATCCTTAAACATATAAACATAATTATTAAACATTATGAAACATAACTCTTCAACATACTCCCCGACTTGGAAGTTGTACTTTCAACACTCTGTCGCTACACTATGAGTCCATAATTGGCAGTGGTGACAGTTTTGAAGTTGGCCTCTTGATGATTCCACTAATGGTCTTTAGTTTTACAACTCTTACGATATTGTCTGGCCCATGTATTAATTGAACACTCCTACCCAACTTCCAAAATGCGGGTGGAAGCTTATCGTCCTTTACCAGAACCAACGAATCGACCTGTAGCAATTGCTGACAATTCTTGCTCCATTTCTGCCGCAATTGCAACTGATTTAAATAGTCTTTACCCCACCGTTTCCAATACTGTTGGGAGAGGCTTTGAATATATTGAAACCGATTAAGCTTGTTTGATGCTATTTCTGAGACATCAGGATCGGCTACAGTTGTTATGGGTCGTCCAGTGAGAAAATGTGCTGGAGGTAGCCCTTGCAAATCGTTAGGATCAGAACTAAGAGATTCCATGTGTCCGTAAAAGTACATTGGCACAATGTTCGGATCTGAGGATCTCCACGCCATAATTGAGCATGTGCATGATTCGCCTAAGGCTTCTGCGCAGTTTCTAACATGAAGGTGTGCAGAGCATTTTCCTTAATGGAGCGTATCATCACTGGAAGAACTTGTTTACACATGGTGGATAATTAGCTGATGCTACAAATGAATCAAGGCAGTGATGATTACGTACCCTACTCATTTCCATAATGACGTACGGGATTATCTCAACACAAATGTGCCATAACGTTGGATAGAAGATGTTGCGTTAATGCGTTTCCCACCTAGATCACCAGATTTAACACCTTGCGATTTTTTTTTCTTGTCGAGATTTGTAAAAGACACTGTTTTTGGACCTCCACTCCTAATCTTCAGGAACTTCGCGCCTCTTTGATCGTGACATGTTGACACGTGTGTGGAATGAATTTGATTATCGGTAACTTCGCGGCCGTATCACTCTTTGATCGTGACATGTTGACACGTGTGTGGAATGAATTTGATTATCGGTATTCGATGTCTGCCGTATCAGTGAGGGTGGGCACATTGTGACGTATTACAACAAATTTTGAGAGTTTCTGATTCTAATGGTATAAGAATTATAATGATCCGTTGTACTATACGGATTGCTTATAAGTAACTAAATTTGAAAATGTTTCCCCGAATTATGAAAGGCGGTGTATTTACTCATTACGTGTACAATAAATATCCAATTAATATCCCACTCACAGTTCAAGAAATAGGTTTTCTAGTTTAAAAATAATTTGTGTACAATCCTACTATAATGAAATCATGGTCTTTCCTTTCCTTTCTCTCTAAACATGAATTGACGTCAGTTAGGCTGCAGTTTAAATTAGTGGTGTGAAACGGTTCCGGATCCAAAACAAGATCCGGTATTAATCCGGATCTTCTCCGGATCTCCAGCTACGATATATCCGGATCCGGATTTCTGCGGATCTCATACACAATTCCGGATCCGTAGATCCGGATTTGTTTAACCGGATCCGCGTATCCGGATCCGAAATTTGATCACACGTGAATTCTGTTGATGTATGGAATGAACTTCGTGATTCTTTGTGATACCTATAAAATTTATCCATCGGAATGTCAAAATGGAGGTATCTGGATCAGTAAATGAAATTTACTGTAATCTAGTCATCTCCTCCACGAATTTATTCATATATGGATACAGCTACAAACGTTAGATCCGGATCCTCCTATGTAAATTAATAGTAATGTAGGTCCGGATTTAACTCACAAATCCGTAGATCCGTGAATCCGGATTTCACCCACAATTCCGTAGATCCGGATTTAACCTTCCGATTTCCGATCCGGATCCACAAAAATCCGGTATTCGGATCCATTGGATCCGGATATTTTTGAATCCGATATCCGGATTCATAAAATTTGCGGATCTTTACAGCTCTAGTTTAAATCTATACCCACATATTGTTTCTTGTGCATTTAGAGGTTTTCCATCGAGGAATGCAGAGACTTTTAAGAGAATTATGTTTTCCACGATCTACAATAATGATCTCATTTCAGTGTAGTGTAATTTTTGTAAACAAATAAAGTTTGTTAGAGGTTTAAGTGCTTTCATTGTTGTAAGAAGTGATACAGAACCAGCTCCCTATCAAAGAAAAACACTCATTCATAAAATGATTTGATGTGTTGTCACAGTTATTACATGTTTCTGACTTTATGACAGTTTCACACTGATAATGTGTTAAACATAAAGTTTTATTAATAACTGAAAAGCTAAGGATTTTTGGGCATATTTTTATATCAGTTTATTTCTCGTTTTGATACAAAGAACTCCCAAAGTTTGTAAATCACTCTGGGTAGATAATGCTTTAGTTAGTTTGGATATTGGTGCTAATTTCACAATAGGATAACGTATAATAATAATATAATAGATCATACGCGATGCATAATAATAAAGTCGGATATGGTGGAAACTTCTGTCAAAAGAAATGAGCATGGACGCACTTGAAGTGATCTCCCAACAATAGAACTGCTGTGGCCAGAGGGAACAATAAACCAAGCGCGGCCGCAGTATGAAGATAGAACCACTTTTGAACTTATAAAGTAACTAGCTCATATTTGCACTTAACGCGAAAATGCCCTACGCGTACGAACGTTTCAGTTTATGTCTCACTCCCAGTCGTAGTTATAACCTCAACAAGAATTATTCGCTGTTATTGGTTCTGTCTGTACGGTGTTGGTATTTGTGCATCTCGGTGTCTCTCAGCAGAACACAGAATTAGAAATGTAGTGTAAATCATTAGTGTTTCCAAGCATAAGGTTCACGAACCTGTTTATTGTATAACAAAAAAACTTCCCCTATTTTTCCACTACATTTAATATAATTTTACTTGGAAATAGAGTCACTGTTTATGTATTTCTATGTCAAATTTACATTGCCATAGCTTAGTAAGAACAACTTCCTCATCAAATACATCATTATAAATAGTAGAACATTTAGTTAGGAAAGCCAGTTTAATTAAACCCGAAAGATAAACTTTGAAGTTGTATATAAAAGATTCGGTTGTATGAAAGGAAATGCTTTATAAATGATAAAAGAATGAAAAGGGTATAATATTTCTTTTGAGAAAATATGCATGCAAAACTCTAGATATCTTACCAAACTATATGTTAGGAGATCCATTATAAAAATGGAAGTACGAAATCCTAAATAATTCTTTTCATCTTCTAAAGAATTACTTTCTAAGCTGTTAATGGAAAAGTTGATTTATAAGTAACAAAAAGAATAAGAGTGTATATTATGTATACACATTATTTCTAGTCTAACTATGTGGAAATATCTTCACTAACGACATTCATTTATTCTAGAAACGAATTTTATATTGTCCCTTTTCTACTGAAGTTGAATTAAGGAATAATAGTAGTTCGTTAGACACATTTTCTGGTTTCATGAACTACATATAAAATTGCTTGAGCATTAAGCTTAAGTTTACTTGACTATAACGACACGCTAAAAAAAAGTAATAATTTCGTGGAAATAAATGTCTCTTGTCTCTGACGATCTATTTTAACTCACCGCAATATGTAGAGGTCGTTATATTCCTTGAATAATTGCAACTTAGGTGGATCTTGTAAAGTTATGAGCTTAAAATCAACGAATCTGCGCGATTTTTAATAAAATGAACAGGAAAAATGTTATTGATGTGTTTCCAGACTTTACGTGTTAACTATAGGTACTCGTACGAGACCAATGAAAAATCAAAGTGATGTATTATCTTATCTTTAAGAAGCCTGTACACTGTGTCCCAAATTCCATGTTCACCATTAAGTACTTTGGAAAGGGTAAGAGATACGAAGTCGGTTACAAAGATGAGTATGGATAGGGCTTAATCTCATCTGCTCAGACCTTCTTTTGTTCTTTTGGTTTTTCGTTAAAATGCATTGCTTACTAGATATAATGGAAAAGCAAACATTTTACATTATTTGGTTTTGAAAATTACGTCCGGTAAATGGCGTCCTCCATTGTTGACACATTGACGAAGCCTTTCCCGGAAGTTATCCATCGTTCGTCGGTGTCATTTCCCGTGAAATGGCAGCCACTGCTTGGGTAATTGCGACCTTAAGTTCTTGCAGGGTTGTGGGACCAAGTTTGTACACTTCTGCCTTTAAGTGTCCCCAAAGATAATTCGGGTGGCGATGTCTCCTCGCAAAGAGAGGAAAAGTCCAGGAAACAACTCTCTCAAAATTGGCTTAGAACACCGCGAAGTTTGTGCTGTGGCTCCGTCATGTTGAAACCAGACATCTCGCTCTTCGTGGTCCCCAACAAACTGGTTAAACTTAGGTCGGAGGAAGTTCTCGATCATGGGACAGTAGCGATTCGATTTAACCGTTACCGTTAGTCCATACGAACCAAATTCAGAAACGACACACCAAACTGTCACTTTAGGATTGTGAAGTTCCTGAGAGTTTTCTGCTGCCCAGTAGCGTAAATTTTGTTTATTTACAGTACCCGATAAGTGGAAGTGGGCCTCATCAAACGAAAGCAAAAGAGTTCCAGGGTGAATGTTCTGATGAATGTCCTTACACGCAGCTTCAAAATCTCTCTCATTTAATTCTTGAATAACCATAATTTTGTAGGGGTGAATTTGAAGATCTCTGTGCAGAATAATTCTTACACTCCTATCAGACAATCGCAGGGCAACTGCGTACTTAAGTACCGAACGCTTTAGAAATGGCTGGATGGACGCTTTGACACGCTCCACATTTTCCGACGTTGTTGCGGTGCGAAGTCGGCCACACGATTTTCATTTTAGTGCAGAACCTGTTGCTCTGAAGTTTGATAGTTTTTCTATCCGAAACAGAATCATGTTGGCCAAGTTCGAACCGAATCCAAAATGCTCGCTGAGTAGTAATCACAGAACTACTGTTACGAATAAATGGACGATGCTAACCGCACCACGCCATTGAGACTACTAAAAATAGCACGTCTACCTCTATCGATCCATATACCCCTCCACCGCCGTAGCCCCACCACAACTCACACCTCCAAATACGGGAGGTCTTTTTTCCGGACTCTGTTGCAAAATTTTTCAGATATGACGTAAAGTTATACATTTTTAAATGAAAAGAAACTATATTTGATTTTAACATGGTTCAATTAACAGTTTCTTCCCCTTTTTAACGATATTAGGTTTAAGGAGAAGAATAGAAGAAACGTGTTCGAAGCAGAATTTAATTCATGCTTTCTATCGTTGGCCATCTATATTCTATATAAAAGCGCCCAGAATAAGGATAGTACATGCACAAGTGTATAAAATGCGAATATTTGAAAAGCAATAAAATAGTTTCTTCTGAAACATTTCTTCTTTTGCCACAGAAGAAATGTCAAAAGTCGACTATTTTAAATGGAACACCCTGTATATTTTTTCATGAATAAACTGCTTTTTAATTAAGCTTTGATCTTTGTTAAATATGTCCTATATCTAAAGGTAATAGTTTCCGAGATAATAACCTTTAGTTTGAATTATATTGTTTTTTCACCCAATTCTGAAAATAAAATTAAAGGAAGCAACAACAAAATGAAACAATAACACTATTCTTATCAGATATTTACTTATTCTTACCTAAATTGTGTTGATACTTAAAAAACCAGGAATGTGAAATAAAAAAACGACTAGGTATTAAATTGTTGTTTGAGACAGTACTTATGCCATTCTTTAATCATAAAAACATTTAACATAGTTGCCAATAACAATAACAATATAGCAAGTACTGTAAACTGGAAATAAAAACCCTCGGTTTTTAGTAAAAAACTCCATACTGCCAATTTGTCCTGGAGCACTTCTTCTATGACGTTGTGCAGTAATTCGCAAATATAAAATGTATCCATACTATCTAAAAAAAAATGCAAACTAAGTCGAAAATATTAAATACTGAAATATATGTCAGTTTTATATTTCTGTAACGTTAGGAGACCACCACTCCGTAGTTTTGAGGTCTTCAATGCATTAATATTTAATATTCTGCCAAAATACAACTAAAAACGTGTGAAGTAAATCACAATGGCACTAACTGCAACTTTGCCGCACGCCTATACCAGTCCTGCTGTTAAATCCACGTCCGCTGGTATTTTTGTGTTTCCTATTGTCTTTGATATGAAGCGGATGAATCTGTATGTTACAATTAATTAATTACCTTCTCTTATTGGTACACAAATGAAAAAAAACCTACAGAGAGAAAAACAGATTTTATGTAAATCCTTTATTCATTCTAAAGAAAACAAAGCATATAACCTAATGGAAATTTGTTTATAAAACAATGCACGTCATTTTTGTAAAGATCGTTTATTAATTATATGAGATTCTTTGCATTTCGAACGAGTACAAAGAAAATCTAAGTATGGGTGTCCACTTTTGATGAAAACTAATTATCGTCAAGTTTCATTTAAGTTTAAGTTAACAAGAAAAAATGTTTATTGATGTAGCCAAAGGTGGTTTCGCAAACGATATTAGAAAATACTACGATTGACAAGGCTGAAAAAAATGGATGAGCAATGGTTCTATCACCGTTTTCAGTTTTATATAGCAATAAATTGAGTTTTGCACTCTAGCCATAAAAGCGGCAAGACCGTATAGCAAAAGCAGTGAAAGTGAACAGTATCAAGATGAATAAAAAACACTTTTATGTGCATCTTGTGCATACTGGAATAATGAAATGTTTTCAACAAACAAGTGCTTGACAGGAACATGTCAATTCATTTTATTACTTTGAATGTCACGGAACGCTTTTCTCGAAAATTAAATAAAAGAAAAATATAAAAATATATTCCTTCATTCAATTTATTATTCTCCCAGCTTTTTAGTTTAATTTTCAGCGAAGCTGATCTTAACTTTTGTTTAAGATTATATTAAAATTGAATTAGAATAATGAAGCTTTTATTTTTTATGAATGATGACACAGAAGTTTTGTGTCGCACGCTATTTAACTAAAAAAATACATCATTAAATTAAATCTTTGTATTTATATATGAATTTGATAAATGAGATGTCGGCCAAAGCTCCTTTTCAAATGTCAACACAGGAATGTGTGGACGTCAAGTTGCGAGAAAATCACGTTTCAACAAATTGCAGCAGAAAATCATACATATGTTCATTCTTTTTATACCTACATTAATTTCACTTCCCATATTTTCCTTTGTTCATTTTCTAAATGGTTTTGTTAGGTGAACTGTCCCCTATTTATTTTTCAATTCATTTGATATAACAAAGTTTTATTTACCAACATGGTATAAGAAGGTTGTCAAAATTGTTTATTTTATAAAATTCGGCGTGGAGCAGGTGGTCGGTTTTTATTCATTGTTCTACGTGCGGTAACATAATTCATAAAACGTAAACGCAATCGCTTAATGTAGTCATTGGTGCTTGTTTAATGTTAAACCTTACTGGTTGGAGGAAATTGTAAATTATCTATAGTTATCTTACTAAGTTCAATTTTGAAAGCGTACGCATGAAAACCCTCACGTTCCTTATAATTTTCCTAAATCACTTTACACTTTTAACGAAAATTGCGGTTATAGAACACAATATGAAAATAGGTACAAAGTAAGATAATCGTACGCAAAGCGTATTTTTTATCAATGATCGTAATAGAAGGACACTCCACGCTCTCCAAATAATTCCTTAAGGACACGAGCTTATCCAACACAAGAGGATTAAGCAAATAGTGGGATTCACTTATGGTTATGTATATAGTGTACAACAATTCATGCTGTATACTATAGGGTGAAATGAAAATATAATTTCGAGACAAAAGGCAACCCTCCAAAATATGTCGACTAATATACCCAATAAAGCAACTCACATCTTGTGAGGTATGATAAAGCAAAAGTCATGCATAATTTTTGAAATATTGCCATGTTTCAACACTGCTTTATAGGAATCCATTTCACATTACGTCCTCGTGTTCTTTCAAATAAAATAGTCAGCTACTTAGAAACGCTTCCATCTCATTAAAAGAAAATGTCAAATTGGAAAAATAACGTAAGGCAAAATCTCGATGTTTTGATGCAATGAAAGAACTAAACTTCCACATCTCAAGGTAGGCGAGACAAAAAGACCTCCTGTCATTCTTGAGATAAATGGAAAAAATCAAAAGTCACAATTTACAGAAATATAATGAAAGGACAAGAAAATTATGTTCAAAATGGTGAAATATCCCCAGAAACGTCTCGTTAATGAATGATTTTTATAAAAAGATGAGCATTAAGAACCAAACTTTGGTATCCCATAATAATACGAATAGATTTATTTCTGCAACCTCCTTCCCCACATATACCATTTCGCACAACCCTTACAAAAGATCAGAAAACAGTTATGTTTGTATGCGGGGGGGCGGGTACAGTTTTGCGTTTATCATCTGTGCATCGTTTTTGAAGAAATGTGCCAGTACTTTCGTCGTTTGTGCAAAACTCTCAACCGAGAACAAGTCCCCTCTTCCCGCTAACTTTCAATTTCAAGAGTTGTATGTGTTGTATTTTAGACGTTTCCAGCAAGATTTTCTCTCCATTGTTTTACATCGAAGCAGCATCTCTATAATATGTTCATCTTTATATTTGTTGTTTTAGGGTCTCTACTTTAGGGCGAGATATCTCATGAATAATGAGTAAAGGAAGGCTGCCACTTCACAAATTTGTTAATTGTGCCCGAGACAGTACCATGCCATATTATCTTCATTCAGAGTCACTTATCTTGTTTTCTATTGGAGCATAAACATGGTGCCAAATACCAAAATGCCAAAAATGAGCAATGTTCAGAGTCAAATGAAGTACTTACGTCATTTCAAAAATAATTTTTTTTGCCACCACTGGAAAGAGCACATTTTTTTCTACTAGGATCATCTTGGATCATCTTAGGCTCGATTCAGTAAAGGGATGAAAAATAAGGCAGAATTTCGTAAAAAATCGTTCATAATGCAGCGTGAAATAATAATGAGTCAAAAATTGGGTTTTGTTCTATTTTATCGCGGATCCATTGAGAAGCCCTCCAAATGGAAGGCCACAGTTTCCAAAATGCGTGATGTTATGACATGAAATTTTGCGAGGTTCATTTCTAGGGCGGTTCTATGCCCACACCAAGTTTCAGCAAAATTGAAGCTGGTGAGTGTGGACCCTCAGACCACTTGAGACGGAATAACCCCACTGGCTCAAATACGAGAAGCAAATTATACTATGAATAAATCTATAAAATTCACTATCAAAATCTAGTCCACTTTTGGCAAAAAATTAGTGGTTTAAATGCATGCAAACTTTAGCATTACCAGTAATGAGTTACCTAATCGTTAACAATGCACTTTCTAATTACCTACATACGCCTTGAGAAGCTAATATAAACTAATTGTTTTAATATTTAACTGTGGCAATCTCCGTTGTTAATTACAGGAAGTTTATATACTTTCACCTCTCTTAAACTACCTAATTGGAAACTACCAAGATTAGATATATTGATCCTCATTTCTTATCTTATATTTGCTGGAAACATTTGAAAAATAATTTTCTTTGCGTATCTTTTTATATAAAAGAGGCAGAATAGCATTAAAATGATTGAGTGAATTTCATAGAATTACAATATAACAAATACCAGTAAGGACAATACAATATACTACAACGTAAAAGTTAAGAAGTTGTTTGAATTTATATGTTAAGGTAACAATCAAAATAAATGGTGAAGACATTTGAAAGAATGGGGGTTAAACGCAAACATGGAATATGGAATTATAAAATAGCAATGAAAAGTTGAACTCAGCAGGATAGAGAGAGGGTATTGATATACTTTCGAATAGAAATTAACGTGGGATCAGTGTAGAACATTATGTGAGACTTCAAATGAAAAAATACGAAATAAAGAGTTAAACAAATAGAAAAGCTGAGAATAAGGCGAGACGCAAATTCAGTTCAGTACATTATTTAAAGGAGCGGAATGACGAAAAATTCAGAAATAAAGATATATGTGCAAAGGTACATGAACATGACAATAACAATAGGTACCGGTAAAGAGAAAAGCGGAGGAAAGATCGTGTGAGCGAATTTTTAACAGGATATTGCCTAAAGTTGAATCGCTTTGTTGTCGAGCCCAATTCTGTAAACTTTATCTGGAACCAAACTGGACATCACAAGGGCGAACTTTACAATTTTCATAAGCCATCGCCAAAAACAATAGATTGTATTTTTGAATAAACGAATCCTAGTCTTTTCCAACCTAAGAAAGTCCTGTGCAACAAATGTGCTTCTTTTCGTACAAATAATTTCTCTAATGGAAAGTACGCTTTCCGTGAAACGGTGAAAAACAATAGAGTTTCTGCATGGACAGGCAGCTGTGTAGTTATCCTCTCCAAAAACATTTGATTCTGTTTTTGAAGAGACGAATTCTAGTCTTTCCCAACTTAAGAATGTTCTGTGCGACAAATGTGGTACTTTTCGTACAAATAATAAAGAGAAAAGTAGGTACACTTTCCATGAAACGGTGAAAAAAATAGATTTTCTGCATGGACATGCAGCTGTGTTATCTTCTAAGTCCAATGGATCACTTATTATTTTAAAATTAAATTGATGTTCCATAACTTTTCCACTTACGACTTGAAATCAAAGAGCGGTTATTTCTTTGTTTGGCACAAAATAACTGAGGGAGTGTATTCCAATGAGTACTCGTCCATTATTACTAGGGGATCTAAACAAAGAACAAAACGTTATCCTTTACAGCGATGGATGTACTTCCCGGAACAGAAATTCCGGGTTCTCACGTGCTCCACTTACAATTAATTAGTTTAACATGTACAACATAAGATAGCTATTGAACAAAAGTATTTAGGAAATAGATATACGCAAATAAAGGCAAACATGGCAACCGGAGGAAAAATAAAGAACACCATCATTAATGAACCTGCTGACTACGCACGTGTTCATTCATTTTCCAGAAGCTTTTATGTTGTAAATTGCCTAAGTTATGAGTTTTTCAAAGGTTTAAGTGAAGTGAAACTTCTGAATTCGATAAGGCTAGATCAAGGCCTCCTAGTGGCGTTGGCTAGATTCAGCAGTTACAAAGTTAAGATGCCTAAAATATAATTCAGACGAAACTGTTCAATAGAATCTTCAACTACAAAGGATACCAAACTTTTGATTACAGAAAATCACCAAATATATTAACAACAATCTATGGTTGGTTCCCACAACTGTACAAAAAGCCGTCTCCTAGAAAAAGGAGAATTGGAAACATTTACACCTATTGCAAATTGTAAAATAGGACTCTTAGATTTCATACTTAAGTCCTACCTAATGTTCAACAAGCAATGAGTCTCAAAACTGATCCGACGTTAGACCAGACAGGAGTTACCTGTCAGACAGAACAATCGATATAAGCAAAAGGTTGACAAGGCGAGTCTGGCGAGACGTACCACAAGGATCGGCACTCAGTCCACCTTATGAAATGTCCTTTACGGTCCAATAATAAAGATAGAGCTCCCCACGCCCCGGTATCCTCGCAACTTGTTACACTAACGGCTGATTGATTCCATATTGGTGTTGAATTCACAAAATTGGGTGTTACGTTACAGGTTAATAAAGGAAACTCTAAACCTTCCCCATGGAACATTTAATATCAATGCTAATTAGTGAATGAATACATTGATGCAACTAATGCGACATGTTTCGACAACTGACCGTTGTCATCATCAGGCTGAAGTAACTAAAATAGTATAAGGTAACATTGAGTACATACTAACTAATACTTACAATCACAGCGAGAAGCAAGCAATTAAATAAGCTTATAAAGCAGTTAAAATTGTAAAATTTAAAAAATGAAGAAAAGGCCAAGTCCAGAAGGGACAAAGGCTAAACTAATGATGACCGATAGTTCATTGCTGCAAATAAAAATTAAATTAAATGGGGAAATAAGGAAAGTAAGGAACTCACCAAGGAAATTTAAATAAAGTGAAAAACGAAGGCAAACATCTGGCGAGAAAACCAGATGTAGAGTGGAATTTAACGTACCATGCTAAAAACGGCAAAAAATTAAATAAAGAAGTAAAACTGGGGAAATACTTACGGGAAACACACACAGGAAATCAACAACTACAAACACAGAACCACCACAACGTCTGGAAGAGAAAATTAATTAAAAATGGACGTGCTTTCAAGTTCGAAATAGACGATTGAATGGCGAAAAAGAAAGGCAACCTTGACGGGGAAAAGGAAGGGGAACTGTAATATCAAGTAAAATACGGGGGCCAAAACATGCGAGGGCACATCAAGCAGTCAAATAGTTGAGAATTAGGAGGTTTTTATTAATATTCAAAATTTAATTAAGAGAACAGGACGGTGGGATTACGATTGTAATTATTAATAATTTCTTTAGTCTACAAGAGATTTAATTTAGTGCCCTTGTCACAAATCTGAAGGATGTCGTAATGGATGTTAGGATCGAAGGAGTGGCCTGAATTTAATGTATGGTTCGCAAAGGATGAGTAGGACAGCAGGTTATTTTTCTTAATACAAGCATAGCGTTCAGACAACCTGATTTTGAACTTTCTCCCGGTTTGGCCAATATAAAAACAACGGACGCTAACGGCCTTGCGATATGGATCGAAGACAACACGGAAAGGGGCATAAACAGCAAAGGCAATAACCAAAGATCCACAAAGCGCAGAATTCTAGCTGCTATTATTTAATCTATCGCAATCTAAAGCGTACATTTATTGCATCTGAGGCACGTCGCGAAGCAGAGCGCAGCCGATAAAAGAAAAATAATGACTAAATGCCCAACTGAGCACTCGAGTAGACGTTATCACATATGTAACCAGCAAAACGAGAGATACTTGAAGGAATGGAATAAATAGATAAGAATGTAAGTAAGTTAATGGGTAGGTATGTTCCTTCCACTACCATGCTCTGATAGAATATAAGGTGCTAGGTGAAGGTGTCCGCAAAAGGATTGCCACTTTCTGACAAAAATAAGCTACCTAATGTGGGACATACTGTGTAGGCTCTGATAAGGATTATTGAAGTTCTCACATGGCGCTAAATTTGATCATAGACCAATTATAGAAAATAATCAGATTTGAGTGTACAAAGCAACCCATAGTTAACGATGTCACAGTATACATGGAATTAGCGCCTAGGGTGTATCTACACAGATTTAGGAAATAAGTAATTCAAATAAAAATTTAACTAAGTTCGGTTTTCTATTTCTCGAAGTAGTCAGATTAACAGAAATTGGCAACATTTTGTATGTGTCGATATTTCCATTTTCATCGAGCCATGAAAAAAAGAGTTTCATTTCCCGTAATGTACAATCCTAAAGGTGGTTGTGTTGTAAATTAAAATTCAGTTTTTAAATACAAAATATGGTAATACACAGATACTTTTTAATTACTCTAATATGAATTCAACCTTACTCAGTTTTAATTTAAATTGTATCACTAATAACTGCGATTGATTATTAAAATGTCTACTAGCAAAAGCGAAACAGAACTATTCGGAAATTAATTTTATCCCTGTCAAATATTTCATATCGAATTTGAAATATGTACCCTAAATTCCATATTTGAGAAAATACTACAAACCCACAGCATACTTTCAGTAAACGCAACGCGCTGTTTTAACGATTATACGAGGTACTTGACAGATTTCGTTGTTATTATTGATCTTTTCCTCTGATTTCCATTCACATTTACTAAATTCACGTTTTAAATTTAATATATACTTATTATTGAAGTGGTTTTCTCGAAGTGTTGAGAGTGGACCATGTCCTAAAAGTGTGCAAAGAAAATTTAACGTAGCGTAACGCAGTCCGCGTTTACTTTCGCATTATAAACGAAAGGTTATCAAGTTACAAGTGTTTGATTTTTGTGGATTTAAATATTTTTAGAAATGTGGCTATACTTTGTTAAAATGTCGCAAAATTTCTTAGAGACACTCAAACGTCTTCAATCCATAAAATGCCAACAGGCATAAAATCGTCGTTTTGTTTTAATATCGGAATAAACTGTAGGGAACAAATATCAAATGTGGCTTTTAAGAATTGTTGGCCATTTTATTTACAGAATACCACTCGAGTTTGCTCATGATTACACTGTAAATTATGGTAGCGAGTTCTATATTTACAACTAAATCTGTGCTATCGTTGATCTTAGACAACTATTAGCTGGATAGTTTTGTAGCACGATCTCCTGCATGTGAAAATGAGTTTGTGGAACGTGATGACAAATCAGCAGCAAGCGAGTGTGTGATATGTAAAGTAGTAGCATTTACAATAGCGATTAAAACGATTTATCTCTCCAAGAAGAGACCAGAAACATTTTTAAGGTACCTGCGAAACCTTTTGACTTTCAAGCATTTTAGTACGAAAGAATCGAAACGTCACCGGCGAACTCCTGTTGAAAAGTCATGAACAGAAGGGTGTTTCGCCTCAAATCGTCAAGGGTGATGAAATACGGATATATTTCGAAGATTCTGAAGCAAAAAAATCATGAGTTGATCCACATCGATTGCAAGACTAAATCGCTTCAGGAAAAAGAGATCGCTCAGTGTTCGGTGGGACCTCTCAAATCTTGTGAAACGGTTAGCGGTGGTCGCTACCGCCAACAAATTACCAGCTTGAACCATCTATTGATCACAAAATGTCCGGACTGCATCCAAAGATAGATTTTTGCCACATGACAATCCTTCGGCGCACACCACAAAAGATGTCAAGGAAACTTTAAAGGAACTGAATTCGGATGTGCTACCTCACCGCCCGTATTCGACGGAAACTGCTCTTTGAGTAACACTTACTCCGGTTCGACGGCTAAACAGCACTTGGGTCGATTCATGGTTGACTTGGAAAGATGAAAGCTTTTATCGTCGCATAATCCATTTTTTCTCAAAAATCGGAGCGTTATATAATTCTAACAATTGGATTCTACTTTGCAGTTCCTCTGTTTTTCCTTTTGATAACAGTATTGTGCTCGGTCTTGTGAAATGATATCTCAAGCTCAAAGTTTCCATTCAACGACCTTATCCTTCACAATTTTATGTTCCACTTCATCTGGTAAGATCTTTTAATAAAATAGGATTTGAAAAATTTACCTGATCATAATTTACATGTAGGTGGTCCCTATTTATTGATTCATGACAATACTTCACCTCTCACACGTGACAGAAACTTTCGCAAGACTGCGTTCAAATAGCTCTATAATAATATTAAAATACATCAGCTGTAAAAACGCTACCTCGTTTTTAAAGCATAATTAAATTAAATCTAATACAGTGTGACATGAAACAAGAGCTGTCCAGTAGTTAGCAAATTATGAAACCTTAGAGTACCCTTACCAAATGCCTTCAAATCTTGTAAAGCCAAGAGTTTCAACGGTTGACTGATTTCCGCAGTTAGTTCTGCGTCAAATCAAATTGAAGTTTAGGTTGGGATCGACTTTCGTTTACGTAATGCCGTAAGTAGTAGCTTAGGAAATTGGACGAAGAGATTATATTTAATGCAGGTCCTACAAGACACATATATGCAAATTAAATCGTTAAATACCTTTTCATACTCAAATATCTGGTGTCTTATACGAACATATTACCCTTTACCTCTATTCACAGCATTTTAAATTGTCTTAAAGAGTATCTTTTTATTTAAAAATTACTAACTTTTAATACTAACAAAAGCTTTACATATTCAACGAATGAACTATTCACAAATTCAAATTATCGCAGGGTGACTTCCAACTAATGAATAGCCACTATATTGATGTATTCACTCAAAATAATTAAGAACGTTACGATGCGGTGTGAAAAGATCGGCACCGAATAAATGAAAATCCAGAAATTCCAATGAATTTACAAATTGTCTGTCACCCTCTCCGCCCCCCCCCCCCCCCCCCCCCCAAGCCTAAGACTCACCTAAATCTAGTACTTCGGATTCTGTACAAATGAGCCATTGTTTTTCTTTTCACTCTTTAGGGAGGTGGTGGCGGTGAATTTGTAAATCAAATTGCAAAAGTGCAATAAAAAATAGGTGATCCCATTTAAGTTTTCAAAACTGACCCCCGCCTCATCCCCAGGGATGTGAGAGTAATGTTTACATATCATGACTGAATAGGTTTTAAAAAATAAGGATTTGGAAATCGGATGTGTCGTTCTCGAGATATTCAAACGTTTCCAAAAGTACGGTCGAGATCAAAATTGGACATAGACACAAGTCCTCAAGGGTATGACACTGTTCTCTTCAAGGAGCGTCCAGCTTCACTGAATTTTCTGTCGCGGTGTGTGGAGGAGTCTAACAGCAACTAACCACGTTAGTTACGAATATTGGGGTGCCGCAAGGAAGGATCTTAAATTTGTTACTATTTCTAGTCTACGTAGGTTACATTCAGACATACCTAAACGTTGACTCCGATATATGTCCAGAAGATCTAATACCACCACCTTCATATAGTTTTACAAAGGTGCATCCTTTGTAAAACTATGTCTAAAAATAGCACATTTAGCATTAAGATAACAGGTGGTTTCAATGGACATTCAATGTGATGGAATTTTGTATCGTTAGTTTAATTTAGAATCAATTTGCTTGAAAATGAGACTAGCTTGTCTCGAAACATGTCGCAATCATAACTTAAATTTAAACTGTTAATTAGTCAAACTTTACTTTTGTTTTTTCACCTTTGTTGAAGGTTAATAACGAGGTGTTTTTACTTATAAAAATATTTTCCGATTAATGCTGGATTGTCGCCTACGTGAAAGTGAGTAGCGGGGTGCTTCCAATTAATCGTTTCACTTCATTACCCGTTAGTGTTGCCGATTAATTTCGGGGCTAATGTTTCAGTATACTTGTACTATACTTACCTTAAAAACATAACAATCACTCGCCCCATCCTTCGTTTCATCAAAGTTTTGACTTAATTTTCACATTAAATTTCATTGTCAAGGGGAGGTACTAAGTAGTTTTATTTATTATCATCGACCCCCTTTCGTGTATTACTGACTTACTATGGATTAGCAAATATAACAAGTGACGAACTGCAAAATTTTGAGATGGATCGTCAACTCTCGGCCAAATTGTCAGAAAATCGTTTGCTATGGGATTCTTCCATTTCAGCATATTATCAAAAGAAGCGTCAAGATACTTTATTGACTCTGAAAACTGGGAGCACGACTGTGTTTCACGGGTTGATCGGGAGACCATATCGTACTTTCTTTGTTGGTCTAACTGTCAATTAAGTTGTAGAAAATATTTTTTCTACAAACGTCAAAAAATGACAAGGTTTGCGCATCGATAACAATACGCGAAGTGACCCTTTTTTTCACTTACCTACGTTACCATGACAGCGTGCCCGAAATGACGACGCCATGCGCGAAGTACGCATTGTAGGCAAACTAGATGAGAGTTTTGTATTTTAACGTTAAAATAATTGTCAACTTCTTCACGTTTGTAGAAAAAATTTTGTTTGCAACTCGTGCGTGAAATACTTTTGGTGATCTCGATCACCAAAGTGGCATTTCGCGCACTAGATACAAAAATAACTATTTGGACTTTGGATTTTTCCAATTGAATGAAATTTCTTATATTATTGCAATGATTTTACCTCATTTTGTATTGATTTATTAATTCGACGAGGCGCTCGTCAACTTTTTGCTTTATTCATATTTTTCATGAGCTACTTGAGTTATGTAAATTACGCCCAGTTATACTATAACGTGGGCAATGAATATAGTTACTTAACTAAATTGAAACGTACACATAACTTGATATAAGTGCCATTTACAATTTGGTGTTAAATGAAGGTTTTGTTGTTTGATATTAGACAAATTAGAGTTCTGACTTTAACATGCCTCACAAGTTGAACATGTTCATAATAGGTAAGAACCTGTGAGTGATTGAACTGATTATCTACTCTCGCGAGCAATGGACACCATTTTTCCTAGGAAACACAAAAAATGAACTAAATATTTAATCGTCGTGAACACAAATAACATAGTTCTAAGATACAAGATAATCCTTTTAATTTAACGATTTGAGCTGAGCGATGATGAATTATTGTTTAGGGATCCTTTTCTCATTGTCTCATTGTTTATTACGGGGCATTGTGAATGGCATAAATTCATAATTACACGAATAAGTGAATAAGAACTAAAGATGGAATAAATTGCGTTTCCTATATTCAACGATGAAACTATTCCATATTATTAAAGTTTGATTATTTCCAATAATATAACGAATGAACGTGTACTGGGATAAAATCGACAATTGAAATAATTACGGCAATTTTATTGAGGTGCGTATTAAATATTTATTTTTGAAAAATTGTAACCTGTTATGTAGTTGTAAAACTGCACGTATTCATGTCGATGATTGTAAGCAAGGTTTATTAAGTGAATAGGTTACCTCAATGAACAGATTTACTTCGATTGGTTGAGTAAGGCTACGTCATCGTCAGTCTTTTTAGATACGCCTACCATTAAATTTGAATTAGAATATTCAAATTTTAATATATTTTATAAGTGTATGAATTAAGTTCTTGGTATTATGTACATTTTTTTTTGGAAGTAACTAATTGCTGTATTTTCGTTTCATATTTCTATACAAAAAAGTTCAAAAGTGTTACTTATTACAATAAATTATACCTACAAGTAGGTAGATCTTTTTAAATTTTAAGATAGGTAATACGAAAATGAAAGAATTTTTGTAACAGTTTATATAGTTTTTGTTAAAAAACACAATAATTCACACTGCAAGTGTGCAACAGACAAATATATTACCTATGCAACAGACTGAGAGCGCACTATAACGTGAAATGTCGCGCGACTGGCAGTGACGTTGCACCCTCCCTGCACGCTGCGCGCGATCACCTACAAGCTATGCGATTGAGGACCCCTATTCACTTAATAAACCTTGGATTGTAAGAGCATAAGTGATGCTCAAATACAAAGAAGCATCGATAGTAATAATGGTAATTGTATGGAAAAACGGAGCACATTATACACAAGAGAGAATTTAGAGACAGTGGAGTTGTAGAGGAATGCAGGGAAAACAGAAAAGGGACATCGAATGGTGGTGTGTACCAACCATGTAAATTACCAATTGTGCTTAGCGAAGTATATTTGTTGACATATTTATATGTAATTATAAAAATAAACGCCCACTGTTCACAAAGTCTATTTGGCAGAACAGACAATGTCCATAAAATCCTAACCCCCACCATCTGATGTTGTTCACTACGACCACTTTGTTCATAACGCCCACTTTTAAACTTTGCTTATAATATCCACTCTGTGAATAATGCCCACCTTCGGTTCGTGTTCAAAGCACCCACCTTGTTCAGATTCATTTTCCTCACTATGGTCAAACGTCCATTATTGATGCCTATAACGATCAATTTTTCACACCGGGCACTAACGAACTTTGTTCGGAGAATTATTCATACAGTAATGGATTTGTCATGGAGGTGTAGTCTCTTCATACGTAAATAAAATTTTCAGGTTGTCAAGAGAAGTTATCCATAAACACAGGTCAACTAAAGATACCTGAGGCGAGAAACTTTCACTCGACGCTAACGGTTGATAGGGAAAGCATTTGGAGAGCAACAGACAACCCCAAAACAGAATTAAAATCAAAGAAATGTTTTAATATAAGTACTATTTATATCAAAAGTCCACAAACAAAATAGGTACAATGAGCAAATACTACATAAAAGAAAATAAGGATAAAGATAAAATATGCCTAAAGCGATAGAATGTGTATGTTATCCATGTCGAGTGCAAAACCTGTCTTCGCTGGAGATGCGCTAAAGAATCTTGTTTCAAATGCAGTGACGTTCCGAAAAACATCGTTAAATAGGGTCCCGTTAAATAAACGTGAATCAGGTGTTACATCCATCACAACGAGAAAAGGGGAAACCGATAAAATATGTACAAAAAATGAAATAAAAATTAAAACCATGGGACAATTTCAGTTCAAGTATGTAACACTTTTTTTAATCTATTAGACCAATTTTTAAAAATCGTAAATGTTTAAATTTTATAAAGTTTATAAAGACGTAAACAACGCTTTTATCAGGAGATACCTTGAAGGATATTGTGCACTTTTAAAAATATGGGGATTAGTATTGCAATCGTTGTCGAGGAACGGCATCATTTATTGGGTCGTTAATAGTGTCACAAATAGTTAGAAGTTACGATTATTGGGTAACTTGAGACCTCATTCTTGAGGGATTAATTTGGTACTATTTTATCGTGGATCTGCTGTTCGAAGCGAAATTGAATTCCACTAACCCGTTTTGGGGGCCATAGAGCACGACTGCTTCCGTTGTTCATCAGTTGTCGGTCAAGATTGCAAAGTTTATTATCCGTCTGTTAGGAATAAACCCTCATTATTGAGGTAAGAAATAAATGATAACAGTATTAGCACTTACACTCTTTCGGATTTTCAGGGTTTTTTCGTTAAGTCAAAAATAAGTGAATCTTCTTTGGTTAAATCTCATTTCCTTTCGCGTTTCGTTCTGCGGCTCTTCGCACTTTCACCTCGGTCATCCTTGGATCGACTTCATCCTCCGTCCAGCCGTCATCGCCAGTAACGTCTTCCGTCCATCATCTCATCATTCTCATCATTACCAACCATGTTGTATCAATCCACCAACGGAAAGAAAACAGATAAGCATTGTGTGTTTGTGTTTGTCCTCATTAAAAAGGTATACGATCATATTATGTTGTCTAACTAAGGAAATACCTTTATTTATTAATTTGTTGCGTTGCCCTTCAGGCGTGAGTAAAGTGTACACCAAACCTATGGCCAGTTTCTCCTCTCATTTCATAAAATGTAGTCAGCTTGAATGGTTAAAGTCCGTTCGCTGTAGCTTTGTTGGTAAGTGATTAGCGCTTAATTTCAGAAATCACATACTTTTATAGTGTTGTCCTCTTCTAACATATATATCAACCTACCTAAAATATGTATTGGGTATGTCTAATCGCCTCGAGCAATAATCAGGTAAACAACACCATTAAGTATTGTTTGGTGACAATGGAATAATGAGCTCTGTTTTGTTCAAATGTAAACATTTAAATAAAAAGTCAGGGGTTCTAAACCATTTATTTTTTATAATTGATACATTATATTGATATCTCCTCATTATGTAGAAATTTTAAGTACCACTGACTTTCACAAATACCTATTGAACCATACAGTTTGCAAGTGGGAATCCCTAATCACTTACCAACAAAACTACAGCGAACGGACTTTAGAAATATTTTGTTTCAGTTATTTATAACTATATGTTAGCAGAGTCGAGTGGTTTAAAATTAAATATTCAGTTGCCTTATTTTCTTTCTATTGATTCAAGATTTTGTCCCTAAACGTTTCTTTTCCTTTTCCTTTGGTCCGTCTAATTATATCTAGATATCCCTAGCCGAGTATGATCTTTTCTTTTGTTTCTTTTATTTAATGCCTTCGGACCTTATTTGGTATCCCGTATCCACACCCGAGATTAATTAACGTGGCAAGTATTTACTGAAGCTGTTTTCACATTCAACAAAAGCACGAATGCCATTGCAAGATACTATGAAATGAATTCTTCGCATTCAAAAATCAATGAACTAACTAATTCACTGAACGAACTCCTAATTGAAAGTAAATTTCTATTGGTTACTATAAGCAATAAATAAATATTATTTTGACAATCTTACTTCTTTAAGGGGTGCTAAAGGGTGCGTTCAATAAGTCCCCTTCTCCCACGATCACACATAAATTTTATATTCCGTGCAATTGTACTCACATATGCTTCTCGATATTTTGGTTAATTATATGAGGAGTAAATGAACGTTCGTCGTTCCCTAATCTTTACCATTTTAATAGGGTACGACATTCTATAACATTGGAGAGCAAATCGCTGTTATCTGGGTTATTGCTTCTCTTTATAAGGGACAGTGGCCAGCAAGATTCTCTCCGACATTTTGGTAACGGTTGGCGCTTTGAGCATAATAAGAACGTGGTCAATTATTGACTTATTTTAATATTTGTAGATACCCTTGTGCATGATTATCTATGAGAGGTACATATTCCAATTGCATTAAAATTGGTTGAAAAAAACTATAATTCGTAAACTTTAGTAGCCATACGCCCATACCTCTATAATTGAACTTGAAGTAGATATAAGTGTATGTTTATGGATAAATAACTTGGAAAAAGTATTAGTGAGTGTTATGATTAAAGTGGGCTTTATGAACGAGACTCGTAGGCGGACGTTGTAGACCAACCACTTCATTGACATTTTGAATAAAGTGGGCATTATGAACATAGTGGGCAAAATCAGATGGCCGTTCTGAACAAGGTGGGCGCTTTGAACATTAGTCGAAGAAGAACAAAGTGGACGTTTAAACCAAGCTTAAAAGTGGGAGTTATGAACAAAGTGATCGTGGTGAACAATGTATGATGGTGGGCGTTATGAACAAAACAAGGTCCGTATGGAGTCAAGTGGGCATTGTGACTAGATACTATGAGACATGATGTAGATAAATTATGGCACTGACCTAATAGTGACGTGAAAAAGGACATTATTGCACACTGCAAATACAGTCAGAATAGACGTTATTTCACTCGTGTCAATATAACTTTTTTTTAAAATCGGCCAGAAAGTAGTACTTTCCGGATTATTTTTAGGCTAGAAAATGTCATTTTGACGGACTGAGCCGGAAAGTTATTTTTACTTTACCGGACTCATTTTTACTTTCCGGCCTAGAATGGTCAATTGTTCTCCCCGTTTCTGACCGATTTAAAAAAAAATATTGTACGTAATACGTCCCAAAAGTGCTTTTACTGGACTCGCAGGCTTGCAGGACTCGCCTGCGGCTCGTCCTGTAACTTGCCTACTTGTCCAGTAAAAGGTCACTTTCGGGACTTGTTACGTAAACTACTATTTAATACAACTGCAAAATAAATAGAAACAATGTAATAGAACAATCTATAATTTAAATAGTAAACACCTTCGGTTCCTTCGAAGTGTACATTAACAGGATCAAAATTTCAAATTTAAAGAAATTATGACAAAACTTAGCCATTCATTGTGTTAACGTTAACGAAGTTCAGTTTACAATACATTTAGTTTTATTGTTCATAGTTCACAATAATGAATCAGTGCTACGTTACCTCGAAAACGGGGAATGCTACCAATTTGTCCTTAAACTTCTAGTGAAAGCGTTTTAGGTCATATTTAACTATTTAAGAGCGAATACATTAATTAAATTACTATTAAACTGTAACGACTCCGTTTCATGAATATATGTTAATATCCTGTGTAGGTAGCATAACGGGATGCGATCAAGGAGAATACTAAATTTATGTAAAAGAAGAAGCCTTTGTTGTTCTTTACCTATTGTTGCTATCCTGCCTTTGTTATTTTTAAGCAGCAATCTAGGTCAAAGGCACTAAAATCTGTTACGTAAATAGACACACTTCTAACTGTAAGATATTTTATTGCATAAAAGGAAGAAAATCGATACCTTTTCATAACATTAAGGACCTATTCTATATAGCATTACTAATTAAATTCAGTCTCAGAAAATGAGAGACGTCGAAACCTCGAAACACATTTATTAATTACAAACCCGTGATTTTATTTGAAGAGAAAAACACTCAAAATATATTACCTTCTCTAATGATCATACAAATTAAAATCCTGATCCTACAAGAGTTTTACTAATTGTCCTGTTCCCGTTGAACACAAAGAGGTAAAATTATAAGTACCTACGTCATACCCACTACTTACGTTCCTCGTACTTTTATTGCACATTTGTATTAATCAGAGTATTATATACAAATAAAGACGTAACAGACACACCGTGAAGTACGAACGTTTCAGCGATGTTTTATGATTAAAGTAGGAACCGCTTCTGAACAGACAAACGACAAGTAACCGGAAACAATCCTTTCAAAGTTCCACACAACTCAACAGGACGTCAACACGGTTACAATAGGGGAACTATGCGAGAATATTATATAAGAGAAGGTAATAACAAGAAAACCTATAGTGGAAACAATAGTTCTCACATGAAGGAACGTTTTAGTTAGCTACATTTTGTAAGTATATTATAATATATAAACGTCGCGTCGCACAATTTCTTAATGTATCTGGAAACATCGCATCTGTTACTACATGAGAAATAATATTATAGAAAATTAACAGGAAATATATCCTGGAATTCTCAAGTGAAGGTAAAAAGCCTTTTAGAAGAGATAAGTTTGTTAAAACGTAAAGTTTAAGTGGAAAAGCACGACAGTATGCACATTGTACGGAAATAGAATCTTAAATTAAGTTTACCTGCACTAAAGTATAAACGGCTACATGTTCTTCTGATAGATTAAAGATTCTTTCAGACATAACACGTCGCGTTATGTATAAATACAAATTTTCGTGTTATTAATGATTTGCCTGTAGATTCGTGAATTCACTATTTGAAAACGACAAGGACAACTTGGGTTAAATGATATAAGACATAATACACTCTTACCGACCTACAGACCAATATAGGACATCTTACAAAATCGAGAATTACGTACAAAACCAATGAGCGTAGAACACGGAAAGAATTTGAGGTAATAATTCTGGTGAAGTGTATTGATTTAAAAGAAATTCAGAAATATACTTAACTACTGCTATTTTGGGTTGACAGTGTAAAAAGTTGTGTATTTCTGTAACTTTACGGCCACCCCCTTTATATCGTCATTATGAAGAAGAACGAAAAGTTAGTTAGCAAAAATGTAGTGTTATGTTATGTATAGTGATTTTTAAGAATGATATTCAATTCAATTCAATTATATTCATTTGTCCTAAATAACAGATATTTTAAAAAAGAATGTTATTCTTACAACTTAACATTTACCCCAGATTTATAACATTTACATTTACATATTAAACCTAACCCTCTTCTCCTAACAGCATTCTTCTTCTCTCCCCTACCTCTTCCATCCAGCGTATTCCTTCCCCCTTCTCCCCTAGAATCTCTTTCCATTCTCTTTCCACTTCCCTCAACTCTTCACATTCTATTAACATGTGCGTAATACTCTCCCGTCCCGTTCTACATAACCTACATATTTTTTTATCATCTTCCCACCAATACTTATTTTCCCTTTCCTCGTTCCCGCATCTATATTTTGCCGCCATCCTCTTCTTCTTCTTGCTCAATACTCCCCTTAGATACTCCCACACTTCTTCTGCCATAATCTCCTCATAACTCCTATTATACCTTCCTTCCCTGATCTTGCTCCTTCATTCTTGCCTCTGCACATCTTTATCCATTTCTCCAATGTCTTCCCTTATGCTCACCCCCCATTCTCGTTCTCTTCCCCTTCTTACTCCCCCCCCCCTTAAGAATGATATTAATATTTAGGTATTTTCGCGGCTGCTGTATGTACTACTGGTTTCTCCCGAGAAACCAGCAGTACATTTTAAGAATGTATACACTGTGGCCCGAAATAAAGGAGTACATTTTTTAATCTGAAATAACTTTTTTGTTTTTAGGGCGATTTATTTTCTTTTTACAGGGTTAATACCTCAGCATGTCCCCAACATGAGTGCAAATTTTGATATAAATAAAATGTACAGGGTCGGACTTACAAATTTTTTTCTTTAATGGTGCATTTGTGATCGTTGCAAATGAAACATGTTTTAGCTAAATTTGAACTGATATGCTCTTTCGGTACGGTAAGTACCCAGAACACTTCCGTACAAACGAAATTCTCCGAAATTGTAGGATTTGCGAAATATCATTTTTTTATTGAAATAAGGAAATAATACATTTTATTAAATAACACAAATTATAACTAAGAAAATTAGCTACATAATTTATAACTTAAAGTAAAATATTATGAATGTGGCCACCATGATTGTTCACCACTTCTTGTAGGCTTCTGGGCCATAAATTGATGGCCCCATTTATTTGTACGCTGTTCAAAGTTGTTCCATACAAACTGCATTCGTTCGAAGAAATGGCAGGAAAGATGTAATTTAGTGCTAAGAAGCTTCCGTTTTAGTGAAGATATTAGAAAAACATTTAAATTTACATAAATATTAAAATTCGATATTTTTCTTTAGTTTATGGCTAATGCGCGTACTTAGTACCATTTAAATAAAAAAATGATATTTCGCAAATCCTACAATTTCGGAGAATTTCGTTTGTACGGAAGTGTTCTGGGTACTTACCTTACCGAAAGAGCATATCAGTTCAAATTTAGCTAAAACATGTTTCATTTGCAACGATCACAAATGCACCATTAAAGAAAAAAATTTGTAAGTCCGACCCTGTACATTTTACTTATACCAAAATTTGCACTCATATTGGGGACATGCTGAGGTATTAACCCTGTAAAAAGAAAATAAATCGCCCTAAAAACAAAAAAGTTATTTCAGATTAAAAAATGTACTCCTTTATTTCGGGCCACAGTGTATACTATCAAGAGTACAAATAAGTTTTGAGGGTTTTTTGTAACTCTGAAGGTTTACTCAGAGAAATTGGTACAATGTATTTTATTGGAAGTATTGCCCATCGTTAGCTACGGCAGCATACGGATTCGGCTATGCAAAAATTTCTCAACTCCAATCCAAGAATCGAGCCAATTTTTGGGTTCTTCGTAAGAAGTGAAGTGCTGTTCGGCTAGACAATATGAGTCATCGACCGGAACAAGTGACAGTCGGAAGGAGCAATATCTGGTGAATAGCCCCTCCAAAGTGTCCTTCACAACTTTTGCAACATGTGACCGAGCATTATTGTGCTGAAAGTTCACTTTATCATGTCTTTTGATATATGTACTGGGGGCGTTTGAGCTTCACTGCTCGATTCAATTATTGTTGGTAACGTTCCCCAGTTATTGTTGCGTTAGGCTGGAGTAGCTCATAGTAGATCACTCCAAACTGATGTAGCAGATGTACAGCATTAGTTTCTTGCCGTGAATATTCGCTATGCTGTTGAAATGAGGTGGGTGCATGGCCAGACTTACCCCACGATTTTCTACGCTTTGAGTTGTAGTAGTGGATTCATAGTTTTCGTCCCCCGTCACGATTCGATGCAAAAAACCCTTCCGATTTTGGCTTTGGAGCAGTTACTCGCGTGTGAAAAAACGGCGTTCAACATTTCTTGCATTGAGTTCATACGGTCCCTAATTTCCTTGTTTTTGCACCATACCCATGGCACTGAGGCAGTTTGAAATGGCTTTCCGGGCCAGCTGCTCTTGAGTTTGGCATGAATCTTGGTACAATAACGCCTCCAACTAACCATTTTAAAACTTTACTGGGCTCCCTTCGCGTTCTTTGCCGCTGGTGTTAAAATCATCACTTTTAAGACGTCGGAACCAGTATTCACATGTTTTATTGATGGAACATGTTCTCCATATGCTTTACACAGCAATCGATGTCCATCAGTTGCACTTTTCTTCAACTTAAAACAAAAAATCGACGCTCTCACCAAACCTACCACATGTCCAAGATGGAGCTTTAATGGGTAACATTTCCTCGTCACCTTGTGACAACAAACTCTGGAAAAATGACACTCCATTGCTGTTCTACAACTCCAATAACAGTATCTGTTTGAGATGATACCTCCTTAATTTGCAAGCAAAATGGAAAAACACCACTTAAGTGGCAAAGTGCGATGTAAATTGATAACATGCCGATCAAAATAATCAACAATTTACAATTCAAACGGTCGAAGTGGACCATAACATACTCTTGCACAATATCCTGATCTTTCGCGGGAAAAATGAACTTTTTTTCTTCTTGTTGTTTGTAAGCTATTTCCACACGAAATAACAAATTAATATCAATACATTTATTAATCTGCTTTATATTACCTCTTATTTACCACATAAACACCTATGTATTATTTTGCCACTCATAAGAAAACAATAATAAAAATAAACGAGTAATGTAATGTAATGTAATAACTAAAAACAATGAATTAACTAATTAATTAATTAATTTAAATATCAAAGCGTTTTTCGTGGAGAATAAAAATTTACACCTATTTCCATAGAAACGTCAGTAGATCATGTTTCCACAAAAATAGGTACCTACAGCCAAGAGATTGTAGCTTGGCCTCTGTCCTCGAAGTGCATACCACAAATGACTAAAAATAGACTGTACACTGATGTAAGAAAATGGATGGTAGAGAAATGCGCGACGACGACTTCATAAGAAGAAGGGGGAAGTTAAGTGGCGCCCACACCACCCTATTGGTTAATGCTTTATTGGAGGAGAATTTGAATTTAAATAAAAGAATGGTAAAATAGAGAGACTGGGAGATATTTTCTGAACACTTGTACTAGTATTTTATTGCGAATATAGTTGACCATTGTAAAGACGATTATGAAGAACCTCATCTACTCAAAGAAGAACAACGAATTAATAATGGGAAACATTTGATCCAAAACGGTTAATTTACAGACACACGAACGCATACTGTTCGGCGCATTAAAGCAAACAACCGAATATTTTGGAAATTTAAGAATGTATTTTAAATCGTAGTGTTGAACAAATATACGATTGGAATGTGACAGAGAGCATACGTGAAGTGAACACTGGCCAGAGAAAAGGATTTTGTTAAGAAAGACTGTTTAATCGACAATGCCATAGTTACGCAATTGATAATTATAATCAAGAGAGTATGAGAAAAAAAATAAGTTTTTAATGTGACAATTCTAGCTCTGATTTCTCAACGCGTTTCATTGTAATCGTTCTATCTTTTTACTTGTATTTCTGAAATAAACAGTTAAAAACAATAGGTTATGGGTCCAGTGCACAGTGAAAGCAAACAATTTTCTAGTTAGTGTTAATTATTTAGAGACGAAAAGGTGTTTCCGTTTTGTAGCGTTAGCCGAAGTGCAAAAGGACAAAACAAGATGGAGTCAGAATTTTCAAGAATAATTAAACTAAAAGGAGTTGAAAATTGGGGTGTTTGGAAATTTCAAGTAGAAGTGCTGATGTCCAATAAGGACATGATAACGGTCGTCGAAGGTACGTTCGCGAAACCGGGTTTAATCGCAACAGGCGCGACGGCACCACAGCAAACAGAAAACGATGCAAAGCTCAATGAATGGAAAAAACTGGACGGTTCAGCTAGAAGAATAATTGTCACTACGGTAAGCGAAAATGTACTTATTCACATAATGAATTGCAGAACAGCAAAGGAAATGTGGGATAAACTGCATGAAATTTACGAAAGTAAAAATGAAACAAGTAAACACATGTTACAAAAGCAATGGTTTACTGTAGGCAAGGAAACCGTAGATGACATGGCAACACACTTATCCAAATTAAAGGATCTTGCTCACAGATTGAATTTACTAGGTGACAACATTCCCGATAGTATGATCATGACAAAAATATTAATGACACTACCTCCTTGTTATCAATACTTTGTAACGGCTTGGGAATCAGCTAGTGATGATCAAAGAACGTTAACCAATCTAACCTCAAGGTTAATCACCGAAGAAGCTAGAGTAAACATTCAAGTTCAAGAAAGCACTAACGTCCTTGTAGCAAAAGGTTTTCAGGGAAGCAAAAGAAAACCAGGAAAATGCTTTAAATGTGGCAAAGTAGGGCATTGGAAACGTGATTGTAGAAGCAAAGGCAAGGTAAATGAAGAAAAAAGAACTGATGACAAGAAAAGCAACGAAAAGAAAGTGGTGCTAATTGGAATGGCTTTGGAAGCCGCAGAGCACGACTTGCTAGACAATGTGTGGTATCTTGATTCAGGTGCAAGCCAGCACATGTCAGGCAAAAGGGAATGGTTTGAAAATTACAAAGAATTAACTTCGCCGATTAAAGTAAAAATAGGAGATGGGAAAACAATTCCGGCCATTGGAAAAGGAGACATAGAAGTCGAAGCCTACGATGGAACCAAATGGAGAAGTTGTTGTATTCAACATGTGCTGTATGTGCCAGATCTGAAGTATAATTTGTATTCAGTAACGTCGGCAATGGACAGAGGACTTAAGTTGAAATCGGACCGTGAAACCTGCAGTCTAGTGAAGAACGGAAGCATTGTTGCAGTGGGAGAACGGAAAGGAAACTTATATGAAATGAAATTTACAACAAAATCTCTGGAAGCAACTAGTGAAGAAAAGGCAAACGTCGGTGAAACTAAGAACAGCTTACAGTTGTGGCACGAGAGGTTAGCTCACCAAAACGTCGCACATGTGAAGAAGTTAATTAAAGAATTTGGAGTGGAAGTGGACAGCAATGAAGATTTTTTTTGTGAGTCATGCACTTTAGGAAAAATGCATCGACAGCCATTTCCAACAAGTCAGACACAAACCGAAGAGCCTGGTGATCTAATTCATTCAGATCTTTGTGGTTACATGGATCCGACATCGTACGGAGGGGCAAAATATTTCTTACTCTTTAAAGATGATTATTCGCACTACAGAACGGTCTATTTTTTGAGTAGCAAAACAGAAGTAGCTTCAAGTTTTAACGATTTCCTGACAAAAGCAAAGAACCAGTTAGGAAAACAAATCAGAAGATTGAGAACAGATAATGGTCTCGAATTTGTTAACGCTCAGATGAAAGAAATAGTCACGAAACATGGAATAGAGCATGAAAGAAGTGTTCCATACACGCCGGAGCAAAATGGCTCAGCAGAACGAGATAACAGAACCTTAGTGGAAGCAGCAAGAACAATGTTAATCTCAAAGGGAATCGACAAACGATTATGGGCTGAAGCTCTTAATGCAGTAGTGTACACACTAAATCGAACTGGAACGAGCAGTGAACCAAGAAAGACGCCTTACGAAAAATGGTTCAACAGAAAAGCAAGTATCGTGAACCTAAAGGTTTTTGGCACAAAAGTGTTCGTTCACATTCCGAAGATAAAAAGAAAGAAATGGGACAATAAGGCAAAAGCAGGAATTTTGGTTGGCTATGGAGAAAACACCAAAGGTTATCGGATATGGTTTGAGCAAGAAAACAGGGTCGAAATACACCGAGACGTGGTATTCGCTCCTGAAGAAGTGGGGATAATTAAAATCGGCAAATTACCAGAAAAGGAAACTTCAACTGAAGCAAAGGTGAACATCGAAGAATTGCCAGAAGAACAAGTCGAACCAGAAAATTTAAACGAACAGGAAAATCCATTTTAACTCGAAGAACAAGCAGCAAATGAAAATCAAGACGAAGAAGAACCTCAGGTAATCAGAAGAAACTATGAACTACGAAATCGTACAACAATCCAACCGCCACGAAGACATGCAGACTTTGTCGAAATCGATGAATTACTAGTGGCACAGTGCCAAGAACCAGAGACATTCAATGAAGCAATTCAAAGTCAAGAAGCTGAAAAGTGGAAAGCAGCAATGGAAGAAGAAATGGATTCCTTAAAGAAAAACCAAACATGGGAAATTATTGAAAAGCCAAACAATCTTCAAGTGCTAAAGAACAAATGGGTTTATAAAATCAAAAGAACAGCAAATGGTGCAACGGAAAAGTTCAAAGCCAGATTGGTGGTGAAGGGTTTCTCACAAACACAAGGTGTGGACTACACAGAAACTTTCAGTCCGGTTGTAAAATATTCATCGGAAGCAATGGTTTCAAGGCCAGATATTGCGTACGCAGTCAACTCAGTGAGCCAATACGCTGAATCACCAAGGAAAGAACATTGGAGTGCGGTGAAAAGAATTTAAAATACGTTAAAGGAACTGTTAATCACGGTATTGTGTTTAAAGCTAATCAAAGTTTAAAAGTTACAGCTTATAGCGATGCCGATTTTGCGGGGGATAAAGCTACAAGAAGGTCAACAACGGGATTCATAGTAATGTTTGGTGAGACGCCAATCACGTGGAGTGCTCGCAAACAAAGATCGGTAGCATTGTCCACCACAGAATCTGAATATGTAGCTGCATGCGAAACAGTTAAAGAATTAGTGTGGATAAAAAGGTTAATTAAGGATTTAGGAGTTAATGTTTTAGAAAGACCTCTATTGTTAATAGACAATCAAAGTGCTATACGATTAATTAAAAATCCGGAATTTCATAAGCGTACTAAGCACGTTGATGTTAAGTATCATTTTGTACGCGAATTGTTCGGAAAGAAAAATTTTGATTTAGAATATGTATCGTCAGAAGAACAGTTAGCAGATATTTGTACCAAACCGTTGGCCAAGACCAGGTTTGAATATTTAAGAAATAAGCTTGTAATTGAATTAACCATTTAATTCAATATAATTATTGAGTGTCGTTTAAAAGTGGGAGTGTTAAGAAAGACTGTTTAATCGACAATGCCATAGTTACGCAATTGATAATTATAATCAAGAGAGTATGAGAAAAAAATAAGTTTTTAATGTGACAATTCTAGCTCTGATTTCTCAACGCGTTTCATTGTAATCGTTCTATCTTTTTACTTGTATTTCTGAAATAAACAGTTAAAAACAATAGATTTAAAGGGTGCAGATATTCTCAAAATTTAACGTGTAAACGACAGAACTATGTGTAATAAGCGGTCAGCTTTGGTCCCAAGAAGAAGGGAGTAAAGTAGGTCGATGCTCCTAGCTATTAGATTGTAGGATCGAGTAACAGGTCTAACCGTCCAACCGCGATTTCAAATAGTGCAAGTTTTAAAACTTTATATTTGTGAAAATCAGTTTTTATAGAGATAGATAACGGTGTGAATGTCTTATATGCACTTATCTGTAGATGAGTAGCAATCCAATAGTAAAACTGGAACAGACATGAATTAAATTAACAACTTATGGCATTGCGCTGTAAATGATATAAAGGTTACCACTAAAATTAATTGTAAATCTAAGAATCAAGCCGTTTTCTATTAATCCTAGTATTAAATTTGCTACGTTATGATATAAAACATCGCCCCATGGATTAAATTATTAGTATTGCCAACTTTTGGAAATATATTACATCGTCATTATCTATAATGTATATCATCGTAAGATGGGGCTTTTAACAATATAATAATGACATAATGTCAAAACGCGTTGGGTTCTATTTAAAATAAACATAAAATAAACGAGTGGAATTAATTGTTATTATTATAATTACTCATTTATAATATATTTACGACAGGTAAGTACCACCTGGGCAATTTTTAATCTGTATTAAATTCGTTAAATTACATGGTCTAACTATTTAGATCCCCCCCTCACAAAACTGGCTCAGCCCGAAATAAAAACATTAGATCGCTTTAGACGTATTCGTATATCCTCATTTCAAGGCTATACAGTCTAAACAGTTATTGCACCCATAAGGTGAATCAATCGTCGTTGACCTGAAGAAAACTACCGGCTCTTAGGGAAAATTAACAAACACACAATTCAGTGATTTATATAATTCTCTCTTAGGTACGTCCCCAGAATATTCCTTTACTTAGAAAAACATCTCTGTAAACATCTTAAAACAAGTCATAATTTCAAATTCTAACGCAATAAAAGCATTTATTGCTGTTTTATCTTACATTATACCGCAACCTCCAACAAATGAATATAAACTTCAATTAAACTTAGAAGCGAAAATGTTAACATCGAGAAATTGAGAATTTTACACTAGGTTTGGTGTTCGGTAATGGAGAAGTTTCATGATGTTAATAATACTATATTTAACCAATTAACATTAAAATATAGATCAAAACTAACATACCAGTACAAAAATTTTTAAAATCCGTCAATAAATGACTGAGAAATAAGTTATTAAAGTTTACGTATTTAGCGCGGAACGACAGTAGTGTGACGTCATTTTACCTAATCGAGTTAATTAGAGGGAATACATTATTTGTATTGTAGGAGGATTTTTTAGCATCAGTCATCTTGTAATAAACAAAACACGCATGATAGGCGCAATTGAGTGCACCCCAATAACCGTACACGTAATTACTAAGCGAATACGAACAGGTAAAGTGACGTCACACGCTGAATCAAGATACAAAATTATTCTTCACTTTAAAGGCTCGTAACTTTTTCATTTGTAGAGATATTTTAATGATTCTTTCACATTTTTGTTTCATTTTACTTATATTTTCATAATTAATTTATAGCAAAAAATGGGAAACTTCTCCATTCGATTGAACATGGTGTTGTAGCAACTAACAGCAATTAAAATGAAATGCGTTAAATGTAAAACAATGAATTTTCACGAGAAAACTTGTCGAACTGTTTTTCTGCATGAAATAAAATTAAATTAATGTTTAAATCTGTTTAGAATTAGTGAAATGTACGTTATATCCGTTTCCAGGGAAAGTTAGAAGCCCCGACTTAAAGGATATTTTACTTACTCTGACACAAATCTGTTACGTGGTTTTCCAATAAATAATAACTTAATTAGTGTGGATTATTTAAATTCGTACACACGTATTATTGATACATAGTATGAATGATTAATAATGGTTACGTAGCCGAAATCCTTATGTTGGTAAGTAGTTTATGCAAATAATAAGAAGGTTTGATAACTACAACTCACTTCCATTTCAATTTTTAACCGTTCAAATGTGGAGAAACACTCACACAAATCACAAAGGCTATAACGTAAGTAGATGACCGACACTTGCCCACCCCACACTTTTTTCTGACGTCACAAGCCCCGCCCATTATCCGCCCACGTAGGCGGGGTTATTTGACCTTGGGAATGTCCAAGACCACGTGGACGGTCTTGAGATTTAACCTTGAGGTTTTCCAAGGGCACGCAGGCCACCTAGAGTTTTGGCCTTGAGGTTAGACCTTGAAGATAACCTCGGACCATCATTGAGAATTTGAACTGACCTTGAGAATGGCCTTGGAGGTGTCCTTGGGCGTGAGTTTTACCTTGAGGATGGCCCTTGGAGTTGACATTGTCGGCCATTTTGTCCGTTTTGTGGCGGTATTTTTGAAATTATGAGCCATTGTTGTTATTTTTGTGGTAATTTTGAATTTGTTTAGCCATTTTGTGGCGGTAAATTTGATTTGTTCGTTTTAATTACGGAATATGAGATTTGATTAAATGAATAACATGCTGCAGGGTCCTTTTAGATAAGGTCAGCAATTTGAGATTTGTTTGTTTAAATAAGATGCATGAGATTTGCTTAAATAAGATGCTGTTAGCGTAATTATGTATGAGGGTTTTTAATTACATACGCAATTAGAAATTTGATTAAATAAATAAGATACTGTACTGTCCTTTTAGATACTGAGATTAATTTCTGTAATGTTCTATCAGCAAAAAATGAGTGATTCATTTCGAAAATTTTATGTAACTTACGTGTATAATAATTTAGAGAACAGTTATATGGAAATGTTCAATTTCGTAATAACGATATAATTTGGGTTGCCTAAGGGTAGGAATTATTTATAGCAAGGTCAGTTCAAATTCTCAATGACGGCCGCGAGGTCATCCTGAAGGTCAAACCTCAAAGTCAAAACCCAAGATCGCCCATGTGGCCTTGTGCATTCCCAAGGTCAATAACCCCGCCCATGTGGGCGGATAGTGGGCGGGGCTTGTGCCGTCAAAAAAAATGGTGGGGGCAAGTCTCGGTCTTCTACTAATGTATCGCATGTTGGAAGAAGCCCTCTCCTGGTATCATTTGATCGCTACCCACAGTACATCTACTGAAAATGCCTAACCCTATAGGTAGGTAGGTGGATCTATTTGTTACAATTAACGTGTTATCTCAGTACGTTTTTCTAGTTTGAGCTTTGGTTTATTAATTATCGAGTTTCTTTTGTTTTTCAAGAAAATGTCATACTTGCCCTAATTATGTGCGAATTTCATAAAGAAATGTATCATGTATCAGAAAGATTATAATTAGATGTTCTTAAATTTTAAGATTTTTCTTGAACTAAAAAAATTAAAGTTTGTGCTAAATCTTGTCTACTAAACTGATCATGTTTCTGAAAATCTAGAAGTGGCTTTATTTTCACCTTAAAGCTGTTTTTGCACTCAACTGTATACAACTGTGCTTCGGTCGTTTTTTGACAACTTTCCCCGGCTTAATTGTTGAAAACTGGTTATACATTTATAACCTAAAGTATTATTCGGCACTGACGACTAGTTTCTATCATTTTTCGGGTAGCGTACGAATACCGGGTCGAAGGAACTGGTTCTCTTTTCAGGCGATCCGCAAATCGTTCCAAATTTTTACCTCTTCCAGAACGGACATGTAAACCTAATTGGAACAAGTAGTAGTCAAAGCGAGCAACATCTGGAGAATGCAGGGAGTGGGGTAGGATTTCCCATTTCAACGTTTCCAAAGTATATCTTGACCACTTTCGCAACATGGGCTCGCGAATTATCAAATAGCGAATGAAAAGGTGTAATTAATCTTTCACTCTTAAATGAAATAAATAAGGCATGTAAAATTGTATACAATTCCATAATTCTTGGCTACTTGTAATGAAAGAACAACACACTATCATTATCTTTTTTCTTCTTTTTCGACGTTTCTCCCTTCATGGGTTTGTCGTTTTCAGCTTCCATACGTCTTTATCTCCAGTCATTTCCCTTCCTGTAACATCAACTACAAAACTACTTTGCGAGGTCACAATTAAATACAAGACAAACATACCTACTTGCTTCTCGTCTGGATATCGACATTTCAATAGCAGTGAGCCCCGGCGGTTGGGGGGAGGGGGCAGTTCGCTTATACAAGATACTTCAGAAACAACAATAAATCATAAAAGGAAGTTGAATATTAAACTCAAGAAACGACAAATAATAACGTCTACCTGCAATATAAAGGTGGACCACGAGAAATAGGGGAGAAATAGGGGAGGGACACTGGGTTGACGGCCCTGAGTTCGTAATGGAATGTCGTTTCAGTCACAATGGAGCAATGGTCGCTACAACACGTAAAAAGTGTGGGAGAACTTCAAAAGCAGAGTGGAAGAGTGTATCGATAATCAAGGTAAATAGTATCGGACACTATTTTCAAAAAATAACTTTACTGGTTTTACTATACTTTTATGTTAATGAAATTTAATGGCGTACATTTTACTTAATTTTTCTGTTAATAAATAATTTTTTACTTCAACATTTACCGAGTACTTTTAAAACCACCCTCTCTCTTGTGGTCATCTTGTATAAGGAATAAAACTAAAACATTATTATTATTATTCAAAGAAGTAATGAAAAACCTTTGAAATTTTTGAAGAAACGTTCATGGGATTTATGAAATTCATTCCGAAAGACAAATACTTCGTTGGCCATTTCTCTTTAAAAATGATCCCGGAAAGTGCAGTAACAACACGACCGACGCTACGGTTTCACACGTCATTGAGTCTAAGACAACTTTTCGGGCAGAAAAGTAACCGCAAAGTTTAATCTCAAGACCGTCGGAAGTAAATTAACCGACTGGATTTTGCAATTTAACCGCTTATTCTTATTCCAAAAAGTCGAATTCATTTGATCAACTTGAAATTAAAAATCTGGCGCACATTATCCACTGCGGAAATAATGTACAGGATGCTCCATTTAAACTCAAGAAAACGTTTTGTGTTAGACCTGTGCTACGTAAAACGATACAAATGTATGACCTAGTCAAAAAAGAAGTGAACATTTTAATAAAATCAAATCCCTTTTGGTTACTGTTTGGTTAACTACTGAAGGTTTAGCTAATTTTTCGCTAAAAGGACAATAACTTGGTAGTAGCTAAGTATGGAATACTATATCTTTCACTCAACGGTAGTGGTCCCAAAAAATACTACATTCGGATATCCAGTCCTCTATGGAGTGCTATTTAAAAAATTAGAATTATACGGTCCTTAGTCTCGCATCACCCTGTATAATACTGAAATGATTAACTTATATGTATTGGGTACACATTACTTGAGTATTGTGAAGTGAAATCTAATCTACAGTTCTAAATTTAATTGGCAACCTCTCTTAAGGTTCCAACTTTGTGTAGACATGAACCATTCTTCCGTAAATAAAACTATTTCATCACATAAATGAAAGTATGTAATTTTTTTTAGATAAATGGCTGGCAACGTCATTAATGATAACGTCACCCGCTTCACCATCAAAATATCCTTTTAGTTACACAACTGAATATTTTAATTAAAATGTAATGGCCTAAATCCATATATTTTGGATATACATATACAGACATTTATGTGTATATAATAAAATAATGCTTTACACAACATGAAACCAAAGGTACTAAAGCTATCCCTTCAACGCGAGTTTCTCGATCCGTCTTCCATCAAACAAAACCGCACAGACGGGCATTGTTTAATCTACCCTATATTTGTATTTTATATAACTACGGATCTGGAAAGTGCTTCTCTCGAAAATCTATAGTTGATATAATGTCGGCTTTATTCACGCTAAATTGTTTAAACTGATAACTGCACCCACGTTTTTAACTTAGTTGTATCGTTGAGTGATATACTTTTCACTCAACGGTTGTATTCAGTCCCGTAAAAGAGATAATTGTTAATTGTTATGTTAACTGTTAACTCAAAGCACATTTCCTTTTAGTTACATAAATGGTTTATTAAATTATCCTTAATTGTTTCGTCCAAAATTCGTTTTAAGAATTTTTATTCAAATTACAATGTGACTTTAATAAATGTTTTAAACTTAATGACATTGATATAATGATAAAAGTATTTGTTACCATCTGCAATTCCTAGTTTGCCATTTATATATTAATACCGTTGAGGGATTAACCCCTAAATTGGTTGTCGCAGGATTATGAAAACAAAACGCACGGCTAACTAACCTAATAGCTAGGTTTACGGAACTCGTTAGCATTGTTTCCTATAATTAGGGCAAAATTCCGACTTATAGAAGTTACATAAAGCTAGTACAATGTTAGTAGACATAGAATATAATATTCTTCAGAAGCTGTATGAAATTACTACTTTGTTACTGGACTAATTCCAATTAAGAAGTGGAAGGAAAAAGTCGCTTGTGACAATCATTATAATAAGATATTATTAAAGATTTTCGGCGTTCCAAACTTATATAAGAGTACATTTTTTGCGATCCCTTCCTTACATTTCATCCATTAGTGTGGAAATTGCTTTAGCCCGGTCGCGGTCGTTTGGAAATGTTAGTGACATCACGCTGACGTGAAAAGCTCGTTTTTTTCCAAATACGTCGTGCTGGTAGTGTTTCGGGAATATTTGCGAAGTGACTTTATTGTTTATTAAAATATTCATCCTTGCCGTCAATGCTCAAACCAGTTTGTGAAGCTCGTACCTCTGAATCCAGTGTGCAGAATGGTTTCCACATCTTCTTCAGTAAACGAAAATGCTTAAGTACTAGAAGTACATTATTGCAAAAAAGGCATTAGATAATCTTGGGTAGACTTTTTTTTGAGATAAGAACTTATGTCCTTTCAACTAAAACGTTCTCCTTTTCAGTTAACTGCTCGTTCAAAGCTTGGATTATTTACTAAAAGTTAGCATATTGATTTCTTTTGGTACTACAAATAACTTCAGTAATTCAAAATATTCAGGACCTATACTATTTAAAAGTATTGTTTTTGAAGAGTTTTTGTCTGTTACTAACACTTTCATGGCAAGAAAATTGTCGAATCTTTCTTTATATTGTTGGAAGTTTTCTTTACTTTTGTCAAAATTATCCAATTTACTTACGTTTTGTTGAATGATGTTGATTTTGCAATTTGTTACATCATGGTTAGAAAGATTTTCTACTGTTGTTGTAGAAGCTGTAGGGACTGTTTTGCGTTCATTTTTGAAGGTTATGTAGGTAGATATGCCCAGTGAACTCTACATATAACTGGAAGGATAACGGTTACTGCAAAATGCTTTCGTAACTTGTCCTCGACTGTTAGACAAGCACCGCTGCTGCGTAGTGGATTCCTATTTCTTTCTAACGTATTTGTATAAACGTGCGAAGGCGTGGTTAATATTTAAATATTTAATAATGAGAAATAAACACAAAATATTAAAAATTTCACTCTTGTATATATAATTATCGTACACTTGTTATAATTGTGAATTTAAAAATTAATCGTGAAATAAGTGTCTTAACCAAATATTATTTTTAATATCCATAAGAGAAATGTAGTAAGATAAGGATAGCCTTCCCCCTACTAACGTCCATCTTGCTCTAACAGAACGGGTCAATTTTTATATTCGACGTTATCCTTCCAGTTATATATAGAGTTCACTGGATATGCCAGGTGTTGGCCAAAACATAAGAATACAAAAGTGTTCAAAACTAAGAATTGGTACCTGAATGGTATGTTTTCTCCGGCCAAAAGTCTACTGTAAGAAAGAACATGAAGAATTAAATGTTGAATTAGAATTTGCAAAAATCATATTGCCATGATTTTAAAAAATTGCGTTATAAACAAGTGTAGAATCTTGACCTTTTCATTAGTACTGCTACTGGAGGTACAAAGTAAACAGTGAATTTAATGAATTTCAACTTATAGAATTTAAATAATAAGAATGAAAGGTATACCGATCAAATAATAATAAGAATCAAAGAAAATAACAATAAAAAATTAGTTCGAAAACATTAACGGGAATTTTTAAGGTCAAAGTAAATGCTCAAAAAACCCCCATTAGAGGCTAAACAAAAACCAAGCCTGTCATAAAAGTTACTGTGCACATTTGCAAGTTGTCTGTTTATGATACACATTCTTCCCTAATCTTGTTCTTCAAAAAATGTTTTTTGCAAGTTGTCTGTAATACTGCTACATTGTTCCCTAATCTTGTTCTTAAAAATTAACCCAGTAAAATCGGAAAATTTGGATGAAATAATGGTTACAGCTTTGAAAATTTGGGAACAGGCTTGTTTTGTGTTCCCTTTGAATTGTTCAAAAGTCTCCATCCGTACCCCCCCCCCCTCTCCGCCGAGAGAAATGGGGGGCGAAAAGTGTCAAAAAACAGGTTTTCGTAAATAACTGAAAAAGTATCAATTTTATCAAAAACAAAAACGTTAAGAAAGTTGTAGCTGACAAAATTCCCCACACTGTTTATTTTTGTCTCTACGACCAATAGGAGCCGAGATAGATTTTTTTTTAATGTCGACTGTTTTGCGGTGAAACGGTAACACGTGTGCGCATCGCGCGTATTTCGTTTATATCTCGAGAATGGCCATGCGTATCGCAAACTGCTTCAAATAAAAGTTGTAGAGAATTTAATTACAAATAATTTTCTTTTTTAAACATTTCCGTAGGATTAATATTGACAGAGATATAATCATTTAAACCTTTTTCCAAGATACAATCGCTGCTCGTTTTGCATAATAAAATCAATAATAAGTGGAAAACTATTGATTCTACGTACTTAGTTTATATAATGAAAGTTGTAGAGAATTAAATTTTGAATCTATATGTATACACAAAATATCATTTTGGTCATCTTTATAAGGCGATGGAGGAAAAAATAATGAAAAATCCTCATTTGAAGCGTTTCTTTGCAAATAACTATGTTTTGACTGCTTGTAGATAGTAGAGTATCGTATAGTTTTTTAAAGATAATTAATGTACCTGTAAAATGAGCGGCCGCAGAAGTTCGTACGATAAATAGTTCGCTAGTTACGACTGTTTGAAGGTATACTCAAAAATTAACCTTTTATTAAGAATCCCGATTTCCCCTAAAAAATGGCGGTAAAATTTTTGTTAAAAATTGGTTTTATCCTATTTTCAGTACTTTATATATGTATATACAAAGGTAATACAATGGGTACAATAAATCGTTCGCAAGTTGCACTTTATTGAAAAAGTACATCTTTGAAATATCTTCGTTTCCATTTATTATACGACAAACTTTTATATAAACTAATTTAAAGCTTACAAAATTTTCAATAAAAAACACTTTGTCGCGTATGTTTTTCTGTAAACAGCGACGAGAAGCTGACGATTGAAGATGCAGGTAATGTTTAATTTTTACAGAAATTGTAGCTACTTTTGAGACGAAGAAAAGGTAGTATAAAAAATTGTTTTGACTTTTCCAAGTATCAGAAGTTATTCTCTGATCATTTCTGAAAACCTGTTTTTTGGACACTTTTTCGCCCCTCATTTCTCTCGGAGGGGGGGGGGGTACGGATAGGGACTTTTGAACACTTCAAAGGGAGCACAAAACAACGATTATTTCATCCAAATCGTTAAATTTCGTCTCATTTTACTGGGCTAAATGTCCATGCTTGCATTTCTCGCTCCGTAAATCTTCGATTGCAAGTGACCCCACAGAAAAGAATCATTTGGTTTCTTTCTTACAGTAGAATTTTGATCGGAGAAATCATACCATTCAGGTAGCATTTTTTGTTTTGAACACTTTTGCACTTTTATGTTTTGGCCCTAAAACAATTAGGGGGGCAGGAAATTGCACAGACAAGATTTTACATTTAAATTCTATTACCGAGCGACCGGATCAACACCCGGTCCTGCAAGTTTTAGATTCATTTTCAAATTCACATTAAACACACATTTCGAATGGAAATTCATGAGCCGTTTACTTTGTCCCCCGCATGCACGTTTACAGATGTCGATTCTTTTGGTGAAATCTTCGGTGACATTTCGCCATAATTGGGGCTCTATCTAGGCAATTTCGTGCCGAATGTTGTCTTTCAAGGCTTTAATTCAATTCTATCTTTGAGTTGTCCAGAAAATAGTTCAAAAGGTCAAATTACTTCAGAATGTCGTCAGATTATTTTTTATCGAGAGTTTTGTTTGCAATACATTCATTGTTTCCTTAGCTGTGTGGCACCGTCTTGTTGAAACACATATCGTCAATATCCATATCATCAATAATAATAGACCAAAAAACGTTAACATGTCACGCTATCGCAATCCGTTGACGATTAGCACATTTCCAGCTGCATTTTCGGAGACCAGACCAAAATGCGCACCAATACGAGAGGAATGTGAAGACTTCTCAATTTATTGCCGTGGATTTTTCAATTCCCAAATGCAACAATTTATTTGTGTACGTTACCCATTCAAATGGAATGGAGTTTCGTCTGAGAGGAAGATTTTTTCAGAAAAACCATCCAGTTCTTGTTGGATTAAATTAACTAATTGTCGATGTTTCTGATGGTCTTTTGGCACCAACTGAACTTTCCAAGGGTTTAGAGCCAAATCCTTACAATTCACCGTGTGGTGGTTGCAGATAGGCCCAATTGCTGTGAACGCAGCTCAATTGACAAATTTTGATCTTCTTCAATGCAGCAGCGATATTTTGAGTTGAACAGCCGGCCGGGACGAGCGTGCACTGGTGTATTTAGGTCTTTACCGACCCAGTGGACTCAATGTTTTTAATTCGCTTTCTTATACCGGCCTCTGTTGGACGATTATAACGACCAACATATTCATTTTCACGGATCTGCCATTTTCGTAGTGGATTTTAATTATCTTTATACGGTTTTCGAGCGAATCTGGACTCAATTTAATAAATTGTAAACCGCGTACTTTACATCTGTCAAAAGAGACGCATCGAACTGACGGCTCTCAGAACAAAACACTACTGAAAAAGAAACTCGAACTTGAAAGACCTGTTATACAATTTATTAAGTTTTGACATAAAATTAGGTTTTGAAAGCTTTATACTACACTTTCAATTGTACTCATTTCAAAAGTTGGAATTATGTTGATTTTTATAGAAGGGATAATTCCAATACGCAAAAGTTTGATGTAAACACAATCACAAAAATGTTTATTTTATCCGCTTATTAATATCACTCCTCGTCGCCAATTTATTATGTCCTTGTTTAGAATAAAACGCTCTCTATTGATTCCCCTGAACGAACTTTTATTTTATAAAAGAAAATGTTAAGAACAATGACATAACCAATTCTGTACTTTTTCCGATAGTTACATTTATAATAATAGTATTGTTTACTTTCGGGTTTGTGGGAATAAAAGTGTTTTCACTAGTGGCGATATTGAAAATTGAATTAACCTCGGATGAATTTTATTCGAAAGCTCAAATTGTATGCAAAACCTTGTGTATTGCTTTCAGTTCAATACCATGGTGCGCTTTAACTTAAACCCATTTAAATCAACGACTCTCATCACCAAAGGCTTAATTATTTCGCTGTTAAATCACAAACCACAAATCGTAAAAAATATTAATAAGTGACAGAAAATTGAACAATGGCTACATGGTCATTGAATAGGGTAAGCACCACTAGACTTATTATATTCCATAACTTTTCCAGTTGTCTATACACCTACATAAAATTATACACAATGAAAGGTCACTGTAATAATAATTATTATGCTTCGCCTAAATTTCTGTTAAATACTGGAATTAAGAATCAATTCCATTAAGTATTTACTTTAACATGTACCGATGCAATTGTATTTGCTATTGAACAAATGTTGAGTGTCGTAAATGCATTTTCCTTGTGCTGCAATAACTATTTTACAATTGCTTTGGAAACGCAATTCCTTGAAAGCATTCATTAGAAGCTTCCCATATAGAAACAAAATTGTTCTGGGTAACAAGGTAATTTATTTACGTTACTAACGTTCAAGCTGCCTCTCGCATTTTCTATTTCAACGTAGGTAGTTAATTTTGTTATAATATGTAAAGATCGTTTTTTCCCGATGTTAATATGTAATTAAAGATAATATTCTTCTAGGCTTATTATTATTCACAAATTATTATCAAGGTTTGTAATAACAATTGTGTACTTACCTGTCCACTATAGTTCACAGTTCAATCTTCCATAGTTCAGTTACGATCGATCAATACACGTACTACTTACGTAAAGTATGAATTAATATTCTGTAAAATTTACTTTGTGGAACAAAACAGTAGGTACACCATTGATATTTTAAATACTTTGTTCAATTTCAACTTAATTTAGTGGTATTTAACGTCGTGTTTAGAAAACGTCCATTTGTGACGCATTCCTATGCAATGCTATTTAAGGCAGTGAAAATTTCAATTTATAATTACATACATAATATCAACGGATTGAAAACTAAAACAATTTGTATCAATCAGATATTTTGAACAATACAGCGGAAATCGCTGTTTAAGGTAAAAGTAGAAATAATACTTAGCATATATTGAACGGTGAAGGACACCCCCCCCCCCCCGCCACAACCCTTATGAATGGAATCGATGGAAAATAGACTGTGGCCGTTGAAATGAAGCACAAACCTAGGACGCCTTTCAATGTCATTGATGATGATAGTCTTGCTGTCGAAATGCGTCAGACATTGTACACATTTATGTGGTCCTTTCGTAGTTTTTAGGTTTTTGCTTCAATTCGATAGTTCTATGGATTGAGGTTAAAAAAAGTGGGAATTTTTATGAAACTTCGTAGATACTTTGCGGTACCCAAAGCAAGGGAAGGGTTTTATTTAATAATGTGTAATTTACTATCGTACTTTACACAATCTCTAATTCGGCATGACGCAGGTGGTTTATGTCTTTTTAAGGTATTATATCCCAAGAAATCTGCAATTCATGTTGGATAATTCTATCCAAGATGCTACACACGCGTTAAATATTCATAGAGATTCTGGCAACGGAGGGGTGACCATTCTCTTGCTGGAAAAATGAATTTTCTAGCTGCTGTAAGGATAGAACATAATATGGTGTGTCACTTCTTCAATATACATCTGCACAGCCATAGTTCCTCGCATGAACACAAATAAGATACTACTCCCATAAGCAAGAGAAGACTTTGTATGCCTTTTTAAAACACATACAGATTGTCGGTTTCAGTTACAAATTACCGTATCTTGCTTGAGCACGCATCTTCCCCACGCACAACTTTACTAAGAATGGATCGTCAACTGTGACGTCACGTCCTGGCCTCTACTACAGGAGGTCTTGCATTACCTTTCCAGTTGCGTATAGCGTACAGTTCAATGTTCTACACTAACTTCCTACACCTACCAAATCTATAATTTGGGTCCATGTGCAGGTTGTTCTATACACTTGTATTAAAAATAAACACTGCAGACCTTGTATTCCCTATAGAGTAGAGGTTACCAGACCATTTTTTTCATTTTAAAACATTTAATCATTTTAGATGCTTCGACAAGGATAAAATCTTAGCCATTACAATTATGTTTCTGAGATGCCGACAGACCCCCAAAATATTGAGGGAAAATTTTGACAAGATCAGTCAAAATGACACTAATATCACAGAACGTTTGTCTCAACTAGGTAGACGTATGGAATATACGCACATTGTTCGGTGTGTACTTAGGACCAAAAAAGAAAGATATCAGGAAACAGTTTTGGAAATATTTAAAGTATTTATCAAAGAAAATGTAGATTTCAAGGACAAAATTTCGCAAATTGTTGGTCTTTTTACAAACTAGTGAGCTTTTGCGAAATTGTAAATCCACAGAATATAAGCTCTTGTCATCTACAATTTTCTTAATTTCTCCGACATTTTAGGGTGCAGGATCTCAATCTTTATTTCATTACCTAACCACCGAATATTTCACTCCGCATTATCTCACTTCTCGGTATCCCACATCTCAGTACTTCACAACACTTTAATAAAAATTGTTTTGCTTTATATTCCATTATATGTATACCTACTACCACCACCTTACTATACCAAAATGTACACAGAGCGGTGTAGCCTAATATCTCATAGGATTTCAAATTGAAACCCAAAAGAGTACCCTTTGATTCCCTTTTGATGTTCCACTTAAGGCTTATATTTTAATACCAAACACTGTTCTGCTGAAGGATACAATGTATTAGAATAAAGTATTTAACAACGTGATACAAATGAAAATTGAACTCTACTCCAATTAACAGTGAAACTTCTTCAAAAGTAGAATCAGAAACGACAATTGCAAGAGTTCAATCAATTTCAAACAAATAAATAAGGTACGTAACGAGAACGCGAATTATGCACAGTATAAAAGAACAGATCCCGAAAATAATCTCAGTTTCATTATTTAAGTAAGTACATACCTACCTATATCGGTAGATAACAAACACTTCGTTTCGATTTGTTGTTTGTAATCAATCAGAGGAAGTCTTCCCTTTAATTGGAAAAGTTGAATTTGAATCGGATTTGTCCAAAGGGGATTTAATTTAATTCCGCAAAGTTTTATTATTAGCCAAAACGACTTTAAAACGAATCTTTATGAAAATTGCGAATGAAATTATCTCACCTTTCACATACGCCGTTCTGGGAGCGGTTATGAATGTTTCGTTTTAAGAATTGTAATAGAAAAGAATCGTGTGGTAAGCGTACATAAATTATTTTCAATTGTCTAATACGAATACGAAAAAAAATTCTTTGTGGGGCTTCAGGAAATAATGGAAAAATGATTTACGATCGAAATTTTATGTATATTTAGAACAACTTCAATATGATTTAGATAATGGTATGAATTTGCGTGCTTATAAACTGTTATCAACGTGACATTTGTAAGCACCGTGACGTCATAGACGTAACAGGCGCCGTGTTGACAATGGTTTGCATGCTTTGTAGGTAACAACTGTATCAATAGTTATCTTATAAATAAAGCATTATACACCTTTTTTGTTAATATTTATTACAAAGTAATGTTATTATCATGAATATCTTTCTATCAATAGGCATTATAATGTAGGTACTTCACATCTATGAGCAAACGAACCTTATAGATTTTTAATCATTTCGGTCACATAAATTAAAATTTCGACATATTAGGTGTTTTCTTTTTGCATCGCCACAGGGTTAGGTAAAGTTACAATCATCACGTGATTAAAGTGCCTTGCGTCATATAGACATTTCTGCCTCAGGTTAATATAAAACTTAAATAAAGCTTTTAAAACGAATAGGGTTATTGAGAACTAAGTCAAATTATTTTTATAAAACGAATGGTGTGTTATTGACAGAGCTGACTTAGGTCTACCACAACATGCAAAAAGAAAACACCTCTTGTGTTTGTTTCTCTAATTGTGTAAATCTCGACAAAAATTATGGAGTACCAAAGACCAGTACCAATGCTCTTTGGTAGTACTTAACGGTGGGTCAATTACTGTTTTTTGTGGAACACAAGTATCAAAACTAATTAATAATGACCCAGACAATGGAGTTTTAATATTTTCTTTAAATAGCACATGTACAAAGTAATGGGCTTTGTTCGTTACTTTGGCCACTGTGTTGAAGCTGTCTTTCAGTCAATCTTATTATTATAAACTATTACCACAGAATAAAAGACGATCAGAAGCGACACTCCCCGTCGGCACCTTTGAAGTTATGTTGCCGGTGCAAGGCGGGCTCGTCGGGGCAACCACGCCCATTTTAGTAAAACTTCCTTGTCTGTTGCATTAGCAAGGCTAGTAAAAAGAGGAGTGGTTTGTAGTTTTTGGCATTATTATGTAAATTTGAAATCGTATAAAAAAATGTCATAAACGAAAAATATTTGCCATACATTTTCGCATTTGATAGGCCGTTCACCGTAAAACTAATTCCGATAGAATTCTCGCAATAAGAGTTCAAAGTAAAGGTAACCGTAACTCCGGCCGTTGACTGAACGAATAATATCGTTCAGTCAACGCTCCGGCATACTACCACATGCTACTCTCACGTTGACTTAATTTTTAATTCGCCGTTCTATGCCTACTTAAAATCAATAATGCAGAAAAAAGCAGTATTTAGTAGCATGTAATTTACAAATAGATACAGGTACTTATATAATTATTAATATTTTGATAATATATGCGCACTTTTACAAATTTAATACCTTAATAAGCTTGAAATTTTTAAAATGCGATCCTTTTATACCTCGGTTAGCGTACATACGTTGATTAATTTTTGTATCGAGTATCGTTTAATTAGTAAAAATAGTAATCGATTCTCAGTAATCGATGTTTTGTTGTTCGATACCCATCCCTAATTTTAACCGGTGTAGAACAAAATTTTATTTTGTAACTACCTTTTGTTATCCTTAGGAAATCCAAACAAACTAATATTTTTATCCGATTTCATGTTGTTACTGCAGTTAGGAGCAGCGCACCGTCCTCCACCTTTATTTGGTGCCATTTAAAATCTGTTTTAATAAATAATTAATGAATCACCAATTGATTGTTTTACGCTTATTACGTCTATTAAAAATCAGAATACCTTTTAAAATTTGCAACGCACCGAACACCGCTACATACGCTGTACTGACCCACTGACCGGTATTTATAATGGTATCAATGCGCTCGCTATAATTCCCCACTCAGAAGGCGGAGCGGTTGTTCGTGCGATAAGAAAATCGACAACACGGATTTAGCAGAGAGTCGCTTCTGATCGTCTTTTATTCTGTGCTATTACATTGACTAGGTTCTCTTTACAAACACTTCGCTAATAAATAAATTTCGCTAATAAAACATCATGTATTTAAAAATAAACCAACAATATACTACAAGTAAAACGAAAATAAATGAAAATGGAAATGGACCATGCTAGGTGTTGAGTTTCGCACTGCATAATAACGGAGAGTTGTAATCTATTGTTCACAAACAAAGAGAAAATATTAGGAATATTAACGAAACAAACACGTACAGTTAGACATAGACAGGCTTTTCTTAAAATCATTTAATATACTATGGATACTATAAAAAACCGTCTCACTAAATTTCCATCCCCTCAACACTTCCTCCAAAACCGTGACACGCGAGTGCTACTTAAATTTGACAATTCTTTAAACCTAAACCATTAGGCAATGCTGTGAAACCAATTCGATCAAGCGGTTTTGTGAATAATGCGTCGGTTGATGTTGTCGGTCATCTCGTTGAAGTGCTGCTTCAGTTCTAGAAGGAACATATGAATCGCACCAGCATCGTCGTCTACGATCAAACCATCGCATCGTCGACGTACAATACCACTATCAAGGTTATTCCGTCTTTACGTCATGTAAAGACACATTTGCTGCCTTAGGATCGAACTTGTTCATAACTTTAACAAATCCCTTGTTCCAACAACGTGCTTAACCCCATACAAGCTTTTTACCAATTTACACACCCTGGCTGTTCAGTCTTGGTATCCTTCGGGTTGTGTCATGAAGATCTCTCCTCCAACACACCGTAGAGAAACGCTGTCTTCACATCAAACAGTGTCATAACGCGCGACCGGATTGAACGTTTCGTCGTAATAAATTCCTTTCTTCTGTCGATGGCCTTTGACGACCAGACGAGCTTTATAACGCGAAACGTTACCACTCGCTTCAAGCTTAACCCGAAGAACCCAACGACAATCTATTACTTTAACGTTGTTTGGTTTCTCCACCAACACCAATGTCTTATTTTCATGCAACGATCACATGCTGCTTTCCACTTAGCACTTTCAGCCAAGTTCATCGCATCGTCGTACGACCCAGGTGTAATACCGTCATCGACCTTTTTTGCAACACTCACTTGATACAACGCATCATTTGTCGTATCAACTTCGAATTCGTTTGACTTGTACATTACCGGACGTTGACGCTGCCTCTCCGAGCTACGAGGCGCATAACGCGCATCGAGCACATTCGATATATCGAATTGTTCATGATCATCGACGTTGCATCCATCTTCATTTCCCTCCGTCGTCACTGTCTTCCTCCGCAACCAAATCCTCAACATATTTAGACATTTGAGAAGTCGGTTCTAGTCTGCATGGGCTTGTAGAGGATGTTACATAAACGACCAGGCGGCACACCACATACTTTGTGGGTGTCCCACACTTCCAGCATCCTCACCTCACTTGTGGGATGGCTTGAGTGACTTTGCGGGGTCGTAGAACTCTAGTCAGGGAGGTAGTACAAAGGGCAAAAAAGTGACATGTACGTACACGTGGACTATGTCCACCCTCCTATCGTAATCCAGAATCCAGAATGCAAACCTCATTTTGGTGAAATAGACAAATATTACATTTCTTGAAACCAGTAATCATGTTTTCAGAGTGATTATTCGCTTATGTAACAGATTCAGTAGATATGGGAATTTTTCCTTGCTCACAGTCTGTAACTTTTGTTTTGATTGTTTCCAAGTGTCTAAAATCGATCTCTATTTTTTCTTCTGCGCAACTAAAATGCAACATCTAGCGGCTGGAAAATATTTGTTGAGTTTTTGGAAGACAGCAAAAGGAAATAATATTTTCTTTAACTACTTTCAATACATCTGAGAAAAAGTAACTCAAGTGATTATCGCCCATAAATACCTACAACTAACCCCTGCAGAAAATAAAGTATTACAGAACCAATCTGCAAAAATAACTGAGTGTAACCAACCACTTTTACCAGAGAGTTTCCGACTTGTATACGACGTAATCTCTTCAGTCTCTAGACATCTGCCATTTTTATTAAAAAAGTGAAAATAACTTAAAAACCATAAACGGAAGATATTGACATGTGAGTATCAAGAGAACTGAAATTTCACGTAGAATCAAAAAATGCGATAAAAAATAGGGGTTGCCGTTTAAAATAACGAAGTTACTATAGCTGCTTCCGGCATTTACGGAAGTGCTGCCATTTTGTAAATATTTTACATCGATTCGGCTTTCAGAGTAACCTAGTACAGTCAATTTAAACACAAAAATATACAAACATTGCAAAAAATCCTATGTTAGGTTTGCTTTTTTCATGGTGTTAGGTTCGGTCCCAGTAGTAAATGCTCAATTTTGCAACTTCGAAAAACTTGTGGAAACTGGGGGGGGCACCAAAAACCGCGATTTTTTCGGACTTTTTTCAGTTTTAGCCTCGTAGATCAAAAACTATGAGTTGTAGTGCAAAGAATATGATTATCTTTTTTAAACTGGACTAAATTTTCTACCATTTGAGCCTAACCGGAAGTCTGTAAGTATAATAGTTTCCGAGATACAGCTCTTCAAAAATAGGCATTTTCCCTAAATTTGTTTTTAACGTATCATCCATGATTCGAGCCAGATATTGCCACAACGACGTGCCCTACGACCGTTGTCATGGAGGAAAAAATTGTAGGACATTTTATCACCTTTTATTTAAGCATAGATGCATTCCTGTAGGTCTAACAGTTCTCGAGAAAAAGACGGAAAACCGGAAAACGGTGAAATCGCTACGACTCCACATATATGTAATAGTATTAATATGATTAGAAGACATTTTCTGATTATTCTTATTTAGCCTAGCGAACGAACGCTCAAAAAGGGCTTGTAGACAGACTTTTTGATCCTAAAGATTTTATTTCTGGGATGTGTTTGGTGATGATTATACGAAAAGTAGCGTAACAAAATGTGCGGATTTGTTTGGTTTTCCGTTTACATCTCTTGAACAGGCCATCGTAGTGGGAAACGGCCAATTATAAAAAAAAGCTGATTAAATTTTCTACAAGTTTTCTTCTATGCGTTTTTTCTCTATCTCTATCCGTTGAAGAGATATTCGCTGTCAAGAATTGACATTTTCTTTTAAAATCGCTTTTACACGACGTTTTTCGGCAAATATTGTGTCCTACCTCCTAAAGTATTGGGTTTATAGCAAAAACTGCTGAAATAAAAGTTGTAGACCATAAAATTTCCTATAAAATACATATACCGTTTAATATTTTATCTCAAATAGATTAGATGTTATAGTTATTTAAAAAAAACGTTGAGTTCAAGATGGAATAGAGGGCACTAGAGACAACTAATTTTGTGGGAGGTTTAGAGCTAAATCTGATATGTGAGTATTAAATACAGGTTACCTGCATCCTTAGCCAAACAATTTCACTCTTATGCGCCACCATGTTTAATGGTCTCTAGTCTTTTCTAAATATATTTATGATAGGGTTAATGTTTGACGAAAAGAACAAAAGTATTTTCTCGAGGCAGCTTTTATTTTATAATTGGCCATTTCCCACTACGATCGTCTATTCAAGAGATACAAAGGCAAAACTTAACAAATCCGCAAATTTTGTTACGCTACGGAGTTAGCTCATACGGTAGGGCCGGGGACTTTTCGTATAATTATCACCAAACACCTCCAAACACATCTTAGAAATAAAATCATTAGGATCAAAAAGTCTGTCTACAAGCCCTTTTTGAGCGTTCGTTCGCTAGGCTAAATAAGAATAATCAGAAAATGTCTTCTAATCATACTAATGCTATTACATATATGTGGAGGATTTCACTGTTTTCCGGTTTTCCGTCATTTTCTCGAGAACTGTTAGGCCCACAGGAATGCATCTATGCTTAAATAAAAGGTGATAAAATGTCCTACAATTTTTTTCTCCATGACAAGAGTCGTGGGGCACGTCGTTATGGCAATATCTGGCTCGAAACATGGATGATACGTTGAAAAAAGATTTTGGCAAAAATTGCCTATTTTTGAAGAGCTGTATCTCGGAAACTATTATACTTGCAGACTTCCGGTTAGGCTCAAATTGTAGCAAATTTAGTCTAGTTTAAAAAAGATAATCGTATTCTTTGCACTATAATTCGTAGTTTTTGAGCTACGAGGCTAAAACTGAAAAAAGTCCGAAAAAATCGCGGTTTTTGGCGCCCCCCCCAGTTTCCACATGTTTTTCGAAGTTGCAAAATTGAGTATTTACTACTGGGACTGAACCTAACAACATAAAAAAGTCAAACCTAATATAGGATTTTTTGCAATGTTCATGTTTAAAATGACTGGACTAACCGCTAAGTTTAAATCTTCAAAAACGTACCTATGAAACTTTCCCAGGAATGTCTAACTAAAGCTCCCAAAAAAACACCCTGTATACGTAACGTTATTTTTTAATGGTGAATATAAAAATAACTACAAAATTTACACAACTTAGCCATGGCAAGTTCAAAAAGGCGTATAGGACACTAAGTAAATGTCCAAAAAAGATTAGATTAAATACTTTACTTGCTGCTGAAAAAAATTTTATAGCCCTTAAATTTAGGAGTGAATGTTTTAAAGGGTTATTGTGGAGAAAAGGTGGCCAGTTGTCACATCACGAGAAGGAAACTTTAATACTTAGGTATTGGAAAGAGAAAACACCGAGCACTAATTAAAAAAATCACACTGAGATCACTTACTGGAAAACCCTAACCCAGAATTATATCTTGACAGAATTACGAGACAACCTGTTACGAAATCTTTATTATTGTATTTATTAAGCTATTATTACTTCAAGTTATACAACCAGCTGTAAGCTTAATTTTCATTGTTGATGTATGGTGGGTGAACGACAGAGTGTACTACAACATAAATATTAGCTTAACCTCCAAGGCAACATATCAAGAGTCGTATAAATGAATCAGAACGTTACATTTTGAGAGTTAAAAATGTAAATTTCCATTTCAATTTCATACCTAGCTGCATTCGCCTTCGATAGTTTCAACGAATTGGAATGAAAAATAATGTGCAATTTATTATATATTACAGTTAAACCGTTGGTTAAACGTTTCTATATAACTTAAGAGAAATGTAAATACGTTTTGAACGTAAGTAAAGAGCGGTGTATTATTATGTATAATTAGTTTTCAAAATACGAAAGCCAATTACTATACAGTCACAAAAGCTTTACGGATTTTGTTTCTAAAGCTTTTCATCGTTGGCATTCATTACTTTAACTCTATTTAAACATTAAGTTATTACGTTGTAATAGTTAATCTTACCACAATAGCTTTTAGGAGAGGAAGCCTATAGAAGTTTTCCTGTTTGATATGTTTTTAATTACCTTTCAACCTTAGCAAACAAATTTCACCAAAATAACCAATTTGCAATCTCCCACAGGGATTGATGAGATTTTAAATAAAATTCATTTTTATTGCTTTGGATTTTACAAACATGTTTTTCAAAATATACATTTAACATTATTATTTTTAATTAGAAAAAAACTGTAGGTAGGTACAATATTTTCTATTTCCAATTAGGGCACAAAACTCATTAAGAAGGTTCAAAGTAGATTCGTTTATTTTGTATGTCTCGATCGTTTAACACATGCAGTTAATGCTTTGTAATTAACAGCCGTCTCGTATTGCAACGATACCAACTATTGTACACTATGTAATTTAATTTTAAAGTAACTAAACTCCCTAATTTATTTCAAAGTTAGTGGATAGGAAATTCAGTCATGCTTTCTAACGGACTCTCAAGTATTCATTACCACAAATACAAATTACAGTTGTTAAATAGAGTTTTACTAAAGAGGTAATACCTCTGATGCCTTTAAAAAATTTAAACAAACAATTCAGTTTATTTTAATAAAACAAAGTTGCCGCAATTTGTTTGTTATTTCAAAATGTGAAAAGTTTTTAATAATACGCGACGGTAAAGATAAGTTTTCTTTTTCACACGAAACTTTTTGTTGTTCTATAATAATTACAAATGTATTGTAGTTCTGACATCCAAACAATTCAAAACATGAACACTTTTCGTGTTAGAAATGTTTTCTTGTTAATTTTGTTTTCACATTAAAGTGTCGTATTTGTAATAAAATGATATAAATTTCGCACTGAATTTTACACTTTATGAAGTAGTTTTAGTTTATGGATGTGATTTCCTTTGTGGATATTTTAAATTTCTTCTCCCGATATTCTTCGTATAAGCAAATATCTACAATGATATTTTACAGACAGATGAATAATGGTGTTGGTTGTAAACGGTTTGAAAGTAATGCAGATTCCATTATGTATACGTCTAACTAAAAACATAAAGGAGTAAAAAAACCAATTTCGTGCTTCAACGGCGGTTTTTAGAATTCCATCTGTATGTTATAGGTTGCTACTGTTTTTAATTAGTATCGATGTTATTGGTAGGAATAAAATGAAATTGTCGATGAAATAATTCCTTACAAGGTTTGTGTGGTTACAAAATACTCAAGAAGCTGCATTCCAACTTATCGATATTCGTATAGCAAAGTTTAAAATTCTTATTTGATTCCTCCAACAGCCCTGAAATCAAGAGCGTGAAGGGATGGGAACGGCAGGAACGCTGATCTAACGTTGGCGATATATCTTATGGAAACTAAAAAATAACTCAGTCAGTAATTGAACCCTCTACCTCTTGTCACTCAATTCAGTTTAACCAAATACAAACGTAGGTCGCAAAAAGAAAGATAACCTTTAAATATCGTTAACAGTTACAGTTAACGAGGAAAATATAACCGACCCCATCAGTGTTGCCGAACATTTTGGATTATTCTTATCTTCCATCATAAAAGAAGATAAACAGAAACATTTTGGAGAAAAATTTATCCCATGTGGCACAACCCAACCAAATACACCTTTCAATTGTTTTCTCGCTCCACACACCGAGCAAGAAATTACAAAAACTATGTTGAAATTATCAAATACTGGATAGGGATAAACTGATTAAAAGCTGCTGTAATGAACTAGTTGGTGATTTGACAAAAATTATCAATCAGTGTCTCATCTCCGGAACCTTCCCTGATCTACTAAAAATTGCTAAGATCATACCTATCTATAAAATAAAATGGCAATGAAAAATTAATTGAAAACTATAGGCCCATATCTATTCTCAGTCATTTTTCTCAAGTATTTGAAGAGGCAATCTGTACTAGACTGACTGACTACTTAAAAAGATAAATTATTAAACAACAATCAATATGATTTCAGAGAAGGTCGTTCAACAGAGACAGCTCTAACAGACTGCCTACAACATATGTATGGAAAATGATAGACGTTGGTCAATGTGTAATCGGCTTACTGTTTAACCTAAAGAAGGCATTTGATACGCCAGATTTCAATATAATGTCAAAAAACTGTCTGCACTAGGCATAAGGGACACCCTCAATAAACTCATCATACCATATCTCTCAAACAGGTCCTTCTATGTAGATATAAACTATAAGTAGAAACTTCGAGACAGAAACTGGTGTACCCCAGGGCAGTATCGCCGGACCATTGATATTTTTAATTTACGTAAATGATCTTCCATGGGCAATTCATCAGGCCGAAGTGTTTATATATGCGGACGACACTACAACTATCGTATCTGATTTCAATATGGATTCTCTAAAAATAAAAACAAACATATGTAGTGTTAACATCTTTTAGTGACTGGTGTACGAAGAATGGTCTAATAGTTAATTACAAAAAAACGGTACTTCTGGAATTTGGTTCACCACTTAGAATGAAACGACTTGCAGATGTACGTTTCGACAACACAATCATTCTAGCTAGCAATAACTCAAAAATAACAATTGATGAACGCCTTACCTTCCATCAACACAATAAAATAGTTTGCAACAAACTAAACAGCAGCTTTTCGCCTTATGCCAACTGAAAAATTTTGTGGCGTGGAGGGTCTATTAAGTGTGTACTACGCGCTGGCGTACTCCGCAATCAGTTACTGTGTAATAGTTTGGCCGTCCTACTGTGGTTCCTGTGATAAAGATTTATCTAGCAGAGAAGAGACTATCAATTACTCTGGAAAGGAAGATGCAGTCGATGGTTTTGTCTTCCTTGTGCTAAGATTAGTAAGAGTGATGCTACTAAGATGAGAAAAGAGGGTTGGAAATGTGGAAAATTTTGTGGTGCTACAAAAAATTCGGTTATCATCCCAGATGATGATAATAATTTACCTGTCCCAGTTGCGATCCCTTGTCATAGTGATACAACAACTAAATACAATATTGTTATGAATTTATGCTTCTTGATATGAACGATGAACATAAGAAACTATATTCTGTTTGCACAAAGGAAGAAGCAGTGAACAGTTAACCTTCAAATAGAGTTATTCAATTTGAGCAACAATTAAAAATAAATAAACTTTCTTCGGTTAGCACATATTATCAAAATGTGCGAGGTCTATGTACCAAACTTTCTGTTCTTCAGCGGTCAATCGCGTTTACAGACTTTGATATTGTGTGTCTTACAGAAGCTTGGTTAAATGATAATGTCAATGATGGCGAACTTGGATTTAAAAAATATTTTGTGTATCGAAATGACAGAAATGTGGCATCGAGTTATAAAAGACGGTGTGGTGGCGTGCTAATAGCTATCCATAGCTGTCAAATCAAAAAAGTGATAAGGGCAGGCTGGGACCAACAAATTGTGTATGCCAGGGTGGATCAAGCGACGGCGGAGGCTATTGCAGCAAAGGGGCGAATAGGCGTGAGCCTGACTTCGTGTCGAACTAGGAAGATGGAAGATGTAGTGAGACAAGAAGATAGGGGTCAGGAAAGGGACACAAAGCCTTTGCCAGGCGACGTCCCAGACTGAGCTACAGGTAATACAAGAATAGGGAAAGAGCAGGGTAACGGGAGCGGCGGGGCTAACCACCACAAGGCTAGTCCCGTCACTCCCGCCAGGCAATTAATGAACTTCGGCCAAAATCAAGGGGGCGAACACCGACCCCCGGGCTTGGAACGGCCGCGATGAATACCGGATGGTGATGTCCGGCCGTGCCACTTAGCTTAGATAGAGAGAGGAAAGGGTTTTAGTGGGTAAACCTTACGTTGATGGGAGGGATCCCACACACCCCCCGCTATAGAGCCGAGCGGGGGAGCCTATAAAAGGTTTCCTATACCTCCATTTAAAGAAAAGCTATCCATAAAAAATTATCATCCTGTGTAAATGAATCTTACTAATTCGTGGAACGGGCAAGTGTGTTAGTATCTATCTAAATGTAGTGTATATTCCTCAAGCTCACTGCTTATGAGGAGTACTGCGATGTATTACACGAGCCCTTAGGAAACAAGAATTTTAAACAGATACAAATTTGGTGTGCCAGAATGTCAATGGGGTAGGTAATGATGATAGTGGAGACCTTCTTTCCACTACCGATCAACAGCTAACTACTTATCAAGTATGAACATTTTGAGCGCACGATTTTACCAATTCGTGACTCTATTTTTTGAAACTTTACGAAAATGTTCACAAGATACATATAGATGGCTCAAAAATTTCATAACTGTGCTTGATTGTTAAGATTAATGATGCAAAGATACCATTATGCATGAATATGGTGTACATACATGACGGATTAAACTCATCCTTCATAAAATCAAAATCAAAAAATAAAGAATGTTGCACAGTATTTTTTGATTTTAGGTATATTTCGATTTTTTGACAAAACTAAACTATTAATCCAACTAATTTTTATTTTAATTAGGAGATCCTTTTGAATTCAAGAATCGCTAGTTCGAGTTAGAAATGCTCCCCAAACAGGATCATCTTTTGTTGCATAGATTGGTGATACGCAGTCAGCATACTAAATATGTCACAAAAACGTATGAGAAACGTGGATAAAATTGACATTAGAAAATCCATAAAGTTTTTTCATGGGGGGAATGGAGGTTCTTGAGGATGCAGCCCCTTTCCATTTCGCTGTGAGTGTGGTTGACGGAATTTAAGCGGAGAGTAATACACATTCACAGAAATTATACACCATGCTCCGTATACGAGAAAGGCCACATCTTAAGATATTGTCAAAAAAAAGTGCTGGACCAAGACACGAAATAAAGTGCATGAGATCGAGATCGAGTTATTGTCAATACCGAGCGAAACTCATCTGAGACCAACATTCGGCCAAGGGTTCGAACCTGTTCAAGAGGGATCCAAAGGATTTCAACTAGCGATTCGTATCTATGGACGCGATGTGTATTTACTACTACAGACTAGCCAGTTAAAAAACAGTTCATCAAATGTGATGAACGAACCGACATCGTAAGGGACGTCGACGATTCGGGGGCAAAGGAGGGGGATGGTATTTTTTATTGAGATGCCAAAGGAGCTTTGCTGATCAATTATTTACAAAAGAGAAAAATTGTAATTGGACTATTCCACGCTTTTTGCAAACTTCAGCTAGCAATTCATTCATATAATTCTCGTGCCACATGGCTGAAATGAGGTTTCATGTCCATCCACATTCGCTCTACTGAACAGATTTAGCACTACGTGTTGCCTTTTATTATGAAAACTCAAAAGTTTCCTTACTGAGTAGAGATTTCGCTTCAATGAGGAGGCGACAGGGACGATCGACAGATATTTTGAAGAGCGCCCCGAAAGTTACTTCTGGAAGGGAATAAACCTTAAAAAACGTTGGACTAAATGCCAGGTTGCTATTATGATCATTTCCAATATGTTTCGTTTCTATCTATTCTCAAAGTAAATAACAAAGCAGTCAATTCCGATGGGAAAATACTGTCTATTTGTATATTTACATTTGTAAGCTTGAAAACGACCTCAAACGCAAAACAAAGTTTAGAAACGGGAAGGAATAATAATACAATCCATATAAATATTTAACGGAATGTGTCCTAAAATGCTAATCAATTTCAAAGAAAAAGTTAACAACCACACAAATCCTTTATGTAATATGCAAAGGATGACGGGTTGTGGAAACAAGGGATCGACCACAGTTAAACAAAAACGTAATTTTACAATTTATAGAATAATTCCATTGAATAATCTAAAATAGATGATTTATTTTCGAAAGGTAATTAAAACTTAATTACGGCGTTAAACTAAACACTGGAAATAACTGTTGTGTATGAATTTGAGTGTCACTGTGTATTGTGTAATGAATTTAACTAGATATTCGTTCATTACTATACATACACTATTATTTATCTCTTTTTTGCTAGAGGTATTTCAAATTAAAATATCCTTAACGTAGAGAGAGTGTCCTTCATAATTAGCGACAAAAACGAGATATTTACTACCCTCTATTTCAAATTGCAGACGTGGAACACGTTGGCTTACTGTCGGATCTGAAATTGTTTTACCATGTGAATAGCATGGCGAATAAAGATTTATGCAAAACAAATTACAGTACAATCGCTAACTTTCTTTGCAACACAGCTACTGTACGTACATCACTCTTTTTATGCAATTTAAATTTTTATATTGCATTTAAAAATGTAAGACGCTACATTTTTCTATGAAATAGTAATTTCGTTAGATAAAATCGTGCAAAGACCATTACACTTTGATAAAAAAAAACTAGTATGCCTAAGTTTAATAAGCGTATTTTAATTAAAACTGCTTCAAGATTGGTTTGCACACCACTTTGTAACTCAGTGAAGCAGACGAAAATTGTCTTTCCTAAAGGTGTTAATTATTTCCACCGTTCGGTACATTTACTTTGTTAAACTTCTAATGCAAGCTTATAGTAAAACGAAACTCTTTTAACGCCGAAAGTAATTTTGAAGTATGTTTTTTATTAGAGCGGACGGCCGTTATAATCTTTATTTTAATACATTTTTCAAGTAAAAAGATGTTAACTTTAATAAATGTCCATATAAATAATGCATCAGTAAGATGTTAAAGTAAAGCATGCGTGAATTTGTAATATGTCAACAAAGAAAAGCTACCGTTAAAGAGAACGTCATAAACATTTACACTTGAATCAGCGCTGTAAGAATATAACAAGTTCCGCTCAGACATGTTTTATGTATTATGGAAGAGTCCAGAGCTTTAAGAGTCTACAATGTCATGAAGTTAACACCAACAACATTCATGAACTACCACTGAATAGTGCATGAAGCAGGACCCTACTAATATTTTAAAACATTGTCCCAAGTGTATCTTGCCATTATTTTAGAAAATTATGTTTGTAGGATAAGCATCATTTTTGTTAAAGTTGAACTTTTTCTTTGATAAATTTTCTTTGTCGAGTAAAAAGTTTCCTTTTAAATTGTTACATGAGTATTTTTTAGATGCAATTTTTCTTATTTTATCTCTTACGCAGCGAAAGAAAGTTTTTTGTTTTATTGCTTTACAAAATATTCATTAAAGAGTTACTTTGATTAAACCACTTCAATAGAATATATAATAAGACGAAAAAATCAAAAAGTTACTGTGATTAAATATCGTTTTTATGCAACACAATTTAAACTTTATAAACTTTTCAATTAATATCAAATAATTTTTTTTAGAAACTCGTTTGATCACAGTTTCTTATAAAGAATTTAAATCGTATATTTTGCAAATAATTTTAAAATTCGCGCACATGACTGTACTCTCAAGAATACGATGATAAAAACGTGGAAGTGCGTTATTAAATTTTATAACTTATCTTAGAACCAATAAATTTTACCTAACTTTATAGAAATATATTTTATACCATATGTGCATATGAAAGGAAAGCATTTCTAGTCAAACCCTGTTATACTAACCGTGACAAATTTAATAAAACACCGCACTAATATTCCAGGAACACAGAAACGAGGCCATGATTAAAAACATCCATAATTGCGAACGGTAACCTCCCACAGTATTCGGAAAATGCTGGTAACCAAATCAAAAATACAACCAGAAAGTGCTACTCGAATATTAAAGGAAGTTGCAGGCAATGGCGCTATGGATGGAATCATAACTGCACTACGAAGAGCAAATAAACATAATACAAGACTACCTTAAAGATAGGTACTTACATAATAACACCGACTGATGGCAAAAATAGAAAAGTGACCTGCGGAGTACCACAAGGTTCCGCCCTGGGGCCCACGCTATGGAATGTCTTCTACGACCGCATTCTAAGAATCGAACTAGGAAAAGAAGTAATCAGCATGGCGTACGCGGACGACCTGGTGCTGGTGGTAACCGGCAGAGACGATAGGATACTAACGGCAAATATACAACATGCACTTCAAGAGGTCGTGAGGGAGTGACAGAAATGAGACTTAGTATAGCTGAAGAAAAAACAGAGATGGTGCTGCTGTACGGCGGGAGGAAGGTCACCAGCATACAAATCTCAAAAAACGGGATAACACTAAAAAGTTCTCCGTCGGCACGGTACATGGGGATACACGTCCGCATGATAATGCACATCAAAGGGACGGCCCGGAAGGTAAATGGAACACTCGGCGCTAACCAAATTAACACCAAATATCAACGGACCGAAAAGCAAAAAGAGACGACTGCTAGCGAACGTATTGATACCTACAACGCTCTATGGGGCACCAATGTGGGAGCGTGCAACGAAGTACAAATACTACGAAGGTTTACTGGAAAGTATAAAAAGAAAAATGGCGATAAGAATAATAGTGGAATACAGAACAATCCGAACGTAATCGGTGTTGGCAATTGCATCGGTATCGCCAATCAAACTCCAAATCGCTGAAAGAACGAGAGTATATCATAGAACCATGACGATAGTAGAAGCAAGAGAACGTATGTACCAAGAATGGCAGGAAGAATGGGAAAAGCAACGCCCGACTTGGACCCGCGTGTTCATCAGAGACGTTGTTAAATGGGCGAAACGCAAATGGGGTAATAACTTATGAACTAAGCCAGGTACTAACAGGGCACGGGAATTTTGGAACGTGCCTATGCAAATTTAAAAAACGCGCAGATGAAAGATGTGTGTACTACGGAGAGGCAGATACGCCGAGACACACTAAATTTAATGGCAATAGGTGGGCAAAGGAGAGACAAGAAGCCAAAAGAACCCGCGGAGAATAAGTGTCGGAAGAGAATATCGCAAGACTCCTCTTACGTACAGAAAAGGACCGGGAAAGGGTTACAAAGATGATGATAACAATTATGAAATCAAATGAGGACAGGTAAGAGGAGGAAGAGTACCCTCCTCTCGCGAAGAAATGAGTTCCATTCTCAAGTATGAAACATACCATTTACTATTCTCTCTGGCTCTTATGGGTTGAAATTTAAGATCAATAGAAGGAGGTATTTTTGGTAAAAGAGATCGGTTTTGATTGCCTGCGCTTCCTCACAATCGATTAATCCATTATTTTGAGAGTTTGTTAAATTCATTTAAGAAGAGCTATGCGGCTATATGGTCCTTGATCCCTACGAACCGTCTCTGAGAGGGAAGAGACGAGAAAGAAAAAAGTTTACTTCTGTACGCAAAGTCATCGAAAATGGTGGAGTTCCCCTGTTAAGGGGATGGATCAGCTTACTTGTCATGTCAGAGGATAAGACTACTGGAGTAGGCGCTATGAGTCTCAGGATGTTGTACTTAGTTTAGATTAGTTGGAGAACGAGGTAAATGATCAAACTGGCTGATACAAATGTAATCCTCCATGCAGTTTAGTGCTACCGTAAAGATGCGCTGTCAATCAGGGACAACTATGTCATTTTATTATCCCTTCCAAAAAGTAAAATGTGCTAAATTTATATGTAGTATTACAAAATGTGCATCAAATTTAGCAATGACAACATATTAACCGCATTTCCTGCTGCAAAACTTGATTTGATAGTAGATACGTATATCAAAAATGACATAAGCGATAAAATAAATACTCTTCTGAGTAGACTCGGAGAGATGCCTTTCAGTCATCAAGTTTTTGACGAGGTAGATATATTTATCGTAGGGTTGTAATCTAATGAAATTTTAATCCACAAAAAATTACCCCTATCAGAGAAATATGTATGCTGTAAACAACCTAGTAACTTGAGACACTCATGCAGCACAAGACCAGGTAGACCATGGTGTTTAACTGTCGCCATGCAAGAGAACACTTCAAAGGCAATTTGATGCGTTTCAGCGAAGGACCACCAAGAAAGAACTTGCGCTACCTTGTGGAGTATACTGGGTACTGTAAACTAAACAGGCGGATGCACCGTATGAGCTTGGTGGAATTACCATCAAATACAAAATGAAATACAGATGACGAGACAACGCCCCAAATACTTTGTGAGTATTTTGCGCTTGTCCAACTGATTAGACGGCTTGAGTGACATTGCGGGGACGAAAAACGAATAAGGAAGGTAGCTGAAAGCATGGTGTAAGGGCCCGGATATTGAGTCTTCATGCGCGTGAGCTGTCCATCCTCCTATAGTAATCCAAAATCCAAAACCACCAGCCCTGCATAAAATTTTGGGGCCTTGTTCTTTGATAAGACAATGTCTACAACAGAATTGAGTGCTCTTGATTTTATCTTAAAAAAGGGCTAGCCAAAGTCTACAAAACGCCACATTTTGGAAATCTATTCCATCGTGTGGTTTTACCCTTGCAGTATCAGTTATATTTTGTTTATACGTAAATTTGATTTTGGATGGCAAATGTACGAAAAGTATTTCGGTTTAGCAAAGCATTTGAGTAAAGGAAATGTCCAAGTTTTATCAAGTATTTTAAGTGCAGGTGGGGTATTGGGTATGATTATTTTTCGAATAGCAATAGCAGTAGAATTATCTTCAAAACGCTGTATTTTTAAAAAGATCTTCAATTAAATTACGATTTATGCAAACTGTAAACGAAACGTCAAAATTTACTTTTCATCGTTTACCCGCGAGTACATTTTGGCAGATTCGTCTTTTCCATAGAGTATATAATCTAAAGTCTTTTCACTGTAAAATATCAGTCATTGGATCAGAACGATGTAATAACCGAATTCTATTGGTTAATATTATATGAGTGAAATAATCAATGTAAAATTATTTTCCCTTATAAACTTAAAGATAAGGATATCGTCCTGTCTTTTCTTATAAAAAGTTTCACATTTGTCATGTAATATGTATTTTCTTGCTTCCTTGAAGCGTTTTTGTTAGTAATTCTTGTTTTCGTGACACAAATCAAAAATGTTCCTTTAAAAAGTTAATTTAGGGAGTAGGAAAACTGGTGAACTCGAAATAGGAGATACCAACGTGCTTTAGGTAAAACCAAAAAAAAAATATAAGTAGGTCTACAAATCGGGAATCGACTAAATAACAATTTAATAGGTTTTTAGGTAGAAAGTTGTTTCCTATTAACGGATTAATAATGGACTGCGGCGATCAATTACTGTTTCCTATAATTCATTATGATGTTGGGAAAGGTTATACGACGAACTAGAATGTATACAGACTAATTAACAACTTCCGAATGTTTAATAGCTTTTTTTAATTTGGACTCTAGCTGTGGATATCTTTCATACAAATGCTATACAAACTGCCGCCTTCTAATTGATTTCAGTTTAGTTAGAGTGGCTTGAATATATAAAATTGAAGCATTATACGTCAACTGCAAGTAAATTAATTTGGTGAAAATTTAACGTTGAAACAAGAGTTAAATTTTATCATATACCGGCGCTCATTGTTATTGGAAAACAACGTTAAACTTTTATAAATGTACACTGTAAAACTTTTATTTAAAGTGTCAAAACCATTTAAATGAAAATGAAAGTAAATGACGGGTTTTTTTATCATCGTTGAAAATTATTAGTGTAGATATGTAGACTAAGAACTCCATAATCTTGACGAGCTGGTACGATCATGAGTCAATTATTCCTAATTATCTTAATTTGAAAGTAATATACATCTTCACGGATGGGTCTAAAGCGATGCAAGAAACAGGCACCGGAATTGACTCCAAAGAACTGAACTTCCATATCAGCCAATCACTAGGCAAAATTCCGACTGTCTTTCAGGCAGAACTAGTAGGAAAGAGTGAAAGAGAAATTCTCATGCATGGTATAAAGAATAAGATTATCAGAATGTTTAGTACCAGCAGAGCCGCGCTGCAGGCACTAGAGGTAATTGCTAAATTACCTCAAGGTTGGTTTCCGAATGTCACCAATTATTACTATAGCAAGTGACGAACAGCAATACTCTCGAGCTCGTATGGGTTAAAGAGTATGCTGAAGCAAAAGGCAATGAGAAAGCGGATGAGATAACCCGATTGGGCTCAAAACAGTCGTTTTATGGTCCATACTCGGCTCTTTCAGTTACAGTATCAACCGTAAACAACTTAATAACTCAAGACACCCAAGCCCAGCACATGGCTAGGTGGAACTTGATGTTAGACTATCGCCATGCGAGAGACGCCTTCAGGGGACCATCTGCACAGGTCTGTCATGAAAGAACCTCTGCTACTACAAGTAAAACAAAGTAATAACAAAAAAAGAAGGGCGATCGAAGCTTCAAGCAATTGGACAAGGATTGTTGACAGGTACTCGTCGATGGGTCGTGGTTTGAATGGAATACTTAGTAAAATTCTTTGGGGGCCAGAAGTTGAATAGGTACAACTGATTTTCAAAGATTTCTGAAAAGTCTGCTCTGGCTTCACTAAGCATAGTGTAAATAAAATCCGCCAGGAATCCTAGATCACGTAAATAAGAAAGTATAAAGAAAGCAAGGAATATATGTATTTAAGATAACAGAGTTCATAACTCCATGTATAGTTTGAAGAAAACACTCTTCAAGATTCAAATCTTTTTGTGGTATAAATTAAGGGTGGGAACGTGTGGAAAACTTAACGAACATCAAACATCTGTAACTGTGGAAAATATTAAGCGGATTAATTAGTTGATTCGCATTCATCGACGGATTTATATAGAAGCAATGGCAAACGCAAATAATGTAACGAAATTTTACACCTACAATTTGGTGCATCAACTGAGGTGGGTGGGGTAGGATATATTTTGTAGTGTTGGAAACGACGTGCACACTACTACCGTCTTCGATTCTACCTACTACTTTCAACATTTTAGGCAAATGCGTCAATCTGTTCATCACCAGCTTGAAAGCATTATGAAGTAAAGAAAAACCAATTTCGCTGAAACCAAGAAAATTTGTAAATCGAAGTGAGGAAATAAATTAATGCTTCCTTCACATTTAAATCATCCATCAATAAACTTGAACAGCTTTAAATAAATTTTAGCCAGCAAGTATTGTAAGATTGGCAACGAAAGCAGCAAACACTACACACCTAATTTAGAAATTTAATTTAGTCTATAAGTATATGAAAATCTTCACTAAACGAAAAAAGTACTTACTCTATATACGATAATGTCAGTTATTAATGATACATGAGAGCCGAAAAAACCTTTTTGCGAAGTTTAATCAATTTACTTAATAAATAATAGCGTGTTTTCCTTATTGTAAGAGTGAAGTTGCGAAAATTTTGTATTAAACATAATGAACACGCAACGAATTCTAAATTTATTATTAAATTGAAGCTTAATTATTATAAATATAAATCTTTTCCCCATAAATGAAAAGTTAAATTTCAATCTGGTTTACAAATTGAAAGATGGCATAACTTAATTAATTCGACAATATCTTATTGTTTTAATATTTTGCCTTTCTAAATATTTCCGGAAAAGCTTTACGCCCTTTTATTAAATGGCGGTATTTTATTTAGTGTCGTATAAAAAGTGTGTTGGGAAGTTGAAGTATTGTGTTAAATTAAAGCAAGTGAAACAAATAAAATAAATAATCGTAAATTACAACTTACGACAATCTAAAACACAAGGCAGAAGTTTATAAAGTATCCTTTATTACTGCCAAAACAACGCTACTTACAACAAAACTCCTTAAGTTTCCGAGAACAAATCTTAACGATGTACTAACCAAGAGAAAGAAGAAACAAAGCAATCAAAAGAGAAAGTTAGCGTCGAGGGTAACCATACTGTTAATGGCCCTCCGGTTAAAAAGAACGATACTGCCCTCGCAGGACTTGAACCAAAAACCACATAATAGAGCCCCGCCTTGTATTTGTTGGTTTACTACATTTTTACAGTAGATATATCACAGTTACTATTATTTTATGATTATTACGTCAGGTAGATTCTCTCTAAAACTTTACGTCTTCTTGAACGTTTTATGAGCTGTTTACAGGAATCGGCTGACATAGTTAAACCACACATCGCTAATTCTAAAATATGAGCCTCTTAGAAACTAAGACAGTTTACAAACGAATACGAATTTGTTAAACTGAGAAACAAAAATTATATTTCACTCGATTTTAAGTCAACGTTAAGTAAAATTATTATATTATACTTCTAAAACTATAAGGGCTTACAAATGAAAATTTGCTTGTAATTAAAGCAGTCGAATATGCGAGAATAAAAAAATTTCTAAGATTGCGAAATTTGGATGCATCAAGTTGTATTTATTATAAAAGCTCTACAGATCTGATTTGAATAAAATACCAAATAGGTCTAAAAACGAAATAAAAATTCCATATCGTGGAGCATTGTGGATCTAGTCTTGGAGTCAATGTGGAGAACGGTTTTAGAACACACCATCTATTGGTAAGGATCTCTTAAAAGTTATGGCAAAATAAGTTTTCGCGAGTGTTCCAATAGATATTATAATTTATTATACAAGTTAAATTTAAGTTTAAATTAAAGTTTAAGTTAAGGTACCTTTAGGTAATTCTCTCACCATTCTGTTTCTTTTTTTCTTCCTTTTTTTTGTTGTTTCCATTTGTTATAGATACAAGTATACTAAATATTCTTATCCTAAACATTTTTTATTGTACCTTTATACAAAATATTTCATTTATGTTGTTCATTTTTGGACTCTTGTCTGTAGCAGTGGCGGTTTTAGAGGGGGGTAATTGGGTAATTACCCCCCCTAAGAAATTTTCGTTCGCTTATTAATTGTTATTCTTAAAAACTACCAACATTTCAAACAAACAAGTTAAGTTATGGTGAATCTAGTCGGTGATCTATGACGGTGAATTTTTCCAAAACAGCTGGACCGAGTCGTGGAAGAGACTGATACCCGATATTTTTTTTAAATTACCCCCCCTAAGCCAGTTGGCTGGAAACGCCATTGGTCTGTAGAACAATAAAGTGATTATTATTATTATTATTATAATCTTCACGAAACAAGCTCCCAACGCACATCCATGAAAATCAAGTTAGGCTGTCGAATAGTAGCTTTGATTGAATTTAAACAAATAAGGATTATGTATTGTGTTTTATACTTTTTTTGTTAGTTTTCGATTATCTAACTTTTCCTTTAAATATCTGAGTATCTAACCAATCCTTCCATTCTGTGAATGAGAAATTTTTTCGGTTGCTCCGTCAAGTCAACCCACTATAATTACAAAACTTTCATATCTTGTTACGTGTTGAACTAGGTTCGTGGCACAAATAATGAATGCAGCAAAGACTCAAGGTGGACAGCTTGGTCGTGAGTGACTCAAATAACTTAGACTTTAAAGCAAAATTTTTAGGTGTACAAAACCAATGGGCGCCACTATATTTACTTATCAATTGCTGAAGCTGTTCCAATTTAATATCAAAAATATAGACATTTCTAAAAGATTCAATAAATGAACACTGTTACGCCAAAGTACTCGTCAAATAGACTTATATTTCAAAATAAAAATTTAAACACATGTAATACTCAATTAAATAAACAAAACAGTTGATACAATATTTAAAAAAAAACAGCACTTTATTGCATAATTGTACAGGTGGTGGCGACGATGTTGGCGAAGTGATTGCCGCATTTCGCATGAAATCATAGTCACTGCAAAGTGGTAATTGCCCTCAAAATTCACTTCAAAGTAATCGTTACTCTATAGTGCGCAATTAAGTAACTGCTACTCTAGCAATGTCGACAGTGTGTGAATATGGGTGGTAAACATAACAACAACGTAAAAAGAAGGCTAATCGCAATTCTACGTCTAAAAGAACACATAGCAGCTACCAAAACTCTGAACCATATTACTCTGTGAATAAACTTCTACTGGGAGTGCAGAAAAAATGTACAACGTCTTCAACGTTAGAAGAAGTCTACATTAATCGCGCTATTATTTTGACCAACACCGACGCAATGTTTTTTTTTAGTGGCGGGTACTACACCCATCAAGTTTTCGTTACGTATCTGCCATGTGGTAAACACGTGTTTGCGTAAGGTCCAAACACGCGGTCGGAACGTGGTTATCACCACAAAAATGTTCCCCATTTTGGTCACGGCCACATGATAGAACCGTGGTAATGACGTGGCAGTAACTTGGTGATGATGATGTAGATGCTGTGATATAGCCCAGCGGCTGAATTTGCTTATTAGTCTAGTCAAATTAGACTTTTGGTGAAAAAGTGATGCTAACTTTACGGGACTTTTTCAGGGTTGTTTGGGAAGTTAAGGAGAGCTTAAATCCAAGTTTGCGTATACCCAGACCCCGTGGGATTTTTTTAAAGGGGGGGGGGGGGGAAGGTAAAAATTTTGATTTCGCTATAACTCGGCAGCAATTGATCGTACAGAAAAAATAAAAAAAGGGTTTTGTAGGTTTGTTGAAGCTCTACAAGATTCCTTGGGACGACTTTTCCCGAAAATTAATATTTAACGATTTATCGTAAAAAAACAGTAAAAAAAAGTAAACTTTTTTGGTCAACAAATAGAATTTGTTCATGTATGAGAAAGTTGTAGAACAAAATCACCGTGTCATATTTTTCGATCGGTTGAAAAATAAGGTCGAAGGGAGCGTCTGAAGAGGTGCTATCTATTCGCGCCCCTCCGGCACCGGTGCGGCGGCTCGACGCTGCGGCACGCGCTCGGATCTCGGCGCGTTTGTCGCTTATATCTCTGTACCAATGAACTGAAATGAAAAATAAACTTTTTTTTCGATTTTGTTCGTTTTTTCAAGCTTTACAACTTTCTCATACATGAACAAATTCTATTTGTTAACCAAAAAAGTTTACTTTTTTTACTGTTTTTTTACGATTTTTACTTTTAATTCCGATTCATTGGCACACAGATATAAGCGACAAACGCGTCGAGCCGCTCGCGCCGCGCCGGTTATGGAGGGGCGCGAATAGTTAGCACACCTTCAGACGCTCCCTTCGACCTTATTTTTCAACCGATCGAAAAATCTAACACGGTGATTTTGTTCTACAACTTTCTCATACATGAACAAATTCTATTTGTTGACCAAAAAAGTTTACTTTTTTGACTGTTTTTTTACGGTAAATCGTTAAATATTAATTTTCGGGAAAAGTCGTCGAAAGGAAACTTGTAGAGCTTCAACAAACCTACAAAACCCTTTTTTTATTTTTTCTGTACGATCAATTGCTGCCGAGTTATAGCGAAATCAAAATTTTTACCTTTCCCCCCCCCTTAAAAAAATCCCACGGGGTCTGGATATACGCAAACTTGGATTTAAGCTCTCCTTAACTTCCCAAACAACCCTGAAAAAGTCCCGTAAAGTTAGCATCACTTTTTCATAAACCCCCTTTTTTTGTCTAATTTGACTGGACTATATCGGCCCACAATTAGATGCCAGAACGACATCTTTGGGCAGTTCGGACTCACAAGGGAGTTGAATTGATAATAATAATAGGCGAAACTCACAGTCTCCTCTTAATACTTCTTTATTGATGTTTTTGTGTTTTTGAATGTTCAATTTTCCTATTATAAAAAAATGGCCCATCCGGCCTCTTATGAACACCCTTTTGGGGTACTGACATCCTCAATTCTGAATAATGTGGTAGTTCCACTATATTTTTATTATTCGACTTAAACTTAATAGCGCATACTTGCTTCTTCATCTTAGGTGACTTTATTACAGATATTATCCATTTACCTGTACTTATATGTTGTTATTTTAGTTATCATCTAATTGTAAAGATATGTATTGACGTTAATGAATTAATGTAAATTGCTTGATAATAGAAAAGAAACAGTCGCTTCCCGAAACATGTCACACTTTTAGCACTTATTTTGCCATCAATTCAAACTTCATCTTCTCATCAATAAGAAGTATTAAGGGAAGGCTATGAGTTTCGCCTATTATTATAGATACTACAATGCGCTGGCTAAATATTAAATTCATCCTCGTATTCACGGCAAGCAATCTTTATTCTATTCATTTCTGACGGATTTTGTGAAATAATTTCATAAGATAAGTAGAAATGTATAATAATACGTGTTGCTATGGTAGCATGTACTATATTATTCACGACTTTTACCATACATTTTTTTGCAAAAAGGAATTTAGTAACGAACTTTATAAACTTGAGCGTTTTAACATTTTAGTTATCGGATGCGGGCTTAGTAGGTACCTACTCTATATCTTCTAATTACAATGTAAATAAGGTAACTAATTTATTCAATTTATATCATTTAGAATGGATGAATGGGAATTGATTGACCCATTCAGCTCTTAGGCAACGATATAATTTAATCATCCGTGTATAACTTAACGTTTCGAAATGTACAATTAATAATCTCATGAGATCTCGTAACCTTATTACAGATAGATTAATACCTTACAGGAAATGACAATTTATTATACAGGCGTTATCTTTCAATTACATTAGGTTACAATTCTCTTATATCCATTGTACATTGTTATTTCAAAATATACATTACAAAATAGTATATTAAAGTATAAGTGGATAAACAGGTCTTTAAAACACGCGCGAGTTTTCAAGCACGACGGCGCAGCCGGAGTGCTTGAAATAGAGCAAGTGTTTTAAAGACCTGTTTATCCACAAACACTTTACGCTATTTTTTTACTGCTTCACTTTGAAATCTGGTATTAAAATGCAAATAAGAAGTAATAATGTGAAATGGTTGAATTCCTAATGTGAAATCAGTATACCTAATGAGAAAAACGGAAATTAATTTGCAATCTGTCATTTTATTTGACGTAACAAAGTACTCCTGTCAGATACACCAATAAAAAAAAGATATTTAAACCTGTCACTCACTAAATATTAAAAGAACAAGTTTCCACCTTCTTATATCAATATTTCTTCAATGGAGCTCAGAATTGCTGAAAAATTTGACCCCTAGAAGAAGTGAGCTTTATGTGACGTAATATGTACATTACATATTATACCTATGCAGTTTTGAAGAATGCCAAAAATCAATCGTTAAGGAGGGAAGAGCATTATACCCACCACGAATGCAACCATGAAAAAGACCAAGGTAGATTTCATATCTTTTTATATGCAAGGTCTTTCAACAGTGCATCGAGCTTCCAAAGTACCAAGACCAAAATAGTTAGAAGTTTAATTCAAACGCAGTTGTTAACTATTGTTAAGGGCGCATTTCAGGAAAATATTTTGACATGTACAGGGCGCTCCAAGAACCTGTGACAAGCAAAAAATTTTTTTCTTTAATGGAACCCTCTGTATAATTTTACATGTTGAAAACCTCCTTGGATCCCTTTATTTTTCCCAAAATAGTACGACTTTTAAACGAATAGTTTAGCAGCAATAAATTACTTCTTAAAAAAATTTAATTTTCATTACTTCTTCTAAAGGTGCAGCATTACCATAAATATAACTTTTATGACAAAGTTTGATTCCATTCTTGTTGTAGAAGGTTGTCAGATGTTCTGATTTCGTTTATGATGTTTCATCTTATACAGGATGTTTAATTTTTAGAAATTTCAAAACAAGTTTTCTCAACTTTTTTAAATTTTAAATGGAACACCCTGTATGTCTTCTGCTTGATCGATAGAGAATTAAAATATGAAAATTTCTTGTAATCACGTTCAAACGTCTATTCCTAAGGATTTCCGAATTAATTTATAAAATTGTTTCATACAAAGGAGAACCGAAGTTTTACTGAAAATCAATCAGTACACTTTGGAAAAAATAATTATTTATGGTTATAACAATTACACAACTATCCAATATTAACAATTAATTGGAAAAGTTTTACAAGCTATAGCAAATGTTCAAAATTTGTTCCATTCTGTCCTAAGCATAAATTAATGCGATCTTCAAACACTATTTCTACTCTCCTTAAAGTCACACGAGAAATACTGGCGAAGGCATCAGCTATTCTTTCTCTCTCTCATATTATCCTGTGTTGCTGGTGGCTCCGTATAGACAATATCTTTAACAAATCCCCACTGAAAGAAATATAGTTTCGTTAAGTTCGGTGACCTTGTAGACCAATTAATGGGTCCATTTCTTCCAATTCAACGGTTTGTGAATCTCGTATTAAAATATTACCTAACATCTCGTGAAAAATGGGCAGGAGCTCCGTCTTGTTGTAGTGTTGTTGTTGTACGGTGTCTAATTTGAAAAGGAATATCTTCAAATAATTGAGGCATATCATGTCAGAAATTCTAAATATAATTGGCCGGTCAGACGATTATATATCGAAAAAATATGGACCCACTACATATTCCCCAATTATTTCTCTTCAAACATATTCAATGACCATTGATGTTGTTGATCCATTTGTCTTAATATTCGCGGATTTTGTTGTGAATAATAATGAAAATTGTGACGATTAACACAGCTTTGGAAATACTACCCGTCTCAATAAACCTGTTCAGCAATCGTCTGAATCATCAGGATGTTCTCTATCGGGATATCGCACAGCGTAAAGTAAACCCTACTAGCCAAAATTCAATTTTGTTCCATTTCCCCTAGCACCTTAGCACGAATATCATGTCAGCAAGTTAACTTTTTCAAAATGCATCTTTAAATTAGTAAAAGTTCTAAATGGACTTTCAAGCTGCCAAAAACTATGCAATTTGAATCAATTGACTGATTAAAAACCATAATAATAATTAGGTACATTAAAAAACAAGTTTCATAATCAATTGTCCTAAGTAATAAAAATTTCATAATCGCACTCCCATATAAAAGCCATGTTAAAATTGGACTTTGGCATGCATTTCTGGACAACTCGCTCTGATCCATAGTTTTGCTCCGATCATGGAGTTTTATGTCTCAAAATGACCCTAAGAACATGCCACGGCTCATATGCCTAGTTTTAGCAAAAAGTATAATGTTTCAAGCTGTCTAGGATGTGTCAAAGTGAGACAGATACTGTTTTATTGCGATTCTTTCTAAGTTACAATAGAAATAGCATACCCCAATGCAATATCGATAGGCATAACTGCCGTGAGGGTTCATTGGGGTCATTTTCAGATATAAAATTCAACAATCCGACCAATACAGTGGTCACAGCGAGTTTTCCAAAAAATTAAGTCCGAGTATTTTCCAATGGCGAGTGAACTTTTGGCGTACTAGCAGGAAAAATTGTCGTTCCATCACAACTCTTTACCTCAGGCTAAATTTCCCCGTAAATTGCTCTCATTATTCGAAAATTTCGGAATTCATCAAACAAATTCGTAGAGATTTCTTCAGTGGAATGGGCCAACGTAAACCAAGATCGGTGGGTGCAGGTGAAAGAAAGGTGGCTAAGAAGAACACCAAACTGGGCAGACGTAAGAGAGCTTTGGAGGTCTTCAACGCTATAGAAATCATGGTCAATATTGGATCGAAAAAAGTTCTTGAACCCCCCCTTAAAGCACTCAAATGACGCGAATTCTAAAAATAATATTTTGTTCCAAAGTCTACTGATTGATTTTCATTAGTGGGTTTTCACGAGTGGGTACGAAATTGCTGAAAATTTTCGATCTCAGCTACTAGTATTTGTTTCGACGACAATTTCCACGAATGAGCGTAGCGAACGAGTTAAAATTGTCGTCGGAACAAATACGAGTAATCTTAGATCGAAAATTTTCGGCAATTTCGTACCATCGAGTTATATTCGGCATGACAATTCCACGAAAGAAATAATTTGAAGGAAGGAGGAAGGAATTACAGCGATAATTTGAGGACCATACTTAATTATCAGTGTAATTCGTTCCTAATTGGTCGAATGATTCAAAATTGTGCAAACTAATTGGTTGAAATTTTCTGAGTGGAATTGTCAGTAAAATTTCGCTTCTCCTATCTATGAAACAATTTTATAAATTAATTCCGAAACCCTTAGGAATAGACTTTTGAACGTGATGACAAAAAAATGTTCATATTTTAATTCTTTATCGACCAAGCAGAAGACATACAGGGTGTTCTATTTAAAAAAATTGAGAAAACTTGTTTTGAATTTTCTAAAAAGTGTAGGTTAAATTTGAACATCCTGTACAAGATGAAACATCATAAACGAAATCAGAACATCTGCCAAGCTTCTACAACAAGAATCGAATCAAACTTTGACATGAAAGTTATATGTATGGTAATGCCGCAGCTTTAGTGAAAGTAATAAAAATTAAAGAAATAATTTGTTGCTGCTAAACTAATCGTTTAAAAGTCGTAATATTTTAGGAATAAATAAAGTGGTCCAAGGATGTTCTCAACATGTAAAATTATACAGAGGGTTCCATTTAAAAAAATTTTGTTTGTTTGCCACAGGTTCTTGGAGCACTCTGTACAAATATTTTACTGAAATGCATCCTTAACAATAATTAACAACTGCGTTTGAATGAAACTTCTAAATTTTTTGGTCTCGATACTATAAAAGCCCGACGCACTTTTGAAGCACCCTGTATGTTATAGCGACCCAAGATTTCAATTATACCTTCACTGACTCTTATACTAGAAAATTTCAACTTACCCATCATAGTAATTATTTAACTCAATGTCAGGAGTAAGACCAATAGTTTCCGTATTTAAAGCGTGGTCATTAAGAGCAAGATCGATTCATTCATAATGGACAACATGGACATGCATGGAATACCCTGCAGCCTAGGAAGTAATCGCTCAATTTATAGCATAGGAATGTATGTGATGCGTTGATGCGTTACTTTAAAAAACCAACCAACAAGTAACGGCACCCATTCCTTTAAGAAAACAATGGTGAACAAAGCTACCAAGTGAGCGGTATGCTACAGAGTTTTCTAACTGTTCGACGATCATTACTTGTCAGTAACTGTACAAAGATATTTTTTCAACTTGAATAAGTGATGACGATTCAAGAAGTAGTTAAACGAAAATTTAAATGAAAGTGCAACTGCAAACTATTAAAATAGCAGATTTAAAATTGACCAACAATAAAATTAACGGACAACCGTGTAGTTGACGACGAATGGATCACAAAGCTGCTTATTCACCAAAGGTCTCGAATAAGTTTCCGGTTTCCGGTAACCTATTTATAATCTCTTGTTCCTTTGTGTTCACATCCGTGACATATTTCGCTCTTTATCTAAGGTGAATTCATTCTGCTTCTGTTCCTTTTAAGTAGGTGTAAGAAAATAAAGTACTACTTATTGAAAACGTTGTACTTTACCTGAAGATGGAATAGAAAATAAGAATTGAAGAACTTTACCTGCAACAAACAAATTTAGATTAGTGGAAGGTGTTTCTTTTTATATAATTTATATTTAAATGAAAATAACGCTTGCAGTAAAGTAGTTAACTAACAACCGACGGACTACCTATTTATTTAGTATTGTGGCAACAGACATTTGAAATGGCTTTCGAGTATTAAAAGTGTATCATCTTCAAAAAACATTGTAGAGTGGATACGTTCCACCACTACAGATATTGTGGATTATGTGGCGGCGGCGGTAAATAATGATGCCATATTATTTACTTGCTTAACTAAGAAAATATTATTTTTAAGCAGATAAAGGGCAACTATAGATTTATCCCAACATATTTTGTATTTGAGGTGAGCCAACGAATTTTGAGTGATCTTTTTGTTTGCCCAATATGTATTTGATTACAATCGTTACAACTGATTTTGTATATTCCCAACTTATCGTTCATATCAACTAGGTTTTTTGGGTTACCTAGGTTTTATAAACTGCCTTCTGAAGTTGTGACCGTTTGCAGATTTAATTTGGAAAAGATTTGTGACAGACCTCTTGTGATAATTTGATACATTTAACATACTTCTTGTGTGATCTACTCGAACATTCGCCTAACGTAGTTTCATTTAAATATGCAGTGAAACTGAAAATAGAAGAAATTATGTTTGGTAGATAATAAAACGTTTGTTAGGGGAGGCGCTAGACAATGCTTATATTAAATGAGAACGTGTTTTTAATATTCACTAATTGCACATTTAATAGGCTTTTGTGCTGAAGTGCCACAATAATCTATCAAGTATTCATACGGCCATATGCAATAGTTGGAAAACAAATACAAAGTGTTTTCTATTTTAATCGTTTTCACAAATTATTAAACCCTGTAGCTACCAATCATGTACATGGATCCAACATAGCTGTTTATTTTAAAGGAATAAAAGCCAAACCGATGTCAATTACGTTGTTGCTACAAAATTCTAAAGTCATTACCTATAATGAAACAACATCGATAAATTAGTTTTGCCTTTAATTATTTTTGGAAAATATAAAATGTTTCAACCTATATAAAAACACGTGCTGATGAAGGTGGTATATATTTTAACTATTTACAAAACAACCAATTAATTCGTTTGATTGGTAAGCGTGATTAATTTTATTGTTATATTGTAAATAACGGTTTACTTCAATGCGCACCAAATTTATTTTATGTAAGTGAAACCTTTACTGGTGAACATAAGTAGGAAAAAACGGTGGTGGTGTTCGGTAGGAATATTGGAAGACAACATGTCGACGGAATTAAATAACGCTGAAGACCTTTTCTCTTATCTTCCTTTGTCAATTAGTTTTTGTAAGGAATTATTGGTTTTCCTGTGCAAAGTTATGCTATGCCATGCCGCATCTTATTGAAATATACCTTAATTATGTAATGTTCGTATGAAACTTCATCCTCTTTGAAGCCTTAACTTGCTTATAATATGTAGACCTTTTATTATTTATAACAATAATAATATGACTTTATTTAGTAAGAGGCGCAGTTCAGCCCAAGGCTGCCCTTCCACTTTACCTACTGTACATATTGCAACAAAATAAATTGATTTTTTTAAAATAAAACAACGACAATTAAATAAAGAAAACAACTTATTGATAAATTTACAATAAAAGGACCAAGTTGAAACAGCCATTGTGAGTGATAACAAATGAGTTTTGTATTTAAATTTGAACTTATTCATAGGTAAATGTTTTAAATGAGGCGAGATCGATTTATATAACGTCACAGAGGAATAAATGAAAAACTTTTTAAATTTATATGAACATTGTCTGCCTACCTGGAGCTTCGCCCGCGGTCTTTCTTCTTTTCTACAACTTGTATAACTAAGATCCGCAGCTCTATTAATATCTTTCATGTTCTATTTATTTTCCACGAAATTACCCCCTATCCGCCACCTGGAGACGCGTCAGATCGGATTTTACTTGTATTTTTACTGTAGAGGTATCCCTGTTATAATTACTGTAACATGGTCTTATTAATTAATTAAGTTAAGGGCGACCGAAAAGCCCCAGATTTGATTTCAACAAAATGTTCCAATTTTTCAAGTTTTTGCGTGTAGAGTGATGAAGTTACTACTATGATGGCTAGCGCTCTGGAGACTAATTTGATGTGAACGGTTGTGTCACAAAATGTAATGGAGGAATTTAACAATCAAAATTTCAGTTTACGATGTAGATGACGAAAGCACCTCGTATATTGTTCTCTTGTATTTAATATTGTAAATCAATTCACGAACAATAATTATATTTTAATACAGACACGAGTGCGAGTGTTAGTATGTCAGGGGTTGAACTGGAGATTTAAAAGGAGGCACCCATTTAGTTCAGCAAAAGCGATTATTTAGTGCTGGATAATTGTGAATTCACTGTCGAACAGAAGAAGTCAAAAATGTCATAGCAAGACTCAAAACCGGAAAGGCCGTCGGATATGACAACAACACGGGGGAAATGCAGAAAAATATGGGAGAAAAAGGAACCCAGTTGCTAACAACAATGTCGATGCAATGTTCGGCACGATAAAGATCCTTGGTTGAGGGTGAAATTCCCTTAGTCAAGCAAAATTTTAGTAAGGGTAGTGCTAATAACCAAAGCAGTTGATACGCGTAGAGGTGCCTAGAAATTCGCTGTTCCTAGATCTCGGCCCATAACATGAATAAATAAAAAAAAATAATTGTAATATGGCATGGGAGGAAGGAAAAGTACCAAACGACTGGGAGATAGGGGTACAAGTATACAAAAAAGAGACAAGAGAGATTGCAATAATTATAGAGCAATCGCCCTGTGTTAAGCATAGCATCCAAGGCATACGAGAGAATACTAGAAGTTAAATTGAGTCGGGAAATAGAACCACAGCTAAACAATCTCTAAGAGTTTTCAGGAAAGGCAGAAGCACTCAGGATCATATATTTACAATCAAAGATATGGCGGAAATAATAAGGAAAATTACTTCTTTGAAGTCGGTTTTGGGTTTAACACCTAGGTATTTGGCTTCCAAAAATTAAAAGGGTATAAAATATAAATGGGTTATCGAGTATTTCACTGCGTGGAGCTAAAAGTACCTTAAGTAAACAAATAGTGTAGTATCACAAGATTTGTGTAGTAAAGGGAGTGTCCCAAGGTAGTATCGTTAGACCTCTTTCACTTCTATTTCTCTATCACTGTTCTTAACGCGTACTGTACGCTACTTGCGTAATTAGCAATTCTAACGATAACCTCAATCGAATTGATACTGGTTACACAACGGGATTTAAATGACATAAAGCACTGAATTGTAACCGATTTGTATTATACAGGTTAGCATAATTATATTGTAGTAGATGATCATTAAATTGGGGGGACTTGAGACAGCCCACCCATTTAGCATAATTTAGTTTATTTTACCTAAAAGAATATTATTTTCCTGCCTTAAGTTTAAATTTTCATAAAAATATTTCAATTATTACGCGAGTTCATTAAGTTCAAATATGGAAAAACGAAAAGTAAAAGTAACTTTCACATCCCGTGACATTCGAACATTAATTGCCTACAATTTCAAAAAAGGATTGTTTGCAGGAAATTAATCAAGTGGTTGGTAAAAGATACTGTTTCAAAGACAACAGTTTACAAGTGGTACCAATATTTAAGAATGGGCCGAACATCAATGGACCAGGAAGAAAGTACAGGCCGTCCAACTGAAGTTGTCACTGGAGAAATTGTTGAAAAAGTACGGGAATTCATAAGTGAAAATCCGGGTGTGGGTCACGTTGTCCACTCCACTTTGTCCATTCCGTTTCGTCCACTCAGTTTCGACCACCGGTCTTCTCCTCCACTGATTATTAATTCCACCGGTCTTCTCGTCCACTGATTATTACTTCCACCGGCTTTTTCTTTCACTGATTTTAAACTCCACCAATTTTTTGTCCACTCAAAATAAATACAAGTTTTATAATAAACATTTATTACAAAGGATATTTAAAAGTTTGTGTATATATATATTTAGAAAATTAAAGATTACCTTCGTGTGAGGGCGGACCTCTGTGTACATGGGGGCGAAGCATATTGAATCGTTGTTAGGACCTCTTAAGTTTTATTTTGAAAACAGGTTCGCGTAGCGAACCTGCCACCTAAAAATACTTTTAATATTAAGACGTAGGTCTTTTTTTTGACCTAATAATAATCAATTAATTAGTGGATTTTAAGGGATGTGGACAAAAGAATTAATGGATTTTGAGGGCGGTGGACTAAAGAACTAGTGGACGTAGCGGCCAGTGGACAAAAGAATTAATGAAATTTGAAGGCGGTGGACGAAAGAATTAGTGGACGTAGCGGCCAGTGGACGAAATAGAATGGACGAAACGTCACAAAATCGAAAATCCTAGATCTACAGTGAGACAAAATAGCCGAAGAATTGAGGATTTCTTACGGGTCAGCCCATAAAATTGTAAGAAATGACCTAAAGATGAGACACGTTTGTGTCAAGTGGGTACCCCATCTCCTCAATGAAAACCAAATGGAAGCTCGAGTGAAATCATGTCAAGAAAACCTGAAAATGTTTGGAAAATTAGGAGGAAATGTTATTAACCGATTCCTCACTTTTATGATACCTAATTTAACTTCTGAGGAAGCCAAATTATGAGTGTTTGAAGATGAAGAACCACCTAATTTACCCAAGAGAGAAGTCCATGTTCGGAAAATAATGTATACGGTTTAGCCAAAGTTGTCAAATTAGAAAAGGGTCAAAAGGTCAACGTTAATTGGTACACCATTGTTTGCCTACCGCAAGTCCTTCGGGCTGTGCAAGAAAGACGCCATACCATTATCTTTCATCAAGATAATGCTAGGCCCCACACAGCATCAGCAACATCAAAATTTATGGAAGAAAATCAGGTCACTTTGATGATTCACCCTGCCTATTCTATTTTTCGCTGTTTAGAAATCTGAAATAAATGAATTTTTTTCAAGCATTTCCCAAAATAAGTGGCTACAAGACAGTATTTACAAAGTGGTAAGAAAAAATGCGAAGGTGCATTCAAGTCATGGGAAACTGCTTTTAATTTGTATGTAATAAAATTTAAATTTCTCTTATTAATTAACTAGAGTCCCCCATTTAATAATCATCCCAGTGCTTGTGCAAGTTATTAGAAAATATCCTTAATGAGTTCGAGATACTTTCATGTAATCAAGTTATTTTTTCTATTGGTGTCCTATTTTAGCCTTTTTAACTATGCCCCAGCGTGTATCGCGTTTTTTAAAACGCGCGTGTTTTAAAGTTGCCATGCCAACATCAACAAATTTGAAAAAAATTAAATTCTATTGGTTATTGATCTGACAGGGGTACTTTGTTACGTCAAATAAAATGACAGTTTGCAAGTTAATTTCCGTTTTTCTCATTTCCATGACAACGAAAGGTATACTGATTTCACATTAGGAATTCAACCACTTCACATTATTAGTTCTTATTTCCATTTTAATACCAGATTTCAAAGTGAACCAATAAAAAAAATAGCGTAAAATATTCGTGGATAACTGGTCTTTAAAACACTAAAACTCGCGCGTGTTTTAAAGACCTGTTTATCAACTTATACTTTAATGTACTATTTTTTTATTGGTGTCCTTTTAAACCACGCCCCAGCGTGTTTAAATCGCGCTTTCAAAAACGCGCGTGTTTTAAAGTTGCAAAGGCATCATCATCAATTTGAAAAACGTGAATTCTTATTGGTTATTGATCTGACAGGAGTACTTTGTTAATTTCCGTTTTTCTCATTTCCATGACAACGAAAGATATACTGATTTCACATTAAAAATTCAACCATTTTACATTATTAGTTCTTATTTCCATTTTAATACCAGATTTCAAAGTGAACCAGTAAAAAAAATAACGTAAAGTATTCGTGGATAAACAGGTCTTTAAAACACTTGCTCTATTTCAAGCACTCCGGCTGCGCCGTCGTGCTTGAAAACTCGCGCGTGTTTTAAAGACCTGTTTATCCACTTATACTTTAATATACTATTTCAATTGTTGTGGCTATAAAAAGTGAAAGGTAAGGAACGTAGTTTCTGTTTTTGCTAATTAGGTTATTGACCCAAAACCATACTAAAATCGTTTTGATGTCCATTTGTCGATTACTCATGGGATGATAAAAAATAATGAAGATTCAAATAAAAAGAAGGTAAGTATGAAATAGAAAAGTTACAGAAAGTGTGTTACGAAATGCCTAGTTCGATAATTGAGGGTATCTAATGATAAAGCTCCGAAAAAAAGACAACCGATACAAAAAACCGTTAATGAATACAATTTACTTGTTTCAATCGCAAGTAATTTAGAAGGTGAATTAGAGAGGTTTTTAAACAATATATAGTGGACCACGCCTACGTGAATACATCAGTACAAAAGAGAATTAATAGCTGGTGGAGCAAAAGAGAAATTGCCGCTATTTATTGAATTCAGAAAAAGGACTTTTCGTGTAATTGCACCCTACGGTGCAGTAGGTCTTTTCATTTTAGTGAATTACTACTTCTAATTATTTCACACTTTGAATAAAGTTATGATTAAAATTATGCCCTTTAAGCTGTATAATTTCTGAATGTTTTAACGTTGCACGAAACCATTTAAACCATAAATTTACTATTTTATCGCTAAAAAGATGCATTGAAATAAAACACTGTCGGAAATGAATTTTATGGCATCAAAGGTGAACTTATCTTACACGTGTTTTTAGACAAATACGTTTGAGGGAGTGAATTTCTTTTACGAGAAAGTTCCAAAGTTGCAAAAATTCTTTCAGCAGTTTTCAGGAATTTATATTACCGTTTATTAGGTGCTTGTAGGAAATTCAAACGGTTAGATATTATCTTGACTCCAGATACAACAAAGTGCCAGGATTTAATCTCGTCAAAATTTAGGCAGACAATTGACTAAAACTACTTCATTTAAATACTAAATAAGTGTACAATTGTTTTTAAGTGGGCACTTACATGAATTTTAATCAAAATAAATTTCTTTGCGAAATTCAAGAAAAGAGTAACATGCTGCTATTCGGCACATAGTTTCTTTTAAGGGAGTATAAGTAAAGCTTCCGGCTATATAAAGATCAGTTTAGATTTCGAAATGAGTTGCTTTCCTTACGTTGGATGAATATTTATGCAATCCCACAGGTATAAGAGAGAGAATCTAAGAATAGTAGATTTGCTTACACGAATAACGATTTGTTCATTTAAGTTCTCAATTTAAATTTTGCTTCTAGCAAAACTTATTTTGGCTACTTAAGCGAACTTCTACTTGTTTTTATCTTTATTGCATCAATAACCTCATTCTATTTTCTGTTTGTTATTCAAGTAATTTAATAATGTCATTATCAACGTTCTTGTCGAAATATCTCGGAGTATTTGCATTTTATTTCCTGTTCAACATTAAGAAAACGATGTAATTTATCGTCATTAAGTGAGCTTATTTAACAGTAAACAGTATACGAATCAACAAGTATCAGATAATTGTACATTTTTGTACCTTTTGTGGAGCTAACTCTTCATGAAGGCATTCAATTCGATAATACCAAAAGATCAAGAAATCGTATCCTTCCCTAGGGGAAAACTGATCATGGTGGGGGAAAATTCAAACCCTCCTTTGACTAATTTGGTATAGTAACCTCAAAGTTAATGTAGTCTTGATCGTGGTCGATTTCAAATCGTCTTACTTGATCAACTATCCAGTAGTTGAAACTTGCTCTTTATCTGCAAGTGTGCTGGTCTTAGGGACGACTAAAGACGACTTCCAGGGTAGGACAGTATCATAGTTGAGAAAGTCAACGTGTATTGTTCCCGTCGTTGCGTTGGTGCATTTGCTAAGAGTTTTTATATTTTATTTTATTTTTGTTGTTTATTTTGTTTATTTTCTTGTCCTGGGCGAAACGTTGACTTTCTCAACTATGACACGGTCCTACTCCGGAAGTCGTCTTATCTTAATGACTCTGGTAGTTAGCTCTGACATAGGGACGACTGTTAATGGGTACGTGTACGTGTAACGTGATTATGTACAATAATATTATTTTTCCTATTGTATCTATTGTTCAACGTAATTAATCAAATACGCCATTATGGGTTAGAACCATGTTGAAATAATATTACAAACATTGAATTTTGAATTCTATTGACTCTTTTGAGACCATTTCAAATATTAAGGAGGAGTATTTTTTACTGAAGCGACAGTTGTGTTACTATTTGGACAGAGTTCAAACACCGTGTCGATAGAACTCCAACAATCCTCCCCCTCCCTCCCAATAAAAAAGGTGAGTGTATTCTCACCAATCCAGAAACTTTGAAGCGAGTAAGTACTTCAACACGAACCGATAGGAAAGATTATTATGTCTACAACTATAATGTGCAAACTGTCACATTTAAACTATTTCTGTAACATACATTATGTTGAACAGTTCAGAAGCTCAAATCAAAGTTTGTGGAGTCGATGTCGGCGATTCAAAGATCGTGACAACACGAAAATCTCAATCGTAAAGTGCAGAGACCTATTTTGCTTTTGAAAGACTTACCAAAAGCTGATCTCTTAAGAATACCGAAACCATATAGTCATATTATGAGGTTCCATTTTTGTCAAATTTACCTCCTCAAGGAAAAACGTATGAGAGCTGCAATAAATGCTCTCCTCAAAGTCGATTGAGCGGTGTTATATCTCTGAATTATTTGGGCATTTATTGTAGCAATATTCAATAATGAACAAAACACTGTCAGTGGGCGACACTTACACTGAATCTTACTCCAGAATATTCTTATTTCCGTCGATCTACTCCACCTTTTGTGGTCATGGTCATGATCTCGGGTCGTCTTCATGTGGAGTCGATAGCATCAAGACGTTTTTATTCTTCTTCGGGACGTAAGAAGCTAGAACGCGGTTGTTGACATCTTTTCCATAACCGAATATACTACAGCATACATTAATGGTGTTCTATGCCTTTGTAATTGTTTGGATGTACCGCAGTCAACGATTGATAAACTGGATCTTACAGTAAGGTCTCCTTAGTCCTTACCAACCAATTCGGCTTCTTCTGACCTGGTATCTGCTATAAACTTACCACATTTACACCGACGCGACGACCTTCAGTTGGTATGTATGTGAAATAACGCACAACCTTCCCCTTAAATTAGTTTAATAAGATGGAGACAGAAGTCATCCAATTAAAACGATGAAGTTGGTGATCAAAAGCGACATGTTTCGGAATTAGCTAATTCCATTATCAAGCTTAAAATTCGAAGGTTATCAATGAGTTACAGCATTCCTTATAATTACAGTTGACGAATTATTAACATTATTGAATTAATTATAGCTGAGGGGAGACACTTTAATTACAATATTACAACCAGAAAAATATTTATAATACGAGGTAAAAGGGGATCTCAATAGATACCCCAGGTTATGCCTGAAGGGCCATGATTAAAACAGATGAAAATGAATTAAATTATGGAAAAAGTTACTGACTACAAACGCGAAACAAGATGAAATGACAGGGAACCCAAGATTAATTTTACGATGGAAAAAGAATCCAACGCCAAGCTCCCTTTTTTGGATGTGTTGTTACACAGAAGCCATTCTCACATAGATTTCAGCATTTACCGAAAGCCTACAACTACGGACAATTTGATTCCCTTCGATTCTGAACACCCCATTTCGCACAAGTTAGCCGGCCTCAATTCCCTATTATACAGACTTTTCAATATACCCATGCCCAAGTCTCATTTGAAGAAGAGCTTAATGTTATAAAACAAATAGCGGTTAACAATGATTACCCGGTCCATCTTGTTAACAAACTCGCTCAGAAATTTAGATACTCTTTTAACACCACTCGTCTTCTACCTATTAAGGTTGATACCACCAATGTAATCTATAGATCCCTTCCCTTCTACCCAAAAATTTCATACTCCATCCATAACATTTTTAAATCTTACAACATTCATATCTCCTTTTCTAATTTCCACACTTTAAGGTCTTCTATTGTTAGAAATAAGGATCGCCAAAATTTACTGGATGCCTCGGGTGTTTACCAACTTAATTGCAACTCCTGCCCCTCCTTTTACATCGGGCAAACGGGGAGGTCTTTCACGACGAGAATCAGTGAGCACGTCAAGGCTATCAAAAATAATAATTATTATCAAAAATCTGCTATGGCTGAACACTGAACATATTCTGTCCACGGGACATTCATTTGATTCCAAAATCGACTTCAGTATTTTACATAAATGCAAGAAAGGCTCCCTACTGAATAGTCTGGAAATTTTCGAAATCTCGCGTCAAAAACATCACCCTGGATTACTTAATGAAGTCGTAGACTTTCAATCCGTTATGATCAGTTCACTCTGTATGTAATGTATTAGTAAATTTCAGTTTTACCCTAGTCCCCTTTTGGTTAAGGTTGGCTTGCCTGGGTGCAACTATTGCTCCCTGTCATTTCATCTTGTTTCGCGTTTGTAGTCAGTAACTTTTTCCATAATTTAATTCATTTTCATCTGTTTTAATCATGGCCCTTCAGGCATAACCTGGGGTATCTATTGAGATCCCCTTTTACCTCGTATTATAAATAATTTTCTGGTTGTAATATTGTAATTAAATTTTATTTTAAACCCAACTGCCGTTAAATCCCAAAATTAATTGTAATTAAAGTGTCTCCCCTCAGGTAAGATTGTTAGGTTACCCACTATATGTTTCTAACCTGTTCCATTTTAGCTATAATTAATTCAATAATGTTAATAATTCGCCAACTGTAACTATAAGGAATGCTGTAACTCATTGATAACCTTCGAATTTTAAGCTTGATAATGGAATTAGCTAATTCCGAAACATGTCGCTTTTGATCACCCACTTCATCGTTTTAATTGGATGACTTCTGTCTCCATCTTATTAAACTAATTTAAGGGGAAGGTTGTGCGTTATTTCACATACATACCTATATTAATCCCCCCCTTCGGGAAAAATGGACTCCACAAAGATGAGACCTGCAGTTGTACATTTCTTGTAAACCAAGCGATTTCTTCAATAAGTACTGTATTAAAACTCAATGCTGACTTAACCAGTAAAGCAAAATAGTATGCTGAAAACCGACTATGCCTTAATCCTAAAAAACTGCCGCTGTGTGCACTTGCACAACGCTCTCAGAAATCTTCTCAAAATTTTGATTTTCTTACCAAGTTAATCGCGTGTTTAGTCCTGCCTTTTTCTTCTTTTTCTTCTTCTTCATTTTTATGTAGTCAGCGCACATTCTCTTATGAAACCTACAGCGAAATGTTCTTCAGCTCGTAGAAAGTAGCATCTGATTTAAAAAAATTACGTTAACAAATACAGAGCGCGTAGTTTTGGGCTACTTCGTGCTTCTCTATGGTCATATAATTAGAGATGTGGTGGCGGTATTTTGTTGTTTTAAATTTCATATGGATTATCGGTCAGACATTACCTTTCACCTACGGCTGCAAGATCGCGGCAGTTACACCACTTTTTAGATGGCGCCGCGCCGGTGGTATGAAAAATTAAAAGCAACGAGTCGTCAATACACATTAAAAGTCATGAATTGAAATTATTCTCAATCCCTTTTGTGAAAGTGTCATTTGAAACAGTGGCAATTTCTTCGCTTATTGCAACTTTGAGATCATTGAGTGTACGAGGTTTGTTACAGTAAACTTTACTTTTTAAGTAACTCCATAAGAAGAAGTCACAAACTGACAGATCCGGCAATCGTGCAGGCCAGTGGACATCGCCAAAACGTGAGATCAAGTGTTGAGGAAACATTTCTCGAGTAACTGCCCATTAGCCGTGTGGGCTGTGGCTCCATCTTGTTGGAAACATATTTCTGCCATTTTGATCACTAAAGTGTCAAGTTGTGGCCGCAAAAAATTGCGTACCATGGCAACATAACGTGCAGAATTTACTGTTACACTAACACCGTCTTCTTCAAAGAAATAAAGCCCAACGATTCCCACTTTAGAAACTCCACATCACACGGTCACAACGAAACAAGCCCAGAGTTGCAGCACGCCGCCTAGTGGAGCTGCGAGGACTTTGAAGAACAGACGCTCTTACTCTATCGACATTTTGAGGAGTTAGCGCCGTGCGAGGACGACCAGACGACTTCTGCTTCATGACTGATCCAGTTGTGCGAAAAGAGCGAACCAAAACTAAGAATTGTGTTGCAATTTGGTATCGAACCATTTCGCGGAACATTGAACTGTGTACGGAAAAGCCGTTGAACAGTTATAATAGATTCATTACTTTTAAAAAAAATTTCAACAGCAAGAACGGGATGCTGCACGGTCCACTCCGCCATTGCTACTGAAACTGGACTCTCTAAGCTACAAAACAACAGGTACCCCTACACTCCACTCTCACCACTTCTACTACGCAACTCAAATCAGTGCGTTTTTTTGCGCCTCCCAGTACATGTTTGGGAATTTAAGAATTGCCCATGCCTTCGTGCAAACTCCCCCCTCCCTTGTAAACTCCTAAAATAAAATTTTTGAAATGTACCATCTGCCTGTCAGTAAAATAACAAATCGACAATAATTGTAGGAAATTTATGCGTGCCCTGTATAAGCTGATAAGAAATCTTCATAAAAATGTGTAACCATTCAATTCGGGGAGGTGTGTATTTAATAATGCATTATACCTACTGAGTGCTATACAACATTTATCTGTTCATACAAGCTTGCACCTACCTTACTTTTACTATGCAATTGAATGAATAAATACAATCGTATTTTAGACCAAACTCTTTCAATTAATTTAAACAATTCCTTTATTACCATTTTATTTTTCAGATATCTTTCATCACTCTGTTCTCATAATAACACCAAACACATTTATCAATTTACAATATAAACGAAATTTAAAATTGATTTTGATTGTGACTGAACTGAAATTGAACAGAAACGAATTCACATTACCGATTGAATGAGCCAATAATAATTGAGTAAAAAGTTACAGCTCGATCAAATTTTTTAATATAGTTTCATTATGCGGTTTAATTTAATTGGTTTCAATTTACTGATTAATAGAACTAATATTACAATTTACTTAAGTTAATTTCATTTTAATTGGACCAATTTAATAATTCTTAAACGAATAGCTTGCCTAATATTGATTAAATGTATAAATAAACTAAAGGGTTTTAGTACTTAATATAGAATCGTTAAACTTGACGCGTGTTTAGAGACGTTTCCCATGAGACATTTAACAGTCAATTATTTCCGTATCTAAATGTCGTAGGTTCACTCCGTTCTTTACTTTATTTCTATATTTCTCCTCCGAAAAGTAACTTATTTTCTATTTCAAACAGTTGCGATTGTTTGTTCTGATGTAATAGTTGTAAGAAACTTGTATATCGTGTACGTTTTTGCTTTTATTTTACTATGTTCAACTATCTTTTACTTACTTGTATTGAAACGTGAAGCGACGAAAGTAAATAAACAATTCATTCGAGCAACTATACTCACTAACATTAAATCTAGAAATAAAAAAAGCTTTTAAAATGCCAGCAAAGCCGTTAAAAGCATCTGAAGACTTTTTTATGTAGACAGTAACATTTTAGAATTCCCTTTCCAAAAAACGAATGCCTTCAATGATCAAAATGTCTTTAGGATTTAGATCTATTTAATGAGTATGTAGTAAAAGGCGAAATAAGTCTAATGTAAGCTTTTCTATATAAATGAAGACTAAAAGCATAAAGAACCGAATGTAAGATACAATCGAAGAGATTACATACGTTAATGCTATGGGAGTTTCACTATCTACCACAAAATATTACCAGATGATAAAAAGCTTTCATGACATTGTATCTCTATGGAAAACTGAAAATACAGTTGAAGGATTTCATAATGTAGTATGTACCTTCATACTATGTATATTCTTAACTTAAGACATACAGTGTGTTAAACCTGCAATACTCTATTTGGTTTTACCCTTAGCACTTAAGGCATGAAATAAGCATTTATTTAATAAAAAAACACTTTTTCTGAACTGAAATCTAAATTTTTTATACGTCTTCAGAATTTCTTTAAGTATGGTCAGGAAGCAGGTCTTCGTGCCTTTAACATATATCGGGTGAAGAAATGAAGAATTTGGTTAACAAATTTAAACGTACGGGTAGTGCTCATGATGAAGAACGTTCTGGTAGGTCGCCTGTAACGCAAGAAACGGTGGGACAGTGATCACAATTAGTCCTTCTGCGTCAACCAGGAGACTGAGTAGGGAGTTAGGTATCACACAATCCAGAATCGTGAAAACCTTACGATATACCTTGAAGAAACGTGCTACCACGTCCCGATTATTCATAAACTGGAACCAGAGGATGTGTCATGAGCATGACCTGTTACATGCTGTGAAAAATGAAAATCTCATGTCCATGTGTTCCGTGATGAAGCAACAGTGAAAGTGAAAACCAGGGTCTATGGACCGTTTATGTTTGCAGAGAAATCAGTTATCGGACACAGATACCGCGACATATTGGAACAATTTTTGAAGCCACTGTTGGTACAAAATGGGATTAAGTACTCAGTTGTTTTCCAGCAGGATGAGCACCACCCCATTTTGCATTGGATGCCCTGAATTCGTCGTGGTTTAAAAGGCTATGGGGCCCTCGCTCACCAGACATGACTACCTTAAATTTCCTTATGTGGGGGTATATTAAGTCACAGGTGTACCAGGTGAAGATTTTATAGAAGAGTTGGAAAGAGCTTTGAAAAGGATAAAAAGAAAGAAGGCGGGTGGAAGGGATGGGACGGGAGGGGGGACAGTAGAAATATATAGGAAAAAAAGCAAAGGCGAATTTCGTAGGATGGTGGAATGGGGATGAGGAAATGAGGAAATTGAAAGTGTGGGTGAAGTGGAATATCTGGGGTATAGAATGAGACATGACGCACATGTCAATGGGTTAGGAAAAAGAGGGAACAAAATATTAGGGCAAGTATTGGGGGAAAGAATATTTGGGAAGGATGTGAGAAGAAGAGGGTGACTTTTGGATAACTCAGTGAAATGTGTGATGACATACGGGATGGAAGGAATGGGACGTTTTGGAATGGATACAAGAAAGACATTGGAAATTGATGCTAGGATTGGACGAGGAGACTCCGAGTTATATACAAGAGGAGGTAAAATTGAAGCTGAAAAGGATACAAGCTGAGAAGTTGACGACAAGGTACGGGGAAGGAATGGTTAAGGGGAGGGTACTTCAAAGTTGTTGGAAAGAGATGAGAATAAAATACGGACAGGAGGATAGAAGAGGGTATTATGGAAGAGGAAGAGATACAAAAGAGAAGGGAAAGAGAATGGGGCGGAAGCGTAAGAGAGGAGGATGTAAGAAGTGATAAAGATATACAGATGAAGAAAAGAAGGAATAAGATTAGGGAGGGGAAATACAACGGACAGTACGGGGAAATAATGACCAGTTTACTTAAGAAGAGGATTTAATATAAAGAAAAAAAACGAAAACAAGTACTGGTGAGAGGACGAGATGGGAAAATGCAGACTGTGTAGCAAGGATTATGAGAACATGGAACATGTGAGGAGTTAAGTAAAGAGAGAGGATGTAGGGCAGAGATATTAAGAGAACGAAGGGAGTGAGTAAAATGGATGGAAGAGGTAGGGAGAAGAAAAAGATTGGTTGGATAGGAGAGAGACACGGGGGGAATCTAAAGTGAAATTGGACCACGGGAAATAGGGGAAATAGCTTTTCATTTGTTTGACAAATTAGTAAGGGTAGAGAATTTGAAATCTTTTGTTAAAATTGTAAATATAACAAAATAAAAAAGAGGCATACATACTAGGAACTACTATCGGAGTAAAAATGCCAAGGCCTCTGACTTTAAGTGATCATAACAAAAAAACTGAGGGGTGAAATTTCTTCATTTTTGGGTAGTACATTAGTCATTTATATATGTTTAACATGTGTAAAAACCAAAATGGTAGAATCAGTTTAACTTTTACTTTAATTAACAGCAATAAAAACGCTGTATTTATTATTTTCCTGGCTGACGGTCAGTTTTAACTTTTCATAAAATTGTTATTGTTTCATAAATTGTTACCAAATTTACAAATGTTGTAGCACACATACTTCTGAAAAGTAAACAGCCAATAAATATTGATTATTCATATGATTAACTGGTTTTATAAGCCCTAACCGAAAATGTGCTATTTTGCAATTTACGGAAGTTAAAGAAAAAATTCTTGTTTTAAATGCTAAATTTGATATTACTTAAATCTAACTGCATTATTCTCTTATTGAAAATAAAATTTGTTTTCTTGTAATTCAAAGTAAATGTTACGTTTATCGCGAAAGAAAGACACACATATTCCCGCGAGAGGTAATCTACCATATCGTAAGCAGCGAGCGGCAACCCACAACAATGTGATTATTCTTTTGCATTGTACAAAACCATGCGCTTTATAGCAATAGTGTACGACAACAGCTGCCCCGCGCGCCGCGCTTCTCCCCTCCAACTGGTGCATGCATCCTTTTTTCAAAATTTCTTTAAAAAAAAACGATGTATAATGACATTATTTTTGTGAATCGTGTTAGACCACAATATAATTGCTTTAACCTTGTTATGTTACTGTCAAATTGTTAATATCGAACGTTCAGGTACTGAGTTACACAAGATGTCGCTTTTTCATTATAGCTTTAAGACTTATAAACCAATTGGCCTCAAAAGCATCTCACATTGACAAAAAAGTATACATTTTTCAAATATATAAGTATCTACCACACCGTAATTAATTTTTAAAGTGGAGCGCTTGTGCGATTTGAGTCATAATTAGCGCTTTTTCTCACATACACTGATACAGAAAATTAACGATGTATTGTAAAAATCTAAAACTGTACACCTTTTTGTAGAAATAAATGGTCTTTTAAGTGCACTTTATTTCATTAAATTATGATTGCTAATTACTGAGATACAAGCTTCTAAAGTCAGAGGCCTTGCATTTTTACTCCGATAGTAGTGAATTTCCTTATGAATATAAATTATTGGTCTGATTATCCAAATTAAGGTTTGTCACACTAATTTTTATTTAATGTTGGCAATTAATTATTATGCTGCCCAATAGGTGATAGACATTATTTATAAAGCCCGGGAATTTAAATATTTCAATATTATAATCATATCGTCCTCTCATATTATATTATGTATAAAGTCCAATTAATCACTTGGTCCATAACATAGTGATACATGTAATGCCCATATCGTCACAAAGATTAATTTAAACATGAGCGTTTACGTAATTGGGTTGGTGAATAACTATAATTTAAGTAATCGCTTTCACATCAGCCTGTATAAGTTACGAAAAAAATGGCCTTAAGTTTCATACTTTTTGGGTTAAAATTACATTTTTAACGCTTAGAGATTGCATCATACTGCTCCCATAAAATATAACCAGACGTGCCGGGTTGACATTAATAATAAAGTGCCATATACGAACGATGTGATTTAATATACATAAGACTGGAAATAGAATAGTCGTTGTTTTTGGTTGTTTGTTAAAAATACGTTGGTTCTTAAAAAACGTCAATTTACGTTAGGCTTAATTTTATGTGTCCCAAATTGCCGCAAACACAATGAGAACTGGAATGCCCTACAACATACTAATAAAATTCGTCATTAATCTTTTTTTTTTAAATAGATGTTACAAGAATACGCCGGATAAGTTTGCACAGAAGGTGGCGCAATCAGAAAAGTAATTTAATCTACTATGCCTTAAAGGCGGTAATATAAAGGATTACGAAAATATACTGTTTGAAGAAAAATAAAGATTTGAAAAATTAGGAAATGGTAAAGTTTGACAAGTTTAGCATTCCTTTACCTTTGTAAGTGTCATTTCTGTTTGTAACCGAGGGTAACGTCCGTAAATGAAATAGGCGTCTTCGAAATTTATACAAATGACATCCCAAATGAGATCATTCGACCCATATTTTTATATTTTATTCAAGGTGTTGCTATTTCTTTTCATGTATATAGCTACAGAAAATATTTTTGTTACCTATGTATACATACAATACGTTAGAGTGAAAGCCTATACGTCCACTAGATAATGTGTGGATTGACTGATGCCATTGGAGGGAGAGTTCATACACAAGAGAATGACCATTTTCACTAGTCATATACATTTACTGAAACACGTTAGCCAAAGTATTCATTCACTTATACCAAATATGTACTAACCTCATTTTGCGCGGGAAAGAGTTCAGTTCATTCGTACATGGGTGTCCAAATTTTCTTTCCGATTTAAATTAGCCACCGTTTCCACATTGACAATTGTTTCTGTTTATAGTGACATGTGTCAAGTAAAAACTTTGCTATTACCTACTTGTGGTTTGGTCAACATGAAGCGATTGTCCATCGAACAACGCAGTTGTGATGTACACACTCATTACCAAAATGCATGATACCTGTATCATGACCAAAATGAGAAAATATTTTTTCTACAAACGTCAAGAAATGACAAGGTTTGCCCATTGATAACAATACGCGAAGTGACCCTTTTTTCACTTTTCTACGTTACCATGACACCGTGCGCGAAGTGACGACGCCGTTCGCGAAATATTTACTTCGCGCACTGCGTGTAAACTATATGAGAGTGTTGTATTTTAACGTTAAAATAATTTTCAAGTTTTTCACGTTTGTAGAAAAAAATTTGTTTGCCATTCGTGCGCGAAATGCTATTTTGGTGATCGAGAACTGATTTTTTTAACGAGGCGCAGCGATCACCAAAGTGGCATTTCGCGCACTAGATACAAAAATAACTATTGCTGAATCTACAAGGAAAGCTATGCGCATTTTGAAAGAAATTTCTTATTGAGCCAGTAAAAACTAACGCATAACGTGTTTACAATCGTGGTGCCCGATCAGGAGAAAACATTGCTGCGGTACGGGATAATGTTGATCAAATCTCAAACATGCCACTCCGTAAATCATCATCATAACATTCTTTATTAATGACATAACCATAATTCTTACACATTTTTTTTAATGCAGCATTTTCTTTCTTTCCCTCATATTATATTATATTAGAACATAAAATTATAAAACCGCAAGAAACAAAAAACAAAACCGATAAATATGTATAACAAAATAAATCAGACAAATATATAATTATACTACTAACTAAATGAGTTTGTACGGGCATCCTGAAACCGAATAGAAAAGACATATAAAATAAATTGATACATAATACTAAATAAATAAACAATAGTCATTATAAATCATAAATAACCAAGCATAAGTATAAATAATAATCAGATAATTAAATTCGTATGTATAAATATTAAAACCCATGAACCCGCAGTAGAAGAACCCGTGTCTTTAACATCTATATTCAGGAATTGAACTCTCTCACTATGGGGTATCTAAAGGCCCAGGCTTCTCTCGTGAACACTTTTTCCACTTCTGCCCTATTCAACCCAACAAGAAATCTGCCCCGCCCAAACTCAATCCCACAAACCACTTCTGCCTAATTCCAGCCAAAACCGGACACCTTGCCATGTAATGTTTCACATCCTCCCTCTCTTGAAGATTGCAAAGAGAGTATAACTCTCTGGTCTCCGTCCTTCCTGGCCTAATATTGAGGCAAAAGGGCCCCTTACATCCCTTGGAGCCATATCTTCCCTAATAAAATACTGGTTGCAGATCCCAAATTGACAAAGTTGTTTATAGTGACTACAAAAACTCGAATTCTCCATTGCCTCCACAGCCCTTAGTCCTCCCGCGCTGTTACAATCATCCTCTACAACATTCCTGGGCAGCTATCCTATCTCCCTCACTCCTCGTCTAGTTTACTTCTATGTCTCTCCCCCATACTCCTCCATTCTTGACTCTACTCACATCGCGCCCTCATCATCTCCCTCAGCAGTATCTTGGGATGCCTCTCCTTAGGGTATTTCAGAACCCCCACTGTATATTTTGCATGCAATCTCATGGTAAACAACCTCCCCCTTTATATTTGGGTCTCCAAATCCAACACGTTATTTGGAAAATACCTTGGAAGCAATAGCATCTTTCTAATAAATAACCTCTTAACCTGTCCTACTCCATCATACTCCTGAATCCCCCAGATTTGCTCTCCATATGTGATTATTATCCCCCATAACCCCCTTCATATCGCAGAGATAGGCAGATCGGTCCTAGTTACTATGCGGCTCCATATCGTAAACGATCACAGCAACTCTACATCAAAAGATCGAGGCTGCATAACTTTTTAATGAAATATCGCCATTTAAAAGCTGAAATGATACAGTTGACTCAAGAATTAAATCGAGATGATCATGAGTTAATCGCATATTTGTTAATAGATACTTACAAAGACGGCAACAAAATTAGGAAATTTTCCAAAAAAAAATGATCGTTAGCGACGGAGCTCATCTCGAAATTGACGGATAATTGCAGAATACGGCGAGAAAATACAGGATAAACGACTAGAGTCAGTAAAAGTAACGGTGTGGTGTGGTTTTTGGAGCGAATAAGGATTGATCGATATATTTTCCGGAATGAAAATGGTGATGCTGTTACTGGGTATGGAGATCGATACTGGACAACGATAACGGATCTTTATGGAACGAATTGAGAAGTGTGGATGTTCAGTAGTATGCTGACTACATTAACGTCATTTTCAGAATATCTATCGGTTAAGATACTTTTTGTGAATTTTGAAGAAAGTCAGAGGGCTATCGTGAACTTTGCAGAATTCTCTTGTTCCGCAAAGAAACGAAAAAAATTGACGGAGTGCTTTGATATCTTGGAGAGCGAGTACCGAGAAGTGATTCGTCACGTAGGTAAAAGGTGGCTAAGTTTATTTAAAGCTCTTGATAGGATGCTTTCATCGTGAAGTAAGGGCCAGTGAAAAGGTATTTCTTAGAACGAGGTTCAGATAATTGCCCTACGATTCTTTGGGCTATCTTATAAGACCAAGAAAATGGAATTTCAAGTAAAGCTAATCCTAGTCACAATGAGCTTTATGGGTCCTTTTCAAGAAATTATTCTGTTGTTGGAGAATTAGCAGCATACAGGGTGTCCCACTGCTCCGTAATCGGTCGATAACTCAATCTGGGTTGAAGATACAGAAAAAAGTTTCAAATAAAAGTTGCTTTGATTTGAATTGCGCATTTTTAAAAAATATTTTTATATCTACAGTATGTTGCATTTTCACGTGGCAGGAAAATGTCACTTTTTTTTAAATGGCACACCCTGTATTTTTTTCTCTTAATCTATCGACCAACCATATTTATATCACGCCTGAAATTTTTTTTGAAATTGGATGTGCGGTTGCCAAGTTATTAATTATTTTGTCAAAATTTGGTACAATTCAAGGTCGGACTATAATATTCATAACTAAGTTATTCTTCAAAAAAGGAAAAATTTATTTGAGGAATAATATTACCCTAATGTCGTGTTACTCTACAAAAAAAAACTAAGTGATTAATTTTTTACCGCGTGTTTAAAATGAGAATTCAAACTTTGTGAACTTTAAATAGAATTTATACGAATATTTTAAATGGAACACCCTGTATTTTTATTTACCATCAAATTCTCGACAAAAAACCCTATTCAACGGTGTATTATTTCCTGGTATTATTTTTTGTACTTTTGTTAATATCAACGATTTTTAAAATTTCACGTAAAAAAATTTGTTAAAAGTAATTTTTATTAAATTATTATTACAAAATACCGTTTAAATAGTTGTTATCAACGCAAAAAAAACAAAACTCAAGTCCTGTGACTATCTTAATTTCTAAATAATTAAAACAAAATTTTTAGTAAACGGTATTTCTCGAATTTTTAATAAACGGTGTTTCTCGAAAAATAGAAAATAAATACAATATCTCTCATTAAAGTAAATGTTCAAAATGTCTTCCACTTTGATCAATGCACTTTTGAATCCTAACCCTAAATAATCTCACGTTGTTTAGTCATAGGAGTAATCGGTTGAAACGTCTCTTGAATTCAAATTTTCATGTCATCTCGTGTTGTGGCAGCTGTTGATATATTTGAGATTTAACAGTTCCCCAAAGATAGTAATCCATAAAGGTAAGGTCCGGTGACCTTGGCGGCCAAGGAACAGGACCTCCCCTACTTTATTACTAATAAATCCAATTCTCGCGCGCACCTCTGACTGTTGTTTTGCTTTAATTATTGAGAACTTAAGATAGTCACAGGACTTGAGTTTTGTTCGTTTGCGTTGATACCAACTATTTAAACGGTATTTTGTCATAATAATTAAATAAAAATTACTTTTAACAAATTTTTTTACGTGAAATTTTAAAAATCGTTGATATTAACAAAAGTACAAAAAATAATACCAGGAAATAATACACCGTTGAATAGGGTTTTTTGTCGAGAATTTGATGGTAAATAAAAATACAGGGTGTTCCATTTAAAATATTCGTATAAATTCTATTTAAAGTTCACAAAGTTTGAATTCTCATTTTAAACACGCGGTATAAAATTAATCACTTAGTTTTTTTTTGTAGAGTAACACGGCATTAGGGTAATATTATTCGTCAAATAAATTTTTCCTTTTTTGAAGAATAACTTAGTTATGAATATTATAGTCCGACCTTGAATTGTACCAAATTTTGAAAAAATAATTAATAACTTGGCAACCGCACATCCAATATCAAAAAAAATTTCAGGCGTGATATAAATATGCTCGGTCGATACATTAAGAGAAAAAAATACAGGGTGTGCCATTTAAAAAAAAGTGACATTTTCCTGCCACGTGAAAATGCAACATACTGTAGATATAAGAATATTTTTAAAAAATGCGCAATTCAAATCAAAGCAACTTTTATTTGAAACTTTTTTCTGTATCTTCAACCCATATTGAGTTATCGACCGATTACGGAGCAGTGGGACACCCTGTATAATCTAAATCGCATAATGGTGAAATTTCGCGACACCATTTCAAAGAAATGACAAGAAGTGACAAACATTTCGAAAAGAAACTCCATATGGCATTAAGGAAAGGCCATCTTTCAGACCATAAATTGAAAGAAATTACCAAAAACGCTAGAAATGTTTACCAAAGAGCACTAACTCATATAGAGATGTGGTACCCGTTTGAAAATCACAATTATACAGCTTTTAGTTGTTTGGATCTCGACTGCGAAAGATGGCACACGCTGAATCAACTGCTCGCACTATGGTCAACTCCCCCTGAACATATTTACGAAGAACTGCACTTCACAGTGTTTTTTCTTCACTTAAAGATGACTTCATTAACATGTGGTGCAATTTTTTCAAAAAGAAGGAGCACCGAATTTCTTGAAAATTGTGCAGTTTGTCTGTAGTATTCCTGTACCCAACGTTTTTGTGGAACGAATCTTTAGCTTCATGGGAAATGTATGAACTGACGAATTAAATCGTCTCACCGTAAACACTGTAAAAAGTTAATTGTGCGTTTTCTTCAACATAAGTGATAGTTGCACTGAATTCAAAGATGCGATCCCAAGCATTAAACCTTTGTTAAAAGCAGTGTCATCGAATGCTAAATAATGAAAAAGTAAATCTTTGTCATTTTCAGTAATAAAAAATTAAACATAATTTTAAAAAATGAAAAAGTTGTCCTTTTTTCTCAAACACACCTAATACTGATGTCCACTGACTAAAATTGGTCACTTTGAGGTTTAGTTAAAGCAAAGGTAATGCCATCTAAACCTACGCTGTGAAAGTTCATCACTACGATCTATAAATGACAGGGTATGTAGTATTTAGGAAAGTATGTACTAATAGAGCTTCTTACATCGATTAAATTCTTGAATTTACGATCTTTATGTCTATTACAAGAAAACAAGTAACGAATGAGCATCATGTAACTTTTATTTTAGTAGGTAATTGCAAAACTAAATATTTTTAGACAAACGACATATCATCCCTATACGATAAACATATTGTTTAAAATAGTACATTTCGAACTATATTTTGGTTCATTTTTGGTGTGAGAGCCTGTGGTTCTAAGTATCACTTCCAAGTCACGAATTCACGAAAAATAAATATTGATTTGAGACATTATTCAAGAGCAATCTCCTATTCGCCCTAAAACCGATTCACCATAAAATTTTATTTATGTCTGAAAGTGATTTATGTCACCAAAATATAACGTAGATAAAAGCGCCTTTAATAACAAACTTCAAAATATAACTGTGGATGGGATATACGTTAAAGTTGTAGAATTCATACTCCAGTACATTGTGTACGGAACTTCGTAAAACGACTTCGTTTATATGCTAAAACGAGCCTTTTAGACCCTAAAAGCATAAACTGTCAAAGCGAATTAAAAATATCGAAATAAAACATGTATGGTGATTTATTTGCTGAAATAGTGCTTGCAAAGTAAAGAATTGAATAAAATTGGAGCAATCATAAAACTTGAGTAAATCGATCGTGTAGGTTGAATGTGTAACATAGAAAATAGCGCCCCTTGAATGTGCGGGTTGATTGCCAATCTAACGGAACTCTGTTACGCTACAGTTGGCAACTCCAAAGGATCCCAAATTTCCATTGGGACATACTTTAAAAACTGTACGAGTGTAACTTATTGAAATTTCAATTATTTGACATACTATTCGGCACAAAGTTCTCTGTCGCAATGCAAACTTTTTAAATAAATAATTAGGTACGTGGTTAATAAGTGTTTACTACATAACTACATATGAAAGCTAAGTTTGTATCTGTAAACTCTTTTGCAGTAAATAATATCGTTGCTGTGAAGACGATAAAGTTAACAAAGGTAAATATGGTAAGTTAGTAGAAAATGTTTCTAAAAAACCACCGGAATATTCAAAAGGATAATTAATGATGAGATCATGCATATTTACTGACGTTGCCTATTATAAAAGTATAATAGTGAAGAAAATGATTTCAAACTCTATGAAAGGGGCTACGGCTGGGTTAAAAGTCCATGTATCTGAACCGATGTAATATGTTGTGTTAAGTCATACCACAAATAGTTAATGTACTGTTAGTTATTGCAAAGACTATATAATGGGGTTATAGTTAACCTATGTCAAAACACTTGAATGTTGAACTGACAAATACTGTACCTAAATAAAAAAAAAGATAAAAGCTCATAAGGCTAATGTAACACACAACGCAGTTTCTTCGATGGATTGGACAGCACTATCCCTAAGTTCTGTAAAAACGTCACTTGCGAACTAACAGAACCACGGAACCTGTTAATATGTGTGAAAAAAGACACATTTGGCCATTAAAATCTCAAATCATATGCTACTCCTGCGTTGTTAGGTGTTTTCCCCCTTTTGTCGGGTGGAGTGTTTCTTCCAACCAAGAGCGTGGCTGGGCTCGGTATTTCTTCTCTTTACCTCGCTCATAATCTACTATTAGATCTCTGAACTCTCCCCTTGTGGAAGGGAAACCCAGGCACGCAGGAACGTCAACGATCATTCTAGGCCTGCCAAGTTTTAGGCAACCGTTCGTAGCTTTTGTGTTTCTTATAACCGTCATACTGAGAAATTATTATTTACAACATCGGTATGTTCGTTTAAATAAATACAACGAAAGAATATAAAAAACCGAACAATGATCTAAGAAAAGAAACTGATAAAGAGAAAGAAATCTGACTCTTGGAGTAATGCAACGAAATAGAAGACTTAAATATAAGGGGGAAGATACAATTTAACTTACAATAAAATTAGAAAAGTTGGAAGATCAAAAAGGTGCAATAAAAGAATGGACGCAATAATAAATAAGAACGGAGAAGAGCTCACTGAGGATGATGAAATAATAAAACGTTGGCGAGAGCATAATATAGAACAACTATATGACGGAGCAAATAAACCTAATAGAGATAACATACTTCAATAAAAGGAAAGTGTAGAATAAAATAAACTTGAAATAAAGATCATAAAGGCGGAAGTTGAAAAAGCGATTCAGTAGATGAGAAATGGAAAAGCTGTAGGAATAGATGAGATATCGGCTGAAATGTGGACAGCTTTAGGAGAATATGAAATTGATAAACTAACAAAATTATGCAATTTGAGATATGATTCTGGGAAATGGCGCAAAGATTTCCTAACTACTGTCATGGTTCCACTAAAGAAAATTGTGAAGAAAATAGAAAGATAAGCCTTATCCCACATGCAGCTTAAATTCTGTTGAGGGTCATTAATAGGAGATTGAGCGGGGGAGTAGATGATTATAGTGGAGAACAATTAATTTGGTTTTCGCAAAGGATAATGAACAAGAGATGCAATTGGCTTAATGAGAATTATAGGATAAAAAAGATATATCGAAAGGAGTAAAAATGTGTGCGTACGTTTTGTATACTTGGAGAAGGCTTTCGATAGAGTAAAATGGGAAAACTAATGAAAATTTTAAAACATAAGGGAATAGATTGGAAAGAGAAGGCTGATCTGGAATCTGTATCGAGAGCAACAAGTTATATAGTGAGAATAATTATATGGAATGGAGACAAAATAAATCCATATAGGAAGAGGTGTAAGAGAACGATGTTGTTTATCTCCACTATTATTCAATATATATTTAGAGGAAATAATAAATAAAACCTTCGAAGGGGGAGTAGTACGGCAGAAGCATTAGAACAAAGAAAATACAATGTATAAGATTTGCTGATGATATGTCCATGCTAGCGGAATCTCCAAATGAATTAAAAACGATGATGAATAAATTAGAGAACAATGTCTGAAATATGGAATGGAAAAAAATGTAGGAAAAACAAAGATCATGACAATGAGGAAAAAAGGAAAAGCTCAGTTGGTAAAAAGAAAAATAAGCGGAGAAGAAATCGATCAAAAAGAATCATTGCAGTATTTGGGAAAGATGTAAAATGTGAAAATAAAATAAAAGCTAGAATAGCAATGGTTAAAATTACATTGTCTTCATATGCTCCACGCTCACCAAGGTTTCTAGTACCTTTTCCATCCTTCCATAATTGGCGATCTCTCATCATCTTACTGCTCCTGAATACCTCTTCCTTTTCCTCCTTTGTCTTTTCTGTCTCGATGCTATCCATTTTCATCCTCAAAGCTCAAAGCTCAACACTCGCCCTATACCTTCTTTCGATCATTTTTGTCGAATTCCAGTCACCAATCTTATTTTAATGCTCTTCCGAACACTTTCATCTGCGTATATCCACGCGTTACACTTCCGTACCGATTTAACTGCCACCCGTTATTCTGTCTTTAATTCGACTTTATTAATAATAAATCAAACTACTTAATCGAAATTCTAGACCGTTCAGAAATTAGTAACAAAACTGTACTCCTGATCCTGCCTGTATAAACTAATAAGTAGTGAACCGTTTACAACTTCCACTTTAACCAATGCTTATGGCGAAAAATTCAAGGACTAGGCCTGGTGCGAAAATATGCCGAAAAAGAAGAGGTGCGTAGGTATGCACTTAAAGATGTGGCCGGCATTGGTATACATCCCGACCGAAGAAATCGAAAATGGTTGACTCATCATTATGCGGATGTACGAGCCGGACTCTCAGTTGGACAAGTTGAACGACTACTTCCCTGAAACGTGACTCGATAATGAAGGTGCTACGGAGAAAGATATCGTACCGCTAATGCCGTTGAAGGCTGTCGGTTAAGCAGATGAATCAGTAAGAATAATCCAAACTTTTTAGAGCTTTTGGCAGCCTTGAGCAAAGATGCTCAAAATTAACAAGTTCAGTCTGTACAAATCGAGCAATCGTTTTCGATCTCGAAAATAAGAAGATTGATATTTTTTATTAGGTATAGCTGGTTTTGCAAAATATATGCAATGCACGGTTTTGTGGTACCGGGTATTTCTATCTACTTATTACATACGTTATATTCTGATGAGGAGTAAGTGACACGACACACACCTCCTTACGGGTTGCATATATACATATCCTCCTATACAACGGCACCAGGGTGCTGAAATCTGTTAGTCTTTGTGGCGTAATTGAGCTATAAACGCTCACTGATTTAGGCACCTCCGCGAATTGTTTAACTTATTTTAACACTTCTAGGTAAAATAAAGCAGCAAAAAATGTGATTTGTGATTGTGAAATGTGCAAGTAAAATACTCCTATTTCGAAAATTGTTGTAAAGAAAAGTTGGTCAGAATTGAAAACTACGTTCAGATATGCAATCATATCCATTTGTATTAAAAAATAAGAACCTTTTAAATCAAGTTTTTTCAGTACATGTTTCTACAGAGTATATTTTTGTATCCATTTGCATTCGCTTTCATAGTCGTCCGAAAATTTTGTTTTAAGTCCACAATATATTTATCTTCATTTATAATCGTATTTAACACGATCTTACACACTGGAGCAACACGATGTGAAAGGGACTTTATGGTTTTAACATATTCCTCCTCCATTGTGGCGTGCACTTAACTCTATTAACAACTAGGAACGGAAATATAACTGCCAAATTCTTATACGTATGGTGTACCTATGCATGCGCACGCTTGCAGTGATTTCAGCTCTCGGAGAGGTGCCTAAATCAATGAGCTTTTGTAGCTCAATTGTACGCCACAAAAACTAACAGATTTCAGCACCCTGGTGCCGTTGTATAGGAGGGTATGTAAATATGCTTACGGGTTATGAGTAGGTACCTATACAAGTTTCGGCATTACAGAACTGAGATTACATTAAGTCTTGTGGAAATCTTCTTTTAAGTTTATGCCTTTTTCACTTATTTAGGTCTAGTTTAGTAGCACTTTCACGGAGCACTAATTTCTTGAAAGAAGATTGATCTAAAAGCATGCCTTCAAAAACTTGCTCTTTAATGATAATAAATTAACGTTTGTTTATATTGTATTGTATATGTATTTATGTCATACTACCTTATTATTTCACCATAACAACTCGGAAACAAGAACCATTAATGACTAAATAACGCCTCTTTACATGACAACCGGATTTTAGATGGCAACGGACGTTATTTTTTATAACACCCGCTATAACGCCCGCAAATGTAAAATTATGCCTCATCACCATAGGTACGGTGAAGAATGTTAAATGTGAGTCTATACTGATTTTATTGTTATCATCTGTTTTAATCAACTTAATCAACTTCTTGCAAGTATGACATAAAATAAAGAAGGCACCACGGGCGTTATGAACATAACGTCCTAAATACCTTAATTACTATTATATCTATGAATGAGTTCATTCTCCTTCTTAATAGGTACTTTCCGTTATAGTATGTAAACGTTATATTTTAAGTTCGACAACAAAATTGCAATAACATTCAGCCTTAATCGAGACAATTAGTAATTTTAAATTACAAATGCGCAAAATGTCTGGGTGGCGAAACCCCACGATTTTGCAATTAAGACATCTGGGTAGGGAATCGAATGGAGAATGAATCGAAATATTCACCAGTATTATTTATGCGAATGGAAATTGATTTAAGTATTTGGCAGTTATTCAATCATGGATGCAGTTTAAAGCTCATTAATTGAACCGTCAAAAGTGATCACAACTTTGCTCACTTCTAAAATTTACGGTTTTAAAATAGTGGTAGAAGCGTCATTTACATATAAATACTATAAAAGGGAATGCCGTCTTCTTAAAGTTTTCGTATTTAAAAGTTCATTAATCATACAATTAATGACCTCTGAAAAGTTCCAAACAAAATTTCGTAAATACGAAAAAGTTTTATATACCCATATATAAGTATAAGGCTATGATAAATTATTTGATCCGTGTAAAGATGGTTGACACGTTGCTGATTGCAACTAGTCTTACATCGATTATCAGGACAAGCTCATCCATCAACTTCTAAAGCTATACAGTAACCAACCTACAAAAAGTTTATCTGATTTACGGGGCGTCGCATCTTTAATCCCATTTGTAAATGTATTTAATAAAAAGTGTCTTTAAGGATTATGCTCCAAATTTAGGATGACAAATTTCTTACATCCGATATCTTAATACACATCCTACTTAATTCTGTATTTTAGACATTATGTTGTGTGAGTTTTTATATTTTTTTTTAAATCCTCCAGTATAACCGATATGAGTTACAAGAGACGTTACATACATATGAAAATAATGTTATATTTTTTAATGAGAATAATGTGTTTTGTATAAAACACAATAATTTATTTCCAAAATAATGTTGTAGGTTTTAATTAGAGTTGACTAATAAAGCCAGTGCTCTTTGTGATCAGTGTTTAATATTATACAATTTTGCTGCTACTCTACAGATTTTAATGAACTGGTCAAAAAACGTAAGGGTATTGTTTCTATTGATTTTAATATTTTACAGAGACTGCTAGCCAATTCCTGCAACTTAGCTTATTATATTAGGATGAGCTCTTGTTGTCCACTTCCAAAAAGTCTACAAACCACTCCACACTGATCCATCCATTTTTATAGACACAGATTGTAAACTTCTTATTTACTAAGCTACAATTAATTTTCCGCAATACTTTATGGAACTCTGTAAACAAAATCTTGGACCACATCCGGAATAAGTCTGCGGCAGAATGTTTACAATTTAACCCTCCGACACTTACGTGGAATGCTTTAGGCTGTAACTTGGCTAGAGGCGGTTCACGGTCATTTCCCCGCCGAAAAAAACCCGCCGGTCAATTTCCCGTCGGTAAATTGTTCGCCTGGTAAAAACCCCGCGCGGTGAAATGTTCGCCGGTAAAATGCCCGCCATGACAAAATCCCGTCGGTCAATTTCCCGCCGAATTTTTGAAAAAATAAACAATTAAGAAAGTTCTTTTTTAAATAACTTCAGCTTTGTAAACCTGTGTGTCATGCCACTATTTTAGTATCAATTGAAAAAAAATATACTAAACCTGCAAATAACCTAGGCGCTTTAGTGGGGGAATAAGCGTAGAAAATGGTACAACATTTACGTGTTAAGAACGAGGTTGAAACAAGAGATAGTAGCAGGCGAGTATTCATGTATAGTGCCGTAGGTCTGTAAAGGATGTCAAAATGCCATCGGGAAGTGCTTAAAATGGCCGTCGAAAATATTTTATAAATTTATATATAACGGTTCTTTTGTTAAACATGGCAATGTCTGGTTTATTAATACAGTCTTCTTTTTTGAATTTAGCATATTTTAATTTACAGTAAACAGCGGCCTCAAATTCATCTTACGCCTCCTGAGCGCATAATCCGCCACTGGCTACACATAACGTAGGTACATATGTAAGTGGATCTTTATCACAAAAATAGGGGAATATCAGGGGAATCATTTTGCCTACAGCGGCGGGCAAATGACCGACGGGATTTTGTCATGGCCGGCATTTTACCGGCGAACATTTCACCGCGCGGGGTTTTTACCAGGCGAACAATTTACCGTCGGATAATTGACCGGTGGGATTTTCGGCGGGGAAATGACCGGATACCGCTAGAGGCGAATTTTAGGTTGCCCATCTTTTAGTACCTACCTTTACTATACGATTTCCCAGCGTAGATCAATTGGTATGTTAGAGGTAGGAGTCCTACACAATTATCTTCTGTTACAAGTGTAAATCCGTGCGAATATTCACACGAGTAATATTTTTGTGGGCATAAGTGCAGTAATAGTTTTAAACACATTTCTTTATAAACAGTAGGTAAAAAATTTTCATTGAAATAAATGTATCAAAGCACATTTATAAGAAGGCGGAAGGGGGAAACAGAATTTTGATTTTGTGTTGCAAGTCCAAACCCGATATTTCGAGGTGCAATCGATTATGTATTGTAATTGGAAAGTCAGTTGTAAAAAAATAGTTATGTAGCTCCTCTACACGTGTATTTGTATATTGCACGTGCTATAGGAACTTTTTTTATTGTAGCTATACAAATGTCTCGCCGGGCAAAAATAAATGTGTTAGATCCCGATTTTGAGGAAGTTAGAATGGTATAATCATTTTGAAGATGAGAATGATGAAGAATATGTTGATAATCCGCGTTGTCCTGGGTGGATTGACAATGACGAGGAAATTGGGCAATTGACGAGGAGGCTAGTGAACATAAAGAAGGTCTGAATCTGATTTTTCTATAAAAGAAAGCGAGGATGAATATGTGGACGAAGATGAAGAGGATTTGCAAGCAATCGATAGATATTTTATAGGAAAAATTCAACAAAATTGTCTAAATCCTCCACCGTCAAACACGTTCGCACAATATTATTTCCAGTTTGCCTGACCTCGGAGGAGCAGGAAAGTCTGAAATTGAAACCATCGATGAACTGAACAGCTTATTGCTTTTAGAGGGAAGTGTAGATTCAGACGAAACAAACCTGCCAAATACGGGCTAAAAATATTTGCTCTGGTCGGCACAAACAATAGATACATATTGTGCATATAATTTAGAACTCTATTCAGGTGGACAACCAGATGGCCCATTTCAAACAAACTGGATTGGTGGTGATGTTGTAAGAAGACTGATAACACCCATACATGGTACATTTTCTAGTGTTCGTCTCGCGTTAGAACTTTTTGAAAAAAATAAATTAGCTATTATTGGCATCTCCAAAAAAAATAAAAGAGGAATTCCTGCAGAATTTCTGAAAACTAAAGATAGAGAAATAAAGAGTTTCATTTTCGATTTTCATAAACAAGAGTGCACTTTGGTCTCATATATGCCAAAGAAAAATAAAAAATATGCTAGCTTTATCAACAATGCACCATGATATCTTTCTTCCATTCTTGTCTATCATGTGCCAGGCCTCTGATCCAAACTTTCGCTAGAGCCGCTTCTTCGACTTCCTCTTTCCATCTCTTTCTCGACCTTCCTCTCCTGTCTACTGTTCTTCTAGCAACTCTGTGGTCTGGCATTCTCCCATCCATCCCAATTCTCTTTTTTCAATTTCAGTCAGTATCCCCAAATTTTACCAGAAAACTTCATTTCTTATCTTGTCGTTTCTCGTTCTTCCCTATATTTTTCTTAGGAATCTCATTTCTGTTGCATTCATTGCTCTATTGCTTTTGTTTACGATCCACTACAATACACCAGGATCGGATTCACTACCTATCTTTTAATCACTTCCGTTTTTACGTCTTTTGTTACTTCCCTTTGTTGTGTTTAGCCTGTTGTACAAGCTTCCGACTTTCCTAGGTCTGTCATTTATCTGTTTATCCAACCTTCCATTTTCTTCGATTATAGTTCCCAAATATTTGAATTCTTGTTCTATCCTGTGTACATCTATTTTAATTTGTTGCACTTTGTGTTATGTGAAAGTGCTATTGCCTTTGTTTTTTTGTACGTTTAATTTCATATATATTTTTTTTAAATCTTCATTTAATAACAGTTCCGATATGCGTACTTTCTTCATTTCCCAGTATCCTAACCTTAGACGACATCGATACCTGCAGCTGCTTTACCACTTTTTGTCTAGTTATTGCTATTTCTAGTTCTTTTTACTTGACTCATATGTCGCTTATTTCAACTGCTCTTTCCCTCATTCCCACTTTGGTTAGGTACTTTCAGTAAGGCACTCCTTCCATCGTCATGCGATTTTCTTCTTCTATGATAATATTACCCGCTCTATCTATGACATCACTTATATATATAGAAGAAAATTTCCTGTAACATCTTCATTGGTTCTCAACCAAACAAAATTTGGCGTTTCTGTTAATTCACCAGCTCCGTAAACTTTTAAATTGCAAATCTTAAAACAATGACCGGTCCTTGAAGACTATGAATGGAGAGCAACTGTTTCTTTTTCCAAATTAATATGCGAATGTTTTTGTTAGATTGAACCTTCCATCGGTAAATTTTAAACGCTTAAATTAATACTTTACTAAGAATAAAATTACTGTCCATATTATATATTGATTTGAGTTTGCAAAGGTAGTGTTAAATAATGCAATTACCCTTCAATATCTGTAAGCAATGGTAATGGATAATGACATTAATGACAATTCTTACGATCTGTAAATTTGCAAACCTCAATAAATGTTTGAAGAGCCAAAGTCAATCGAAAACAACAAAAAGGGTGGCGTGTCATACCAAGTTACAATGAAATATATCACCTATCCTATAAGAGGATAAAAAATACATCAATAGTAGTTCACTAACGAGAACGATCGTTGAGTCACGTTGAGGAGATCATTCACTTTGGCACGAAAATGAAGTTCAAGCAGAACAAATTTTGTCGATAAATTTAGTTTGATTTTCGTTGAAATAGAAATTACAACCTGTATGTGTTCCTGTAAACGATTTCAGCTTTAAATGTAAAATTGGATCACATTTTTTTCGATGCTTTGATTTCATAGTAGAAGCACGTATTTATAGTGTAAATTATAGTACCTTCAGAGGGAATAAATCTAAAGCAAATATTAAAAATAAAAGGGAGCACGATTTTAAACCAATACTTTAAAAAAAAGCTTACACTCATATAACATTTCACGCTCAATAGCATAAAAGTCAAAGTTGTAAGCAATTATCGACATTTTCGGAAATTGTAGTATAGCGTAATCTTCGATTAGTTTAAAACGTTTTAAAACTTTGTTTACCACTAATCGCGTGTCCGCTAACTACTTTTTAATTTTATCTGTGAATTATGTTTTAGGAAATAAAAGTAGGTACCCTCCGTTGATGACTGTTTTGTAGTAGTACTTAATTCATTCAAGAATGAAACATAAATTATATTGAAAGACATCTAATTTATTTTCTGCGACTACCAACTACAACAATTAGAAATGTTTATTTATTTATTTAAAGGTTTTCGTTAAGTAAAGCTAAATTTTCGGGTCACCTTTTAATATTGAACGAAGTATGAACATTTTTCCTAATGCTTTACTGTGGAAGAAATAACAACTAACTTTAGAAATCGATAAATTTCCCTTTACTAAAAAGGCTCGGCAAAGAGACCAAGGGCAAGGGATCGCAACTGTTAAGCTTGTGATAATCCGAAACTTTATTTATTATTAATGTACATTTCTGTTCAGAGAGGTCTCTCGTCCTACCTATCAACATATAGGGACTCTACTATCAACTAGAGTCACTGTACTATCAACTGTCTATATAGGAACTTGGGAACTCTACTATCAACTACAGTGACTTTATGCTGACACTGTGGCCATGAGCGTGATGGCCGCCATGTTTCCTCCAAACTTGAACAGCATATGGAGAAGATGAAAAACTCTAATATTTCGGATAGAAACTCATGTTATTGAAAGAATGCAACATTTCATTACAGTAATAATAATATTCTTGTATGAAACAAAATGAAAAACTCTAAATTTAACATAAACTAGAATAAATTGCATAGTTCTGAATGTGGGATTGCGTCCGTAAAAAGGTTACGTATTTCATTTTTCCTACGCCCGCGCCCTTGGAGATGTCTTCGAAATACTTTCATCGAGAAGCCTTGCTCTGGACCTATTTTTGCATCGATATGCTGAACAGCCGACCATTGATTGTATCAAATTGTTGCTTCTGTTTATGTATCATGCATTGGGAATATCACTATGGCAATTTTATCATTTCAAAGCAATGAATTTTTCTAGGATACTTACTTACCACACCATGTTTAGTAAAGTAGGTATAGTCGTCAGTACTGCATCTCATGTACTTCGTCTTCTGCGCATTTTTCACTAGCCCCATTTTTTGAGCTGCTCTCTCTAAGCGCCTGGTGATCTCCTTTAGTTGTCTCTTACTCCTTGTTAGGAGGGCAACATCGTCCGCGAATGTCAAGCATTGATGTCTTTTGTGGTATATCAGATCCGTTCGGTGTATGTTGCTTCCTCTAATAACCGTCTCTAGAGCTATGTTAAGTAATATGACCGAAAATAGGTCCGCTTGTCTTAGGCTCCTTTTGATTTCAAATCTCCTTGACAGATCTTCTCATTAGTCGATGTATTGTGTGTATGTATTAGTTTTTTAGTGTGTTTTAAATATTTCATTCTTTTATATATATTTTTTGTATAAAGTCAATGGGATAGTTGTTGTTTATCAGAATCTGTACGGTTTTATTTATATTAGTGTTGTGGAAAGAAAAGTGTGATAGGATCATTACTCTATCAATCAGACTGTAGATGACACTTTTTTTATATTGAAGGGACGTATGTGAGAGGAAATTAATATATCTGTTACTTTTAATTGGTTTTTGGTACCAATTAGTTTTGATATTATGTTCTTTTCTTATTAAAGTGATATCAAGGAAGTTAAGTTCTTTGTTTCTTTCCCATTCTATTGTGAATTGAAGTCTTTCGTGATATTTGTTTAGAGTCTGTTGTATGTTATGTATGTGGTTCTCTTCAGCTATTATGATAATGTCGTCTATGTATCGGTTATAGAAGATTATTTCTTTATCGTTCTTAATTAATTTATTTTCCAATTCTTGTAGAACCAGATTTGCTATACAACATGAAAGTGGAGACCCCATTGGGATACCAAAAATCTGTTTGTATATAGTGTTTTTATAGTTAAAATATGTGTTATTGAGAAGGAAATTTAGTATTTCGTTGAAATCATCATAGGGAATGTTAGTGTGTGTTTTGATCCTATTCCAATTGTTTTTTACAGCTTCTAGTGCTAGGTTGGTTGGTGTGTTTGTGTATAGCGATATCACATGTAAGGATGCTAATTTGTGTTCTCTGTTTAATTGGATGTTATCTATTTTTTTCTTTAATTCCCATGAATCTTTGCAGAAGAACTGGTTATTGTTCGTTATGTTTGTAATGATTTTGGAAAAGAATTTTTAAATTTTACATAACGGACTGTTGCACGTAGTAACTATCGGTCTTAACGGTGTGTTTTTTTTGTGTAATTTGGGTAGTCCGTATATTGTGGGGATTAATCCGTTGTGTATAATTAGTGTTTTATATTGTGTTTCGGTTATGTAGTTACTTTGCAACATTTTTTTAATATATGCATTAGTTTTATCTTGTAATGAAATGGTGGGGTCTTTTTTTGTTATATTGTAAGTTTGTTTGTCGTTTAGAAGTTCTATCATTTTGTCATTATATTGTTTGGTGGTTAGTAGTACTGTTTTATCCGTTTTATCTGCTTTTGTAATGATAATGTCAGTGTGATTTTTTATATTTAATTTTTTCGTGTAGATTTGGAATATTTATATCTTTTAAGGGTTTTTTTCTTTCATTTTTTGTTTTGTTTTTATAATTGGACAAAATGTTTACAATTTTTGCTCGGGTGGTGTTTTGTTTCTCTATGTTGACTTTTTCCAGTTGTGGTTCTATATTGATAATACATTGTTCTATAATTTTTTGGCAGTTACTTTCTGGGAGGTTAAATTTGGGTCCTAAGTTTAAGATCTCTATTACGTTAGGTGGTATTATAATATCTGTAAGGTTTTCAGTCCAATTATTTATTATTTTGTCATTGAATTTATGATGGTTGTGGTCTTTTATATATATGTTTTGTGTATTGTATGTTTTCTCTTTTAGATAGAGTATTTTTTATTGTCTAAAATGTCCTTCTATTTGTAGACTTGAAAAAGCCATGATCTGGCGAAACGTCGTCTAATATAAATGTAAAACAAAAATTTGGCAATTAATAACCCTAAAACATATTTAAAAACTATTCCTCTATGATTTCGCAGTCAGTCTTTGTTCCTTTTTTAAATATGGGACATTATCATTGCTTCTGTCCAAGCTTTTGGTATCTTTTCTTCTCTTCACATTTGTGCTATCAGGTTATGTATTATGTGTTGTAGATCTTCACCTCCGTACTTTATCAGTTCAGCCTGTATATAATCTCCTCCTAGACTTTTATTGTTTTTTAATCCCTTTATTACCTTTAATGTTTCTTCTAGTTCGGGTGGTTTCTCGTCTGTTTTCTTTTCTTGGTTTCCATGTCTTCTGCAGAATAGACGGGTTGAAAATATTTCTCACAATTTTCTTTTTGATGCAGTTTATTTCATTTTTTATACTATACGTTCATTTAATTAAATGACGAGTAAACTGGCACAAAACTTTCCCGTGTTTACTACAATGACGTGTTAAATACAATAGTTTTTCACGTAATAACTCAAAATAAAAAAATAAATATATAGTGTGTAGTATAGTTATAATCAGAAAACGATTTCTGATTTTCTCCTGAAATAATATACAGGGTATGCCATAAATATTTTTAATATTTTGTTAATTTCCGGTTAGAAAAAAAATATATAATATGTATAGTGTGTAGTGTAGTTGTAATCAGAAAAGGATTTTTTCCCTATGTATATGCACGGGAGAGTAAAAATCATTTTCGTATGGATTTATATTATATTTTTTAACATTTCTTTTCAACTGAGTCCCAATTAATTTAATTGAGTTGATGACGCAGCAATAGGGTGGAAATGTCACTACTTTCATAAATTTTGTCATATAGACATTTAACATATCTTAAACTCATCGTAATTTATAAAACAAATTTATTTTTGTGACAGTAATGCTAAGAACCGGCCTTAGAAGTTCCTTTCCTCACCTAATTGAAGTGAGTCTAGGAAAAAAAGTCCTAGGATAAAAAATCCTCGAAAAAAAAATTTTGGAAAAAAATCTTCGGAAAAAAATCCTATGGAAAAAAATCCTCGGAAAAAAAATCCTATGGAAAAAAATCTTCGGAAAAAATGCTATGGAAAACAATCCTCGCTGTGTTAGGAGACCAGTGGTTGCCCAAATCGAAACAAATTATTGGTATATAATTTTTTCTTTATTACACAATATTAACAAAATCGAAACTAAAAAAATATTTTTATTGTTAAATATTATACAATATTAACAAAATTCAAACTACAAAATTTTGTTATTATTATATTACACAATATTAACATAATAATTATCGGAATCTAATTGTGTGTCCTATAGCTCTTAAAAATCTGGTATTCCGCGGGCTCCGTTACCATATTCTTCACACAACCTTTTCAGTCTACGCTGCATTTCTTCATACTGCCCCCGCTTCTTCTTAACTGGGGGAACGCCAAATTCCATTTGCCTTCACTTGGTTTCGTCTGCTGCCACTTCTAATCGCAATTTATGAATTAAAGTCCATACCACTGGATGAGTATGCCCTACTAGGTTGTAGAACCTGTTATTCCAATTTTCATTTTTAATAAAACGTATGTACCACGTGCATTACTTGATGTTTATACCCTCGGGCGACTTACTAGCTAGTCGCCCTCGGCGGGCATAAACATCTACTTAATGCCCTTGGTACATAAATAACTATTAGAATTAAATTTATGTTATGTTAACAACAAAGAATTATATATTCGAGGTTATATTATAATGTATCAGGGTGATTTACAACAGGTGTAAAGAACTTGGAAGAAACTACGTTCGCCAGTGCAAATATTGGTACCTATACCTACGTAATTATTAGTTTAATCAATTTCGATTTTTAAGGGGCGTACTGGCCTCTAAAAGGACTCCCCTAAATATGGTTTTAAAATAGTAAAAACAGCACGTTTGTGTTGACATTTTTTTCCGAGGTTTTTTTTCCACGTGATTTTTTTTCTGAGGATTTTTTTTCCATAGGATTTTTTTTCGGGGTTTTTTTGCAGGATTTTTTTTCCTAAGATTTTTTCCGCCTGGGTACGAATTGAAGTAGGTAGGCTTAAGTAGGTACTCCTAATTAAGCCTAACAATGATGTAAAAAACTGCTCTTCTGAGCATCATGACGCAACTATAGAGTCATACAGATACACTTGCAAGAACATAATCCGTAAAAAAATATCACGTTTGGAATCAATATGACGCTTTTTATGTACAAGAATATGTACTGCAAGTACGTACAGTCGATCTGAAATCGATCTCCCTTAGTTTACAATACGTGATGTATTCCATGATGTTTTATGTACGTCCCCTGTATGCCAGTCTTCAATTAAAAATACATAATTATACATTTGTAATTTTAATAAACTTGCTATTATCTGATATAACGCTATTGAAACATCACAAGTGGAAATGACACTTTTAATAGGACATCGCATGTTTGGTATTAATCACGAGACATTGGCAAAGATATTAATCAATCAATAAATGAGTTTAAATGAAGCAATTTACTAACTTTTGTATACATGTTAGGTACATAAATTAATGTATCATAGCTGACTAGACATAAATAGATAAGTAGACCCACGTCTAAGAACCTAAACACATTTGTCCGTAAAACTATGTAAGACATATTAATTTTCCTAAATTGGGTCAGGTAAACATCAACAATGCGGGATATGTTGTTTATATCCAAATAACAACATGGCAATATCAATCATGTTAGCGTTTAGGTTACCAAAATTAATATGTATTTTCCGGCACGTGACTTACTAAACGATACAACGAACGTTTCTATATTGACGAGCTCGTCCAATTTTCATTCCAGGGCGCACTAATCTTCGAAAGCATAAACTGTTTTCTTCGATGAATAATTTGTATTATACTCGTACTACATATAAGAAAAATTCGCTGATAAAACAAAAATCGTATCAAATCAAGGAAGGGAAAGTGAAACGAGTCGTGTGCAAAGACGGGACTGCATTTCAAATCCTTAACCTCTAGGGGGACCGCTTATCCTGTTGCTAGTACGTAATACAGATTTTTCTCAATAGATTTACGAGATAAAGTTTGAATTGGTCGTATTTTCATTCGCCATTTGGCCTACTATGGTAATAAAAAAAGAATTGGTACAATAAATGCACTTTAACAGACGTAATACGATTTCAAATCCGAGATTTGATAATAATTTATATAGGAAACGTTTTATAGATAAAGGCTTATTGTTAAGATGTCTAAAGACAAATACGTTTCTGCAACCGATACACGTTATTAACAGTCGATAAAAATTTAACTCAACAATGGTTTCGTCCATTTTTAGATTTGTGTCATCAAAATAGATATCAAAAAAATAAAAAATAAAGAGAAGAGTGGACAATATAGAATTGCTCTGAAAGAACATAAATTGATTTTTAATAATTGAAATGATATTGGTTGTTTACATTATTTTTTTAGAACGGGTTGCAACTTGCCAATCGTCTTGCAGGATTAGTCAACAATGAATTGTTGCAAAAACTTTACAATAGAAATTAAAGCAATTAACATTTTTATTGCTTGCGCTCTATAAACTATACCGTACACATCAATCAATCACTGCCCGTCTTCATGCCTTGGTTTTTAATGAAGCATGTATAGCGAGATAGAAGATTTTCATGTCCGTATGGCCGTTGAATACAAAACGGTAAATACCAAAAACTACATTAATCGTTTTATTAAATCGGGCACGTTTCGACAGCACAGCTGTCATCAGTCAGCCGCACAATTGTGTCTTTTAACCATTTTTCCTTCAGCGGTGCTTAAATATAAATAAAAAAATACGATTGGTTTCGAGAAACAACAATCAACACATCACATGTAATTTACATGCACCATCGGTTTCACCATGCATGCAGTTAAGAGTAAACTTTTTTTGTGATACGAATAATTTACTATCATCATTCTATCATCCAGTTTTATACGAATTACCTTTGGAAGCACATAAAACTACTTTAGAGCACCCTGTCTCAATTTCACAGACCATTATCGCCAATAACAGGCGCATAGGAAATCCTGTTGCCTTTAGGGATTCTCTTGAATGTAGTCATTTGAAGAGAAAGTATTACTTATGGGAATCTTTACGTACGCTTTTTCTCGTGCTAATAGATCATGGGTCCGGCTCCATGGTATCGAATATGGATCGTTGTGCCACATAAACTGGCTTGTCTTTTGAGGCGTTTACGTAAAGATTCTCACAAGACAACTACGTAGCTTGTCGTTGTAAAGCAATTTTCGGTGTTCAACGTAAAACCCCCTGCGATACATAAATTAAGCAAGCACCTTAATATAGGTAGTAGCTCTCGAATAACAAATAGAAGCACTGCATTATCGAATTATAGAAACTGAAAGAATTGTTCCATTTATCTACCGTATGTAAAAACTAGCTGATCTCACTAAGGCGCCCTAGCTAGTGAAGTTGAAAATTTCATAAACAATTAGGACACTCTGTTATTCTACAGAGTCCTGGTTTTTTCGGGATTAAACCACGTCTATTATTAACCATTTTTGTAGAAGTAAATACATTGAATTTACGTTGACATTTAAAGTAGCGGTACTTCTTCAAATTGGTTCATACCAGTGTTAAGAAGAATTATTTTTTTACTTGTCATAGTAATCCCAAAATTAGTAGACCCGTCACGTGTGATAAATGTCAAACTGAAGAATTAAAATAGTCATCTCATTGAGAAGCGTAACTGCAATCAATCCCCCTAACCCCTCCTTATACCCCCTTATATACGCCAAAATTTGCATAAAGTCAATAAGTCACAATAAGAAAAGATGTTATTGCACCGTGCCCACACGGGGATGATTAAATTCAATATTGAAGCAATTAAAGATTGGGGATTCAAATAACGTGCCGCGATACACCAGCAATGTAACATAAAGCTCCGGTTTGTACCTACTCGTGTACGGCATGTCGATATACCAGCACTTCCCATGTCAATTAAAGAAAACTGGGTTTCAATGGCGAATAGACATTTTCAAACCTCTACAATTTCATAAGATCGTTACAGAAAGGCAATCAACATATTTTAATCATAAGATTAAATATACCACGGATATTCATAATTGGAATCTTAAACGCAGAGAACTACTAATTAAAGGAACCCTTAGCTATCACATTCGTACAATGCGCGACCTCCATCCAATTATTTCATCTCTTCTTTCTAACTTCTGATTGCTTGTGTGACACTGCATGAAATTACAGTACCTCAAAAGCAGTATTTTCCATAACATTAAATTGTGTATCGATCTATCAAACCAACAACTTTCCAAGATTTGTTATATTTGTCACCTACACTTCGGAAATTATGCAAAAAAAATGTCATGGAACTGTAAGTCTCATATGAAAGAATATACCAATCGCGTATTTACGGATTGACCGTTTTTCACGAAACATTCACAGCTGATATCATTACACGAATGTTTAAAGAAATTTCTGCAGTAGGTAATAGAATGGTACAGAAAACACGACTGAAGAATATCATTAAATACACATAACTTGTCATTTCTGCAATTACTCATTTGAAAAATCTTCTAAAGAATTCCATCTTGCTAAAACAAACTTTCTGCAAAGAAAACTGGTGAATGATCATTGCAATCAATGATAAACGAATAACATTAGTAATACTAATTATTATCCAACACACACCGTTGATATGGGGGAATCAGAAAATACAATTATGTATGATGTTACTGCTGCTGAGACATAAGATTGTGACTTCTGGAAATCATACGAGCTACGGAAGCAGCCGTCTCTTGATATAGTAAGCGCAATCGTAACCACACTTCATTGCTACTGACCGCTGATGCTTTCACATTTTAAAATTGTTCGATTTATTATTATTGTACTTCGGTATTTATCGATACTCAGGCCAAGCCTGGTTAACTAACCGCACGGATCGGAATCAAGTAACGATTACTGTCGACGCAAAAAATATATATGTACAGGGTGATTCACGACTATTCCCTCGGTCTCTTATGCCTAAAGGGTACAAGATATCAGCTTCATTTTTTGGTGACATATGTAAATTGATAACGACTATTTTTTAAAATTATTTTCACTTATACAGGATGCTTCACAAAATTGTAATATATCAAAGTTAGGTTTTTTAAATGCAACCCCCTGTATTTTATTACATTTTTAGATTATACGTTAAAAACTAAGGTAACTTTATTAAACGTTCCCTATACCTATCGCTTACCAATTTTGAGAAAACTGTGATTTTAAGAAAAATATTCAATTTAAACAACCCCTAATAACACGGAAACCACTTACTTTTAGTAACGCAAATTTATTTCGTTTGGTCATAACCTTTAAGGCTTTTATTTGCACTACGTAGGATTTCGATATTTTGTACAGGGTGTTTAGAAGAAGGATTCATATTTTATATTTTTCAAACATCAAAAACTCACTTAACTTAAATGGAACACCCTGTATGTTTTTATTCTATGTTGAATAACTTTTCATTTTCTATCAAAAACTATGAGTAATTGATATATCTAAAATCAACGATTAAAAAGTTATTAATATTTTTCTCTAAAATTTGTATGGAAATGGTTTTGTTTGCATTCTAGTAAGCCATGATTTTTTTTATTGTAGTTAATAATTAGATATGGGATCATAACTTAATTAAAAATGAAATTAATAACAAGAAGTAATCATTTATGGAAGAAAATGGTATAGTAAATGCTCAATATGATGACCATTTTCTTCTATGCACAACCGCACTCGATTTTCAAAAGATCTAACGTTTCTCAGGATATCTGGTGTTATAGTAGCAAACACATCCTTTATTGTAATCTGTATGTCATCAGCAGTGGTAGGTGGAGTGTTGTGGACCCCTCCTTCCAATCCATTTAATGAGGAATTGTCTATCTAAATATTTTTGAAAAAAACATAAACACCATTCTTATCACATTCAACTTCACCAGAATTTATATGGATGAGGCTTTCAACGAAGGTCGAATTTTTGTTTATGGAGTCTCGAAAAAATTGGAGAAGAAAATGAATTCTTTAAATATGTTTTATTTACCGACGAATCCACTTACCACAACATAACGGCTTGGTAAACTGATATAACTTTCAATACTAAATCGTCACCTGTATCGCACTGTTGACCCCCAAAACCGGTGGAGCCTCAATGTATTTGGGAGAATTTTGATTTTTTGATGGAAACTTGAACGGAGTAAAATTTTTACGGATTTTAGAACAACACTTTTCCGAGTCTTCTTGATGAAGTTTGTTTAGATATTATTATTATTATTATTATTATTATCATTAAAAATTTAGTTTACAACACTCCATCTACCACTGCTGATGACATGAAGATTAGAATGAAGGATGCGTTTGCTACTATAACACCATAACGTTTGAAGATCTCTTGAAAACGAGTGCGGTTATGCATAGGAAGAAATGGCATTTACTACAGTATTTTTTCCATTGGTTTATTTTCATTTTTAATTAAGTTTTGATCACACATCTAATTATCAACTAGGTACAATAAAAAAAAATCATGGCCTACTAGAATGGAAACAAAACCATTTCCATACAAATTTTAGAGAAAAATCTTAATAACTTTTTAATCGTTGATTTTAGACATATCAATTACTCATAGTTTTTGATAGAAAATGAAAAGTTATTCAACATAGAATAAAAACATACAGGGTGTTCTATTTAAGTTAAGCGAGTTTTTGATGTTTGAAAAATATAAAATATGAATCCTTTTTCTAAACACCCTGTACAAAATATCGAAAACCTACGTAGTGCAAATAAAAGCCTTAAAGGTCAAGATAAATCGATATAAATTTGCGTTACTAAAAGTAAGTGGTTTCCGTGTTATTAGGGGTTGTTTAAATTGAATATTTTACTTAAAATCACAATTTTCTCAAAATTGGTAAGCGATAGGTATAGGGAACGTTTAATAAAGTTACCTTAGTTTTTAAAGTATAATCTAAAAATGTAATAAAATACAGGGGGTTGCATTTAAAAAAACCTAACTTTGATATATTACAATTTTGTGAAGCATCCTGTATAATTGAAAATAATTTTAAAAAATAGTCCTTATCAATTTACATATGTCACCAAAAAATGAAGCTGATATCTTGTACCCTTTAGGCACAAGAGACCGAGGGAATAGTCGTGAATCACCCTGTATATACTCGAGTTTGAAGCTGAATAAAAAAATAACGATTGGGCTGATTCGAATGAGCTTGGTATCAAATTAAAGCCTATTTATTTCTACATTATTTAGAAATAACAACTTTTTTTTAAATGCACTTTAAAGGCCATTTCTACGGCCGAACCATGCAAAGTGCCCGTTTTCGAGGTTTGCGACACGCTAGCTATAATCATTACTCAAATTCGGTTAACATTCCTGTTTCGTTTTCAAGGACAATCTTTTCTGGTAGTTGCTAATTCTTATATGTAATTGTGATAATAACTTAGTAGCAAAGGAAATTATAAAATTAGAGATACATGCATCACCGGCGCTTAGAGAGAGAACCGTAACATTCTAATGGACTGGCAAGCCACACGCTCGCCGTTTGTAGCCGAAGCGGCGGTGTAAAAACTTCAATTCATTAAAAATTGTTTTCCAAAAACGTGACACAATTTTGGTTTCTAAATGAGTCTCATTTTATTACTCATATTACAATGACGTTCGTGTAAGTCTAATGCTCCTACGACCTACCATTCCCGAGAATGCAATGTGCTACAATATCGTCTGTAGCGTCTATAAAAATCAAATCTTGATAATACCATTTTATAATCATTTTAACGAAGGTTGAATCTACAACATACTAAAATTTTGTTCCATTTGAGCAAGTAGTTTTGTTTTTATGTAACTCTAAACTTAGCTAGCGTGTCGCAAACCCCGAAAACGAGCACTTTGCATCGTTCGGCCATAGAAAAGGCCCTTAAAGTGCATTTTAAAAAAAAGTTGTTACTTCTAAATAACGTAGAAATAAATAGGCTTTAATTTGATACCAAGCAACCAAGCTTATTCGAATCAGCCCAATGGTTTTTTTTATTCAGCTTCAAACTCGAGTGTAGTTCTAGTAATACATATACCTATATAAAATAAATTTGAAGTAGGTAGCTGTAAAAAGAAAACATATGTTTTTTGAAATATTATTATGTTTATTGTGTAAATGTTTGTTGTTTAACTCGGCGTATAGGTTGCACTCGAGTGGGTAATGTGTTGCTTGTGTTTTGTGCTAATTGTGAGTGTATTGTGTGTTTGCGTTTGAGTGTATGTAAACGAGTTATAGGTGTCACATGAGTGGTTATTGACGTGTTATGTGTTTGTAATGAACTTTCTGTAATGCTATGTTGTGTATGCAACATAGTTTAAGTTTGTGAAGTTAGAGGTGTCACATGAGTGGTTGTTGAAGTGTTGTGTGTTGGTAATGGACTTCCTGTAATGCTATGTTGTGTATTCAACAGAGTTTCAATTTGTGAAGGGAGGATTGAGTGGTGTGTTTCATTTTGTGTTTGAATGGTATTATTATTATTATTGCTAGGGTCCCAATTGGTTCCTGCACTGCTACCTTTTGGTCTATTGTGCTTCCCGCTGTTATCTACCCTTCAAAGTCCAGGATTTTAGTAGGGCGAATCTTCGTTACTTCGTCTTGTGTAATCTTTTTATTTCCAAGTAGGCGTTCCCTTGCCTTTGTGAATGCCTCACATTGGCAAATAACGTGATAGGGCGTTTCTTCGGCCGCACCACAACTCCTGCATATCGGGCTATCGGTCAGTCCCATGTTATGCAGCTGCTTGTTCAGCCGACAGTGGCCTTTGACCATCTCTTCCGCAAGTTTTATCTTCGTCCTGCTTAACTTTAAGGTGGACGCCGTTTGAGGTTTCCAGAAAGATCTTGGAATGACTCTGTCCTGGGATTTTCGACCAGTTTCTGCAATGCTCTTTCGTGAGTATTGCCTGAACCTCCTCTTTCGCTGTGTTATATGTAATTTTGGAAAATCAGAAATGTTTTACAGAATTCAATACTCGAAACTAATCTTATTTCAAATTTGACTAATTTTTAATTAAATTTTCCTTTTAGCTAACTATTTTTTGGGCATGTTATACATCGTTGAAAAGCACTTTTTAAAGACCTTTAAAAGAGGTCAGATTAAGCGTTGTTCAGTTTTTGAGGAATGATCAAATTGGTGAATTATTGATAAAATTAAGGTCAAATTTGAAAGAAGATTAGTTTCCAGTATTGAATTCTGCAAAACATTCCACATTTAACCGTTGCTCTATGACTTCTAATAACAGAGATACCAATGGTGAGCATCGAAATGGGGGTACATGGTATAGAGAGCATTACTTTCGGACTATTTATTAAAGGAAAATGTATGTCTTTGGATCAAACATTTTAACCCGATTTTCACACATGCTTTAAATTAAATGTCTCTTTATGTTCAAGTTTTGGATCTTTTTCTACCTTAGAGGATACTAAGTTTCAAGCCCCCTTACCTTCCCCAAAAATAGTATTATAGTATCCTACTTATAGAATCAAAACTTTTATTGCACATATCCATAAAGGGAGTAATATGTGGTCCAATACCTAGAGAATACTAGAATAGCAATTTAAACAACCGACAAATGCTTCAATGTTCGACACTCTTGAACCATGTCTTTTAAAAGTTTCAAAAAGAAACAATAACTGCTACTTTTACAATAAAGTCCTCCCTCCCCTTCACCTCTAATACATTGCACGTAGCAGTAGCAGTGAATGAACGTACATGTCCATTGAATGAAGCCCACGACTATATCAACTTTTGTATCTTCTAAATGAAGCAGTTGATTATTTCGTATCTTATGTCTACTTAACAGCTGCAGGATCACTAATGGCTGAGTGTGTAGGCGTTTTTGTTTCGCAAAGAAATGAAACTGAAGATAAATAATTTCAATGTGACGTCGTGTTAGAGTGATCTCATGCTGAACAATATACATGTAAGTTCATGATAAGCTTTTAAGAGATTACAGATTTTACCTTGACGATCGTTATGTTATAGTTCACTTGTTCAATTTCAAACCCTTACATAACCCTCTGTGATACGCCACTATGGAGGCAGGGGTAGGACTTAATCTACTAATAGGTCATGCTAGTTATTTAAAATCCCATTCTAAAGCAAAAAAGTATTGAAATTGTTGCAACTGGTTCCTTTCATTGCATTAACTAATAATATTCTTTTTTATGAGACTTTTCAACAACTTATTTTTGAAGTCATGTGCAAATGTAGAATTCCTTTAAAACGTTTCCCTATATGTTAGTAGTACCTGATAAAGGGTCCAAGTGGCGTTTTTATTGCAATTTCCACTAAAACATACTTATCAGCGTGAGCACATTTATTTAAAAGGAGCTCGAGCCTATAAATTCTATAAAACAAGCCCTTCTATAAAACTACGTTCGGGCGCACACACACTGCATAAAATGGAACGAAATCACAAATCAGCTATAGTAAATAAATGCCTTTAAATATTTATTATCCGTTCTCCCAATATCAATTTTTTACATTTTCTAAGAATCTCAACTGCACCACTACGTGGAGAAAATAACAATACCATATCGCGTGGAAATCAGAGCAGATGTTTTCCATCGATTTCTATGCACCTGATTTTAAATTCAAATAGTCCAAATGCACGTATACACATAAAAACGTTTACGTTCGCCTTGGCAAAAGTTTTAAAATTCTCGCCGCTATAATATTTAATAAAAAGAGGTTGGGCGTAAATTCTAATAGAAAAAGTGATAGTATACCTATACACAAATTCAATAAAGACCCTATAGCGCCATTTGGAAACTTTGAATTTAGGTTATCGGCACAGGTAACTAAAAAAAGAATAAAATAAGCACTAAAGATAAAACCTGAAACGTTCCAGAGGCTACCGCAACTTAAATCGACGCATCCGTATAGAAAAAAAAATGTTTTATCATCTTCAATTTTATACTAACAAAGCTACTTTATCAAAATGCGTAATCTGCAGACGATGAATGGTGTAATATTTTCGCGATATTGTGGTTAAATTATTCACAAATTGCCTGTTTGAGGTAAATTTGGCCGTTAAGGGATCGATACCTATCCCCATTAAGCATTATATATTTTCACCGCTTCGTTTCTTTTTCTTGTTTGCGTTGATACAAATCAATAGCCATTATGTGAAACTGAAAATGTAAGCACAAATTTTAATATAAAATGCACTGATTTGTATGCACGCATCATACCTACGCTTACTACGATAAGGGATTTAACCTCTAACATGCATGATTACTTTGCGCTCGTGACTTTTATTTTTAAATGATAAAAACTTCCCCAACCAAGGTTTGCAAGACACGAATAGAATACAAAACACATTTCGATATGCTATACCGTATATAAGCTCCTTTTTAACGAGACTAGTCGGATTTTAGTTATACTTTAAAATTAAAGTACATGGTATAAATAGAAAGGTTGCCAAGAAACAAAATTATATTATTATCATGGTCAAGCCATATAAATCTATTAAACTACTCCGTCATACTACAATGTGCAATAAAGAAAATTTACACTGAATCTTTCGAACTCGAGCTTTGTCGAGACGAACTTTAAAATTCTTTATGTCTCAATAAATAATATCCTATCGATTTTACTATGGAGAAAAAATATTCCTTCGACATTTTACAGCTTACTGTATTTCAAAGGCCTTTTATATTCGCAATTTTAGTTATTATGTGTATATTGATTTTGTATTACGATTGTACTGTAATGAATGCTTTAAACCGCATTTTTTTGTAATTCTCCTAGTACTTACACTCTTTAATTCACTCCTTTAATGTGTTCATTTCTCTTCAACAAAAGTTCCTTTTCGCATGTAATGCACAAAAACAATGAAATGCTAAAGTTAATTATAAAAATAATCAATGTTTGCAGATGGCAAATCTGTTTCAGTTTTCGGTCGTCGAATCGTACCAATTCGTCACTTACGTGACAGAAAAGTTCACAGAAGTAAAGGGGTAGGATGCGACTACACCCATTTTTTACCTCAAAGTGGCGTCATTGTGTTTAAATCAATTCATATCATATCTAAGGATACATAATTCCGTAGATTCGAAACTTGGGCAGGCATTATTGAAATGATATCAAAAAACTTAGACCATATTTCGTCCGTACTTTTTCATCAAGAATTCAAATCTGAAGTCAAAATTTCAAGCACGCGCACATTCACACATTTGGACCGCGCGAACTCAGTAACGAACGGAGTTCGTTGGACAGATACCCAATTGTGATTGGGGGCACTGAAAGACAAAGAAGACAACCAAAAAGGTTATTAATTATTATTAATCCCTTCCGTTACACGTAATACCAATGGGATTAGTTAAGTGCAGAGAATCGGTATTTTCGAGCACTTGAATGATATTTCAAACCTATTTCCTTACCGTGAAGAACTCTTATGGTATTGAAACAATTGCAATAGTTTAATAATTCTTTATTGCTAATAATAAAACAAATTTCAAAAAGCGTTATATCTGGGTAGATGAGCATGCGCTACAGTTAATCGTTTGATGATTATTACAAAAACTAGGATAGTTAGGCAAAATAAAAGTTCAAAAAAGGCAGGCAAAAAGGCATAAAAAATAATCAAAAAAAGCGTCTAAAAAGGCAAAAAAGGGACAAAAAGGGCACGGAAAGCAAAAACTGTCGAGGAAAAAGTGTTAAAATCAACACATACAATATACATACATGAAGTAGGTATAGAAAAAAACATTTATTTGAAAAACTAAGTACAGTTGATAGATGCGAATCCAACTTTATCCACTGGTTATACTTAGTACTTTTTGATTGCCTATCTACTGGCATTCTTTTTCAATAAAGTTTTCTGGCTAATTTAAAAAATTTAACACCGCACAATGTTTAAGGGACGCAGTATCAACAAAGACTGTATGTAGGGAAATATTTCAAGGTAAGGAAAATGGCTCATCCGAGTTATTATTATAAGAGGCTTAAATATTAAAGAGAAAGTTGTCTTCAATTTGTACACCAAATTCTTTCCCTTCAAACAATACGCTTTCTTAGAAATTTCCCAGAAAAATTTATATAAAATTTAAAAATTAAGAAATACTTGCATTACAAAAAACTAAAAATAACCCAAAAAAGGCAAAATAATGTTTGAATTTTTGGAAAGTGCATACTTTAAAACGGATTTTAATTAGGTAATTAGGTTAAGTTTCTCCATTTATAAGAAAAGGCATTTTGCCTAACTATCCTTGCTTTAATTATTACATAACAATAGGTGAGATGTATTACACCTACTTGAAATTTTTTTATCCAGCTTTCATAGAGACTCCTTACACCTAACACGCTTCAGTTTTTGTTGAGCGCACCATTTTTGGTAAGTGGATGGTTTCTTTGGATGGAGAAGTTACAGTCCATCTTCGTGTTTCACGTTTCACGGTGTATGTGCGTGGCATCTACGCCCGAATGAGTACTATTGTATTATTATTATTATTATTATTATTCTGGGGGTGGTCCCGATAGGTTCCCGCACTGCGACCTTTTGGTCTATTGTGCTCCCCGGTGTTGTCTACCCTTCAAGAATACCTGTATCTTTCACAAAGTCCAGGATTTTAGTAGGGCGAATCTTCGTTACTTCCTCTTGTGTAATTTTTTCATTTCCAAGTAGGAGTTCCCTTGCCTTTATGAATGCCTCACATTGGCAAATGACGTGATAGGGCGTTACATCTGCCTCACCACAACCCCTGCATGTCGGGCTTTCAGTCAGTCCCATGTTGTGCAGGTGTTTGTTCATGCGACAGTGGCCAGTGACCATTTCTGTCGCAAGTTTTATCTTCGTCCTGCTTAACTTTAAGATGGACGTAGTGTAACCCAAGAAGGTAGGGTAAGCTACCTTCTCTACATATAAAAGTTTCCACGCAGAAGTGGACAAGATATTGATACGGATACCCGGGTAGCTATTGTCTCGGTGGGCAGGTTCGGCTCTGCAATTACTATTGTATAACCTACCTATACTTTTAGGGCGCCAGACCACGCCTGAAAGAAAGATGCCCACGTGGTCACAGTGAACAGGCGTGCCACTTCTTACGAAGGTATACAAAAAACGGGAGATAATTAAGCACCATAAGAAAATCTTTATTAGTCAGATCTAATTATATATTGTATTTTGTTTGATTTAGGGAATATCAGCACATGTATGAAGGTTATAGAGGTAATTCGTAGATTTAATGATAAACAGCAATTTAATAATGCCAGCAAATCTTTACTGTAAATCCCTATATGATTTTGGTAAAGGGTTCTGGGTATTACCTTGGCCAACGTAATTATGACGATCACAAATCTTATAGCAACTGGTTTGTGATATTCTTGCCGCACCCTGTACTTATGGTATACAATGATTCTAACGGGTAACCTTGGTGACAATACTTTACTTTAACATTAACCTAACTTCAACAACGTGCACAACTGAATGGTGTCACCAACAGTATCCCGTAAGTTTAAAATAGTAAATAATCAACTCTCCGAATTATGTCTTTACAATACTTGGTGTGAATAGTGATTAATCTTAATTATGTATTGGATATACCGATGGTTATATCTAGTTAAAGAGTGAATCTGTATATTTAAAGATCTGACCTCATTTAATGATGGTGTGCTCCTAGGTGTGAATAATTACTAATTAACTGATGTCGAGGGATGCGGGACGTGTTGTGGATACTTCCAGGACCGTCTACGATAACTGGTTTAGTTTATCTGGAGATGCTGCACGGCTACTATTAGATTCCCGGAGTTTGCTACAATAGGTGATTAACCTTGTTATCATACCTAACGTTCCCCTCTTACCTAGTATGTTATAGCATTTGATCGTAATGGCTGTTTCCTAAGCTCTAACTTATGTATAACTAATTATCCTGAAATTTATATTACATGAGCCTCAATGAACGGCGTAAAGTGAAACACTCACCAGATGAATGCATGAAGTTTATTTACACTAATTCCTTAAAAATCCCCTTTTCGGGTAAAATATCATTACTAACAACGGCTACAATTAACCACTTCTTTAACTACGATATTTATTTAAATGTTTTAGCAGAGATGCTCCCAATTTATGGAGATTTAACTAATTATTAACCTACCTCTGCCAAAACCCGGAATTAGAATGTCATTTCCTGTCTGTTCAATAGGTGAAAATGTTATCCTAACTCTAATGATAAAGATTATGAGATGACTTCTGACCTTATTCTAATAAAATGAAAAATTCGTTATACTGATTTTAGGCAACCCAACATGACTACCAAAATTTTTAATTTAACTTAGCATAATTTTGACTATAATTCAGTCCGTACAAAAAATTATGTTACAGTAGCTAGGTCCCCGTTTGGGGTTTCCAGGAAGATCTTGGAATGACTCTGTCCTGGGATTTTCGACCAATGTCTGCAATGCTCTTTCGTGAGTATTGCTTGAATCTCCTTTTTGACTGTGTTATAAGTAATCCCACAAGCCGGTTCGGGTCCCATGAGTGGTTTTGCGCTTGCCATTCTCGCAAGCTCGTCAGCAACCTGGTTACCTGCGATTCCCGCATGCCCAGGTGCCCACACTAGTGTGACTGAGTTGCACTTACCTAGTGCGTTTAGCATTTGTGTGCATTCAAGGACTAGCCCTGAATTTACCACATATGAGTCTATTGCTGCAATCGCTGCTTTGCTGTCTGTCACTATAAAGATTTTCCTTTTAATAAGGTTCTCTTTTAATAGTTGAGCAGCCGCCGTCAGGATTGCATATACCTCGGCTTGGAATACGGTCGCTTGTTGTCCGAGGCTTACAGAAATTCTGCAGCCCCGTCCATTGCTCCCGTATACTCCAGAACCAGTGCCCTTTGTAGTTTTCGAACCGTCTGTGTAATACACGATTCCATTCAGCTTCGCTTTACTGGAATTGCTCTCCCAGTCTTGCCGAGTGGGGATTGTTGTCTTTGATGGGACAAACTGTTTTGGGTATCCTCTCAGTATTCATACTAAGGGTTTTGTCTTTGGAGATTTCGTCAAAAATGAGCGAGTGCCCCGCCCTTGACGATCCCTCCTCGCCGTTAACTCTCAGCCGGTATGCCCCTCTGAGCGCCTCTGCCCTAATTGCTAGGTTTAGGGGCGGTAAGTTCAGGAGGGTCTCCATAGATGCCGTAGGGGTGGTTATCATTGCCCCCGTGATTCCAAGGCAAGCCCTACGCTGCACCTTGCTAAGTTTCTGTATGTTCGTCTGGGTGGAGGTTTTATGCCACCACACCAGTGAGCCATACGTAATGATCGGTCTGATCATTCTGGTGTATATCCAGTGGGTCATCATTGGAGATAAGCCCCACTTGCTTCCGAACGCTCGCCTGCAAGCCCACAAGGACTTTGTGGCTTTGTTCGCTGTCTTCTCTAGGTGCGGTTTGAAGGTTAGCCCTTGGTCAAGCGTTATTCCCAAGTATTTGCCTTCTCCCACAACCTTCACCTTGGTGCCATACATTGCTATGTCTTTTAGCTTTGTCGGCCCTTTTCTTCGTGAGAAGAGAATGAGGTTAATTTTTGTTGGATTAACCGACAGACCCTCTTCTCCGCACGATGCTTCCACTAGATTTAAAGCTTCCTGCATCACAACTGATACGGTCTCTTCAAATCTGCCGCGTACCACAATCGCTATGTCATCGGCATAGCCAACCGTGGTGTAACCAGCCTCGCTTAGTCGCCTCAGCAGTCCGTCCACTACCAGGCACCACAATAAAGGAGAGAGAACTCCCCCTTGTGGACATCCTCGTGCGGCCCTGACCACTACAGAGTCGTTATTAAGCGAGGCTGTAACGTTCGTATGTTTTAGCATGGTATGTATCCACCTGCACACGGTAGGTTGTACCCCCTTGCTTTCCATAGCTGTTTTAATTGATTCTAGAGAGGTATTATCGAACGCCCCCTCTATGTCTATAAACACCCCTAGAGCGACCTCCTTACAGGAGATCGCCCTTTCGGCTGTGTCCACTACTCTGTGGATGGCGAGCTCACAGGATCTACCGGGTTGATAGGCACATTGGTATTTACTGATGGGCTCAAGTCCCAGCACCTCTTCCCTAATGTGTCGTTCAATTAGTTTCTCCAATAGTTTTAGGAGAAACGACGTTAGACTGATAGGTCTAAACGACTTGGCTTGGGCGTATGAGTCTCGCCCAGGTTTCGGTATGAACACGACTTTTACGTCCCTCCACGCCATGGGTATGTATCCTAGGGCAATGCTTGCCCTTAGTAACGTACAGAGCGTGGTGGCTACCAGGTGGAGGCCTTGTTGTAATAGAGCAGGGAGAATTCCATCCATCCCTGGGGATTTGTACGGATGGAAATTCTTCACTGCCCACCTAATTTTTGTAAGGTTCACTATCTGTCGAGCCAAAACCCAATCTCCTCTGTTCGCCCTCGAAAGGGGTTCCAGAGTTATTGGTTCGCCTACGTCAGATTTTGAGAGGGTCTTTGATCCCGGGAAGTGTGATTGAAGCAAAAGCTCCAAAGTCTCCTTCACGGTCTCTGTATAGCCCCCCTCAGTTTTCTTCAAGGAACCGATTCTGCCCTCTGTTCCTCCTCGTAAAGCTCTTTGGAGTCTGGCACCTTCTGGAATTTGCTCAATTTCCTCACAGTGCCTCCTCCACGAGTCGCGTTTTGCCTTTCTTATGGCCTTATTGTATTCGGTGAGTGTGATTCGGTATGAATCCCACTCTCCCGTGTTTTTTGCTCTATTAAAGAGCTTTCTAGTCTGTACCCGCAATCGAGAGAGTCCCTCATGCCACCAGGGCACTTTAGTTGAGGTTCTCCTCTCTTTCGTGGGACAGCTTGCCTCATAGGCATTTTTGATGGCCATGCGGAGGTTTTCCTCCATGGCCTCCAATTCCGCCGAGTTGTTAACTTCGGCTGCACAGTTCTCGAGGTTGGCCTTTAGGTTCTCTCTATAGAGGTCCCAGTTGGTTCTTCTCGGATTTCTATAAACGGCCGTAGCCGCTTCGTTTGACTTAATGTCAAAGCGAATGTATCTATGGTCGGATAGCGATGGCTCCTCCGACACATGCCATTTGTGTACTGAGCTGCAAGCAGTCACAGTTCCAAATGTTATGTCAATTACCTCCCTTCGCCGAATATTGATGAAGGTTGGTTCATTGCCTACATTAGCTATCTCTAGGTTATTATTAATAATATAATCTAGGAGAGAGAATTCCCAGAGTGGTAGTAACTTAACGCTATCTTTAGCTATGATGCACGATCTGGGATTGATTTGGGTTGGCTCAGCAATGAGCCGCGCCCCTTTCAGTCCCAGACCTCGTATTTGCCCTTTGTAGGTCCAAGGTTCTTGAACCAGGGCTACATCAATATGATGTTTACCCATGTATGCACAGAGGGCGGCGGACGCCGCTCTGCTATGGTGTAGGTTTATTTGCACAAGTTTCGCCATTGAAACTGTGCCTACCTACTGAGGTGCGGAGGTTGACGCAGTTGGTTGTGGTTCCTCAGAGGGTCCCTCAGCCACTGTTGCCTCCTCGCACTCCATTTTGGTCTCCTCCTCTCTCCCCACCTTCGGCTTAGAGAGGAGTTTAAACGTTAACCTGGTGAAGTTAACGTAGGGTCGATGGTTGCACTTGGCCCCCAGCTTGTCCCAGGAGGTTTGGTCCATAAGGACAATCAATGTTTGTCCCTTGGGATCCTCCCTCCCGTCCACCACACGCCAGTTGCTGGTTTCTACGCCAGCGTTCTGGATCTGGATCCTTTTCAGGATCTTTGCCGGTTCCTCTGGGGTCCCGGGGATCCAGGCGTGTGCCCTCACTGGTTTTGGGAGGTTTTTGGCTTCGACGAATCGAAGCTTGGCTCCCTCCCACGGAGCTGCTCTCTCCAGCTCCGATTTAACCCAGCCCACCGATGTGAGGTCTGCGCACGTAATTAACAGCGCTCCCCCTCGGTGGCGACACTCCGTGAACTTGGGCGAAGGCGCCCCAGTGGTCAGGGTGTCAATTCTGTCGAGGATCCAGGTCTTAATACGCCCTGTCTCCTCCTCCGACAGCGTTCCCTCCAGGTCTTCATGGACAAAAGCCATTCTGAAGCCCGTTACTGCTTCGCTGAAGGTTCTGGTATCCTTAACGGTCCCAGCTTTTACCTTCTTTGAAGTGGCTCCCTTGGGAGTGCTGCCCTCAGACCGGTGTCGCTTTTGCGTCCCAGCCTTTGGGTCAGCTTTGGGGTGTGAGGTGCTTGCTGGGTGCTTAGAGCCCCCAGGTTGCCCCTCTTTGGATGATGGAAGGTCAGGTTGCTTAGAGCCCCCTGATTCCTTTTTCATCTTTAATAGTTTCCGGCGCGCTGCCCCTGAGAGTTTTTTAGGCTCACTGGTACCAGGTGCACCGGGAGTGGTCTCTGTATCAGGAATGGTTTCTTTCACTTGGTCCATATAAGTCCCACGAGTACTATCGTAACAATCAACTATAATTTACGGTTTATGCATAGTTGCCGTTAAGGTAAGAAGTCTTAGAATACAAAGTAATATAGTTGCCTGTGAATTTTATCTGCTAGTTCCTTTGAGGTTTTGGCGTAATGTACCAATCAACCTTAAATTATTTTTACCCAATTTCCTAGCAAAGAAATCTTTGTCGTTGCGACCCTTCTTGACGTTTCCAACCCCTTCACCATATCCAGTACATCTCTCACAACAAAACGTAGCAATTTGTTGGCATCTAATTCATTCCACTGTGTCGATATTTCGGTTTGCAATTTAATTGCACTTAATCATCAATGTGGTAAGAAGTGCCTCTTTCTAAGTACCGGCCACAGACCTTACTGTTGTAGAATAAATGGTCTCTAGCGTCCAAACAGCACATACTGTTGTAAGTTAATTCCAGTTGCTCACTTTGTGAGTATGTATCTTTCTTGCTTCGGACAAGGTCATATTATTCTTATGGGCGCAAACTAATCTTGATTTTTGTTTCCCTGAATGGGTAAAAAGAATAATGGAATGCACAGAAAAATGCATTAGAGAATCACAATTCATTAAAACCGGTTTTTTCAGAAATGTTTTACAAACCAGCAGTGGTATAACTTGAAAAGGGATGAGATTTCAATTTTAAAAACACATCAAATTCTAAAAATAATATTTCATACCATCGCGTACATAAACTTTTGGCGATCTTTGTATGCGCTCACTTCACACGTTTTCTACTTATACTGGTGAGGAATTGCCAAAGTTCAGCGAGCCCTCGTAATTGAAGGTGGTCGTGAGAAATTCATTGTTATTTCTTCGGTGTAGTAGTAACGGAGTGTTGTGATTGTTACACCAAATATACACAGATTACTATGCGAATTGTGTTTCTCACCCACAAGCATTATTTCCACCACTACCACCTTTTTGAGTGCAATTAGAAATTTACCAAGTCATTGAGGTGGAAGATGTCAAAATGGATGTAGTAGCTTCCTTCTATTGAAGCAGGGGGAAATTTGAATTTGCATCAGCGCTCTAAAGTTTGGATAGCTTTAATATTTCCACAGCTTATTTGATTTTGGTCATGTGTTCTACCATGTATGCGAGAAATGTGCTACCTTACCCACTTTATTTCCCTTCAAGTCCATTGAATTGTAGTTAGTGGTGAAATAACTTTCTATGAACTCGTTCTCGTTCTAAATATCAAAATTTAAATTGCATTTTGTGTGAAATACAGTATTATAATATTATATGGTTTCAAAGATGTGAATTTAATGTTTTATCGATACAAAGTATCACGGTATTAAAATAACTACCCTCCATTACACTTCCATGCATATTTCACAGAGTTTAATGTTATGTAGTTAAGTTAGAATATATAAAGTTTATAGTTTTATTTAAATCTCCGCTCGTCTAAAAGTTTAAATATCGTATAAGTTTATAATGTACCTATACTACATAAAATTTCAATTCTTTCGAAAAAAGAGAGAAAATAAAGTGTTTAACTATCTATACTGACTCCTTGATATTCTAAAATATATCTAGGGAATAGTCCTGGCCCTATCGGGTTTACGTTTCATTCCTTAACTTAATACCACCCAAGGGACTTAACCGAATGTAACACCTGAAGATTTTCTAGTATTAAAATAGTTCTATCATTCACATTATTCCAAATATCAATTTTTAAGCGTCACGATGTTTGTTAAATTTTCAAGGGAGCGTTACTATCATATTTATGCCAAACTCGTTCCAAGAGAATTTTCCTTCGCTTAAGACGTAATGAAATTATAACGAAAGGGAGTGTAATAGAAGACGCAAACGTGTAGGTATAAATAGGTAAAAAGAACTTATTCTTGGTATGGTTCATCTCCACGAATAGTGAATGTAATTAAAAATTTACGCGAGGGTCCAATGGGTGCATTACAAGTTAAAGATGAATAAAGAGGCAGAGGCAAAGAATTAAGGCATAATAATAATATATGAGGCATACGTGTAAATCGAAAAAAGTATCCCTAACACTACATAAGCGTCAAGTTCATAGAAAATACAAGTCCAAGCGTTTAATAATAAATCATAATTAGCAGGGACAAGCGCTTCAAAATTTGAATTAATTATATTTTCATTAACTAACATTCGCATCAAATCTTGTACAATTTTTCTAATCACAAACAGTGTATACAGTCTGTTTGATTTTAGCTGTCACAGCGGATATCTCGGTAACTATTAGAGATATGACAAAATGTTATAGAAGAAAAGTAGTTCTACATTTAATTTTGTATTATCTGTTGTAGTCAAAAAAACAATTGAAAATCAAATGTTATAGGTGCAGCGAATACATTCAAAATTTAAATGGAATGTATCCAATTTTATTACATATTTTGAAACTGTACAAAATTATCTTTGCAACGATATATCACATGTCATATTTATCTAAGCAATTAAAAACGTAAATCTATAATTAAGTAATAAATGCACACTTAGGCGAATTGAACATATCGCTTTGAGAAGGTAGGCCATGAAAACAATTGCAACAACTTTAATGTCAAACTCACTGAGTAATTTCTACGTATTGTTATTTTCATCTTAAGTAGCACGAAATGGGTGATCATTATTCTAATGGTGAATAACTGGATATGCTATGGGTGTACATCAGATGTAGGTACTGATAATGGTAAAGAAGCTTGTATGGTGTATCAAGCTATGTATCCAGAAAGGAGGCATCCACATCTTCGTCCTTTGCAAGAATTGAAAGTAATTTACGAAGAAAAGGCAGACACGAAGGGCAAGAAATGGACGTGCCACATATGATGAAGATATTTTAGTATTGGCGTATTTTAAATGAAAAGTTTGGTGCAAAATGGATAGGAAGTGGTGGCCCTATCAACTGGACAGCGAGATCGCCAGATTTATCTATGTTAGATTTCTTTGTGTGGGGTTTTCTCAAACTATAAGTTTATGTTACTTGTCCACAAGATCTATTCTAGAGGATCTTAAAAATCGTATTAGTAGGGCATGTGGCCAAATAACACAATACATGTTGCAAAAAGCGAAAAGATACGTAATAAACAGATTTCGAAAATGTATGGCAAATAACGGAGGTCACTTTGAATTGAACAATAGCGTTTAGGTATTATGAACTGAAATTTATTTAAACCAAGTTTACTTATTAATTTATTGTTACTTTGTTTATGTTATATTGTATTTATATTGAATGATGGCATATGTTGTCAAGATAGTATTAAGGAACATTGTTCAACTGGAAAATGACAAAAATTTCAATTGTTTCCTCGCCTACTATTTCGAATAAAGCTCTAATCTACCTAAGCGTGCATTTGTTACTTAATTATCGATTTAAGTTTTTAATTTATTAGATAACTATGACATGTGATATATCGTTGCAAAGAGAATTTTGTACAGTTTCAAAATATGTAATAAAATTGGATAGATTCCATTTAAATTTTGAATGCATTTGCTGCACCTATAATATTTGATTTTCAATTGTTTTTTTGGTTATAACAAATAATACTAAATTAAATGTAGAACAACTTTTCTTCTATAACATTTTATCATACCTCTAAAAGTTACCGAGATATTCGCTGTGACAGCTAAAATCAAACAGACTGTATATGAGCGTAATCCCATTCAAACGTTACAGGAACATATAACTAATTTGTAGAGCCCAGTAGATTTCTAAGCAAAATGCACATTTTTTCCCATTCTTTTAAAAGTAAGCAGAAATGTTACACTTTGTAAAGCAGGCATTAATAAATCTATTAAACTATCCTTGATAGTGCTTATAAAGGCTTATTTAGACTATTACGAATCAGAATGCTTATTTTATGATTCTTAATTATTAAAACTGCATATTTCACTCAAACGTTAATATTTTACATTCTTTTGTGGGGTTGCAGATAGAGTGCAAGTGTGCATTTATGACGTTATTTTTAAATTTTGAATAAATGTAAACATCTTCCCACGCTTAGGACTGTAACCCCCTTTAAGCTTTTCTTTTTTCAGGTCGGTATTAGCATGGTCTTAAGTCTTATTGTACCATAGGTATTAGTGAGGGACATTGTAGAGGTAAATTGAAATGTAAAGAACCTGTCACGTGGGTCAATCTGCGCGAACGATTTATTTGACCTTCAATTCAGTAGCGCCGTAAAATCTTGTTTAAACGTAAAGTAGGGTTACAGTTTTATCAAGGAAATTTTGAAACACTTCTTCAACAAATATATAGGTACCTTACTATAAAAATATTTATTAAATTAGGTGACAATTTGAATAAAATAACAAACGAAATTACTAGACAAAGGTTATCATAAATGTAGAGCTTAAATTAATGTAATTGACAAATGATACATAAACATTAAACGTCATCATCAGTATAATTAATATCAGAATCACTATCACTGCTATCTCCTGTATTTACACGAAAAACTAATTCACTACATTCATCGAAAACATGTTCTTTCTGGATATATTCTTCCTCGACTTTCTTAACGTGATCACATATAGAACGCCATTCTTCTTGAGACACATTTGCAAACTTTTCCCTCGTTAAGGTCTCCACATCTTCCATTTTGAAGGTAACATTGTGACGTGCTACCCAATTTTTGACTAATGCCCAAACTTTTTCGATGGGGTTTAGTTCAGGGTGATAAGATGGAAGGCGCAATACACTCACTCCTCGTTCTGCCAGCATTACATCAATCGTAAATGTAGGGTTTGTCGTTTTGTGCATCTTTATAATTTCATATAACTCGGGTTTTGTCATTTTTTCATCAAATACTACGTTCTTTGCTGTTAGCCAATCGCACATTTCACCTTTTAGAGAAGCAGTCGTAGGATCTTTTACAGCTTTAACATTATGGTATGAAGCATTGTCCATAACTAATACACAATTTTCTGGTAAGTTTGGTATTAATTGTGTGTTTAACCATAATTTATAATTTTGGTAATTCATTTCATCGTGATAATCGCCAGATTTAGATCCAGACTTAAACATAAGTAGAGCATTTGGTATAAAACCATGTTCATTTCCAGCATGTACAATAATAAATCGTCTTCCTTTAGAAATAGGCGCTTTTAGTGTGTCATTAAATCCATCACACCATTCTTTAGGAACAGTATGCGAACTATGAATGTACGTTTCATCTGTATAAACTATGGATCGACCTTCATTGCGAAATCGTGTTAAATTTCTCAAATATTTTGTACGAAGTGCTCTAATATTGTAACTTTCCATTAAAGCTTTTCTGTTATCGGTAGTCTTTTTCCATCTACAGTAAAATAACATTATTAGTTATAACCTTAAACATAAAATTTTGTTGTTTTACCTAAATCCAATTTTCTTTAAAAGAACATTCAATGTGAAAGTACTTCCAGTAAATGGTATTTCACACTCTCGAACTTTTTCTAAAATCTGTTTAAGTGTCGGACGTTTTTTTTCATGAATGTAGAAATTATGTATCGTTCTTCGTAAAATTGCTACTTCGTGGTTCGGAAGGTTTGTTTTTAAAACAGTTTTCGGCCTATTCTTTCGAGGACTAGAAAATGAGGTGCTTGCCCCTGTGTCCACAGATTCAGCTTCTTTCAGAATTCGTTTATAGGAGCTTTCGGAGATTCCGGTTGCAGCTAACACCCTTTGTTTATAATTTGATAGTGGTATTATGGGATCTCCGTTAGCTGCTTCTTCTTTCATAAATTTCATAACATTTGCAATTAACTGCAATGAAAATGTTTAGTACTCATAAATGCATTTGTTAAAATAAACTAAATTTACCTCTCTTGCTTGGCTGTGAATTATTAGCCCTTTCTTCCCTAATTTGACGGTGTCTGCCATTTGGAAATAAATGAACTAAAGTTCTGACAAGAACTGCTATTAATTAGATTAATTCGCAAAGTTTAACACGTTGAATGAAAATATACAAACGATAACCAAAACGAAGGAACGAGTACGAATATATTGCAAGCAAACGTAAACAATAACATAACCTGGCTTTTTACAATTCGTTCTTCCCCTTATATGAGCAGTAGATTCGTCCGTTTCATTTTCGTTCATGGCGCAAGTCACGTGACAGGTTCTTTACATTTCAATTTACCTCTACGGTCATGTCATAAATCATACCTGAGATCAATATACAACAAAAGAGATGACTTGTTTGTTAAACTCGTGCGGTCAGCACAGAATTCCATAAAAGGATGACGAATTATGATTTCAGTAGGTACCTACGCTACATAGTACTACTATTTTATATGGGTCTATATCACAACGGCCACTGATCATCACGGCCACCCCGGTTTTTGCTATTTCATAATGGCCGCACCTTGATCACAACGGCCACTAATATTATTTGATCATAACGTGAACAAGGTGGCCGCTATAATCAAATAGTATTAGGGGCCGTTGGGATCAAGGTGGCCGTTATGAAATAACAATAACCTAAGTGGCCGTTATGATCAGTGGCCGTTGTCATCAGGTCCCTTTTATTTTTCGCGGCTTTCGTACTTTATTTACGTCTTCGTTAAAAATGCCTCCCGTACGAAATTCTCATTCTTCTTGGCCAAATATGTAAAAGAGTTTGGTAGTAACATTTTCAGCGAAGACCCCAAAATCTTGTTTTGTTTAGTGTGTGAAAAGAGTGTTCCGGTGATGAAAAGTATGACGTTGTGCAGTATATCAATACATTGCGACATAAAGAGAGGGTTAAAAATAAATCCAAGTTAACTCAGCAATTAATTACAGACAGAGTAGGCGAACAATCGAGTTCCAGTGATCCATTTTTTAAAGACTTGTGCTTAGCGTTAGTGAGTTCTGACATTCCGCTGTGGAAAATGAATAACGTGGGGCCATAATAGAAGAGGGATAGTAGAACAACCTGTTCGCGCCAATTTTTTTGCCAGTGAAAATAATGTACAGAATGTGCTGCCGTTTGAGGAGAGTAGCGTAATGTAAATGGAGGAGAGTAGCGTAATTTTGTAAACGTACTTATCGTTTTCGTTATTGCCGGCTTTTGCCTCGACGTAATGAATGCATTGTTTGCGTAATGAAAGATTTTATTTTATAATACCACAAATAATTTATCTGCAATAATACGTATGTTTTAAGTTATTACATCCGGCGCATGATTGCACATTTTGTCACCAGTTATAATTTTTATTTATGCACCTTACTTAACCACCTAACCAATCGAATTCAATTCAAATCATAGACAGGTGAATTTAAAAGAAAAGACCCGAAAAATATGGAAAATTTAAAAAATAGTAGTTTACGTAACAAGTCCCGAAAGTGACCTTTTACTGGACAAGTAGGCAAATTACAGGACGAGCCGCAGGCGAGTCCTGCAAGCCTGCGAGTCCAGTAAAAGCACTTTTGAGACGTATTACGTACAATATTTTTTTTAAAATCGTCCAGAAACGGGAAGAACAATTGACCATTCTAGGCCGGAAAGTAAAAAATGAGTCCGGTAAAGTAAAAATGAGTCCGGTAAAACTTTTACCGGACTATCACAATGACTTTCCGGCTCAGTCCGTCAAAATGACATTTTCTAGCCTAAAAATAATCCGGAAACTACTACTTTCTGGCCGATTTTAAAAAAATGTAATTATCTCGGTAGTAGAAGCCGATTGAGATGTAAAGAATCTGTCACGTGATCTCTACAAGGAATGAAAATTAAAATACATAGTCAGCTTATTATTTCCGCTCAAAGGTGCAATTGCACTTAATTGCATTTAGAACTAACTATTCAATCTTTATGTTTGTACAATTTTTAATGATATTTTAAGTTGTACAGCTACATATTTATTAGTTTCTTACAGAGTAAAGATCACGTGACAGGTTCTTTACATCCCAATCGGCTTCTACCACAGATTCTGTGCTTCTACTACAAAACCTAAGAAATACAGGATGATGCAAGAAACACAAACGTTTAAATTCATAACTACCACCACAGATTGAATCACATATTTATACAAAAAAATATAATAAGGAACTTATACCCTTATTTACATTTAAATGAGTACAATTACCTCTGTAACGAGGTGGAATTACTTCGGAATATACGAGGGTTATCCGTAAAATAAGGTCTACAATTTTTTTTTCAAAGATAAACACGTCTATTTGCTTGGATTACTACATTGTTAGAAAGCCCCTTCCTATCGCAAAAGACAGTCGCCATCGCTTTTCCGGCAGACAATGTTTGTTTAAACCTTCGCGGCTTCGGCGATCCTGAATGCTGCCACTGACGGGACTGTTCTTTTGCTTCTGGTGTCGTACAATGTACAATGGACTCAGATTTCGCCGCCAGTGACAATTGAATTCACAGGCCGCTTGTCGTTACCGTTTCTGATCTTATGAGGACCAATCTTGTGATAATGATAATGTTCTGTCACAATCTTGTCAATAGTGGTCTTTCTGACATCAAGGATAAATTCGCACTCGTCGATTTTCAATTATTACCCTCTCCACTTTTTGATCACTGACGGACAATTTGTAAATCACGAAAAAATGTTGGAGGAAAAAAAATAAAAAAATATCGTTTTTCTCTCCCTTTCCGCCCCAAAAAAGGGGTTGCAGTTGGGAGTGAAAAAAGCGCAATAAAAAATAGGTGTTCCTATTTAAGTTTTCAAAACTCACCCCCGCTCCACTCGACAGAGGGGTGAGGGTGATGTGTATTGTGTACGTGTCATGACGTTTCATAAAATGACGGAAGCGTGTTTTTTACTTTTTGTAATTGGGTGTGTCGTTCAGTGGCGTACCTAGAATTTTTGCCGCCCGGGGCGGTCTCCAATTTGCCGACCATTCTAAGTCAATCAAATGGTGGTTTTTATAAATTAATAAACATAAATGAATAGTTGCATTTAATACGAACTGTACGTAGGGAACTTTTTTACCATTGCATGCAATATTTAAATTAGGCAGTAATAAAGAAAGCCGCATGAGGCATAAATGCAACCTTTATAAAAATACAAGATACTTTTTAAAGGCCACAAGAAACTTACGGAGGCCGAAGGTTCCCTGCCTATGGGACAATACCTAATTTACAAAAAAAAATTACCATTAAATATTTTTTATTTTATATTTATAAATGCCTGCGTACATTCCAAGCACCAACATAAACAAAATGCCATTCGGGCAGCGAGAGTTGGCCACTGCCGCCCGGTGCGGACCGCACCCCACTAGGTACGCCGATCAGATCAAAAAATTTACCAGAGGTTTGGAATCAGTAAAGAATTTCCTATAAGATGACACCACTTCCAGCTTTCTAAACCCTCTAACATCGACCAACGCAATTGAACAATTCCGATCCGGTTCGCAATTAGCACTATCAGCAAGTTCCATTAATGTTGTTGTAACATATGCGCGGAAGGAGTATTTAAATTCTTGTGCACTCGAGTTTCTATTACATCCTCCTCTTTCCCTCATTGCCGAAAAGAAATGTTCGAGACTGTTCTGGTTTAGTCCACCAGTAATAAGGAAACGTATTTCTTCATGTCCCCGACCATTATACTTTTTAGGTTTGACAAACATTTGAGTCACTCCGTTAACAGTTTGCAAAATGCCATCAAAGGGGGTGCTGTAGATATGCTTCGTTAGATTTTCAATTAATTTTAGTTAGAGTGCTAGACATGTCAAAGTCCTTTTTGAATGCTTGACCTACTGCGATGCCGCTATCGCTTAAAGAATAGTTACATGGTGTGGTAGAATAAATTGCCCTGCTGTTTAAGACATCAACCAAATTATCCATTCCTTCGACAAAATGGGCAGTGGGCAGTGCTGTTTTTGGTTCTTAACGGTAATTTTCAGTGCACTGGACACACCATAACATAAAACCAGAGTGGCCAATTTTACGCTAATTTATTGGAATGAATTAGGATTCATATTATGGCAGTGTGTTGAACGAGTAACGCCCTGCCAATTCTGTTTGTTTTATCCAACTGGTATATTTATCTTATACAGTGTGACTCATTTAGAATGGAAACACCCATGTAAAATCTGAAGTTATTTACCGATTTTAACCATTTTTTTTTTAAATGTCAATTAACGAAACGTCTACCTCGGGACAAAATTTTAAATGTTTATTCCAATTTTCAGGGCATACTACGATAACTTTTTCGTACTCAAAATGGAGAATTCTTATTAGCGATTTGTTTATAAAAAAAATATCTACGCCACTGGATTCAGAATGCTTCCAAATAGCTGTCACCAAAATTTTACAAAAATATATTTATTAATAACAAAGTTATGACAACTTAAAGTTCGAAAACTTTCTACGCTAACAGTTACAAAACAACACCCTGTATCAATAGATGGCCATTGAAATTATGTTAATAATTCTTAAATTAAACTATTTAAACCATCAGTGGAGAAAAAAATATTGAAAGTAACGTAATATTTAATAAAAGTAACGGAATCGCGCGATTGAGTAAATAAAGACCTAACATTTCCATTTAAATCTTAGTTACCATGGAAATTATGTTACTGTTTAACTTAACAGTTATGATAGATTTTTATTAAATATTACGTTACTTTAAATATTTTTTTCTCCACTGATGGTTTAAATAGTTTAATTTAAGAATTATTAACATAATTTCAATGGCTATCTATTGATACACGGTGTTGTTTTGTAACTGTTAGCGTAGAAAGTTTTCGAACTTTAAGTTGTCATAACATTGTTATTAATAAATATATTTTTGTAAAATTTTGGTGACAGCTATTTGGAAGCATTCTGAATCCAGTGGCGTAGATATTTTTTTTATAAACAAATCGCTAATAAGAATTCTCCATTTTGAGTACGAAAAAGTTATCGTAGTATGCCCTGAAAATTGGAATAAACATTTAAAATTTTGTCCCGAGGTAGACGTTTCGTTAATTGACATTTTAAAAAAAAATGGTTAAAATCGGTAAATAACTTCAGATTTTACATGGGTGTTTCCATTCTAAATGAGTCACACTGTATATTCGAAGGAAATATTGTTTCGAACACTTTTTATCAAATGTGAAGCGTCAAAAAGGCAAAATATTTTTTTATTCGCAAATGTAAATGTTGGTTCATTTTATATCCCTAAGTAAACATCTTTTGGTTTGTGGTAGACTGGTCACTATAAACTATAAACTACTCCCATCACGGTAAAACTAAAACCAATTTTCTCCAAATGCGCTAAATTGCTTTTTATGATTTGTTGCAATGATTTGCTATTCACGCCCTTATCCGAAAAATAAAATGCTATAGGAAGCTTTCAGTTGGAAAAAATTCTTCTCATCATTAAAACTATAGCGTATTTTGCGGAGGTATCCCTCCGTCGCAATTCTCCCAAATCTTGGCAACCCCGACGGCCCGACAATGTCATATTTACGACTATAATCCATCCAAAGCTTAATTCATAATTGACATTTAATCCAAGAGCAGCATACAAAACTTCTGGCGGTTTGTCACTGAGGATGCTTATTTTATTGTGCAATGCCAATGCAGGAATCGCGATTCACTTAATAAACCTTGGGAATCGCGTACCTATTTACGAAAATGGTAGGATATTTTGCATCAAACAAACGAATAACAAATCCGCGGGAAATAGTTATTACATCGATTTCAATATTTGGATGCATACTGTATATACAAGAACATAGATAAAAAAATGGTATTTATTTAGGGTGCATTTGTTTATTTTACGGAGTAGAGGGATGAGGTCAACTTATTATGCATTTTGGTAATTAAGACTTAAGACAAGTGATTCTGCCATCTATTATAGGACTAGGAGGTAAATTGGTAATAGAAGATTCCACATTTCACTATGATAGATAAATACCAATAGTAACATTGTGGTAACATTATAAAACCGGTACGGGTGCTGCTATAATATTTTATCATCCATAAACATAATAAAACTTCAAAAATTTGGTAATGTAACGATTTCGTTATTTGTAAGTGCAGGCATTGTATTTAATATGCAATGGTGCAAGTAAGCAAAAATCGCGACTGCAGGGTCATGTTTTACAGCACGCCAGTGGAATATTCGCTGTATGATCTAAAGAGCCAAGTTTTTACCTATTTTTAATATGACTAACTATACCGCAAGTTTGCGCCATCTTCAAAAGTATAGTTCCAATCGCAATTAATAGCGCGTAGGGATCACAAATATGAACTAATAAAAATTCAAATACGTTGTTTTACTATCCCTCTTCTATTATGGTGGGGCTTAGACAATTTTTGGAGAAGTACACAAGCAAAAAGGTGCCTGACGAATCTACATTGCGCAAAAGGTATTTGCAACAGTGCTTTGACGATGTAATTTGTGAAATTCGGGATCAACTGAAACACGAATATATCTGGATTTCAATTGATTAAACCACCGATGCAGCGGGACAGTGTATATGTATATGCAGTGCCGTAGTAGGAGCTTTGAAAGCAGGTAGCCGATCATATCTTCTAAATATTCAAATACTGGATCGTGTGAATCATTCGACTGTGGCAAAGTTTTTAATGACTCCCTTACACTTTTGTGGCCAGATGGGGTACGATACGACAATGTACTGTTGTTTCTTAGTGACGCTGCCCCATATATTGTTAAAACGGGGTCCGGCTTAAAAGTGCTTTACTCTAAATTAGTTCACGTGACGTGTCTTGCTCACGGGTTGCATCGTGTCGCGGAAACAATTAGGAGCCATTACAAATATGTTGATCTTCTCGTTTCGTCCGTTAAGAAAGTGTTCATAAAATCACCAATTCGTATTCAAAAATTTCATGAACTGCCTCCAAACATATCTTTACCACCACAGCCCATTTTAACTCGATGGGGATCATGGTTGCAAGCTGTGTCTTACTACGCGGATCATTTTGGCGAAGTTAAACATGTATTGAATGCCTTAAATGCAGAAGACGCCGCCAGCATTGGAACTGCGCAAGAATGCTTCGCTAAAAAGGAAATTCTAGAAAAGATACTTTACATTCAAACTCGCTTCTCCAAAATACCTGCTACTATAACGCAGTTGGAAGCACGAAATAATTCTTTGGAACATTCGCTGTCTTTAATCGAAGAAATTTCAACATGTTTATCAAATGAAACGCATGGTGTAGCCAAAATTGCATTTGCGAAACTCGGCAACGTATTACCCAAAAATTCCGGGTACAAAATACTGGGCCAAACTTCCAAAAAACTGTCTGGTGATAGCATTGTGCTTGAAGAGGAATACACCGACGAAGAGTTGTGGTGTTTTTCACATGCAGCTGTGACATCATGTGATGTTGAGAAAACATTTTCGATGTACAAAACCTTTTTTACAGATCGGCGAAGAAGTCTCACGCAGGAAAATCTCCGAATGACATTTCTTGTGTATTGTAATAAAGTAATTCATTAAATAAATAAATAATACTTATGTAAGCTTGAATAAAATTGATGTGTACTATGCTTATTCTGCCGCTTATTTTTTGCATTTTACGTGCTTATTTGCTTGCTTATTTCCCTGTTTGATTACGCTTACAATTCCGGGCTCTACAGTAATGTGTGTATTCAAAAACTTATCGTTTTCTAAACATTTCGCCGAAAATGGAAGGGGGGGGGGTTATACGTTACGCTGTGAATCACTACATAATGATTGTCAATAAAAGTAGATATTTTCCATTAATCGAGTTACAACTTTCAAATTGTAAAGTAATATATTCTTGAAACGCAAATAAATACGAATAATTCATCACATAAAATGTATAACGAATCTTTGTACAATATTACAGTATCTAATTGTCATTAATTAATTAATTCATGTCTTATTTGTCACCAGCCTTCCAACAACCTAACTTTTCACTTTAATGACCACACGCCACTTACACAAACCCGGAAAAACATACTTATTCGTCATTCATGTATTCCTTACTGGTATAGTACGCCGTAATTTGTGGTTGTCTAAATATTGAAGCTACTTACTTTATATTTATATATTTATATCTTTCCAGAATATAAATAAGCTACATAAAACGCCAATTACTTTATAGTTTAGTGGTGCACTTATAATTAAATTCTTTTAATAGTATTATCATTGAATCAATGGTATTATTATTATTTATTACTATTATTTTTATTAATCTTCATTTTTGATCATGTAACACTGTGTTAATTACACTTACAAAACTTCTATGTTCGAATGAACCAGGGCCCCTATTGACGACAGGCGAGCACTCGATGCACTGTTCCATACTGGTCAACGTAAGTGTTGTGGTGACTTAGAGGTCGTCTACTAGCGGTTGGCGAGACTACCTGGCTGTTGGGACCCCAAATACTCATTCTTAAGCTTCTTAGGATAATTGATATTAACGTAAAAGTTAGGGAAATCCAGTGGCGTCGAAGTGATTACACCAAATTTTTAAATTAACAGGTTTTTTACTTTTTATTAGATGCTATTATACAAACTACTACATTCATAGATGAGGGCAACTAATAAACATTTACTGTTTTCACGTTAATCACTGTCATTATAATATTCGTCATCACTTTCACTGGTGTAATCACTGTGACGCCACTGGATTTCCACAACTTGCACTTTTATGTTAATGTCATTTATCTTAAGAAGCTTAAGAATGTGTATTTAGGGTCCCAACAGCCAGGTAGTCTCGCCAAGCGCTAGTAGACGGCCTCTACCAGAGAATGATTCAGGTGAAGCTACAAAAGTTCTCAACAGCAAAAATTTAGTTATAATTTTCCTTTAAATAAACCAAACCAAACTGGTATAGATGTAATATTCTTGTTTTTAAATTATTTATTCATAGCCACCTATTAGAACAAAAAATGCCAATTGAATAATTGCTATTTTATGTATATATTTATTATATTATTTTATAAAACACTTGCTAATAGCTTGTGAATCTTTCCTTAATCTTAGTGGTGCCCATTTTTTCACTATTTAATGAAATCAATCTTTGGATATATTCTTAAACATTTTGGAATCAATTACCGTCACAGTTTACCTAATAAAGTTGGCCATCATGTCTAAATGAAGATATTCAATTTCAATAAATCACTGCCATCTTTGGAAAATGTCCAAAGGAAGCACGTACGGTATAGAAGAGCGATCTTCAATCTTACTGATTCATTTTTTTTTTAATCTCAAAGTTTACTAGTTAGCGTTCTACTCGGCGATAATAAAGAATAATAATTTGGATATACCAGATGTTCAAATATACCAGATCAACCGGTCAAAACCAAACTTTTAGAAATGTTTTGAGTGAGAAAAGACCGAACTTTTCAATTCATCGTCGGGTCGCTTACTTCGAACACTCTGTTAAAGGGTAACACTTCATTTATTAATGTTAATTTTCGTCTCGGTCTTTTACAACATATTATTTTAAAAATGTGTATTACGAATTATACCTGGGGAAGCGACATTTATCTTTGATGTTGTGTTCTTGTTTATCGTCCCTGGATTTCACCGGCCAAGCTTCACCTTCGTCAAAAGTAGAATTTGCCAATAACTATTGAGCTGCTCTCCCATTACTACAAACGCGATTCCACTTAAACGCTCCAACAAGTTCGTGTAATATTTGCGGTTGGCCGTTTTTCTTTTTTGAAATAGATATTATTCCCTGCGTATCCTACAAAATTGACATTGTAGCTTTGGGAACGAATGTGATTTTCCAATCCATTGTTTTCCTATTCTTCCATCTCATGAATGATCTGATGAACTCAAGCTTCGTCCATGGTTATAATTTCATTAAAAAACTGCTTTATTTCACTTATATACTTGACCGAAACATCTCTAATACGATTTTTTTGTTTGATGGTACGCGCCCATCTTGCGTTAAACTTTTCAGCTAATGATGTATGGCACTGTTTGTAATATCTAACGCTTTCTTATATGTTGTTCAGTTTCTGTCATCGATAGACTAATTTGTGAATTTTGTTTACTATTTTCTGCGTTTTGATATCATTTTCTCTTCAAAAGCGACGGCAAATTCCTACCATGTTAGGAATTCACTGAAGGCGTTCACTATGTCATACTTTTCGAAAATTCAACCACGTTAACCAACTTCCTACAGTAAAGTTACGCTCTTGAAGGTTGGTAGTCTGTATTGTAAGCCACTTACCGCAATCCTGGGGGTGGTTTACGTAGTCGTAGTAATTTACTATTTAGCCGCACAGAAGTGGGCAGGATTCTTCAGTTTGAATCCGAATTACCCAAATAACAATTGGCCCGTTGTGAAAACCTATATATCCTCTCTACTATAGGCTTATCACAAAGGAACTTTATCTATTACTCGTGGATGTGACCATATGTGGAAAAACGGTCATTATTATCATTACCAACAATATGTTAGACCGTCCTCTAACCCGATAACATTCAGTGAAATAATAGCCTAGCCTGACTATGACAGATTACAATTTTGTTTGTTCCTCTTCTCGCAACATACACTCTGTTAGAGATTGATTGGAATTTATGAAGGGTGGCCTTCAAATCTACCCAGCCTGATTTCCCTGCCCCGTAGAGGGATGGATAAATTTCGGTTTTAAAAGAAAATGTTAAGACGCGGTACGGTACTCTGAATTTAAATGTACTAACAATCTTAACGCGGATTATAATAAATTGTAATTATTGCAAGTGTGGAGATATCGAAGTTATTAATGAAGAATAATTTACAGGGGGGATGTAATAAACCAGAGGAAATCTCAGTTCGGGAAAATGACGGATAGAAGTCTGTAACCCGTAGGTTAAAAGTGGAATCAATGAAATTGGAAATTTAATAAACAAAAGCCGGTGTTCACGTTCTTGCATTTTTTTTTAATATGGAGATAATTACAAGAGAAGAGATCGTGTGTGGCGAACACTTTCTCCTGGCACCACCAGCGCCTTTGGCCGTTACTTAAATTTCGAATTTTTATAAATGGAATGATAGAATTTAGCACTGTTTCAGGTAGCTTAAACTATCAATGTTTTTTTAGCACAATACTCATGTTCTAAGTGCAAGGTTGGATACAACTAACGTCTACAGTCTTTATAATGGTTCTTCTCGTGAACATTTAAAGCAAATAATAAACGTAACTATACAGTCGTTGTATAAATAAATACTGTAGATTGAAATATAATGAATTTACGTGCTGCAACAAAATTAGTTTTTCTTTCCGTGCAAAATAAGAAAAACATAAGTTAACTTTTAAAGAACTAGAATTGTTTTAATACACAACATTTTGGCACTTATTTTGCAAAAACTAGAACATGTACTGATAGTAGACACAGTACGTACACTATAAAAAATTGTGCAGTTTCTATTTACTATAGCTTGAAAAGTCATTGTTTCTATGTTTATTTATTGATCGTTTTACCGGCTTGTAGGAGGATAGATAAACGTCCTTCTAATACGTTCACCGATGACAATTTAGGAAAAGCAATACAGCAAACTTTATTCAAAAATTATAATTATATAAATACTAAATTATATAAATACTAAATTATATAAATACTAACTTAAGATAATGAAACTGAACAAACAGTTTTACTGAAACAATAGAAAACGACAAACGTACCTTTGCAGTTCAATGAAGATGTTTAATAAAACCTCTTAATTATGTAGATGCAATTTAAGTGAACTTTAAAGAACAAACAATTATTTTAGTTTAAGTACATATTTAATTACTGTGATACAATTAATTGCATTATCTTGCCGTGTTAAAGCAATACATAATAATAAATGGTTAACTATTATTCAACGTTTTCTGCAATAAGTTTTGGGAATTTGTCGGGAAAATTCTGACAGATACATAAATTATGTAAATTGCCTAATGTGGATTAATTGGCGTAATGTTAGTGCAACAACAACCTGTGTGTTCTAATTTATTAAAGCATCGAAAGTATAGTTAAACGCTTTTAAAGGTTATAGTTAGATACGCTTTAAGCATTTATTTGACGTTTCTGAATGTTTTAACGTCCTATTTATACATTATTACACAATTTAGATCCCGCAACGTTGTTATGTTTTCTAACGACGGAGGTATACGCTACATTTTGCAGAGCCCAGCACGCAGAATTTATGATAATTCATTTTATCAAATATGTAGTTTTTTCCAGCCAAAATAAAATTCGTACAAAAACCAACTTTAAAGTGCCACTTCTGTCTTTGAGGAATTTACCATAACTGAAACAAAGTTACTACATAAAGATAAAAACCGTTACCATCATTTGTTAATATGCATGAGTAAAGTGAAAGTATGGACTCACAACAATATTAAAACGCATCACTTTCATATCAAAAAATTTTAGTTATACCATATAGAGCATTTAAATTTAAAGGGAGTCAACGCCATAGGAATCACCGTAACTGCCGTAATGTTGGTTGCATACATAAATTTTGAGAAAAATGGTTATTAAATGTACTAAAACGCCGTAAGGTTTGAGTCAAGGTCATTTTTGTTTCTCCGTTTTCTAAGTACATACCACAAGATTCATTCTCTCGTGATGATACTATTTCGAATATTTTATTACAGCTCCTTTTCAACGGTACTAAAATTTGTATTTCACTAAGTTTCTCAAGAAAAGCCCTTAACATCTCATTTGAGGTAAATAGTTCAAGAAACGTCAAATGTAAACTTACATACAGACAATTCAAACTTTAATGCAAAACTGTAATTATAAGAATTCCCACTGAACACAGTACATCCATGAAACGTTTCTAAATGTTGCATAAGGGTTACAAATGAAACATTCCTAAGAAACATCTAAGACACATTACTGGTACATTCCTGTCGAAAGCGAATAAATGGTAATGTCTAATAAACGTTTCAATTGATGTGTTACATAAAATACAAAACATACACATTACAACACGAACGTTTTAGATATGTATCCAAAAATACATCTTTGTGATGTATTTTTTGGAATGTGATAACGTATAACATTTTAGAAACGTTACAAATGTGATGTTTCGTTTGAAACAAAATAGTCATATCTCAAAGTTAACGTTACGGAGTTGTTTAGTAGTGTTGTACCAGAAACCTTATCAGTTGAAACATATCGTAAGAAACACATCATACACGTTTCGGTGTGAACGTTTTAGATATGTATCCAAAAATATATCTCTGTGATATATTTTTTGGAATGTGATAACTAAAGCTAGGATGCCTTTTTTTATAAATGGACAAACATAAGGCAGACCCTATTTAAAATCCGTTTTAGAGTACGCACTTTCGAAAAATGCAAACTTTATTCTGCCTTTTTTGGTTTCTGTTAGTGTTATTTTGCTTTTTTTTGATATTTTCGCGTAAGTATTTAGTACCTTTTCTGTAAATTTTTTTTAGTTTTTTGAAATGTAAGTATTTTTTAATTTTTGGAGTTTATATAGGTATATTTTTCTGGGTAATTTCTAAGAAAGCAAATTGTTTGAAAGGGAAAGGAATTTGGTATACAAACTGAATACAAAATTTGTCTATAATATTTAAGCCTTTTACAATAATAACTCGGATGAGTCATTTTCCTTACTTTGAAATATTTCCCATTGTATTATTTCTACCTGCAAGCTGCACCTACATACAGTCTTTGTTGAAATTGCATCCCTTAGTCATTATGCCTTGTTAAGCGTATTTTAATTAGCCAGAAAACTTTATTGAAAAAGAATACCAGCAGATAGCATCTATCAACTGTAATTACTTTTTCAAATAAATGTTTGTTTGTCTATATTTAAATTGAATATGTATGTGTTGATTTTATCTCGACAGTTTTCGCTTTTCCGTGCCATTTTTGTCCTTTTTTGTCTTTTTAGATGCTTTTTTTAAATTATTTTTTATGCCTTTTGCCTGCCTTTTTTAAACTTTCATTTTGTCTAACTATCCCAGCTTTAGTGATACTGATAACGTATAACATTTTAGAAACTTCATTAAAAATGTGATGTTTCGTTTGAAGTCATCTTTCAAAGTTAATGTTACTTGTATTTAGTAGCGTTGTACTAGAAACCTATAATCACTTGAAACATATCGTAAGAAACTAAAAATACACGTTTCAATGTGAGTGTTTTACATATTTATCCAAAATTACAATTTAGTGTTTAATTGGAACGAAAAATTTCCGTTTCCAAAAATAGATTTATTCATCATAAGTAGATGGGTAATATTGCACATCTAAATGGCTTATTTGCCAGCGGGTCGGTAGCTCAGGTAGTTTGCGTGGCTGTTTTCTGAATTCCTAAACAAGCGACCGATGTTCGAATCCCACTTGAAGCAAAAGGATTTTTCAGCATCACCGATCTCCTTCGAGTCTACACTAAAAGAATTTTGGGGGCCCTGGAGATTGGAGAACAAGCCACCGGAGTACATGGGGCCCTGCAGGGCCTGCATACTGGGAGAAGAGCCGCTCAGAGCAATTGGGGCTCTCGGTACCATAGTTTCTACCACATCTCAATTTTTTTATACTCAGGTATGTTTCAAATGAAACATATATGAGACATTTCAAATATTCACGTATGAAACATTTATAAGGACACATTTCTCCTACATATCAATAAATTACTCTCCGATATGTTTCTTGAAACATATATAAAATGTTTCGATGTAACGTTTCTGTGTTGTTTCAAATCTAGGTTTCTGAAGGCGGACATTAAACATCTATGTTATGTGTATGATACGTTTCTGTCGCTGTTTCGGAGATGTTTCATGTTTCAGAGATACGTTTCTAAAATATTTCAGAAGCGTTTTTTTGCACTGTGGGTTGATATTAGTTAAATAACGAGAATATTAACACTTTGGGGAGTTGTATACATACGTTTAATTTCATATTTGGGATTTGTCATAATATCATTATAAGCGTTAGTTTTAAACATACCCTGAAACTTTATAGAGCTTTCGTAAAATATTAGTAAATGCACCAATTTTGTCAATGATCATGAATTAAGTCACTTATGGCATCCCAATTTTAAAATTAAATTGGTAATTTAGGCCTACTTGAATTTTAGTAGGGCTAATCTTCGTTGCTTCCACTTGTGTAATGTTTCATATCCAAGTATGTGTTCCCCTTCCTTTGTGTATCCTCACATTGGCAAATGACGTGGTATTGTGTTTCTTCTTCTTCACCACAACCCCTAAATAGCGGGCTGTTGGACAGCCTCATTGTGTGCAGGTGTCTGTTGAGACGCCGCGCCAGTGGCCTGTGACCATCCCTGTCTTAATTTTTACCTTCGCCTTACTTAACTTTAAGATGGGCGCTGCCAAATCCCCGTTTGGGTTTTCCAGAAAGATCTCGGAATGGTTGTGTCCTGGAAATTTCCACCAGTGTCTGCAGTGCTCTTTCGTGGGTATCGCCTGAATCTCCTTTTTGGCTGTGTTGTAAGTAATCCCACAGGCTGGTTCGAGCTCTAGGAGTGGTTTCTCACTTGCAAATATCGCATGCTCGTCAGCAAGCTGACCTGCGATTACCGCGTCACGCGTGCCCAGGTATCAGTAGTCACTAGTGTGTTGCCTCAATTGTAATATAATATTATTCCTTGTATCTACAGCACATTCCAATTAAAATTATGCACCCTGTCACCACACCTCACTCAATACCAAATTGCTCCATATTTAAAAGCTTTGCATGTAATCACGTGACAGAAAATAATCTTATTCAATGATAACAGAAATAGAATATGTCTATTTTAGCAAACAGAAACGTCGAAAGTTTCCTTATTGCTGTTGTGTTCAATCTGTAAACTCAAAAAATGAATTGAAATAGTAAGCGTGTACTTAAGTATATGGAGAAGCTCCTCAGGTAGGAATGTGAAATAACGACGCCATTAATGATGTAGCTTTAGAATAAGTTTCCTTGATGAAAAACACAGATTATAATCGGTTTGCTTCGAAAATTGGGAATGACTCGTACAATTATTTCCAAAATTCTCCACCTTCGTCTTCCATTTGGAAAAACTGAATGGCTAACCACATTATAGAACTATTTCCATTGGACAAAACTTTAATCGTGAGAGGTATTTAAAGTAAAAATAAAATAAATAAGGGGCGTCACCAAGTTAGATCATCTATTGGAAAACATAGTTTCTCTTTATTACTAATTCCCCGCTTTTTTAGTTGTGAATAAATAATTTTCAAACGTTAAAAAATATGAGCAGTCATGGCATATCAAATTCGAATCATTTTTACTATTAACTTGAAATAATTGTGTTATGGTTATTATTATTACACATTCTGATTACCTACACATTATTAGAAAATTACGAAAATCCTCGTTCCGCGCCCTTTTATTAAAGTTTTGCTAGTCTTGGTGTGTCTCTTGTCAAAGCACTGTACAAACCTCGTGGATCGTGGTAGGTCACCATAGTGTTACAATAAATAGTTTAGCTTATCGAGTGCAATTCACGACTTTGTTAGTAATTCCGAGGTAAATAGGGTTTCATATCCGAATAATCCATATAAATGAAAAGTTAAATAAAAATAAAGAGAAAATGACAATAGAAGTTTACTGAAAGCGAACTAAGACACTTATTATGAAGTTGTAAATGATTTGTAGCTACATGTTTAATCTAAAGTTTCCCTTTACTTTATGTGCAATAAGAAGGTTTATGTTTATTTTATAAGAAATAGATTTATCTTCCACTTTATAGTTTGTACCGTATGTACATTATATAACATTGTTTTTAAACGACTGACTTTATTATACTTAGGGGATGATATCAGGCAAATGTGCTACTATGTAGAACAATGCGATAACGATAAAAAATGATTATTTTCGAAATACTCAACCTCACGCACAAACCGTGCCTACTGTTATTTTTATCTAAATAAGTTAGTATAAAGTTTACAGCAACACAGGAGATTTAATTACCCGGAAATCCATAAATTTTTTGTTCTGATTTGTAGCTTTCACTTGGCAAATTTAAGTAACACATTATCTTTGTGTGAAAGTAAAGCTGAACACCATCGTTTTGCTTGGTTCTACTGCATAGTATTCTGCGAAAAAAAAGTGTAAGGTGATGATAATTTCTAACTGCACATGACTAGCACTACAGTCCACGGGGATTTCATCTCCTGATATGTTTACTAAAACGCTATACAAACCGGATATCATATTATGATACTACTTGACAATTCATTGCACATAATAAGTGATAATTTTACGTTAAAAATGTTTTATATGTAATACTTATACAGGTTCGAAAACCAACTAACTGGAAAACTTTGACGAAAGTAATATTTTAAACATAAAACTCGTATGGCTAGGCTAGGATTTAAATGTGGTATATTGCTGTGCTGCGAAATGAACTAACATTTTTCATTCGGCTGTGCGAATGTGTGCGCCTCCGGACATTTGTTGGGCCTCCGGCATCAGATATTATCTAGTTTACTCCGCACACCTACGCGAGGAAAGAACACTCCCTCAGAAATCGGTAAACCGAAGAAAGAGAAAGGGAGTAAAATATTGTTCTTGACAAGTCAACACAGACGGACGTCGCGTCGTCGGGGAAAGTTTATATTTCGTATTGCTAAACTCTTGAATGCGATCTGATTTTTAATCCGGCACTACAACTATTGAGCTAAACCGAGTGGTATAGAAAAGTAATTAAATTTTTGCGCGAGTTGGTGCGATTGTGCAGTGAAACTGAAAAAACTTTTACAGCAACCAAAGCTATAATATACATAAATTGTAACGCTGTGCTGTGAAATAGCTAATTTTGACGTGAGTGTTTCACAGAAACTGTGATAAACCTTCGTACAATAATAGGTCGTAACAATAAATTGATGGATCAACAATTTGTGGCCTATCAACAACTTTGGGATAACTAGTTTGACTGCAAACATTCAAACACCTGAGTGCGCTCGTTTCATCCAGTCTCACCAGCACGTCGCCTTTGTACGGGACAGTGTCGCCATTCACAACAGTTAGGCATTACGAAAAGATTATTGTAGCGAAATCTTGTGATTTTCACATAGACGCCTACAATAACAATTTTAAAAGGGCAACTTGCGAATAACAATATTATCAAAGAAAAGCCAACGATTGGTCAAAGAAGATCATTGCATTTGGGCAACAGAAAACCATCGAAGGGGAATGGAACGAGTCACTGAATGGTGAGGATTTTATGCAGGCGAAGTAATTGAATTTTGAGATGAGAATGGAAATTACACAACAGTTCAACGTTTTGAATTCTCATTTGATTGATGATGATAGTAAAGACGTATGGTTCCAGCAGGATGGCTTACCAGACGATTGCTTTGCTTCGGGAAAATAACTGACGACCTGTAGAAGCTTTAATGTGTAGAAATTTGTATTATTGTATGAACATTATTTTACACGCCACGAAAAACGAAATTGACGCTCATAAGCATTTGCAGTAAACGCTACATGCCTGGCAATTGAAAAACTTTTGCTACTTAAATTAGTTTTTCACGGGATTAAAGTACGCCGATTTAATTTCTGAGCTTGTGGTCATGGTTATCATTCTGGCCATCAGGAATTCATTTTGGTGCTCCCATATATTTTCTGTATTATTTCTATGGGCTGTTATTGTTTTTCTAGAAACTGTTTTATAATATTCCTATAAATTATGTAAATTTACAGTGTAGGAAGCAATTTCTATTACAAATTTCTATGCTATATAATAATAATAATATTTTATTTATCTTTTAGATCAGTTTAAATTACAGATTAACCTAACACTAAAAAGTAGCCTAGAATTCAAACCTTAAATAGTCTTCTACACTGTAAAAGGCTTTTTTTAATAAAATTGATTTAACAGAATTTGCAAATTTTGTTGAGGTCAAGGTTTTTAGACTGAACGGTACATGATTGAATAATATTGCCCCCATGTAGTATGGATTACATCTATATAATTGTAGGTTATGCTTGTTATACTGCAAGTTAAATCCAGTTCTTGTGTTGTACTGATGATCATGATGTTCGTTTAAAAAGGTAAAAGATGAGATATTGCTTCTGACAAACTTGAGCAATTCAAATATGTAAATACAAGGAATTGTTAGTAGTTCTTCATGTATAAAAATTTGTTTACAAGAAGACCTGTACGGTAAATGATACATACAACGCAGAGCCCTTTTTTGTAAAATAAATATGCGAGTTAAGTGACGAGTTGACCCCCAAAAAATAATTCCGTAGCTAACATTTGATACGAAATGAGAATTATAAAATACTTTACATATACACGAGAGTTACATATCCCATGTAGTCTTTTCAAGGCAAAACAGTAAGAACATACTTTCTTATACAGTGTGTCCACGTATTGAGTTCATTATAGGTGTAAATGACCAAAAATTTTGGAATTTCAAAACAATTTTTTCAGATTCTGCCCTGCTTCATTGAAAATGAATTTTCATCATACTTTTAATTTTTTTAATTCAAAGCCGCCTTGATGGTGGAAAAAAACTATTTTCTTTGCAGGTAAAGTACCTTTTTTGTGTATCATAGAGCAAAATTTTATTAAGAAAATCCGTTCAGAATTGAAAAACTGACCATAAAATGACAATCAGTATTGTTTTTAAACAAATGAGAATGTAATGTTTGAAATGTTGTATGCATAGATTCCGATTTAATCGATGATAGTCGTCTTAATAAATAAAAATAACGGTTTCATGAAATTGTGCCGATTATTTTCAAATTTTGCACTGATTATTATTATTTGATTCTGAACAGTTTTTCTTAATAAAATTTTGCTCTATGATACACAAAAAAGGTACTTTACCTGCAAAGAAAATAGTTTTTATTCCACGATCAAGGCGGCTTTGAATTAAAAAAATTAAAAATTTGATGAAAATTCATTTCCAATGAAGCAGGTCAGAATCTGAAAAAATAGTTTTGAAATTCCAAAATTTTTGGTCATTTACACCTATAGTGAACTCAATCCGTGGACACACTGTATAAACTGTCTACATGATCGTTCCATGTTAACGACAAATCAATCGGTAATAGTTTGAACTCCTCAGTTTGAACAATGTACCTGTTTTTAAGCCTTAAAAGATAACTTTTATTGTGGTTTTTTGCTTTTGAATATGAATGACAACGTTTTGTTTTGATTTACTTGCATATTGTTAAATGAGAAATAATTATTTATGTTAGTTAGATCATTTGTTAAATTAATTAGCGTTCCCTGTTCAGTTGTACCGCTTGCTATTATACTTATATCGTCCGAAAAAGCACAGTGATTGCAATTTAAGTATAGATTAATATCGTTAATGTATAATACCTATAAATAATAATGGTCCCAATATGCTTCCTTGGGGTACTCCAGTGTTAACTGCTTTAGTGTAAGAGTTGCACCCATTCACGTGTACGTATTGTTGTCTGTTTCCCAAATAGCTCCTAATCAGATCGTTACTTGTACCACGAATTCCAAGTAGGTCCAGTTTGAATAAAAGTAGATCATGGTCAACACTGTCAAAGGCCTTACTTAGATCTAGAAACAGTGCTACTGGTATATGATGGTTATCCAATATCCAACTCCTTGTATATAAAATTTAATATATTTGCCAATGCAAGAGTCGTAGATTTATTCTTTTGAAAACCAAATTGGTTCTTTGACAAGATGTTATACGTTTCACAAAATTTAATAATTCTTTTTGCAAGTAGTTTTTCAAAGACTTTTGAGAAGACTGATAATAATGCAATTGGTCTATAATTACCACAGTCGTTTGGATCACCTTTTACTTCTGATTGATCGTCATATTTTTAATCTTTTCTGTTCCTTTATACTCACAGTTTCTTAAGTTTTACCAGTTACCTCGCAATATTTTCTACTAAAATGGAGAGACTTTACCGACGAATTTATTAAACCGAAGTAATTAAATATAATATTAAATATAATAAATAATCAGTACAGTAGGTATAACTATATTATTATTCACATTATTCGACAACGGCAGTCACTAATGATGTGACTAGACGTGGACACCACTTAAAAAACTTACTGCGAACAGCCAATGAGTAGATAATATTAGACACTTTCAAGGTAGAATACCGTTATCAACATTGCAATAATTTTTGCAGTATTGAAAATATTTAGATCACTGCTTTACCGACAGTTCTTTTGACAACACAAAATTATTAGCAACTTAAAATTATTCTTTCTGAAGGCCTGAACTGTCTGCTATTAATACCAACTGCAACTGCAACGCTATTATTTTCATTAAATTTGGCTTAATATTCGAATGAATTACGGCATTCGCCTAGGGTTTGGGGTACAAACACATCCTCATGAGTAACAGTCACCATTACAATGTGCGTTGAATAATATACTATTATTTAAATAAAGCGGTCGTTTTAGATGGTAAATAAGTTATAATATGAAACTGAATTTAAAATATCCCAATGTATTTCGATACATGCTTTATCAAGGGTTACAGTCTGTAATTAAAGAGTGAATACAGTGGTTGTTGAATTATAAATTCATTATAATACTGCTTTTATTATATAAAAAATTGAGCAATTTGGTAATAATACTAACTGTAGAATTGTAAGTACCTACATTTATGAAATTTTCAGATTATTTTTGATTGACATCGCAGTATTCTGAAACCTTTTTTTTCTATTATAATTATGTACGTTGCGTATAAGTTGAAAATAAATATCTCGTGTAAACAAAGCCGCAAGTATTAGGAAATCCCGGAAAAAGTAATTTATGCTTATCTTAGTATTCCTGGCGTGCGTATGGCGATGAATCAAAATTTCAGTATAGCTTGAACATATTTCAATCCCAGGTAGCAGGTGGACTAAGTGTGTTGGAGTTCCCGGTCTCTACAAACATATGTCTTAAATTGCTTTATTTGCTGAGAAAATATATTATAATTCGGTGACATTTTAAACTTATATCCGTACGTATAACCGAAGAAACATTCTTCAGCTCTTGAAATTAATGCAAAATAGCGCAAGCATTTTTCGTGCTACAATTCCTGAAAATGAGATTCTCGCGTTTTATTTCTTTTTGTGTACACTAGTTCCATAAACAAAATTAAATTAGCGTTGATTAAACCACAAATATAAACGGTCGCGTTACAAAGCAAACCAAATATTCGTGCAAAACAAAATTATGAACGAACATGAAATTAATTCAAATTTCAATTAGCGATCTGTATCGATTTCTCGTAGGGAAGCGGTAGTTTTCCTCAAAAATAATTCAATTAGAGTGATCCAGAAACCTTTACTTATTACGGTTCACGTGAGAGAAATATTCACTTCAATGTATAGGTACTATTACATATGAAACCCTTCTTCAGTTTTGCTGTCTTAGCATTTTTTGTAAATAGGTGCCTATTGATACTTTAGTGATATGGCTGATGAAAACATTTTTTTTATTAAAATAAACCTTGGGAATAAAGCTTCTTTGGATATAAAAGGAAAATCGAAAGTTCATATTATTCATCTGTACGCATACTCTTTAATAATTTATTGCTCACTATTGATTCTATTATTTATGATAGCTCGTAAAAAAGTTCAGTTCTGATGCACGTTTCCATTTTATAACAAAGAGAAATCTAAATCCCTCAAGATTAAACTTGTGGAGTAATTGTTTCTAATTGTTTGAGTAATAGTAGAACAGCACACGGCATCGCAGCGCTCATTTGCTTGCAAAATAGACACAGTTTTTGCTAAATAAAATGTCAATATTCAGCGTAAGAGTTATAAAAACAAAGTACTAGAGTTACTTCCCCTAGAGCATCATACCTATATCAATTTTATTTGAGTTTAGCCCGAAAGTTTATGGTTATTCGGTTGAGTTTTATTTAGTGAAACCTAGAGAACAGATGCTGTACTTATTAGTAAAAGCAACAGATATTACGTATAAAGCAATTCCACTACTTTTAAATATTTTACACAATTACAGCTTTCAGTACATGAGCCTTGAATTATAAATTTCGTAAAAGACATTTTTTGAGCTTTAGAATTTAAGGTAGGCATGGGCGCCGCTACTAAAGGGCAAGGGAGGGCCCGGGCCCCCCCCTGGAATTTCATAAAACGCGTAAATCCATTTTAGAAAATGTTAAAAGCTCACAATATAACCACTTTTGGAATATAATGTTCTATCCCATCGGTGACTCTGCGTAGCCTATTGAGTTACTAATTTAAAAATAGGTAAAAATTTTCAAGCATTCTAATTTCTACTTGAAAAAATGTAAGGCCCCCCCCCTAACAAATTTTCTTCCGGCGCCCCTGAAGGTAGGTAAGTAATACAAAAGTAAAACTACTCCTTCCTTTCTGTAATTCTTTGAACTACTGTAAATCATTATTGTCGTATAATTGCGATACATCCGCAGTACCTTAAAGCTCAAATTTTGGATTACATATTGTTATTTTCACTAAATAGGTATAATCAAAGAGCCGCTTCCCCGTCCAGCATCCTCAGGTTTATCTCACGTGTGGGATGGGTTGAGTGACGTTGCGGGGTCGAACGACTGTAGTCAGGGAGGTAGCACAAGGGGCCCGAATAGGTGGCCTATGTGCGCATGGACTTCTGACCACCCTCCCAACGAAATCCAGAATAAAGATAATCAAAGAAATGCAATATTCACAAATCTTGTTATTTGCAAATAATTTAAAACCTTTAAACTGTGCATACTGCATAGGACTATATTTTTTAAAGTACATACAGGGTGTCCCGAAAAGATGGGTTATAAATTACACCACATATTCTGGGGTCAAAATAGGTTGATTGAACCTCACTTACCTATATACAAAAGTGCACCCAAAGTGATGTAGAACTTGTGTACAGGAAGGAGGTCATATTGAACAATTGTTGAGTTAAGGTAAATATCGTGTTTGTTTATAAATTGTAAATAATAAAGACTGTACTAACTACTACTATCTAACACTTAACCTTTGCAATCAATTTTTCAACTTTCTAAGCTTTTAAATTTAACAGTGGTGTGGTCCATTCGTCACAAAGGGGTTAAACAGATCAGGCAAAATACTCTCAACCTCCCCTTGGAAATATATTTAATAACAACAGAGTGTGTTTATTAATTGCTACATGTTTCAGGATTCTCAGATCCCATTATCAAGCAAAATGATTGAAAATGTCCATTGAAAAACAGTTGTAGAAAATAATTACATAACTAAAACGTAACGTTGTAAATTACAATATAAAAGCTTAGATTTAAGACTCACCTAATTAACGACAAATAAGAAGTAACAAAATCGAGTTGAAAAGATAGGTTAAAAAACTGAGTTCTAACCAATGAACTGTATACTTACGTAATATACCTACCTACATTTCATTGGTTCTAACTGAACTAGTTGAAATCGACACAAAATATTATAAAATTAAAAGAGACCTCCAATGAGGAACCCGGGATTGCCTTAAGGGCCAAGGGAATAGGGGGATGAAAAGGGATGAATTAACATTATGGAGAAAATTACAGGTGACAGCAAGTGAAGGAAATGAATGATCAAGATGCGCGCGACACCTACATTACTTTAGCGGACTAGAGTAAAAGCAAAAAGCACTAAGAGGGAAGTATACACAGTGAAAAAATAGAATTGGTCTGAAAGTCCACCAACTCATTAATGCTTAATCAGTTGGTGGACTTTCAGATGGAGTGGGGGTGGGGGGGGGGGGTATATCCGTCTTATCCCCCCCCTTGGATACGCCACTGGATAGATGAGGAGTGGAAGATATTTTTGTAAACCAACTATAATCACTTTGGTTTTTGTCAATAGATGTTGTTTTGAGACCGAGATTAAATTCAGAATATACAGTTTAACAGTTTTTTTCTTAGGAACCCACTCGTCCGTATAATTCGCCAAATATAGTTTAGACATTTTCTTTTTATTTAGTTACATGTAACATGTTTTTAAAGCATTGCGCGCAACAGTTTCTTAACGTATTGAGAAAAAAGGTTTCCCATTATTATTAAATAATAATAATAATACATCAATTTTTTGTATTATATTTCCTGGTTTTACATCAAGGTTTGTTTTCTGTGACCATGTCTGCTTCCATTTGTGAGCCTGTGATGATCTGTAGATTTTCAATTTATGTGTAAAGTGACAAGCTGACGTTTTAAACTTCATCTTTTCTATTTTCTCAATATTTTCGAAACTTACCTCCTGAGCATTCCTTTCTACATCGGAAACAACCTGGTTCCATCAACCCCTACTTTTCCAGGTTTTTATCAGATTGTTTTGGTTTTGTAATCTCTGCAAGTGGTAAGTAGTTCAACTGTTTCGTGATTATCTCCAGGTGTACGTCACTATTATGACCGAATAAATCTATAGCCGACGCCAGTCGAGTTATATTTTTTTCTTCGTCCACTTAACTTATTCTTCAAACAAATTAAAATTTACACAACTCATTAATTACGTAAAATATGCCTTAAGCGAACTAATTAACTCTTAATTTACAATATTAATTGACTAAGTTTGATTGCACAACAGAATCCACCGATTTATAACTGCCTACTGCAAGCTGATTTTTCCACGTTAACGTGGTATACGAGTAGGTATAGTAAATTTCCGAAGATGGTGGACACAGATTTCAAATTAATCAACGATTATGACATCAGTTCCGTTCACACACTAAGGAAATTACTGACTAAATACGATGAGATAAGAAAAGTGCAAATGCACAGTGATGTGATTACATTATTACAACGTAGTATGGACTTCCTTTACATACGCTGATAAATTCAAAGGTCATAATGACAACCGAAAATCAAATATTTGATACAATTATGTCAAAATGTCTAAATAATAAATATCATCGCACCTTCCAATGAATTATTTCTTTTTTCCGCAAAAACTAATTGGCATACCTACATGTTTCTTTTTATTAGAATACATGGTCATTCTTATTTATGTAGTGACAACAAACCTCGTCCAAATGATAAGCTCGTTAAAAAATATAAATGGATGGTCTGTAGTTATCACTCCGTGCTTATAATCTCAAGTGGATCACACTGAAAGCTTGGTCTATTAATAAACTGCCTTTTTCTGATTTGAATCTATGCTAAGTTGGAGTATAAAGTGAGATACAAGCAATTAAATTAGTATTACATGAATATTTTAGCAAAATTACATGACAACACAATCTATACACAATAATATGGGTTGTAAATAATGATTATATATTATGTTATTCTAGAAATTCAAAATTGCGTGAGTAGCTAGAAATAGGTTAAATCGACCCAAAATTCTATGTCCTTACCATAAATAACGTTATAATTAGCGTATATAGAATGTTTACATTATTTTGAAAGACTTCCTATACCAGCGAGAACAATACTGTTAACAATTTTCTGTACAGATAATATGAAATTTGTAGAAAATCGCATGATGGAAGAAGCGTTGCGTGATGCTAAAAGCAAATCAAACCGCACCTTTGTCATTAACAATGAAGCGTGGGTGAATGTGGTCCGTAAATACTCAAATATACCTATAACATGAGAGTTGTATTTCGTAAATATTAATATGCGAAGTTCATGTAAAAATTCGTGATGCTCTCGTCTTTATTGAAAATTAAAGCTCTATATTTTTCGTTTGGCACAATAACAATAATTTTTTGTGCGTAAATGTAACTATAAAATCTACGTTAATATTCGGAAACCTCCCTTAATTACAATATCATCCAAAAATCCCAGCATAACTAGTTATAACATCACGCAATACTAAAATTACACATATACTAATCAGCGATTTAAGCAAAAGTAACTAGTAATGTAGGGCTTCAACACAATCGATGTTATCATTAGAGTTTCTTCGAGATTATTTATAGTTAGGGGCGCTAAACTTTTTAATTTATGCAAAGTGCTCAAGTCCTTTGAATATTCATTGTATTACGTTACTAAATAGAGCAAAGCAATGAAAACCGTTTAATATTTCGATTCTCCTCACATGTCCATATCTGCAAATGTATGTAAATTTGTTATAAATAGTTAAGCAATATTTACACTGCTTAAATTAAAGCTTTTAATCTCTAAATTATGTATGTGGATTTGGCTATTTACGCTATAAACGTGCTTTGAGTATTTAACAAGCGCTATCCAATTTGTAGTGAGTGAGAGATTCATTTTTATTTCATCTGCAAAACTTTATTGAAGTATTACGGCTTCTTATTGATTTTACCAGTGGCACATAGTGTAAGTTAAAAACATAGTCGGTATATGACTCAGCGAAGTAAGTTTATAGCCGATTGGTGAAGATACTATTTTGCACGTGGAAAAATAATTTCAGAATTACAAAAATGAGGATGATAAAAGATAAGACGATTTATACCATTAGTTATAGTGAGGGTGATTTAAATAGCAAAATAGGTATGCCTTTTTGAAATACCGATTCTTTTGGCTATCGACGACAGTGATTTTTGAAAACTTTCCCATTAATGCCATATTATTATGTTTTCCAATGACAAGAGATCTCATTTCTCTGCAATCAATGAACTGGTTTCAATCTTGACAGAAAACAAGTAATACTAATGAAAAGTTTCAAATTTCTCCTTCTGAACTGACCAACCATCACGGAATATTTCTAACTTGCTTGCATCCCACTATTTACGCGTTGCCTACAAAAACCACCAAGTTATTACAAAACATCAATCACTTTTACAGGCACTTCAAATTACTGAGATAACCCCATCTGAGATGCTACATAAATTTACGAGATCTTGGCAACATGTATAAAAATCCGCAACACCGGGCAACGTCGGTTTTTAGATTTTGGCGCCAATGTGTAAAAGCAGAAATGCAACAGGGTAGACTTACGGTAAGGTCATCGAAGTGAAAGCGTCGTTTCGCATTTTTCGTTTGCTTTGTGATATAATTTGTGTTTTATTTCAAGGTAGTATTGATTTTAATTTACTGCTTTGCATTTGTTAACTGCGTAACTGATTTTTTATTGCTTATTGTAAATAATGTACCCCTACAACGTAAATTTTGCATCATGCTGCGACCTCGTGGTAGAATGATTAAATTTGCATTGGGGTTATTCATGTAACTGTTTGTCACGTGCTTGAGATGTAATAGGAGATTAATAATTACTATCAAGTGTAATTTTGCATTTATTTGCAGATCTACAATGTGGTGGCTGCTCATTTATTAATCTTCTCATGCGTCTGTCGTTGACTCGGATGGCATTACCTTTTAATATGTAATTGAATATGGCATTTCCAACAATGAACAAAGTGTGACTTTAACCTGGAATGCTTGTGTACTAACATTTTCGTCCGCGTAGACGACTCTCGGTGAAGCTAATAAACTAAATACTTAAAGTGTCCGTATCGCTTGTCGCAATCCAACTTTAGCCCACGAAGACCTCGCAACCAGAGGCGTGAACAGTGTGCCTACCTGAGGGGTCAGGTTAATTAATCGTACGTCAATTATATATTGAGTTAAGCGGTTCCATCTCACAAAGGGAGAAAGGATGAATTAAAAAACAATCTTTCCCCTTTAGCCAATTTAATGTAGAAAACGATGATGAGCATATGACATTAAGTTTATTTTTTTAGAGTATTTAAGCTAATGGCCATGTTAAACCATTAGAAGGGTAAAATGTTAACGAATTTACGTTGTCATCTACCTTGTCTGTAGTACACCTACTAGACAAATGTGAGAAAAATCGTTGAAAATTAAAGTTGGCGACATGTTTTGAAACTTTAGACTAGTTTCATTATCAAGCCCATGAGGGAGGAACTTAAAAAGTTAAATGGTGATGGCTAAAATTAAGGTAATTAGATCTAACATCTGGTACAAATAAAGCCCACTCACCTGAGGGGGAAAAACACTTATGACATACACATGATTAAAGTTACATTAATGATGATAAACATTTTTTATAGAAATATAACATTTCTGAGTCACAAAGACACCACTCTAATTAAAATTAGATCCATAATTACAATTTTTAAAAAAGGTTTACAAATGGCGGCTAACGCTCACAATGTGTGAAGATGAACTACCACCAATGTGGACATACAACCTTGGGATATAAATTACATATACGAGGTGCAACAAATAAGTTTTAAATGCATATCAAGCTTATAAGATCATTACGGAGGTCAGTGATCTCGTTAACCAGATCGTTACTGTGTTTGTGTTTGGAGATTTCAATAGCTTCAAGTACATTGAGACGGTGGCCTTTAAGACATAAATGTAGGATATGAAAATAAGCCATCAGAGGATGGAAAGAATGTCCGGATTGTAAAATGTGATCAGCAAACGCCGATTTGTGAATGAGGTTATTATTTTTGATAGATAGAAATGTTCATGGATACGGGTCGAGAAAGATCTCCCAGTTTGACTAATGTAGAAATGCCAGATTTATCAACAATGTTGATGACATCTTTATTCTTCACCAATGAATTACTTAGAGTGTTGGTATTAGAAAATGAGATTTGGATGTTGAATTTGCTAAAGATATTCTTGATATTGTAAAAAATGTTAGGGAAAAAGGGAAGAGAGCGGAAAGATAAGCTATCTTTATGATTATTGATGGGTTAAATTGTTAGAACGTTGAATTTTCATTTTAATTTTGTGGAGTAAACTATCGATCAAATGAAGAGAATAGCCATTGTTGATGGCTATTTGTTGGATAGTGTGCATAAATGTGTGTTAATTGACGGAGATGCCAGATCTCAATGTAACGTACAGTTCTATACTTGATATGCACAGGTGTCTACAACTGACATCTTGAATTTTTCACTCCTGAACTGCAACACCTTGTACTTTTATTTATGCAGATAACCGTGATTGCCGCTTATAACTTTTGATGTATTTACATGTCTTAAAGCCCTAACACTTATCTCCATGTACCGATGAATTGTGTAAACGGAAAGTTTTCTTCGCCAGTTCTTTCTTTTCGTTATTCGTCGATTGAACTGTGCGCTCTACGAAACAACTAAACTTGAGAAAAGTTAAATAAATGCTTTTTTGATGTTTATTGTGTATTCTGATACTTCTTCCCGATTATAGTTCAATTCCAGCGTATTGTTATCTTTTGCACAATAGGGGGGAGCTACTAGACGATTAAGATCACGTGCCATGTATGGGTGGGGTTTGCCGGGTTGTTTAAATTGTACCGCGTTTATTTAAATTTGAGGTAGGTTAGTTTTAGTGGGACTAAGTCGAACGTACCGCCAGCCCCTACAGCCTCTCCATCAAAACAGTGAGGGGTAGGATAAAGTACATTTTTGACATTTGCTCACGAGGTACAAAATGATACTATAGTAAATCGAATTGCAAACCGGATATTTAGATTTAGGTAGCACCCCAAGTACTAAAGCCAAATTTGCAAGGGAAAAATCGCCCGCGAAACATGAAAAATTGATAAAAAACGGTGGACATTCCTGTGTATTTTGCTTCTCTCACTATTATTTAAAAAACGGTAAGTTATATCGAAAAATTTTCAGTATAAAAGTAAAAGGAAGATTCTACGTCGGAATATATCATTATATGATAATTTCGACACGGTATTTCCGACGTAACAACGTATTTCCCGAACTGTCGTCTTAAAGACGTACTACAACCGAGGATTCCAAAGCGGTAACAGCGCTACCACGTAATGGGATGATTCTATTTCTTTAGTACTTAGTTATTAGTTGTTCGTTGTTATATAAACCCAATGTTATACGACAAAGGCGCGAAAAACCGTCGAATCGAAAAGGATAGAATGCTCAGTAGGTTGCGCTTGTACCGCTTTTTGTAACTGTAGCTGGTACTTTGGCGATTGAAATAGGTATATGTCTTCTCGCGTCGCGCTGGGTAACAGACTTGACCTTCAGCTACCATCGGTAAAGTCGATTCTGCTACCGACTCTCTCATATAACTACCCTCTAATAATATATTTTTAAATATTATGTGAACTCTAAAGGCGTTCTCTAATGCAGCTCGAAATGGGTAAAACCAGCAATTTCATAAATTATTTTTAACTTAATTCCCATTGGTTCGAAAAATACCTAATAGTGCTAACTTGGCTTCTTACGCATTCCGTACTCGGCAATATAAGCCGGTGTCTCAATAGCTACTTGCGCCATTACCCAATTTCTATTTCTTATACAATTCATGGTTATGTTTGACCCTAATTGAGATCACGTGCCCTCGAAAATGTAATGCATTAAAACTTTTTTTGTCTCTATGCAGTTTTCGAAAGGATTAATGTTTTATTAATTCATTCAGCTAATGTGCACGCGACACCGATAATTTATACTAAGAGTTTGGGCCTTGGTAGGCTTAACAATGTTGTAATTGGCACCCAATCATCATGAAGGTTACTATGTGACAGCAAATTATAATTTTGGCGAACATAATTGTCATTTGTAGCGAATAAATTTGCATAAGGACGCTACAATTTGACGAACAACATGCTTTCTAAATTTTCACTTTTCATCGTGTGTTGATGTCCACTTGCTTTATAATATTTCGACATGTTTCCCATAACTATATTATGTTGTTCTTGTCAAATATGTTACATGTTCTTAATTTAACTTTACATCTGCGGTTAATTTTTTTGGAAACAGAGTACATTGTATATTAATGGAAAACTTATGAAAAAATATAAGAATTAAAATCGATCATTTGAGATCATTGTAATTTTCGGTCACGTACCGTTTACGAAATTAGAAAAAAAAAGATTGTGACATAATAAATTTAAACCTCAACCGTTAGTAATAAGTTTAAAACGCAATTTTTTACAAATTGTAACGCATAAATTTCGGCTGAATAAACATAGAATTAAAATAAATTACTTCTTTAAATTTACCACTGTATACTTTGTCTCTCTTGACGTTATATTAACTTGAAATTGAAGTCATAATCTTATGCTAATTTAATATTAATGTACAAGAAATACATTTTAAAGGTTCCATTTTCGGCAATGGTAAAATATAATTTGTTTTTACTGGGTCCCTAGTGTATTCGATATGCACGTTTAGGATTAATTAATATTTCATTTCCCATTTTCGCTCAGTTTTCACAAAAGCAACTTGTAAATTATAAAATACGCTCAGCTACTTAACTTTTTAATGGCCATATGTGCTTTTGTAAAATTTATCCAATCTACAATTTTGTTAGATACGTAGTAAATTTTTAATACCTGTATTAGTTCGAAATGAAATGAGAACGTATGATATTTGATTGGGTCTGGCTTAAATGGGGATACTATATTATCGAATGTCATTTTTACCATGTAATTTTATACTCGGAAAGTATTTTTACACTTATAATCTCGAGTTAATAATAATAAAATAGATTCCATGGAAAAGTCTCAGTGTAAGATAATATTACATCATATTTAATACAGATGTGTACATTTTGGATTGGTTCACATTGAAATTTTTAATATTAACGCTTCCTCATACGATACGAGTGACATGATGAAACCACTAGTGCTTCTTATTAAATCTAAGTACTTCGCATAGGTATTGTTAACAACGCGGGATGCTTAAAATTCGCCACTTACATTCCTATCTCTACAAAATAAGGAATCTTATTTTGGGGCTGAAATTATACGTACAAACTTCGATTCACTTTCTCGCAGAGTAATTGAAAAATGTGGTTGATTTACCCTTTCGATTGCAATTGCACGATGACATTCCTACTTACAAAACTAGCAATTTCCTGAAGGGGGCGAAGGTATGCACCAAATATGATTTGCATGTCATCGCTCGGTTCCTATCTCAAATGGATAACACAGATATACAAACCGTTTAAATGTTTTTTACACTACAAATAACAACATTTTGTAATTTACCCAAAGGGGTCAAGCTCCATAACGCCATAATCTTTTCATTAGTTTCCCAAAATTAAAATTGAATCCCTCGTGTTCATATAATTTAAAATAAATCTTTCAAGCGCTTGGTTTTTTAAGATGAGCCCTCTCTCATTTTGCTTGCGTCGTGTATATCTGTAACTTTATACACATATGTAATTGTACGGATTTACTTTCACGTTTTTAATTTGGAGGGATAAACATGATAGAAATGGTTTATTAACTTGTTTTTTAATTCTTGGAATTTAAATGTTCACCATTACGACTCAAGCAAGCTAAGTCACTAATCATAGATACGTATAAAAAGAGGTTGTTGTAACTGCCGGAAAAATGTTTGTATTATTTCACGTAATTATTCGATCATCAAATTGCTGATGGAGTAAATTTAAGGTGCGCACCTTCTTGTTGCAACCATTGTGCGCTCATCTGTACATTTCGTGCATGGTGCATGGCAAAAGTTGTGTAAATCTCTCACAAAAGGTACAATAATGTTCTCTCTGTAACGCTCTTAGTTACAAGTAAGCGGATTCTGATTATCATCTTCAAGGAAATAAGGACCAATAACCCGATGGTGGTCAGAAACTGTGCACCAAATGGTAACTCTGCAGTGGTTTTTCTACAATATCAGGACGTTCAAATCCAAGGAATCGAGTTGTTTGTCGATTTATAGCAAGACCTCGGCCGCTAAGATGAACGTGACTCTCATCTGAAAAACATATGTTTTTAAAGAATTCGGGACCATCCGACCACAGTAAATTACTCTTGCATCGTCCCCAATTTGAATACGGAATTGATTTTAATACCCGACATGTAGATTTTCTCGTCTAATTGCTAGGCAACAGATTCTTATTAAACAACCCAAATTTACTCGGTAAAATACAAACCTCTTGTGCAATTATAAGTGAAAATTCTGTATAATTGTTTCTATAGTTTACTACTCAAACAATGCGACATTAAAAACAAAAAAATGGCCATAATTTCTATAGTAATGAAAATAAATATGTTAAGTGATATATTGTTAGAATCGTCGAAAAAGGACCTTTTTTATAAAGTCATGGCCAACTATGGTTTCCATTAGAAAAAACACAAGTTTGTGTCATAACTCAAAAATTAGAGCATAAATATAAAATTTGATTAAACTGTATTATTGAGCCCATAATTATCTACAACTTTTCACTTTACACATTTTTTCTAAAATCAATAATAACAGAGCTATAGGCACTAATCAAAAAAATGAAAAAATGATTTTTTTGAGATATCTAGTTAGCCATGCATTTTTTCAAAAAACGAAAAGCTCATTGAATTGAGCTGGTAAAACTGCAATTCTTTCCCCATTTAATCGTCTCTCTATCTCTGCTAGTTTCCAAGATCCCCATGCTAAACATCGGAAAAAACTCACCCTGTATAAATTTGTTACATTGTTGTGTTTCAAAGTATGTGAGTTTTATAGATATGTGCATGCGCGAATAATTTTTTTTCACTCTGATGTTGGTATCTCAAAAACGTGATTTTTAAGAGCTTCTTGAGGTGATGAAAATCGCTGTCCACGCACTTTCTCTTTGGAATTAGGCAACAAAAACAAAGTCGTTAGGCGATATATCCCGTGTGAACGTGCGATGTTATTATTCTCTGGGAGCTGCCATTGTCATGATGGAGAATGACGCGATGCTTTCTGGTTGTTTTTCCTAATTTCATCGACGACTTCTGGCAAACAAATTGTTGTATACCATAAAGCGTTAGTTATTCTTCGGTCATCTAAAATAATGCTTGCGACATGTTCAATGCAACCGAAGAAATAAGCGATCATTTTTTAGAAGTGCTTCGTGAACGATCAACTTTTGTAGGATTCGGAACACCTAAACGGTGCATTCCTGTCCAGTTTTCGATTCATACGAGTATATACGCGTTTCGTCACCTGAAACGATTTTGCAGTTCCTCGGCCGAATTTTTTTAAGCATTGCGTTACACCAATTAACACAAAGCCTGCTCTTGAGCTTCAATCAAAATATCCAGAATCCATCGAGAACAGATCTTTCTGATAGGTTGATGCAAAATCGAATGTATTGCAGTCTGTGATATGACGAGGGATGGCTCTATCTCCCGATACGTCAGATGTTGATCTTCCACAATAATGTTGCCTACAACAGCGATCATTTTTGATGGTGCTCATCATCAAGAGTTGAAGGAAGTGACTCTATGTATTGCTGTTGAGTTAGTTCGCAAAGAACGATCCAACATTCCAAGCCTTCACGAGTAATTTCCATTTTTTCACAAAATTACTTTCTTCAATCGCTCACTATCACCAAACTACCTTGTCAATTTCTAAGCTGCCGCTATACAATAAAACGTTGAAATTTTACGAATGTAGTGATGACAACACATTTTCAATAGCGCCATCCAGTTTGATGCCGTGATTTATGCAATTATATTTCCATCGTTGCGAACCTCTAGGTATATTTATTTTTACATCATCTTCAAGACTATCGTGGGCTCCGGGTCTCTTTCCAATCCGAACACCGCCAGCTATTTCTTTCTCGACGAGAATATTTGGCGTAACAATTTTACAACGAAATTCGAGTATTGAGTATGGGCCTTAGTGGACACGTTTAAATTTGAGTACGGAGGTGTAAGACTAACTTCAGCAATTTTCTATTTGCATTTCCAGTCACAAGTACCTAGTCGGAATCACGTGTTTATTGAAAAACCATTAGTAAGTAAAAAATTAAGCGGAAAGTCACGCTGCATCAACAATCTCAGACATTTGATTATTTTAAGCATCAAAACGTCCTACCTACCTATTAATAATTCAGCCTCCACATCCCCCTACTGGATTAGCAAAAGATCGTAAATTTAATCCTTTTTTTATACAATACCTCGTAAGTGCAACCCTTGGCAAATTTTTATTTCAATTTTTTTAGAGCTATTTTTGTATTGACATTATAACCTAAAGGTAAAACCTAAAAATAGAGACATTTTTTGTTTTAAAATGAACACGAGTAATCGAAAACAAGAGCATCCTCAAAACGTCATTATTATTCACGAGAAGTAGTTACACATACTTCGACGATGTTTGCAGGGAAATAACATGCATCTCATACAGATAAAATCAAACCCATACATCAATAAAATACTGAATGCATTTACCATTACTATTTTATTGCGATACTTTTTCCGGTTGAGTTTTGTGGTAGACAATGTTCGTGTTCGCTTAATTTGAAGGAAAGTTACAAATAGAACCTTGTATAATTTTCAGATTTGCAAATTGTTCCCTCAATGATTCGCGTAGTTTTATAGTTTCTCATTAAAGAGGATATTAAATTGGTATCTGTAAGTTAGTTTCAGTGTAAAAGTTTATGCTCATGAGTATTAAATCTCCTTTACATGAATAGCGTTCATTCACAGGGAATTAATAAAATCACGTTATGGGAAAAGTAGTTAGCGTGTATTTTTTTTACTGTGGGTAATTAATAATGAATCAATCTTATATTACTGGTTAAAATTATGATTGATTGTTGACTGGTGTGGAAAAAAAACGTTATTTATTGTGTAAAGAATGCAGTGCATTTATTGTGTACAGGTTGTTTGCGTGTTTCATGGAACGCTGCCTTCGAAAAGTATTCGTTTACCTTCCATTACTTTGGCAAATGGAAGTTGAGACCATGATTCATCGTTAAAAATAAGGCATTGATAACAAGATAATCGTCTTTTGACCAGACTTCTCCTAAGCATATAATCCTTGACACGAATTAGATGTTCGCAGACACCACCTCGCAGATTTGTAGTGATTCTGGAAGCAGAACAACTAACCAATATTTTTTCCGTAGCTTGAGTGATAACGAAGCTACGGAAAACGGAAAAATTAATCTTCGTCCATCGTTACTATCATGTTGGCGTTTGCACTACTCGGAAGCAGTTCGGTTTAGGTCCGTTATGTACTATTTTGGTAGCGTTAAGCATAACGATACCTTGCAAGTAAACATAGATAATGATTTCTTCCACATTCACATGAACTTTTCACTGCTCCCGTAAAAGCCATTGAAAGCATACAATCTTTTCCAAAATCTTCTGTTTAAGTTCTGTAAATGTCATTGAATTCCTCGCTGTCAACCGGTATTTTAATAAAGCGAATCCTTGGAGAGTTCAACATTGACAGATACATGCATAAAAAACGATAATGAATTGGAAAATGGATGGAGGTCCAACTTTTTCTCTTATAACTTAGTATACTTAATACAAAATTTAAAAAAGTATGTTAAATATTGTGTTCCACCATGATGTGTTTTGGCTTTGGAGCTTCGCTGGCAAGTAACAAATTGCCAACTCTTGTCTAATGTGCATCCTACGGTTTGGTTTCATTACACAACTAAAATTAGTCATTAATTGACGTGAAGTGAAGATTATTCATCATTACAACATCGACTTTGAAACCTTTTCTAGAAAAGCCCGGAAATTCGTTTTTAAAACCAACAATTTGCTCAGTAAAGCTCTTAGATCTACATTAAACCTTCACCTTCAGTTACAATATTTCAGTAACAACTCCTAAGTTTCAAACTCACAAAAATAACACACTTGTTTCCTTCGATATCGTCCATTTAAAAACCAGTGTTCTATTTCACCAGTGCCTCCACATAATCATTAATTTTCGTTTTACTTCTTCCTTACCCGATCAGGTTTGTTCCCTTTTGATTAATCAACAGTAATATCCCTAGTGCACGTAAAATAGTTTTTCTAAACATTTCCCTGCGCCTGTAACTACACGTACACTCGCAAATACTTCAGTTCTTGATAACCGTTGAACATAGCACTGCAAACAAAAAAACCACAACAATAATTTATTAAACCGGACACGTTTCGACAGCGATCAACGAATTTACCCAACAAAAGGTAAATTTCAAACTGACTTGGCGTATTTCCCCAGAGTTTGGATTCGCTATGTGGATGGTATTTTTTCCATCCCTAATTTTAAATTTGAAATTCCCGTTTGGCCATAAATGAAACGGAAGTTATCAATTTAGACTTTTGGTTTTGTCCCAAAGAACGGGTCCAACTTAGATATAGAGATAGATATTTACCGTAAGGACTATGAGGTTCACAACTTATTATTCCCATCATTGCATACAGCATAAAAATGCCTCTTTCAATTTTTTGGCACACTATTCATTAATTTTCCTCTTTAAAAACAAAGTTGCGTACACTTCGCTTTACATATTTCGGTTAATGTACGTTTATAAAACCCATAGTTCAAGTGCAAAATTTTTCTCAAGTAGGTACAAGTAACTAAATTTAAAACATTTAATTTTTTGTAATCAGAACGCATTTTTAACCCCTAAGTAAGATAAATCGTTTAGTTTCAAACAATACGTGTATCTATGAAATCTATGTTTGGATAAGACCACAACTGACCCGTATTAGACATCAACATAGCCCAGGGGTCGGCAGTCTTTGGAGTGTAAAGAGCCAATTATCCCAATAAACATATTGAACCAGATTCAAAGAGCCACACATATATGGTTATTCTTATTATTAATAAATTTACGTCGGGAACGGATTCCATTGAAACATGTGAACCATTGTGCACCAAAAGCGCGTGTAAATGAAAATGAACTAAAAAGAAACTGTTTAATGGGGATTCTTAGCGACTTAGCATTTTCCTTTAACAAGCCGCAGATGCTTGTTCAAATATGGAACATTTCGAATTTGTTCGAAGGAGCCACAATTTTGGACGCAAAGAGCCACATGTGGCTCGCGAGCCACGGTCTGCCGACCCCTGACATAGCCATAGCCGTTTATTTGCTAATATCAAAGTATCAAATCAATTACATCGTTCTACATAAAGTAATGAACGCAAACTACACATTTACTTACACCTAATTCACGTGTAGCATTATCGTCGAACTTTACCCTTAACATAAATATCCAACCCCACTCAGTATTTGATTACTTTATGACAAGCTCCATGATAACAAACTTAATTAATTCTGTACGATAAAGAGAGTATTGGTTACGTTTTCAATTTAGTAATTAATATACTAGCGTAACTTTATCGTATTACGAGTCATCCATCTTACTTAAACTCATCTCGATTAATAATGATTTTCTACATTTATTTGGAAACATCGATCTACTAAAAGCTTCTTTGAACTTTAACACATTTACAAATATTGTAATACTTCACTTTGCCCTTTACATTTATGAAATATACAAATGGAATCGGTTTTTAGATTCGTTAGTAAACAGCGTGCTCCATATCGCACATACATTTCCTTCTAAATATGACAAGTTGCATAAATTGAACGAATTGTCAAATCCTACTCAAGAAATTCGGGAAAATACCACAGTACAAAATTGTTTACCAAGTGTACCTTTAATTACGTAACTGCGTATGTACTAAAAATTATATCTTATGGCAAGTTTTTAATAAGAAACAATTTAGGTTAATACCACATTTTCCAAATCGATGCTCCAATTCACCGTTTGAAAAAAATTGTAAAATTCTTGTTTTTTCTAACATCGAAAAAAGGCGAAATAGTTCGTTATAAGGTTTTCTGAACTTGATCTTTATAATTTGTTAATATTGATACACCGAGCTAGGGAGGGTTTGGAAAAGTGAATATTCCTACGAGTCCGTTATTGGTCCGACAAAAAATTTAGTTAATTGTTGCGTAAACTTGATTGTATCACCGTTTGGCATTTTGATTTTTGGATAGGCCCCTTACTTAGTGACGGCTATCGTTTCTGTCGCCTATACCACCGTAGCGTACGATTATGTTGGTACTTTAGTCTTCTTGATATTAGCAATTTTAATTTAAGGCTTGTATTTTCGTCCATATTATGTTGTTTTTTAACGCCTTCTTAAACGATACGTTTTATATAGCTAACAAACTCATTTTAAACGGCCCAAAGCCTTCGTGAATTACATATTTAATTAAGTGGCCGTCTGTATTTATTTAGTTATTGACTTTTCATATTTATTATATTATATTACATTACTATAAGAATAACATCATCCTTGGTAAAAATTGTAAATTCATCCCATCTCTTCATCAATGAATATATTCATTCGCTACAGACAGGAAATTCCTATACAAACTTTTTCTCTGTTAACAGTTTATTAACGATTTCGCATCAACACAATACTGAAAAACATTTCATAAAACGCATAGTTAAAAATTTGTACGAAACTTTTTATTGTAAACTGAACTTTGAAAAGAATGTTAGTTGTAGGTACACTTTTACGGGGAAACGTGCGCTTATTGTTTCGAGAACTTTGGAAAACTTTGCGATCAGTTCGGTGAAAGAACCTTATTCGCAAAATATGAAACAGTCAATCAATTTTGCTTTACATTTAATATCATTATTACGTGATGGCGATTCAATTATTTCCAATAGAAATTCTTACCACTTAATAAATAACTTCTTTTTAGGTTGAAACAATACAAATTTAGACAGAAAAGTGTCCAAATCTTCACACACTATTATTTCCTTCTCAAAATGTTTGCTCAATTAATTGATTAAATTAATATTAATGTTGAAATCAAAATTACTCGAAAATAATGATATTTAGGAATAGGAAGTGTGTAGACCTCTTTGTAGGAAATTATCTGCACTATTCGAATCTCCAATAAAATCATGTGGCTGCAATAATGTATGTTTGATGTTCACCATTTTTACTAAAACTACACGGGCGCCCTCTACTATTTATTACAAAACCAGTTCGTGGGGGATACTATGTAGGGTACCTTCCCTAAAAATCTACTTTCTAGTCTACTTTTTTTGACATTATGAGCAATATCTCGGAAAGCAGGATATTTAGACCAAACAAATTTTAACATTAACTTTATTGTTATCAACCAATCCAAAAATGTTATTAAATATTAATTAACAAATCGGAGAAGTGTACTCTTCCATCTCTTCTCACACGAGCCGCATTATTCAAAAGAAATTGGATGGACTGCGACTCCATGTTGTCTCCTACCTACTTACATTATTCACCAGATCTAGCATCGTGGGACTTTGGACCTGTACCCAAAGCTGAAGCTTTTCCCGGGCAAAAACAATCGAGGAGGTTTATGAACTTTATAGTAACAACGTTATATGGTACAAATCTACCGAATGAATGAAAGTATCTTATTAATCGAAGATTGCAAAGTAAGAAGTTCCAACTTTATTTGGAGGCACTGTTTCCCAAAACATTTTGAATGGTGAAAGGTCACAAAAAGAAACAATAACATTGAAAAAGGTCAAACTCCAATCCAGCGGCACCAACAAATTTTGTTTTTAACCCAAAACTAAATTAAAAGTAACTTCCTCGAAGACCTTGGAGAAATCAACTAATCTAATTATTATAATTATAACATAATAATACTAGTTAACTACCTCGCTGGTCTTAAGGTAAGCGTGTTTACCATTCGCCCGGTTAACCGGGCCAAGACAGTCGTTTTTCTAAGGAGAGAAAAATTGAAACACGGACACGCTTTTTTCTCGTGTAAGAAGTAAGATCGTAGGTCCCGTATCGATGCTATGTTCGGCACGATGATGGTTGATGGTGGAATTCATTCAGACAGGCAAAATTCTAGTAAGGTTGGTGCCAATAATCTATGATGTGCGTAGAGGTACTTAAAAATACGCTGTTCCTGAATCTCGGACCAGAACATAAATATGTATGTCCTACCGTGTCATGAACAAGTAATTAAGTAGGTATACATTAATGGAGTAAATACACAACAGTTAATCCGTAAATATTGTACGTAATACATAATAATACTGTAAAATGTCTACCTACTTATTACTCAATTAATAATCGCACAAAAGGAGGAAAGTCATTATCTTAAAGGTTTCCTGTTCAATTAGTCTTCCCCCATTAGCGTTATTATTGAAACTTAAAACAATACTCAATAGTAATGCACGTCCGGTCATTTAATGGTTATTCGTATTGTTTCTATAAATTCCCTTAAGCAAAATGAACTTTACAATAATTAGTTTTCTGTAGGCTACAAAAACAATAAGTAATTCTACTTAAATGTTTTCACTTTTTTTCTAACTTCGAAGGATAACGAATTGTGACAAATTAAAATTAGACGAGGGTTGCCAAGATAAAGGGAAATCTTTGGTATATTAATTCTCATTAAAAATGCAAGAAATAACAACATCCAATCAACCCTCTTTTCGTGAAGGCCTAAATAAAAATGAGGTTCAACTATATATTAATAAAAACAAATTTTGCATCTATCAATACTGTGAAAGACATTTATATTATACAGATTTAACAGCTACAGAATAGAATGTACGTAGTTCTCATCCTCCTAAGCATATGGGGGGGGGGGGGGATACCCCCACCTCACATTTTTGATATTTCGCTAGCATTTAAAGTACAATCGAAATAATCGCATAATCGAAAAAAAAACAACGAAACAATCAATAATGCATTTGTTCGAATTTATTAATTACTAAGTGAACAGTCCGTGGATATGCATAGTTTACAGGGAAAAATTGTTACAATAATCAGAACTGGAACATGGCGTGAATAATGTAGGGAATGTGTTTATTGTATTCATTTTGTTTCCTTGTATGATAAAAGGTTTCGTCGATGAAAGATAGTACTGTGCTTAACTGAATTCAACCTTTAACTGAATAAAAACTGAAAGAGCTCCAAAATATGAAAACATAATTTTAACAAAGTTATGCTGCTTGCAATTAGCTACCTAAATATGTATAGTACTTTATGTATTATGGAGGGTAACAAAGCTATAACATTTAGAATGATAAGAAACTTAAAACGGTAAAACAAAAGCGCTCAATACCAGATTGGTTCGAGAGCTAAATAAATTACATACAAAAAGCTCTCAATTTAACCAGGTATGGGTAACTAATTACAGTATACTTCCATTAACAAAATTGTGTCGACAGAATGAAAACCCTTTTTATTTTATTGCTAATTGTATTGAATGATTGTAAATCCGAACTGTATCTCAACTTTAAACTACGAGAATTACAAACCTTGTCAAATATTCTGTTTCCATTTGCATATACGAACAGACATAAGAGGATTATACATTTGAATATAAACATTTCAAAATCTGTCAACCTTGAAACTGATTTTCTAATAATTATAATTCATTTGAATAGTACTATAAATTTAAATTTCCATGTTTTGATTTAAGAATCTCACCTTTAAAGGTCGTTCACCTTATTCTATGACAATTCAAGCATTCAAATTCAGTGCACTTCTTTTATTTCTTAACTTTGATTAATAATATTTAATCATTATTAGAGTACAAACTTGCAATTTGGTTTATAAATACATAATAAACTGAATCACATTTACATAGGTATAAAGGTTATTCAAAAGTAAGTTCCCAGTTTAAAATGGTCATTGCTTATTGCTAATTTGTGAGATTTTGAAAAAATAAGACCATTTTCTTTGTAAAAAAACGGGGTTTCTCTTGATGGCGCACATACACAATCCTATAAAAACACCATTAAGAAACACATTTGGTGATCATGTAATTAGTAGACACTTCCCAAGCGAATGCTCCCCTAGGTCATCCAGCTGACTGTTGGTTATAGGTTACCTCAAAGACAGGGACTACTGCTACTCGTGAGGAATTGAAACAATCCATATTACATATCCTTGAAAACATTCCATAGAAGAACGACTATATCTGATTGAACAGAATAGGGGTGGCCATCTTTAATTTTTTCTTGCTTCAAAAGAAACTCCGTTTCGTTACCCACAAAATGGTGTTTTTATTTTTTCAGAATCTCAAAAATTAGCAGAGCAATGGCCATTTCAAACTGGGAACTTACTTTTGAATACCCGATACTTGGAGTATTCGTTTTCATTTCAATGTATGAGTATGTTATTCATTTACGATTACGTGCAAGGATAGGTAGCACTCTCCATACGCGAAGTTCAATCCTTGGTGAATATGACTGTGTATATAGACAAAAAATGTAATGCTTATATTCTTCTTCGTCTTCTTTGTGTGCCGGTCCTATCGGAGGCTGGCGTTCTTCAGTCAGGATGTTCATCGTCTTCCCACGTTCCTTTTATGATCAACTGTAGCAGACAATACTTCTCTCCACGCATAATATGGCCCAAATACTCTACTTTTATTCCCTTTTTTGTATTAATCGGTCTTCGTTCCTTGTTTATCGGTTGCAAGACTTTCTCGTTTGTCATTCTTTCCGTTCACGGGATCTTCAGCGTACATTGATATACCCATAATTCAAAGGCAATTTCGCGCTTTTTTATGGTCCATGCTTCCAGTCCGTTTTGTTTTGTTTAAATTTACGTGTAAACCATATGTGATCATGTTTAGCCATTCCATCATCCTTTGAAAGTCTGCGATGTCATTTGTCAGCATTACTGTATCATCGGCATATCTATAATATTTATCGATGTTCCGTTGAATCTCGTTCCTCGGCTGATATCTACCCCAAGCTTCGTAACGATGAATTTAACTCTATCGGTTTGGAAACTGCCGTAAGGAATAGAAAATCTCAATTTACAAAAAAACTATCGCACTTAGGTATAGAGTAAGCTTAATAAAGTTGCACTAAAATTTACCGGGGATTCCAAATATGCAATAATAAATAGGGTGTGCCATTTAAAAAAATGAAGAAAAATTAGTTTGAAAATGTCGATGTTTGGAGCAAGAAAAAGTGAACATCCTGTATGAAATAATTTAATGTTTCGTCACGGTTGAATACTCTGATTCAACCCAAGTCCACCTCCGAACTTACGTAAAAACAAAAACAAGACGTTAAAAAAATACAAGCGTATAATGGAAGGGTTGATATTTAACAAAAAAATATGTATTAATTAATAACTTGACAACGCCGTGTATTAATACAAAAATAATGTACGACTGAAAAGCTCACCCAAGGCCCCTACATTTGCGCTTAAAAAAAGTGGGTCATTCCATTTAAAAAAATATACGTTTTATGCGCCATACTTTTTGGAGACATCCTGTATGTGTCTAAATAATTTGAAAATGTGCTTCATCCAACCTAATTGCAATCCCGTATATTTATTTTTAAGTAAATTTAACAATAAAGCCGTACTTGAAGAACGGGCTACTAAATGGACACCCTGTATATATTCGAGTTTGAAGCTGAATAAAAAAATAACCATTGGACTGATTCGAATGAGCTTGGTATCAAATTAAAGCCTATTTATTTCTATGTTATTTAGAAGTAACAACTTTTTTTTAAAATACCTACACTTTAAGGGCCATTTCTACGGCCGAACGATGCAAAGTGCCCGTTTCGGGGTTTGCGACACGCTAGCTAAGTTTAGAGTTACATAAAAACAAAACTACTCGCTCAAAAGGAACGAAATTTTAGTATGTTGTAAAGTCCATTCACTCCCAAGAAAAACTAAATGTAAACACAATGACGCGGTATTCATGTGATCGACAGAAAACATTGAACAGGGCCGTATTAAAAGTTAAATACATTGATCAAAATTTGTTTAACAAACTATTTGATCTTAAACCGTGTAAAATATAATACACCCCTGACCAGGCTCTCGCTTGTAGTTTGCAAAACGTCACAACAAAATAGACCAATAAGAACCTTGCTGTCTCCCTGGAAACGACTGTTCACGCGTCTGTATGTATTTGTTTTAGTTTTTCTTGGGAATGAATGGACTTTAGATTCAAGATTCAACCTTTGTTAATATGATTGTAAAATTGTATTATCAAAATTTGATTTTTATAGACGCTACAGACAATATTGTAGCACATTGCATTCTCAGCAATGTAGTAGGAGCATTAGACTTACACGAATGTCTTCGTTGTAATATGAATAATAAAATGAGACTCATTTAGAAACCAAAATTGTATCACGTTTTTGGAAAACAATTTTTAATTAATTAAAGTTTTTACACCGCCACTTCGGCTACAAACAGCGAGCGTGTGGGTTGCCAGTCCATTAGAATGTTACGGTTCTCTCTCTAAGCGCCGGTGTATCCATTTATCTCTAATTTTATAATTTTCTTTGCTATAGTCATTACTGAAATTCGGTTAACTTTCCTGTTTCGTTTTCAAGGACAATCTTTTCTGGTAGTTGCTAATTTTTATAATTGTGATAATAACTTAGTAGCAAAGACAAGGGCGTACGCAAGGTGGGGCAAGGGGGGGCCGATGCCCCCCTCTGGCCGCAAAACGAATTGTACTAAATATTAAAATTTAATACTGGTCATATAATTTCAGGAGAAATTAAGCATTTCCTGGCCTTTCTTCTAAATAAATAGTATTTGTACCCAAGGGAAATTGTATGATGCTTAAATGTATTGGAAAGAATTGTGGGGTAACAACATAGGGAAAAGGGAATAAATATTAAACACGTTTCCAAACAATTTTATTTTTTGGCCCCCCCCTAGCCAAAAAGCTGTGTACGCCCTTGAGCAAAGAAAATTATAAAATTAGATATACATGCATCATGAAAGACCCTTGCTGATAGAATTCAAAGAACTTAAAGTGAATATCAATGCAAACCTGTGCAATGAAAGTCTAAACAAGACCAAAATGGTTTCACGTGGTATCATTTTGTTGCACAATAATGCTCGGCCTCGTGTCGCTAACATAGTGAGAAGAAATCTTCAAGAAGCAGCCACAAAAATTCTATAAGGAACGTAACCATCGGTTATAAACGAAAGAGACATTTTAATTAAACAAGCCTCATACATCGTAAATGTTTATGTTTCATAATCAAAACATTAAATTAAATTAATTAATTAATACCCTAGATTGATACTGATGCAAATCTTATAGAACATGTATGGAAGAATATGTAAGGAACAGTTCATCAAAATTGCTAATCCTGATTGGCAAAGCTCGATAGATTTTAGAATAGTTTGTTTACTCAGATTATGCAGATCCTTGTGATTAATTTAAGTCTTTTCATCGCTTACAACTTCTAATGGTATGTGTACTTACCTCTTCACGAAGTGATATAAGGGATGAATATGGATGTAGAGGGTGAGTAAGAGAGTAGTCGACTATTCGAGGGTTCTTAATGGAAAGTTGTATACATTCAAGTATAGAAGACTTACCAATCAAAGATTTATAGAACTGTAATTGAGACTTTACTTTATGTAAGTTTGTTTAAAACATTTATTCAAATTAGGAACTGCAGCATACTGGTGATAACATAAATATATAATTACCTACAACAACTTAAAATCTAAAACACTTTACAAGTGTTTTAATATTTCACACTCTTTCTCCTCATATTCATAATATGTAAATCAGAACAGGGATAACGGTTGTAACTACCTCTGCAATATGGCATAATAAATCCCTTTCATCTTAGCTTTCTCTTAGCAAATTATTTCTAATTCCAAAAAATAAAGAAATTACACCATTTTAATATACATAAATTATACTTCGACATACGTTTTCAAATATGCATGCAGTTTTTCGCATAAAGGATAACCAAGATACCAAACCACTTCATTTTTTTATTTTCAATAACTCGTTTACTAAAACCAGAATAATAATCTAAACTAGAATAAAAAGAACCTACAAGCAGTGCTTTCAAAATTTATTCACACTGAAAACTGTAATAACGGAGGAATAATTTCATTTTCTGAATTTCAGGTATAAATAATTGATGGATAACGCAAACAAATTATGTGAAAGTAGCTACGTGGTAGTAATAATTAAATTCGCTAAAATATTTAAGTGTAAAAGATTCTTAGGGAATAAAAAATGGTGCCTGCAATCGCAGAGGAAAAAAATTGTAGATGAATTAGAAAATATATAACACTTTACGTAATTAAATATTTAATTATGAGGGAGAATAATAAAATTAACAAAATTAACTGACATACTGACATACAAAATGAATGTGTGTATAAAATTATTTAGAGTTAAAACCTACATTTTCAAACTTCTGTAACTTTGATTAATAAGTTTATAATTATTAATTATATCGTTTTAAATAACTAAGTTCCTTACTAATAAAAATTAGGTGCACAGTGTGATTTTCGATTTTATGACTACCTTAAAAATCTACTAAAAAACATTATTAACCATTCAAATAGTAAAAAGTTAAATCTCAATCCCTTGTTTGTTACACCACCAAAGTTATATTAAGTTCGTTATGCATTTCCTCTATTCCTTATTTAATAGGCAAATGGAAACTCACAGAGTACTTTGATCAAAAGCGGAGAAAACCTGGAAAGTCTCGCTTGAAAAAAGTTGTGAATATCACCGATGTCTTTACGTTTAGACAAAAAGAAAACCAAGTATGGTATGTGACTTATAATTACTTTATCCGCAATGTTCGCGTTAACGGATTCACTTTTTGTTTACAAAATTAAGTTAAATAGAAGAATTTTTTTTTAAAAGAATATTACAATAAGCGAAGCTCAATTAGAAAAATTTGCATATTGCGCGAATTTTTACATTTCAAGTCGTAACTTTATTTAACGCTTCAATTAGGGGTAATTATTACACCCCAAAAATTTCTAGATTATGTTCTCGAATTAAAATGTACCTACCGAGAATATTCTAATTGTTAAACTTTACTACATACCTTTTTAAGGGGAAGATGAATATATTACATTGTAGAAGTCCAAAAGTGGGAAAAGTTCCAAATAATAAGAAACTTTTAACTCGACTTCATACAATTATAAGCACAAAAACAGTTTAGAAGTTCGTATTTTCCACAAGAAGCGCACAGTTGTTTACTTTCCCGAGACGTTATATCACAAGGTAAAGTGCAAACTGTAAGCTTTCAGTTGAAAGTTGAAACTCCCACCGAAAGCTCGCGGAAAAGCTCGACAGCTATCGCTACGTTAGGATTTTGATTGAAACGCTATGAATATGTAACGCAATTATTTATGGCGAATCCCTTTTGTTTGCTGCATTTTATTTAATTAAAATTAAATAATAAATAATCACCGTCGCTTTAAAACTTTCCAAAAACTTCGTATTTGCCACTAATAAATTTTTATGCATATTAAATATTTAGATTTCATTCAGAATTCAGAATTTCGTACCGAAAAAACTTTATTTATGGTAACACATGATGGAAGGTTAAATTTTTAAGCCTTCTGAATAAATTTTTAGGGAAGGTCGATTAATTAGTTAAATGTTTCTAATATTAGAAACTTCTTCCGAATGAGAGAAAAACATAGAATTTGTTTATCCTCACTTAATTAGCGAAGACAAAATGTTTTGACTTTGAGAGCAGTTGAGGTCATCAGCATTCGATGACTATTTTGTTATTCAAATTAAGAGTAAATTACAGAACCATATAAAGTTTTTTCATACTATTTCATGAAGTATGTAACTTAACTTAATTAAATCATAACCAGAAATGTGCATAAATAAATCCATACAAGGATCCTCAGTATTACCCCATCACGTATTTTGATGCATTTTGACATATCTTGGTCAAAAAACATGCACTGTCAAAAATACATTAAATTCCCTTATTGGGCGCCGATTGGACATTTTATTAACGAAATTGGTCCACAAAGAACAATTTGGACACGCGTTTGCCAAGTTTAAGCGATTCCACTTCTATCTTTTAGTAGGTTATGAGACCACAAGGAATCTATTAAATATAATTGCGCTAATGTGTCTACTGTCTAACTATACTACGAACTAACGATAAATTTTAAAAGCAATTGAGGGAATAGAATTGTCAAATTGGAAATAACGATTGAAGTTGATCCTGGAACAACACAATTTATTGGAAACTTTGGGAAAAGACGAGGGAAGACAAGGAACATAAAAAAGACATTAAAGCACGAAGCATAATCGTACAGTAGCTTGCTCACAATATAATGGAAATCATACAACAAAAGAAGACAGCTAAGGAAATGTTTGACAAATTAAGTAGGTACTATGTGTACATACAGAAGAAAATTGCAAAAAAAGTTACACAATATGAAATTTCAGGACGGGCCGGGCAGCTTGTTGATCTGATAAATGAATTTGAACAAACTGTAACGCTTTAAAAAATTTCGGAGCCTCATTAAATAAAAAAGAAATAAAACAATTCTTGGCATCTTTGCCCGAAAATTATCAATAACATTACTATTGACTTCACAAGATAAGGAAATAAGACTAGGAAACAATAGAGCAAATAGTGTAGCAGTGTTTAAAGCATAAAATGACCTTTTGGTCGAGGTCGACGTGACAATCCTAAGCCGAAGAAGGTGTTCAAAAGAAATAATTATCCGCTCAATAACTTACATCCATCGCGAGGTGCTCACTAACAAATGTTTTGAGTGGGGAACGGACCACACTTTCACTGTGTTGTCGAGTAATATTTCAACTTTTAAGTCTATTTTTTAAATGTCCATTACGGGCATGAAATTCTATATATTCTTTTATGCTAATAAATTATTCAACATTGTTATCATGTTATACCTTGCAACTTATTTTGCAGTGAATTGTATGTTGCGGAGAAATATTTCCTTGGTGTCTTTGTCTATCGTCTGCGCATCTCAGCGGCCAACCTACAATCCCTTAGAGGCGTATCTGGTGTTTCTGGTAGCTCGGTTAGTTCAGCAAAGCACTGTTAGTTAAGTTTCAACAACGGTTAAATAAAGTAATTACAATAAAGTTAATATGTACAAAAAAATAACTAAAATAAAAACAAGATAATTCAAAATATAATAATTTCCCGGATATCGGAATTTTCGCCCTCTATCGGCCCACTAGTCACTCTGTAAATAAAAGTAAAGATTTTGCTACAAAGTAATTACCGGTTTAAAATACAGGTCTCTTTATATCGGATTCGTATTTCAAAATGGTGCACCGCCAGCTGTAGTTAAAATTACCGTTTTTACACAGGTGTTAATTACAGGTACGTATGATCCAAATCCTCAATCTCTCCTTTATTATTAATTCACCTTACAGGTTTCCGCGTCTGAAGGAACTAAATTTGATTAAGGGGAAATTTACGGTAACTCAATAAATAAACATAGATAACTTGTCAACAGTAATCAGCAATTTTCCAGCTCAATTAGCAGTTACCCTAATTAAATGGACTCTATCTGCGTTGCCAGATTAGAGATTCCAGTGTTAAATTAAGTCGGTTGCTTAAAACCGGTGATTATTAGAAACGTGTTCACTTAAGAGCTCCTACCCACAATCATACAGGTTAATTGGCCCTTTTGTGGTCTTCGAAAGGAGCCAATTCAACTGTACAACTGTTAGACAATTAATCTCTTATGTGTAATTAGCTACGGAATCTCCTGCTAAATTACGGTGCAGTATAACGGGTTGAACAGCCGCACTCCAGTTATACCAAAACAACGTAAGATCACAAACCTTTTTATACAACTGCTATTTCGGATTGTTTCTTACTGTCGAAAAGTATACAGGGTGAACTAGCGTGAATCTTGTATGAATGCAAATAAATGGTTGTAAACGGTAAATCAGGTGAATCACTAATTGCCGCTGTCTTAAATGTTATTGTATGTACAGGTGAATGTAATAATAAAGATAAAGAAAAAATATAAACGGACTTACCCCAAAAAGAACTAAAAAACGGATTCTCACCCACAGGTGGGTACGCACACAGGAACGCACACACGGGATTTTCACAAGGGATAAACAGGATAACGTTTCAGGAAATATCAGGTTTTCAGGTAAATGAATCAGGAATATAAGCGAAATGTACAAATAATGGTTTTCAGGATACAAGAACGGTTACGGATAATCGGTTATACAGGATGAGCGGTTGAATTCAAAAGGAGCAAAACTATGCAAAAGACCCCCTTGTCCCGTCTGTTGTGTCTTTTAAAAGATTTTCCAAAGTTTTACTTCTTGTTCCCCCCATTTGCACTGGTGCGGGCAGTTTTTAAAAATGAGTAGGAAGGAGTCACACCAACAATTTTCTTATCAAATTTATAAGACAATTTACTCCTTTCCATCTCTTTACACCCTTTGCTGTAGTTACTGCATTCTTATTCATTTTCTTGTTTCCTTTACTTTGCAATTGAGTCATTGTTTAAAATTTTCATGCAATTATCACCTACTTAAAGAGAATGTGATAAGAGGAAGAAGATATACAGGAAGGAAATGAAAGGGCAAATACAGAACTTAAGAAAAGAGGGAGAGATGTGGAGATATTTAAAGAAGGGAAGAAAGAAGGGAAAGGAAAGAAGAGGGCAAATTGAAATAGAGAAATGAATGGAGCACTGCATGGAGATGTTAGAGGGAAGGAAGGAAAGGACAAGAGTTATAGTGATGTAAGAGACCAATTTATCATTTTTAAATAGGTGCCTGTAAGGCCCCAAAAACGGCTAATAAATATGGCCATAGATGGGGTACCTGGTCAAGTGGGGATTCGAGGTGCGCAGCTACCTCCCACCAGAATGCCCCTCTACCGTTCCAAAACAAATATAAAACCGAAGGACCGACACCAAAATAACAACTTGAGGTCCTGTTCCGTTCCAGTTCCGTTCCCTACCTGCTAACCGTAACCGTACTTATCCGCATCAGTATTAATTAAACGTAATTAACCTGTTAACTAGTAACGGGGCTCATGTAGCACCGAGCTTATTAGTTCACCGGTTGCTAATATTTGTAATAAACTTCGTACTTGTCGGCGGGGCTACATTAGAAGCTCCGATAGCAACTACGAGGTACCGCGATTTAAAACATTCACGGCCGGGGCTACCATAGCTCCGAAGTGAATATAATTTATAATTATACAAATCTGAGTGGTTGACGGGGCTACTTTAGAAGCACCGTAGCTACCAGGAGATAATTCGGTCCAGTAACTAAATATATAGATTTCAAACCTACGATCTCCGATTTATCCTGACATCCAGAAAATACCACCATTAATTCCCTTCACAGTACCTGCTTTAACAATAACCTGTCCACCTGTTAATTACGTTCTACCAGGTTAAAACTTCCATAGGGTCGTTGATTACCCTCCCGAAACAATCGTGCCGGAAGGAAGGTTATGTAATGTGGTCCGACTTATAAAGTAACTGGAAAGCCCTGTAAAGAGGATTAAAAAATACACGGAAGAGCACAGCAGGAAAAAGGTATACAAACCAACAATTAACCTTTCTTTCAGTACCGTCACCACCGATAACACCTGCTCCTGACAATTAAACAACCGATCATCAACCGATGCACCAGTGAAGGCAATCCGATCCACCGTAACCGAGAAGACAATCATGTATTAAATATTACACCTAACTTGTAAATATATTTAATAGACATTTGTTAAGTTTACATCTTGTTTATACCTGGACGCACGATTGAGTTATCCGTAACAGTAAAATTGTAAACACCGACCATCGAATATCTGTTACCACAGAATACATAGAGTATCGGTGCTTACAGTGATAGAAAAAGAAGGAAGATGTGAGAGTGTAGAGGAAATAACAGCAGAAGAGTTGGAAAGAGCTTTAAAAAGGATAAAAAGAGGGAAGGCCTGAGGAACAAAGGAGAATTTGATTTGAATGTATATGATCTACGGAGACAACTACAGGATTGAGGCAAGGATGTCCACTAAGTCCGAGTTTATTCTCGGGGGAGCGAGGTAGGATACTTCAAAGTTGTTCGAAAGAGGTGAACGAAGGGAAAATAAAATACGGAGAAGAGGATAGATAAGGATATGAAAGGGAAGAGGTACAAATGAGGAGAGAAAGAGGATGAGGCGAAAACATAAGAGAAGAGATTATAAGAAGAGACAAAGACACAGATACAAGAATGAAGGAGTAAGATTAGGGATGGGAAATATAACAGAAAGTACGATGACGGAAGGAGTACCAGGTTATTTAAGAGGAGAATTTTATATAAGGAAGAAAAGAGTGGTGGCGAGTTACACATGCGGAAATGAAAACAAGTACTAGTGGGAAGACGAAGGCAGGCTGTGTGGAAAGGATTTGGAGAACATGGAACGGGGAATGTGAGGAGATAAGGGAAGAAGTAGGAGAGAGATTCAGTGGGGGGGGGGGGGGGGGGGGTAAAATGAATGGAAAGAGAGGGGCGAAAGAATAAAAAAAGGAATATAGGAGAGGAGAGAGAGAAGTGGAGCGATTCTAAAAGTTAAGTTATGTTAAAAAGAAATCTTTTGTAAAAATTAAATATTTGTACAAAATAAAGAGATACATATTGTATATGTACTTACATTTGCTATATTAATAGGAAATTGGTGAATGAGTAAATGAATTCATTGGGCGGTAAGCAATAAATTGATAAATAACGTCTTTCTAAAGTATGAACGTGGCATTTATGCATATACATCTCCATAATAGTCCACTTACTTTATCACCTGTGTTTATTTTAACGTTTAATCTATGGTCGTTATCATACCAAAGTGGTACATAATACTAAAGAGAATTTAACTAGAATATGCGGTCGTTTTCCTCCTTATGACTCCACCACATTGCAAGATGCAGCATTATCACTCCATACTCATCTGGCTTACGTACTACGTAGCTATCATATTCTCCGCATTAGCAAGAACAGATGCGTCGATGCAAGTGTTTGTGAGATCTTTGATGGCAATGCTTACACAAATTAAATGTCAGGCACTACATATTATGGAATCGTAAGAAAATAGCGGAAAGCCTCTGTTATTTAAAATAATGTAATAGCGTTTCGTGTAAAGCTTATTTTATTATTATCTCGATTACCAGATACACCAACACTAATCACTCACAGCGCGCACCATTCCAATTAGCCTATCTTTCGCATAAACAACTCACACTGTATCAGTGCACGCCGGCTGTTCGTTGATAATTGATACATTTGAAATGGTTATGATGTTGGTTTAATATGCATAATTTACTGAAGCATCTCAGTCGTATTCCGCGAGCACGGAATTATACCGCATGACCGTCTCCATATGTTACATTTGTACATCAAATTATTATAATTTCATTTTGAAACACGATTTCATAAGTAACTAAGTTAGATTCGAGTTTAAATTTTACAAGATGAGTTAAAAGGCTTCGTTCTATATGTAAGAGAGTGATTTTAAGCAAAAATAGTGAGTTTTAAGCATTGATTTTATTCTTTTCACGCAATCCGTCATTACCACTGACGTTCCCAAAGAATTTCTATTAAAAAGTCTACGAAGATTACACCCCAACTTACATAACTTACACTGACATTAACATATTCATCCATCTTTAAATTGAGCTAATTATCAATACAAGATAAAATGCTGCTTTCAAACCAAATATTGAAATTTATGCAGTGAGATATAATAAACTTCCTTCTGCAGAGAAATGTACTAAAACTAAAGGATTATTAACTTTATGGGAAAATTTAACGTTCGGCAACACCGCAACACATATAAATTATACAAGGCTCGCACCGAAAAATTAGAACCAAAAACAATAAGAAATTTCTAATAGAAAAGAGATGCACATGGAACATCATTAAAATGGGCTTTCAATTCTCTGTATTATTTCATTTAAATTTTTCCTACTTTTCCTCAAATCTATTAATAACAACCTAATTCAGGTTCTGTTTGTATCTCACTACTAAACTGTATAGCCGTGATTTTACGGTCGTACAGGCAGGTGTAGCAACAAAAGAACTTAAATCTGGATAGGAACATTACATACTTGTCCAATGCCCATCTTCAACAAAATTGGTAACTTTTGATCTCTCTAGTTTATTTGCATAACATGTTCTTCCATACTCGTGCCTACAGGGTGGTTCACTAAAAGCAGGAAGGTACCATGTCTCAGAAAGCCCACGGCCCTCTAGACATCTTATTATGCCGTTTTGGAATATATCGATTGTGGTTTTACAGTTTTATAGTATCGAAACATCGACGAACACTCGATCTATAAACAAGGGTTCTCGCTAACAAGCGACCACCACGCACACTACGCCGAATGCCCACATCGCCAACAAGTGTACAAGAGACACTAAACCGAACGCAACCACAACGCCGACTATTAGAAAACAATTTAATGGGGACACTACGCCGACAGGACAACATCGCCGAGAAGTGTACAAGGGACACAAACGCAGACCATGCCCACATCGTCGACGGACACTATGTTGACAGTGCCCACAGTTCACCGAATTTTTCTCTGTGGACACAACGCCGACGTCGCCGACTATGCCCACTACGCCGACAATTTTAATTGCAGAGTTGATTTCGAGTAGCATGATAAAGAAATATTAACTATCAAATTAGGACACTAATCCTTGTTGATTTGATTTAAAAATTCGTAAATCTCTTTACAACGGAATGATGTATTTTTAGATTTTTTTAAATTTGAAATAGAATGGTTGGATATGGTTTGAACGTTAAAACATTACCTAACGTAATATCATGGTTTTTAAACTTCAAGTACTGCATAATTAAATCTATGCTCTGTTCTGGAATTTGACAGGAAATTTTTCATTTTTCATTTTCATATGAGGGATTTCCCATTACATTACAAACAATTCTAAGTTGGTGTCTCCTTTGTTTGACTAAATGTAAATTTTATGTGGCTCAGCAGTGAAAACTATGCTTAAAAATCGACATTTATCAGCATATAGATATTATTTTTGAAGGATGAATAGCTGATTTTGTAATTTCGGTTTTTTCGAAAATCACTCATATGAAAACGAATATGAATACGAAAGAACTCTATTTCTATGGAAACAAAGATCTCCTCGTGTACCTTGTGAAGAAATTACGGGATATTTATAAATTAAGGGTAGATTTCTTGTCAAATTCCAGAACAGAGCAAAGATACTCTTAGTCAAGAGATTAAGCGCAACATTTAATTACGCAATACGTACCTACCTTCTTGTACTTTGTTACGGTAATTTATGGGTTGGTAACAAAACATTAAATGCAATGGCCACGACTCAGTTATAAGGAGCAAAATGGAACTGCGTCAGTTATGATAAGTAAAAGAGAGATTTTATAGATAATGTGGGTTGTAAAAGAAAGGGAAATTCCGGTTAAGGTTTGTGATACTACGTTGTTTGGTATAACTGGAGTGAGACTTTTCAACCCGTTATACTGTATATAGCCCAGTCAATTTAGACATTCACCCTTGCATAAATTCCCAACAAGCTGAAAATTTGCATGAACGTTAGAGACACCATTATAATGAAATTGTGAAAAGTCCCCATCGATCCCATGTGTGCAAAAAATTTTAAGGTCAAAGTTCGCAAAAATGGGTTTTTTAGATTTTTCAGCGAAATGGTTAGTTTTATGATAAAAATATTTCAGACAAAAATTGTAGAACATGCGATTATCTATAAAAAATGCCCTTGCACTTTTTTTCATAACATTAATCATTTCAGAGAAAAAGCGATTCTAAAATTTACTTTAGTTTTTTTTAACGTGGTTTCTCCGGTAGCCCTACTCCACGGTCTATCTCTGTAAAATTTAATGGAATGTCAGGTCATCTTATTCATCATCATTGTCATCATCTGTTTCTTCTCTTCTTCTATCTCTTTCTTCTATTTCTTCTTCTTCCTCATCTTGCTGATGTGACGTAAATTGTTCTAACAGCGATACATCAGTTATTTCATCGTTGATGTAAGGATCTTCTTCTATTGGAGGTTTAATACTTCAACACGACTCGCCTTGACAAGTGGTGCGTGCTGGTGAACAAGATAAGCCTACTTTCTGCAGCCGCATTTCGAATTACACCCCTTTTTGCAGTTGCAAAAAATAGTATTAAGGAGGTTTCTGGTGCAGGTGGAAGTGAGTGTGGATTGGTTCCAATACATTATTAATTAGCTTCCTACCCCATTCTTCTGGGTCCAGTTGATTAATAAGCAACACTTGAACCTGTTGCTGAGTAGAAGCCGCGGTTGGAGGAAGGCAAGCTAATTGCACACGTTTTTTATTACGTGTATGTTTTGTAAAAGATGGTAACGTAACTTGTCTACCCAAGGAATTCTTTCTGAAGCTCCATAGTCCATATACAGAAAGAAGAAAGCGAATTCCGTTGATGATTACTGATTAGAGTTTCTGGAGTAGAGTTAATATCTTTCGAAAGCACATGTAATAAAATTTAGTTTTTCAAACAATTTAAAAACTGTGGTTTTACCCCTCCGGAGCATTGCTGATGTGTGTCTGTGTGTCTGTGCGTTGGTCGATGTTACAGGGTTTAGAAAGCTGGAAGTGGTGTCAACTTATAGGAAATTCTTTACTGATTCCAAATCTCTGGTTAATTTTTTCGCCGTCGGGACGCCATTGAAGTCAAAATATACACTCTTTAATATCTCGAGAACGTCACATCCAAGTTCAAAAAGAAAAAAAAATACGTTTCCTTTATTTTTTGAAACCTATTGAGTCATGATACGTAAACATCACCCTCACCCCCTGTGCGGTGGAGCGGGGGTGAGTTTTGAAAACTTAAATGGGAACACCTATTTTTTATTGCACTTTTGGATTCTCCATAAAAAACTATTCACAAATTGCAAATTTCACCCCCAACTGCAGCCCCTTTTTTGGGGGTGGAAAGGGGGAAAAATTGCACATGTCCGCAGAAAAACGATCTTTTTTTACTTTTTGTCCTCCAACATTTTTTCGTGATTTACAAATTGTCCGTCACCGCGTCACCCTCTCCGCTTGCATCTTCCTTAAGGGTGAAAAGAAAAACAATGACTCATTTGTGCAGAATCCGGGGTGCTCATGTCTGGTAGTTATATACATATATATTGTATATAGTATATATACCATAATTAGTTATAGTTCGTGCGGTACATCCAATATTTTAAAAAAAAGGGGCAAATTGGAGTACAAGCATGCCACTTCGCAAAGTTGTTCCTTAGGCCCAAAGAAATGATTTTTTCCGGAGCACATGAATTTTCATCCCTTAGGGGGTGGGACCAGGGGTGGACTTCCAATAAATGGGATATTTTGCTATAATGATATTTTTAGATAGATATTAACACCACCCAAGACGATTATTTAATTAATATGAAATATATCGTTAGATCAACGAACTACGATCTGCGTAGATAATTTTTGAAACCATAGTTCAACAATTTAATGAAGTCTAATGGTGAGCTTATGTAGCTACCTATGTATAATACTAACAGATTAGGGAAATTAATTAAAGGGTTCAACATGTTATAAGAAATAGGTATAAACGTTTTTACACAGAACTTTAAGACACTTATTTAAAATTTTTGCTTAGAACCTACGAATAAGAGTACGCCTGCGCGTTATACATATACCTAGGTACGTTTGTAACAGCTAACTTGCAAACAAATACGCAATTCAGTGTAATCGTTTGCTTGCGTTTATTTAAGTGCATGAATGAATTCTTACTTTCATTTTTCCGTAAATCAAATGGCTAGTTGAATTTTTTAGTGCAGCATAATTTGTGCATCATAATAATAAACGGTAAGACGCTAAGGCCCAGAAGTAGCAAGGCTGCTTGCCGAATTTCAAGGAGCCGATGACAACGGTGAAGATACGAGTACACACCATGAGCAGTACTCTAGTTTTCAGAAGAAGTTTCTTGACAAGTACCAAGCTTTGAAAGAAAGTTTCCTACAGTGCGATAATCCATTCTTGGTACGAGAAAAAGAACTCTTCACTCTAGACACACGTGTAGTCGTAGGAAATCAGTCTGTGGAGGCACTTTACAACATAGAGAACAAAGGCAAGAAATTGTACGAAGACTTTGTACAAGAGCGACTGTGTTCGAAATCCAAAAGTGTGTTTGTTCCCATACGTCAGTCACCCGTCAAAATTTTCAAATCGCAAAAAGCCAATGAACCATCTCTTGCTAAAAGAGACCAGGAACTGCGTAATATGCAGCTATTCTCACGACTATTTGTTGTAAGCATCAGTCGTGATCTTGATATGGACCTCTTTTTCAAACACGAAAATCAGCAGTGCCCGCCATCCCTTTCCTTGAATGGGGCGATTCGCTCCGGTTCGAAGAATCAACTAGTAGAAATAATAACAAAATATGTTCCAAATCATGGAGAGCCGAGTAACTGCGATTCTATTGTATTTGACGGAGCAGTCTTGGTTCGCAATATTAAGCCTACACCAGGACAAGGCACGTTTCTTAAATACTATGAAAGCCAATTAAAACCCCATATTTGTAAATTAGCTGAGAGGGTTGGTGCTAAACGAGTGGACGTTGTATGGGACCTATACTTTGATGCAACCATCAAAAAAGCACGTGATACTCTGGAAAAGGTGTTCGACGACAGCAGCTTCCACTCAAAGGTACTTTTAGCGTAGTAGGTTTGATTTGTTCAGAAGTAAAACTTACAAATATTTCTTTACGTATCAGGTTCGCTACCAAAGGATTGGAATGATTACCTGAAAAACTATCTCAACAAACAGGAATTGTTCCGTTTCCTTGCTGAGGTGTTGCTTTCAGGTCTCGGAGCCATCCAAGTTGTTACTAACGTCGACAGTCATATCAAGTCAACTGGCACAGCAACTCATCTTCAACACGTCCAGTGCAATAATATGGAAGAGGCAGACGGACGAATAATGCTCCACGTTAAAGATGCAGTAGTCAACGGTGCGAAGAAAGTATTAATTCGTAGCACGGACACAGATGTCGTTGTACTGGCTGTGTCTAATTTCCATACATTAGAACAATTTGGTCTAGAGGAGCTTTGGGTTTTGTATGGTACAGCCCAAAATAGGCACTATATTGCAGTACACGGCATGGCTCATGTTATGGGAGAGGATAGATCTATAGCATTACGTAGCTTTCATGCCTTTTCAGGCTGTGATTCTACTTCGTTCTTCCCATCAAAGGGAAAGAAGACAGCTTGGAAGTTCTGGTCTGAGAATTTCACACAGGCCTTCAAGTCCATTTCTTTACCATCGTATTCTGTCCCAGAAGAGAGCACATTACAGGCACTCGAGCAGTACACTGCAAAACTTTATGGTATAAAGGGTGACCAATGTCTTTCGGTGAATGACGCCAGAAAACATCTTTTCGCAACGGAGAATAAGCCCCTAAGCCTGATTCCACCAACATCGGCGGCACTTTGGCAGCACATTCTCAGGTCGGCTTATCAAGCAGGACAAATTTGGGGCCGCGCCCTAACGTTTACGTTAGATGAATTTCCTTCGGCCGAGGGTTGGGGTTGGACGATGACCGAAAACGGATGGCACCCTGTGGGTCCTCTCTCCCTGAAATTTGGTCGGCATGCAGGGAACTTGACCGCTGTGGCTGTCCAATTTCAGGAAGCAAAACTATGAGGTGTATATGCAAAAAAAAATCGCTTACCATGTAATCTGAATTGCAATAAATGCAAAGGTGCTTGCCAAAACACAAAGTAAAGAATGCCACTAGCTCTATTTTATATTGTTTCTAATTTATTATTTAGTTCCAGAAACCAACTACCACGTGACACCGAAGAGATAGGTACCATTGATATGTAACTATGGATCTAATTTCATTCTGTGCTTGTCCTGGTACGGCGCATCATTGTGGCTTAACGAATCCCTGGCGCTATGGACTTTTTCTATAACCATAATTTTTTTACATAATCTAAGAACAACATATTTGTTTTCTGATAAAAAAAAATAAAATATATACCTACAACAATAAATTAGTTTGAAATGATACTAAACTTGCCGTGCATCCACTATTTTATTTAACGTCTGAAATTTCGGATGTCGTAAGACTTAAAATCAATCACAGTGGATCGAGACCATTTTTATTCGGTTTGATGTGTCCCATTTATGTGAAATGCACTCCACCCTATTTAAAATGTGCCCAAAAATGTCAATTTTAGAAAAATTACCCATTTATTCGAAGTCCACCCCTGGCCCCGCCCCCTAAGGGATGAAAATTTATGTGCTCCGGAAAAAATCGTTCCTCTTGATCTCAGGAACAACTATGCCAAGCGGCATGCTTGTACTCTAAAATGCCCCTTTTTTTTTCTGTACCGCACCCACTATTACAGATTTGAAGTTGGTTGAAATTAGAATTCTATAAGAATTCGCGCCTTTTGATACTTGATTTTGTTTTCACATAAAATCGGTTTCTTTTCAGTTCATATTCTCAAAATTATCATTTATTATTGATGTATTAGTCGTGCAGACTAATAGTTTTACTTATATTATGTGCCCAATGATGTACCTACACCTACATAGTACAGCGTAGTCAAGCTTATTATGGAGAATACAACTAAAGTAAATTTTAGAACCGCTTTTTCTCGGAAATGGTTAATGTTATGAAAAAAAGTGTAAGGTCAATTTTTGTAGATAATTGCATGGTCTACAATTTTTGTCTGAGATATTTTTATCATAAAACTAACCGTCTCGCTGAAAAATCCAAAAAACCCATTATTGCGAACTGTGACCTTGAATAAAAATTTTTGCACACATGGGATTGATGGGAACTTTTCACAATTTCATTATAATGGTGTCCCTAACGTTCATGCAAATTTTCAGCTTGTTGGGAATTTATGTAAGGGTACCCCATTTTTTCGGCTAAATTGACCGGACTAATAGTAGCAGGAGATTCCGTAGATAATTACACACAAGAGATTATCAAACACTTGTACAGTTTACTTGGTTCCTTTAGAAGACGACAAAAGGGCTAATTAACCTGTATGCTTGTAGGAAGGAGCTCTTACGTGCATATTTTCTAATAATCACTGGTTTGAACCAACCGACTTGTTTTAACCCTGAACATCTAATCTGGCAACGCAGATAGAGTTCGTTTAAATAGGGTAACTTGCTAATTGAGGTGGACATTGAGATTACTGTTGACGAATTACCGTAAATTTTCTCCTTAGTCAAATTAGTTCTCCAGACGTTGAAACCTTAAAGGTGAATTAGTTAATAATTAATGAGTATTTGGACATACGTACCTGTAATTAAAACCTGATTAAGAACGGGAAATTTCTAGCTACACCTGTTGCTTCGCCATTTTGTTTTTGTGAGATATAAAACCATTAAGCCACCTGTATTCCGAACCGGCAATTATTTTGTAACAAAATATTTAATTTTCAATACAGAGTAACTAGCGGGCCGATAGAGGGGGATATCCGAGAAGATTTTTAGTTTGAATTTCTTGTATGTATTTAGAATCTGTTTTTTTATTTTAGTAATTTTTCTTGTACATATTTACTTTATTATATTTCCTTTCTTTAACCGTTGTTGAAACTTAACTAACAGTGCTTTATTAACCGAACTGATCTATCACAAAAACACCAGGCAGCCTATAATCGTTTTGTTTAAATGCAAATTTTATTGTAAACTTTCTTCTGGAAAATTAATTTATTTTATTTGTACACCATAATTATGAAATGCTTTCTTGACAAAATTTATTTCAATTAAATTACATTTTAGCCAAATTTCAAACAGTTTTATTTGCTTTAAGTAAATAGGTATTTCATTTAAGATGATTATAGTGGTTACTTATTAATTTTATTTTTCAAACAAACATCATTTTACTAAAGTCAAAACAACTCAACAAATTGTTACTTTCACGCATACATACAATAATTTTATTGGGAAAACAAATGTTTTTTGTTTGTTATAAATAAAAAATAAATGAATAATCGTTCGTAACAAGAAAAAACTGCAAGAGTCTTGTTCTTGCCGATGTCTTGTAGAGCTAGTCTTACATCCAGTTTTGGTCTTGTAACCTTTAGTCTTGGTGTTACTAATGGCGTTGCCATCTTGGTCTTGGTCAGACAAGATTGCAAGACCAAGACCGATTTTAGCCATGTCTAGGCGTACTGTCCCGGCTCCTTTTTTTTAGTTGCTGCGACTCCAGCGTTGCCAAATCGCAATTGCACTTGCCATACATCTAAACCGACCTCTTTAAGTTCATTCTGTAATATAACTGTTATTACTTTTCAGTATCTAGAAACTTGAACGGAAATAGTACAATTCCACACAATTCATTTTCGGGATATCAGTAAATTTGCTAAACTTTCTCCCCATAGTACACCTTGTATGTTCAATACTCAGTTTATTATTAAGTACAAATTCATATTACATATTTCGACAAACTTAATCCATTAAACAGTAAATAACAAGGCGTTACATTTATTACGGCAAAGTTGAGACAATCATTTCTCAACTGTAAAATTAAGGACATCGACGAATATGAATTGCATGTCACCATAATAATGTACCAGACTAATATATCAAGTTTGTAGTCCAATTCGATTACATATTTTATGTCTTTTTCATTGCTATTACATTATTGTTTCACTCAAATTTTTAACTACAAGGAGTAGTGAAAGATTATATCCTCGTAATCTCAGACAGTTGAACGAAAATTACCTACTAAAAAGGAAGATAATATGGTAGGTATTTTCCTTAGTATGTCAATGTGGTGTAATTAATTTCTAGTCACTTTATCAACACAAATAACATCATGAAGGTATAAATGTAAATAGAGGTAGCAATTTCGTATGCACGTTTTCAATTCAGTTTTACATGTTATTTGAGAATCGTTTGTGTGTAACTGTATACTAACAACGCGTAACATTACCGCGAAAGCAAACACGTATAAACTAGAACACAATAATGAAACTGAATTTCCACATTCTGTTAAATAGGTAAATAAACACCGAACCGCATTCGTTTTGACAACTACAATATTGTTCTACCTTGAAACGTACATCTTTACATAATTACATGATTACTATTAAATTAAATTGTATTTTAACCTCACAAACAAATTCCATCTAAAGTTAAATTTCCTCCATTTAAGCATTTTTCCAAGATTATCCGAAACGAATAAATTTCCTCCTGCTTAGAAACAGTGTGACAAAGAAGAAAGAGGGTGAACCGGTACTTAACGAAGAGTAGGGACAGTTTAGGTATCCCAGTAGGATAATTTTTGTTATTTATTATTTTCATTACTCATTTTCTTTCAAATTGAGGACGCATTTTAAGAACGTTCATTGCTGGCAAACCTAATTTTTTTATGCCTTACATAAATATGAAAGATGTAACATCAAAGATATCTTTGGAATTTAATATACACAATACTACCTACTTAAACAAAATGCTAAACGATTTGATGCATGCTTTGTTCTCTGCTATAAAATACAGCATTCTCGTGAGAATTTAACAATTCAATGGTCCTGTATTCTAACAAAAATTCTTAACGTAACTAATGTGAAGTAATTATTATGGTATGTGTTACTATACTCCATACGCTTGGCAATGTCCCTTTTCTCATTAAGTCGTAAATCAAATCTCATTTATAACCCGATCGATAGTTTCATTCAATATGCACCTCTAATGCAAAGTAAAAACCAGTTCCATACGGGCGAAAGTTGTTCAAAACAAATCTTATGGAAACTTGAATACAATAGAACAATAGATTTGAACTACCTAACTGGCAGCGGTACTCAATAGAAGATACACTAGTTTCATTATTAAATTGTGATGTTTGTATTAATAATTGATATATTACTTTGTAATTAAACTATTAACAACCGCTGACTAGGCAGGTAGTTGAAAGCTATTGTTCTATTGTATTCAAGTTTCCATAAGATTTGTTTTGAACAACTTTCGCCCGTATGGAACTGGTTTTTACTTTGCATTAGAGGTGCATATTGAATGAAGCTATCGATCGGGTTATAAATGAGATTTGATTTACGACTTAATGAGAAAAGGGACATTGCCGAGCGTATGGCCTATATTTCTTTTAATTTGTCAGGGTTTTGTCATACCTAAGTGAAAAAAGGGATTTTGTGTTAGTATGTGCACAGATATCTGTAGTATGTGTGATGGCGAAATAATATGCTTTAATTATGGTATGTAGTTCATTCATTATGTAAGTAATGTGAGAACCTTTTCAATTGCCAATAGGTAATCTATATATCTTTATGCAAAATTGTTTTTTTAAATTTAGTATTTGTAGACTTCCTACATATCTTTCTAATCAATTTTAACACGATTTCAACTTTACAGTAATCTTTTATTTATATTATATTATATTATATTGTATTGTATTGTATTGTTTCGTATTGATCGTATCGTTCGTATTGTATTATATTATATTATATTATTATTAAATTAATATAATTAATTTAAATAAATATTGTATTAAAAAGATTTGATAAATCATTTCATCAAACGGATATTAGCTGATATTTCACCTTTAAAGAAAATGATATCCAAAAGATCCGATGAAGTGAATTAGGGTTTGGCTTTGGTTACAGCAAATAGGATTCTGTCATAAAAACTCTATTTGGGTTCTGGATTAGTAATGATGTGAATAGTGTTTTTTAATTATAAAGAGACATTAAAAATTAACATTTTTGAGGAAGGTCGTTTGTAAATTGAAACTTGTCGGTTACAAGTTTGAATTGCCATTGAGACCTTTAGCATTAACAGTATGTTAGGTGATAAGGCCAAGCATCTCTCAAGTTGAAGATGACGTTTTCACATCGTCTCAAGGTGGATTACAAAATATAAATATACTAGCAACTCGCTCCGGCTTAAAGGTAAATAGCTACCTGGAGGGTTGACTTGGACTAATATTATTTATAGATAAATTTTTTTAATATCGTAATGAACTAAAGCCAATTCCAGCAACTTTTAAGCTTTGACGATTGGTAATACCCGCATGAAAATCCATTTGGTAGTTTTTGAGTTTATCGCGATCCGACAGACAAACGAGCGGGGCGAGAAGACTTTGTCGTATAATAAGTTTTCATGTAAAAAACACAGTCGACATCATTTTTTAGAAAACCTGAATGAATTATACACCTTCCCCATGAATCACTCCGTCCATTAGTAGAAACCGCATGAAATTGCGTTTTGTAGTTTTTGATTTTATCGATTTCAGACAGACAGGCAGACGTAAACGGTAGATCCATACAAAATGCGCTGCGCTAGAACTAGTACGGAATAAATTCAAACATACCAATCATGGCAATTGGCCAACCATTGCAGATCTTGTGTCTTTTTATTGCATGTCTTAGATAGAGATAGAAATACGGTCGTCTAATTTATACAGCCTGTTTCAGAGTAAGCGCCTTATTTTTTTTAGCCACACTATGGGTACTACTTTCAAAATATTTGGCAGTAATATGTTTCAGGACATCCTCTACACGATGGTGATATCAGATTTTTAATTGAACGAATTATTTCAAAATGGCGATTTTCAATTGTTTTTTTTTAATGGAATGATATAATTTTTTTGTATTATTGGGATTCTAAAAACATTCTTTTTACGATAATATTTCGTTTTTCTTAAAAATTCATTTGTTTCCCTATCAAAAAGCAAACTAACATTTAATCTAGTAGCGCATGAATGTTTTAGACACGATGTTATTTTTGTCCAAATATCAAGTAGCGGTAGATCCTTCGATCTACTGGCTCCACTGGACGAGCGACGTTTCAATTTATGTATTATTGAAAAATAAGGAAAACATGTCGAGCATTTTTTGTAAATACCTACCTAATTTTTATATTATGTAAATTTTTAATTTTAAGTTTCAAAAAGTACACGTTTATTGCAAAATAAAGTTGAATTGTTTGTTTTTTTTTTGGACAAAAATAACATCGAGTGTAAACATTCATGCGCTACTAGATTAAAATGTTAGTTTGCTTTTTGATATTTTAAGAAAAACGAAATATTATCGTAAAAAGAATGTTTTTAGGATCCCAATAATACAAAAATCATTCCATTAAAAAAAACAATTGAAAGTCGCCATTTTGAAATAATTCGTTCAATTAAAAATCTGATATCACCTTCGTGTAGAGAATGTCCTGAAACATACTACTGCCATATATTTTGAAAGTAGTACCGTTGAGTGAAAAGTATAAAGAGGCGAAACTATAATGCAAAATTGCGTACCCTATTGCTGTGTCACTCTTACTCGTATCGGTACTGAACCGTCGAGTGAGATAGTCAAATATCAGACCCAACTCTCAGACCCATCACGAGCGACGTTAAAATGATTGCAGTTTCGCCTCTTTATAACTTTTCACTCAACGGTAGTACCCATAGCGTGGCTAAAAAAAAATAAGGCGCTTACTCTGAAACAGGCTATATGCACCCTACAGGCGACAAGTTCATTTAAAAGCGTGACTTATGTGACTTGCACATAATAATAACAAACAAGAGCGTTAATACTAATAGTTATAAGTGGGGTATATCACACCTTCTTTTTACTTAACGCTTCGAAATAGTGCATGCGTCATATTATACATAATATTTTTAAATAAAATAGGTAACTATTTGTATTTTTTTAGATTCATAACTAAACCTCAAAGTATCATTGAATAAGAGCCCTAAATTTTCTTCCAGACTAAAAAGTAGGGTTTATCGAAATTGAAAATTACATTCAAAATTTTAATTTTCAATTTCAAATTAACAAGAACTGATTGTTAACGGTTTTATTACCTACATAATTTCTTGCATTAAAATGGACCGTGAAGAATTATTTTGTTCTATGTGTTCTATTCTTTTACAAAGTTAGAACGTAAAGTTAAAATCAACTAATTCATATTTAAAACTGTAAAGGTCCCTTGAAGTATTATTTCATTTAAAAATTTAATGTATCGTACAGGTATCTAAGCGCAAGGATAATAACATAATGACCCTTCTAGCCAGGACACCGACATTATTAAAAAATAACTGTGGGAAACTTCCGTGTGTTTGGATATTTCCAAAAATAATTAAGTGATATAAAAGGAGATATTTAGGTCAACCGGTTTATTACACAGTTAATCTTTCTTGCCGAAACATACATACACACATTATAGTCTGTAATTTATATCTCTCCTTAATGGAAAAGTGGGCTGGAAGTTTGGCTGTTGTGACAGGAGCAAGTGCTGGAATTGGAGCTGCAATTTCTACAGAATTAGTGAAAGCCGGAATTAATGTAAGCTTCATGTTAAGATTTTATTTTTACAAAACCAACGTATTATTCAAATCTAAAGTTATGCGACTAAATAAATGTATTTCACATTTCTCTCATTTCAGTAATTTTTTGTACTTTAAACGTGTTGAAATACCGAATTTCTCATTGCGATTTTTTCATCGTCTTTGGAAAAGTTTACACTACCTCGTTCCAAATTGAAATGCATCCTTTTGGCTGTTTTTTATGGAGAAATTTTATTTCGACGCTAACTAGAATTTCTCAACTTTAAACTGAAATCTTACTCTATCCATTTAAAGGGGATGCGAATCATTGTAGTGTAACAGAAAATCGAAAATAACTTAAAATCAAAGAAAAGAAATGTGTTGCTATTGTTGACAATATCACACATCATATATCATTTAGAGAGGATAACCTTGCGAGTTTTTAGTGAAATTAGGTGTATTACCAACTTGTCAAATTTGTTCAATTCGTTGTAAGATATCTTAGTTTGTTAACTTCATCCTCATCCGCTTTAAAACTCGTGTCAATTTAGAGTTGATATAATATTATAAAATGAGGAATTTACTCCACTTAGAGACAAAGGGTAATTAATATTGTGGTTTCATCATAGTCCACATGTATGTTGGAATGCGCTCGGTAAAAAGACGTGAGGAACATTTTTCCAGATTTATAGCCCAATTTCTACGTACACGATATACGGCGTGAGTATAAAGTAAAGAACCGATAATATTATTTTGTTGTTATTAGAAATTTTACAAAAAAAAACAGTTTATACGAATGTTGTTCAGGATGTTCTGGTCTACATAACGGACACAAAATATTTTATTTTGGTTCAACTGTTTATTACCTATGACGTCATCCGCATTTTTTAAATACGAACCCTAACTTGTTTTTCAAATATTCTATGGAGTATAAAGTAAATATAAATATCATGGGGTTCCATTACATTATTACAATTTTTTTGATAAAATACCGTTTAAAGCCTAAAACTAAACATAGAGATAACTATCGTGCACGGGAAATAACAAGAGCGTTGTTTATTGAAGGTGAATTGTGTTAAGCTTTTTTATGCAAAAGGAAAGGCGCTATTAAGTGGGAAAAAGGTTGAAAAAAATAGGCCATAGCCACTTTCAAGCATATGAGAAAAAAGAGATAACGCCAGCTGCAGTAAAAGAAAAAAAGAACCAATAAAAAACTTGACAAAACGAAGAAAGTTTGTTCTGCTATTTATGCGCTGAAGATGTTGTCAAGGTAGCTTTTACCTTCTGACAGAGACTAGACTTTTGACGCTTTATTTGATTTTTGTCGCTTCGGTAATTTTCCACTGCAATTCGTCAGTTATCCAATTCGCAATCCCAAAGTCAACCTTTTCTTAGAAAGCTGTAAACACCAGCTCAGATCACATAAATCGACGACAGCCTAGAGTTGTGATGAATGGATAATTGGATACATCGGATAGACGAGAGCCTTCAGTGATGACGTCCAGGGTTGGATGCGTAGTAGGTGGGAAAATTTTTATTGCGTCCGGTGCCTTTTCCCGATAGGAACCACTAGCTACGTATTTGCACTTGCCGAGTTTATCTAATACATCCTTAAAGTCATCCGGCGGATAATTGTCTTAAATAGTATTCGTTCGTACGCCGTTTTTGTTCCATGGAAACATTGCCTGGGATTGGTTGCATTGCATTTCAGTTCAAACGAACCTCTTTAAATAACTTACTTGTTATTAGGACTAAAAATAGCAAAATACGTAAGCTTAATTTCTAGAGTTTTGATCTCTGTAACAACCACCTCCTGCGTACACCATCCCAATTTCGAACATTTTAAATGAGAATCATAGTCCAATGACCTCTTGTTTGATAAGATTTTATTTGGTTATCCGAACAAGTAAGATTTTTGATTCAAAAAGAATATTCTATAGGCGTTTTCTTTTTACCAACATTATTAATTATTATAATTAGTTATTAATCGGTTTAAGTTGTGTATTACAATACAGACGTTTCTTGTTTAACTAGTTTCCTCTTCCGTTCTCCAGTGTCTTCTTATTACTAGTCGAACGAAGCTCGAGTGAAATGAACTTAAATGGCGTGTGGAAATCGATTAAAATGAAAAGTCAAGGGGTTTGCATTGTGTCATACAAGTTGGTACAACTGAGGCCAATTAAAATTGATGAAAATAATTTCGTCCAAATGGATCGTCAATGATGATCAAAACCACCATCGTTTCGAACACATGAATAATGTGTCCATCACCAAGAAAAGTATGAACTACGTCCAAAAATCAACAGGGCATATTTTACTTCTGTTTTTCGGAATAAAAATCGAGTAATCGAAAGATTATTTATATAGGAATATCGCGGAAAAATTTCCCATGATGGGTTTTATCTACAAAACAAGCCAACTGGGAAACAAAATATTAATAAAATTGGTTCTAATGGTCGCTAGCCTAATTTATTCTCTTCGGGTTATCTATGTCGGGCAATTATATAATATTTGTTTCAAAATACATTGACATTTACACAAGAATTTATTTACACTTCCTTGTATCTAGTTTCTTATGTACAACACTTCAAAATGAACGATGGCTGCCTAACAAAAAACGATCTTGTTTTTGTTTCAGGTGGTTGGTATAGCAAGACGCACGGAAAAGATTGATGAAATAAGCGAAACTTTGGCAGATGCATCGGCAAAACTGCATTCATTACATTGCGATCTATCAGACGAACAAGAAATATTAAACGCATTTAAGTGGATTGAAGAAACGTTAGGACCGATTAGTATCATGATTAACAACGCCGGTCTTTTACACCTTACAACATTAAGAGGTAAATTAAGCCGTTCGGCAACTCGAACTTAACAACAACTTCATCTGTAGAAGGCGACGTTGATAAATGGAGAGACATAGTTAACGTTAATGTGCTCGCATACTGCATTTGTCAAAGGGAAGCAATAAAATCAATGAAAAGTAACGATATTGATGGAATAATAATTAACATCAGCAGTGTGACAGGTCTTAAAGTACCGGAAATGGCTACGTCAGATTTACTGATAAATTTGTACCCGGCAACGAAACACGCAATTAACAGCATATCCGATATATTAAGATTGGAATTACGTAAGGAATCTTCAAAAATAAGAGTTTCTGTAAGTAATTGCTTATAATACTTATACTCTGTAGGTGCCTGAAATCCATTTGTAGGTTATAAGCCCGGGTATAGTCACAAGTGAACTCTACAGGGAGATGCCGGAAAATGAACTGGAAGCTGTTTCCATATATCCGATGATGAAATCCGAAGATATCGCAAAAACCGTTATTTATATTTTGAGTACACCGCCAAATGTTCTGGTAAATTAACGATACCATTATTTCGCTGATTACTTTCGTTGCTTATTTTCGATAAGAAACAGAAATCAATTCCTTCTTTTATTATACAAGCTTTAAGCTCCTTTTATACTTTTACTTCTAGCTGTGGGATTTACTACCTACGGCTTTTTACGTTGCTCGCTTAAATTAACTTAAATGCATTTCCTTTTAATATTTCAATAGACTTTTATTCGTTTCGTGACGTTACTTTTATTTAAAAAGTACAATGGGTGATATTTTTATGAAAAGTCTGCACAAAAATATTACTACCTCAGTAACTTCAGGCTATATCTTAATAATCGTCTGACATTCTCTGAAATGCAGTTTACTGCTACTTTACAAACTAAAACGACTGGTTCAGATAAGTTCAGAAATAATAGCGAATTTACTATGCAGCGCCATGCTCTTTTTACGATGTCACATATTGCCAAAGCAGGAAAATTCATATTACCTTCACGTCGTTAAGTTACTGTTAATCTCATAATGCAGGATGTGATTAGTACAACTACAACAATAAGATGTAATTTGAGTGGTTTAGAAGAATTTACGTGGTCAGAGAGGATGTATTCAAAGGCTTTAGGTAGTTCAAGCTGGCATACATAGTGGCCAATCGAATACAGTCCAGCAAGGTTTACGACTCTGTATGTGAAAATTTAAATGCCCCCGAGGCCGTATAGTTTTATTTTCAGGGGGACATATTTACACAGTACACAGACTAGTACTGTAAAGACTTTACAGGCGCAAAATATAGGAAGTTTGTGAATGCACTACCTTGCCTTGAAAATCTGTCTTTCAGTTGATGTATGGGAAAAATATAACTTTTATGTAGTATTCAAAAACAGACTGTGTGGTTTGCTCTTTTGACTTAAAATTCTAGACATAGTGATGTCCACACGCACAGGCACTTCAGCTGCTTAACACATTATTACTTCAATCACTTTCTCTACTCTGACCCTACCAGTTTCAGTCTAAGTATGTCTGCTATATATTAATATTTGTATTTCAAGTTTTCTCTAAATTTTTGGAGGGATTTATACTTCTCAGTCCACCTGTCCTCACATATTCTATTGAAGATGAAATACTATAGCACCTTTTTTCTGAAAATCTTTTCAAAAACATTATTTCTTTCAATGCGCTATTATTATTCCTCGCTTCTGAAATGTTGCTTAAATTGTTCACCGACTTTACAATGTCATCTTATAAAAATACATTTAATGTTACAGGATATTGAGAGTGGCTCAAGAGTGTAATTACTCCCCTTTCAAATAATGGAACAATAAAAACTCTCTCAACCTCCCCTTTACCAATATATTTATACAAGAATGATGCGATGGATGTGACTGTTGATATCTTTTTTTTTATATTGTGTATAAACTGTTAAAAAAATTGCTGACTAAAAATTGGAATGTGTAGAAAACATGTTATGAGTTTGTTACCACGGGAAAAATGGATAAAAACATGGTAGCTGTACACGATATGGTTGATTTTGACCCATGAAATCCATGAAAATGAGATGTGTTTTTCCACTGGTACAAATTCCTCTAATAGCATGACGAGGTTAGGTTTTTAGCAGCGTTCGATGGTTACTATCGTGCAAGGAGCTCCATATCTTATAATTTTGACAATTCTGCCCTTGTTCTACTGTGAACAGTTTCTCGTCTGTGAAAAGAATTCATTGTCATCGCTAATTTTCAGCCCGTTTTTGAAGTTGAGGGCTTCTTTGAAATCGTATGTGTTTATTATTTTTCATGAGGTGCTGGTACTTTTTGGCGATTGTAAGGTTTGGGCACGTTCATGGTCAAGTTCTTTAAACGTAATCACTTTGGGCACAGCCTGCTGAAACACATTAAGTAAACTAACAATTTTGCATTGGCGTTTACCTTGATGAAAGAGTTCTAAAATAGCAACACACTTGTTTTACATTATTAAAAACACAATAGTTTTAGGTATGTATCTATATCATATTTTTTTAGGTTCAAGATGTTGTGATACGCCCTGTTTTTGAATTAATTTAAAATTAGAATATCCTTTTCAAGGACTAGTGACCTGCTACACAATGTACGTATGCCTTAGCTACACAGACCACATTAGCAAAATATCATGAATAAGATATTGAATACCAATTGTAAGCTGTAGATTGTTAGCTATAGATACTGTAAAGCTCTGTGTTTAATAAAATACATTTTTTCGATTGTGAATCGGTGTCGTTTCATTTTGAGTACAAACGAAGAAGCGCAATGAAATTTCAGGACATTGTCAACAAGGAATTTTCAAAAATTGTAGACAACATGTAATGAAGGCTTTCGTATTGTATATGTAGTTAATTTATTTATTTATTTATTTATTTTATTTAAACTGTCACCAACAGTGGTAAATACACTAAAATTAGGTAACAGTGTACATATTAAGTATAAAGATCACAAAATGAAATAAAATAAATGGTGCCAACTTTCTACATAATAAAATAAGTCCTACTCAAGATACTTAGGTACTAAGTCGTTATAATAAGAATAGATAAAAGAAAATGAGAAAAGAAGGAGAAAAAGAAAAGAAACACAAGTAACGATCAAAATCTAACTCAATAAATACCCAATAAATACTAATAGCTAATAGATGTATTATTCCATATACATAAATTGATCTGATTAAACATATTATTATATGTACTACATAGTAGGTAATAGTAAACTAATAATACAAATACAAATACAACAATATAACTAATACAATACCGGGATTAGGTTATAGTTCTGTTTAGTGCACGAGAGCAGTCCTGTTTAAATGTTTTTGTGTCACTAAATATATCGATGTCATCAACAAGTACGTTAGCTAGATGGCATGCGAAATATAACGATGAATGCTTTAATATATTAGTTCTTGGTTTATCCAAATAAAAATACATATGATAACGTGATACAGGTCTTGGTACATAAAAATTTAGTAGCTCCAAAATTTCCGAGCAACAGTTGGTTTTATAATGTATAACATTATGCAAAAAAATTAGTGATGAGAGACAACGGCGTGCTTCTAACGTTTGCATGTCAAAACGATTCAATAAATAAGAGTATGGTGTAAATGTGGGATATGCGCCAGTTAGCTTACATTGTAAATATCTCAAAAAACGTTTCTGTATACCCTCAATTTGTGATTTATGCACGTTGTACGATGGTAACCAAATCACTGCAGAGAATTCCAATCTAGAGCGCACATACGCATTATATAGTTTTTTCAAGGTTCCCTCATGCCTAAAATCGAAGCTATTGCGTATTATAAATCCTAACATTCTAAATGATTTATTTACAATGTTGTTGATGTGTTGCGAAAATGACAATGTGGAAGTAAACATAATTCCGAGGTCAAGAACTTCGTGCTTTATAGCTAGTGATTCGTTATTTATATAGTACTGGTGTTTTATAGACCTGGATCTTCGTATAAATGTTAGTGTGGAACATTTATTTACATTGAAATATAAGTGATTTGTTTCACTCCATTTATAGATTTCGTCGATGTCAGCTTGAAGTAAATAGCAGTCATTACTAGTATCTATAACTTTCCAAAGCTTAAGGTCAACAGCAAACAAGGCATGTTTGGAGTACCTAATCCTGTATGACAAGTCGTTAATAAACAACAAGAACAGCAACGGTCCCAAGTTAGCTCCTTGTGGAACCCCAGAGGTGGCCTTGTATTTTTCAGAAATACAGTTTTTATAAGCTACAGCCTGCCATCTGTCTTTGAGATATGACTGAAACAGCAATATAAGATTTTTTGAGAAGTGAAACTGAGAATATAATTTATTTAGTAATATTATATGATCGACTTTGTCGAAGGCCTTGGCAAAATCGGTATAAATAGCATCAACCTGTGCATTATCGTCCAAGGCCTTAGCTATGTCTTGAGTAAATAGATACAAATTCGTAACTGTGGATCGGTTCGGCATAAAACCATGTTGATTATCAGATATTTTTGATCTAACAAGTGAAAATACTTTCTTGTATAATATAGTTTCATAGACTTTCGATATTGATTGAAGTATTGATATGGGTCTGTAGTTAATTATATTAGTTTTGTCACCGGCTTTATAGATTGGACAGACCTTAGCAATCTTCCACTTGTCAGGATAGGTATTAGTTTGAATTGATAAGTTAAATAAAGATGTTAAGGGATATGCCAAGAACTCCGAACAAGCCTTGTATATATAGATAGGTATTTGGTCAAAACCAGTACAACTTTTAGGTTTAAGAGAGCGCAGAGCTAGGATTGTTTCCTCTAACGTGATTTTATTAATTTCAACGCCGCCTGTTTCTAGTTCATCTGTGTTTAGAGTCGTATTATTTTGTGTATATATAGACTGAAAGTTTTTTGCAAATTCATTGCTAATTGCTGTGTTAGTGTTAAGGTACCTACCATCAACGTGCATGGTATCAATTACTGATTGCCCTTGTTGTTTATTCTTTATAAAAGACCAGAAATTCTTCGGTCGATGCTGAATTGATTCTTCCGCATTTACACAAAAATTCCTATACGCATGACCAATATCAAGTCTTACCCTTTTTCTTAGGTTGACATATTCATTATGAATTCTGTTATCAAAAGGTCTGACTTTACGTTTCTTATGCAGGCGGTTTTTCCTTTTGATATCAGAAATAATACTGGCAGTTAACCAGGGAGGAAATTTACATTTTGAAGGTTTTGCCTTTGGAATTGTAGTACTAAGGGCCAAATCAAAAAGCTCATAAAATTTATCAACAGCACTGTTCACATTAGTATAGTTATTCAGCGTGTTCCAATCAGTATTGCGTAACTTGTGGTACAATTCAAGAAAATTACCTTTTTTATAGTTATATTGCATGCCACCAAAAGTAGATTCAGACCTTATTTTAGCACATTGAACAATACATTCTAAAGCAGGGTGATAGCCATCTTCAGGAACAAATGGACTATCACACTTAACAATCGATACATTTTCATTTGACAATACAAGATCTAATATTCGACCCATGGAATTAGTTACAGTATTAAATTGAATCAAATTTGAGAAATTTATAAAGTTTAGAAATTCGACTTGCTTTACATTATAGTCAGATCGTTTGTTTAGGTCTAAGTTCGGATATAATTTTGATAAATTAAAGTCCCCAAACAATAGCACTTTATGTTGTAGAATATTGATATGCATTTCTATAGAATTATAAAATAAGTTATAATCAGCTGTTGTAGTGGCTGACGGTGGAAGATATACAACACAGAGATAAAAAAATTCTGAACCAACTTTAAATTTTACCCACAGATCTTCAAGATTGGTTTCCATTTGTAATAGCCTAGTGCACTGATATTTATTTTTAATGGCAACTAACACACCACCACCGTCACATTTGCCGGTGCCTATTGAGTCCCGATCTTTACGAAAGATGGAGTACCGGTTATCAAGTAATTCATTATCATTCACACCCGAGTTAAGCCACGTTTCCGTAATTATTATAAGTTCAAAGTTTTCTGAGAGAGCACTATTAAAGAATACATGAGTTTTTGTTTTTAATCCACGTACATTTTGATAATAAATGTTTAAATGCGACGCGCTAGTGGACATCTTTAAAGTCATCAGTTGATTTAATGATATATGCTCTGCTCTCATCTTTAGCCCTCATAAGAATTTTACCACTTCGGCACCATAAATATTTGATATCATTGTCTCGCTTAAATTCGCGTGCTTTGGCAAATAGATATCTATTTTGTTGGGTAAGTGACTCGTTTACATAAATTAAATTATTTTGTGCCGGGAGTTCCCTGCATATATTGCTTACCTTAAGATTTCTTTTGATTTTCTTGCAGCGTAAGAACTCTTCCTTATCGATTCTCCTGACAAATTTAAGAATGATTCCTCGCGGTTGATCCTGACGATTAACAGGTTGGCCAAGTCGATGAACAGCATCAATTAAATTATTCTCCATTCTAAATCCAATTGCATTGCTTACAAGTTGCACTATTGAAAAAATATTCTCGCCTTTGACTTCCGGAATACCATGTATTTCGAGGCAATTTGCCCTGGAATACTGCTCCAATTCATTAAGTTAAGGTAAACATGTAATCAAAGTTCAAAATCAACGCAAATTTCACAGTGCCATGCCGCACTCAAAGTTATTGAACTTCTTTACTAGTATGCAAATAAATTTCTTTATTGGAACAAACTTTTTAAAAAAGATTGGCAACAACAAAATACTATTTAAAACATTTTTACTTCGCTCTGTACAGGGTGTCCAAATTTCGATGTTTAATAGATAATCTCGTAAACCATAGTTGGTATGAAAAAATGAACCTCGCATCCTCGATCTCTTTTTTTGAGTTACCATTCCGATAACATTGACGGCAACTTCCTCAGCATCTTCAAGTTATTTGTTCTTGGTGTGTAAAAAAGTCACATAATGTGTGAGTTTTTTTTAAATAATTATTATCGCTTTGAATAAAACATTATGTCCTAAAAAACTGTTTTTTGCTAGAAGGCAGTATATATCGTTGGATTCGGAAAAAAATAGTAATGTTTTGACGCGATGGCCAATTACGCATTCCATATAAAAAAATAAGTTTACGCTACAACTCAAATTTGGAGAATATTTTTAGTGAACTACAATACCGCATTGTTATCAAAAAGTGCCTGAAGAACGTATAAATTATTTTTTTCTATTTTCATAAATAAGAGAGATATGGCCATAAAATTAAAACTCGAAAATATGAATTTTTAGCCATAACTCGAAAAGAAAAGACGTTAGCCAAATTTGAAATGCACCATTGAATTTTTCTCAAAAAAAAGAAATTCAAGATGCGATGTTCATTTTTTCATACGAACTATAGTTTACGAGATTCCCTATTAAAACATCAAAATTTGGTCACCCTGTACAGAGTATTGAAATCTATGGGGTACTAATAAAAATCAGTTAATGCAATAGACGTAAAATTCTCTGTGAACGAAATCATTTTGTTGCATACAAAATTACTTTTCTTAGAAATTTTTTACAATATCAAAACTCTATATCTAAATGAAACATTGATCTACCAAAATCTATCTGTGGTTCGACGTTTGATGTACGATTTGAAAATAAAGAGTAACCCAGCTACATTAAAAAACAAGAGGAAACGTAATTGATGACTTATTGAAGGGGAATTGTCAGTGAGTTTCCGCCGACAAAATCTTCAACATCATTTTAGTTCCTGGATAATACCGCTATTGCAGCACAGGGTGACAGTGAAAATGAATCTGAAACCTTATTGTGTGTCCCTTTATTTACAATTTTAACAAAAGATTTCTTATTCTTTACTCTTACTAGTTTCACAAAAAAGACACTTGTAGATTGAGGTCATTGAGGAAAGGGAGGGTCTTCCTTCCCATTCCTTCCACCCGCATATCTCCACCCGTACACTATCATACTTTTCAGTAAATTATCAAAAAATCACCCCTTTCTTCTCACATCCTTCCCAAATATTCTTTCCCCCAATTCCCATACTTGTCCTAATATTTTGTTCCCCCTTTTTTCCTAACTCTTTAACTCATATCTCATTTTATACCCCAGATATTCCACTTCAACCACACTTTCAATTTCCTCATTTCCCCATCTTCACTCCACCTTTCTTCTACCTCCCCTTTTGAAACACCACCATTTATGTCTTTTTTACATTTCCCCTTAAGTTTCTCTTCTCTGAAAACCCCTTTATTGTCTTTATTATTTCCAGTTCTCTTCTCACCACAACATCATCCGCATACGGTAAAGTCCACACCTTCAACCCCCCTATCACAACTCCACCACTTTGTTTTTTCCTTAACCTTTCTTCCAACTCTCCTATATACACCGAGAATAAACTCGGGCTGAGTGGACTTCCTTGCCTCAATCCTTTAGTTGTCTCGAACGCCTCATCTGGTCTCCTATACATAATATATTTTCTCCATTCTTTCCTATTAAGTTCCCCTTTTCCCCCTTTCCTTCTCAGAGTTTCATATGAAAGCTTATTGAACAAAGACGTAAAGAAAGTTTGTCAGTAGGGCTTGATTACAAGTCCTTTTAAACCTGCCTACCTCATGCAGTACAAGAAAAACCTGAAGATGAACGAGTTATCTTACAACCTTACAAAGTGGCCACATCTATGTATTTGGAATCAAAATATTCGTGCATACGAAAATGTAATTACTCTATTTATCTTTTTTTGACTTTTCTTAACAATAAACAATAATTATTTTAACTAAAACCTTATCACTTAAAAAAAATTAAGAAGTACATATGTAGTAGGCTTACTATTGGAACACGTCCAGATAATTTTGTGCCTTTTTACATTAGTGCAGATATGATTTCCCAAGAAACATCTAAATATCTGGAATATACAGGAGATTGCTCCGCTTTGTATTTCCTGATCTCTATTAATGTTGTAATGTAGAGTTAGACCAAGGCCTCCTCTGCTTTAGGTGGCCTTGGTTAGAATCTTACTCTTTAGTTAGACTACTTAAAAATGCCTTGTCGCCATCTGTTGTCGAACTTGAGAACTATTATTATTGACTGTTATCAAGGAGTAGGTACTTATTATATTCTCTTTGCTGTTATCGTTAAATGATAAGTATCATTCAACGCTGTCATAAAAGTAGATAGTTCACCCACAGTTAAGGAGCTGTAATGCAATGTGTGTTTGGGGTTCCGAAATCTAAAAATAGTTTTAGCTCACAATTGATTTCCTACCCCGTGAACACATGATTAAAACTAATCAGATAAGCGAAATTACGTCTACACTTAAATAAAAATTATTCATTGCTTATTTCTCGTTTGTTTCTATCATTTTGAAATAATTTCAACAATTTTAATGTAAATTTACGTGATAAAGGAACAAGAATTGCGAAAATTGTTTCGAGCTTACATTGATCTAATTCGCAAAATAAGTTTGTAAATCAGGTTTGTATCTTTCTATATAGCACATATAACAAAGTTCTTAAATTTAGAACCTTAAATTCTTTTTAAACTTTTTCAATTTTTCTTTCAATTATTTTTGATAGTCGCAAACTAAATCCATTTATTATAAACAAGATTGCTTTTTTTACTGTTGAACTCCCACTAATTACTATCTAAACAAGAATGTGTAATGACGGTGTAATAAAAAAAAATTTCTCACCGGAAAAGTTTAAAGCTGGTTAAATTAGAAGTTCCTTAAATAGAATATTGATAAATGAAATAGCTTCATACTTCAGAAGTCATAAATTATGCCTCGGTTAAATATTTTATAAGATCCTCAAAATGGAGGGGTGCGTATAAAAGGGAAAGAAATGGGCCACGTCTTGTATCAAATTTAGATCGGTTACACGATATACAATTATTTACAAGAAATATGGAACAGTGGGTTGGATGTAACGCTCTAGTAACTGGCGCTAGTTCCGGAATTGGTGCTGCAACCGCTAAAAAGTTTGTTGAAGCTGGAATAAATGTAAGAATTTCACACTTACTTGGTATAAAATTCGTTCATAATTAACACAGGTCATTGGTATTGCAAGAAGATTAGATCGTTTAGAAGAACTAAGTCAGCAAATATCGACAGATGAAACTAAATTTTATCCACTTCAATGCGATGTTACGGACGAAAAGCAAATTTTAGACGTATTTGAATGGATAGAAGCTAATGTGGGGTCGATATCAATTTTAATCAACAATGCCGGTATGAATGGTTCTACTACACTTGGCGGGGGTAAAATTTAGATTGGAAATTTGATAAACTGGAACTAATTTGGTGCATAATTTCAGATGGAGACATTAGAATTTGGAAGAGAACGATCAACATTAACTGCATTTCTTTATCAATTTTTACACGTGAGGCCATAAGAATAATGAAAGCGCACGAGATCGATGGTCTCATAATTCATATTAGTAGCATTACCGGCCGTTATGTTGTAAATTATCCCTGTACAAACTTTCCGATGAATTTGTATGCAGCTTCTAAATTTGCTGTTAATGCTCTGTCCGATACTCTAAGATATGAACTTAGACATGAAAAGTCGAAAATTAGAGTTTCGGTAATTCAACGTGTATTATACAAATTGTTCTTATTAAATGAATTTTTTCACAGTGTGTAAGTCCTGGTATAACTGCAACGGAAATATTTCGTGACCACCGTCCTGAGGATTTAGCTGAAATGGGACATATACCTTTTTTAGTATCCGAAGATGTTGCTGATTGCATTATGTACGTTTTATCTACACCTTCGGACGTACAGGTAGGTAATACCTTATTCGACAACCGTTGTTCCGTAACGTAATGTGATTAGACACTTGTAAGTAAGATCTGCTGTGCCACCTCACCACCCTTCTAACCACTTCTCTAATAAGCACGCTTAGATCAGTCATACTCCATCTTCAAGGGCGTACGCAGCTTTTTGGCTAGGGGGGGGCCAAAAAATAAAATTTTTTGGAAACGTGTTTAATATTTATTGCCTATGTTGTTACCCCACAATTCTTTTCAATACATTTAAGCATCATACAATTTCCCTTGGGTACAAATACTATTTATTTAAAAGAAAGGCCAGGAAATACTTAATTTCTCCTGAAATTATATGACCAGTAATAAATTTTAATATTTAGTACAATTCGTTTTGCGGCCAGGGGGGGGGCATCGGCCCCCCTTGCCCCACCTTGCGTACGCCCTTGTCCATCTTTGTTATGAAGTGTTACTTTTAAATGGCATTAAATAGAATTATATAGCGCTAAAAGATTCAGAAAACTCGTGTGAGCTGTAGATTAAAACAGTGGTACCCAACAACATTTTAGAGAAAGCATTCCTTTTGGAAAATTGGGGAAAACAAAAGTAATATGGTGAACCAATAAGGTAAAAAGTAAAGGGTGGTAATTTTCGCGGCCCCAAGAATTGCCACTCTAAGCCCAAGAATTATTATTTTTACCCCAAGAATTATTTTTTCGACCCCAGCTTTTTAATTATTTTGGTCCCAAGATTTCTGATCCCAAGAATATTAGCCCCCAAAATTATTATCTTAACCCACAGAATCATTCTTTTGGTCCCAAAATTTTATTCATTTTACCCCAAGATTTTACTAATTTTACCCCAAGGTTTTGGCATTTTTACCTAAGATTTCCATTTTCACACTAGCCTTAAGTTGTATGCCGGAGGTTTTAGAGACTTACTAAAGTACGCAAGGAGTTTGTAGGTATAAGCTTCTATGTAGCCATTGTACATTTTTGTTTAGTGTCAAATACTATTTAGTATCATATTCCCGTTTTTGTATCAATTGAAAAAAACTATACTAAACCTACCTCTAACCTAAGCGCCTGAGTGGCAATATACGTTTAGGGTGGCATTTTTTTTTAGTTTCAAATCATGTGTAGTGTCATACCTATTCCCGTTTTTGTATCGATTGAAAAAATATATACTAAACCTACCTTTAACCTAAGCGCCTGAGAGGCAATATACGTTTAGGGTGGCATTTTTTTTAGTTTCAAATACTTCTATAAAATAAGTAGGTAAATAAATAAAATCTTGGGGCAAAATAAAAAAATCTTGAGGTAAAAATAATAATTCTTGGGGTGAGAATGAAAATTCCTAGGATGCACTAAATAATATCTCAAAAGTAAATAGGTACAAAGGAAATGATGGCGCTCAGCCGCCATTTTGAAATGTTTAGCTGTCATTTCATAAAAAGTAGGTTTTAATCTTCTATTTTAGCCCCTCCCCCCCAAATTTCATTGCCATATACCAGGTGGTTCAAAAATTAGTGGAGGGGGAGGGCGGACTTTAGACAGGCACCGTGTATGCTCAACAATGAATTTTATTTAATTTTTGTTCTGGTGTCACCCACAGTTTCGCCGCAATCTTACTTCGTTATGAATCTGAAAAGTAGCGGAATGAAGAACAATATCAGTGTTGCATTGTGACCTACGCTTTTATTAAAATGTAAAAATGATGCTTTTTGTTACATATACTTTATCTATCAGTTGGAACATATTCCTTTCCTTTTCCAAACTAAGACTTTTTATATGGTATTTTAGAATTAGAATTCAATTGCTGAAATTTCCATCCTTTTGGTACTGCGGTGACTCCGATACCATCGTTGCATCTTGGTCTTTACTGACGTTCAAGAAATGAATTTGTCTTCTTATGAGATATCCGAACAGTTTTCTCAAATGAAATATACTGGGAATTCTTTGTGTTATGCAAAGATTCAGTAAAAACTTTCTTCAATAATTACCAACCTTCTTCATTCGTCTCTTTTGAACGTTCGAGTGATTAAAAGCTCAAGGTAAAAATTTTCCAAAATTCCAGAAATTTCAAATCTCATTCATTAGATTACAATTTGCATAACCTATTAGCATCGTTGTATTTCTTTATTTTATAATGTTTTTGTGCGCACATTAGGCACAACTTTATTAAATATTAACAATTTATTATTTTCAGGTGCAGGAAATAATCATTCGACCTCAAGGCGAATTTATATAACACTACTGTACTATCGATAATTGTGTTATAATATACTACAAATATTTTACTTAGTTTGGTAGCGTGCTTTAAATATTTATATTGCATGTACTATGTGACGAATATCGTGCTTAAAGTAATTTTAACATAAAATTACATACACTAAATAACATAAGGCAAATATTTAGATATGTCCTCACATTCAATTCATGTCTGAATAAATAAATACAATTTTTCAACCTTGTTTTATTTGTAAATCATTAACTGAAGGGTAGCTTCTGATTTACTATCCAATTCAATAAATAATTACATGTCACAATTTTCTGTTTCCTCATAGCTCATCGAATTTAGTCAACAAATTCAGTTGAATGCATTGACAATCGTTCATTTAACTTTCATTATTTTTTTAAATTAGTATTAATGTCGTCGGTTCAACACCCAAAGTAAATCTTATCATGTTTCATAAAGAATTTGAAGCCAATTAAAATGATTACTTTCCCACTTCTTCGCTGAAATTTACAATTTACATTTTTAAGGAAAAAGAGGCATCAAGACTTTATTAATTGCAATGTCAGTCGAAAAATAAATTGCTTTGAGATAATTTCATTTATTTGAAGTAAGATGGAAGACGTCTCGCTATGCCACTTCTCGTACACTTCTCCGGCGAATGTTTTTAATAAATGGTGGTAAGTAACTTATCTGTGGTAAAACCTTACAATATTTCAATTATACCAATTTCGGCAATTAGGTGTAATTCTTTCTAAATGTAGATTTCAAATGATACAAGGCATTACATACAGAATAAGTTATGTACTAATAAAATGGGAAAATATCGATCATTACTGTTGTGATTATGTGCTTTGTACCTACTTATATTGTTGTGATAATGCTGTCATGCTGTTGTAGATTATCTGTCACAAAACATCAATGACAAGACAACTATTGAAAATATTGCAGTAGGACAGTGGTAATACTCACAGTGACCTTTTTGGAGGTAACTTAATATGTCAATACATACATGGAGGTACACTGTTCCTAAATCTGAACCGAGCATACAAATGTTTCGCGTAGTAGAACAAAATAAGGAGTTTCCTCTTTTTGCATTGGAATATGTTTGACATCTCCTCCTCTTAAGAAGTGAGTGGCCATCTGCAATTTGGCAAGGCTTTAATCTTCAATCAGAAAGATCAACCTTAAACATTAAAATAGCAAGTTTTTTTATTATGCTGTTAAAATTTCCACACATAGGGCTATGTACGATGTACGATTTTTTCATTCGTAAACTTTAATTACAACATTTTGACAAGTATTTCCTTTTGAAGTACTACGTATTAATGAAGGAAATCATAATTCATAACAGTGGTGATGTAGTCCTTATAAAGAACATTTCTGTCTCTTTTATCTGTAGTTTGTTTCACAGGTGCCAAAAAGTTGTTCGATTATACAGGTTTTGTCTTTCCTTCGGTTTTAATAAGAATGCAGCGAATCTAAGGTGTTCTGTTTCGCTGCACTTTTATTAAAACGGAATAGAGAACCGAAGGAGCGAGAAAACCTGTATCATCGAACAACCTTTTGGCATCTGTGAAACAAACTGCAGATAAAAGAGACAGAGTGCTCATAAATACACATAATATACTATATAGTCTTATTATTTTTTGTCCTTCACTTTTTCTTTCCATACTTCGTAGATCTTCCCTCACCTTAAGTCCACTCTGCATCTCTCGCTGCTCTCCATCGGTTTCCACTCAGTAATTCGTCTTATCATATCGTCCTCGTTCTTCCGCATGATATAACAAAACCATCTTAATGATTTGATTAATTTAACTATATCGTCGTTTCCAACTTCTCTCATTATCTCATGGTTCTTCATAGGTCATCTTTTTTCTTGCTCACCAATTTTCACGGATCCAAATATTTTACGCTTTACCTTCCTTTCGTAAACTCTCAACTGTTGCTCTTCTCTTCTACGATGGCGCATTGCTTCCGTCGCGTATGTAGTTACCAGTCTAATGTCTTGTATATCTTAATCTTCGTCATTTTTATCGTCCAGTAAGTGTTTGTTTACATAGTAGGCTCGATTTGCATATTGCAATCTTCCCATTTGTTCTCTTTTGCTTCTATTATTTATCTATGTTCCTAGGTATATAAAGTCATTGACCTCTTCGTATGTTTAGACATCGATTTTCTGCTCAGCTCGGTCTTGTATCTCTTCTCGTTCACATTTCACATACTTCGCTTATCTCCAAGCTCATCTGTTTTGCTATGTCCCATAATTCCTGAATTTAACTTATTAGTGTACTTCTCGATCTTGGCATAATAATCACATCGTCCATATATGCTATCACCTGTGTTTCTTTGTTGATTATTGTGCCATGTACCTTTACCTCTAGCATTATATTAAACAGGGTTGCCCTGTCTCAATCCACAATTTGTCAAGAAGTCTTCTGTTTCTCCACTTGTTCTAACACAGGCTGTTGTTTTTTTTTCAATGTCATATGTGTCAGTCTTATTAGTTTACCTATTTCTTGCATTGCATCTATCAATTTACTTCTCTTGACTTTATCAAAAGCTTGTTTAAAATCAATAAAAATCATGTGCATATCGGCTCTTCTCCATAATCTGTCTCAAGAGATGTATCGCATACACTGTCGACATACCCTTCATAAAGCCACATTGGTACTCTCCTAATTTATTTTTCATATTCTTAATTGTCGCTGCAACTTCTTCGTATGTTGGTTCATCTATTGTTTCGTCTATTTGTTCATTTATTTCCACTTAAAAATGGAAACTAAGATTTCCCGCAGCCTGATGGACCAGCTGTAATCGCCCAAAAAAAAAAGGATTCCATTTTTAATTGTTGAAAATAATCATGTTCAATACTTAAGATCTTCTGATAATTCGCTAATTTCTTAAACTATTTGTCCCTGTAAGCTACCCGGATTTATCAGAACACCATACTTTCCTTCTGAGTCTCATAAATCATTTTCGAAGATACTCAAAGTTGCAACAAACAACCTTGAAGTTTGTTCGTGGTTACGTAAACGATCTTAGGAATGTGAGGTGCCAATTAACACGAGCCTGTTTTTAAGCTTCATTCAAATTATGTGCAATCTATCAGGAACAGAACTTTCTGAAAGCAAATTGTTGATGCAAAATCGAATTTATTGCAGTCTGTCTGTGATGTCTCTATCTTGTGGTGTGCCCGATTTTCTACAATCATATTGCGTACAGTTAAGTATCGATGTTTTTTGGAATCACAACCAATTTTGATCGACCTTCACTGACGGGCACAGGATCACAACGAAATTCTGAAAACCAATTACATATTATAACAAATTATATTATAACAAATTACATATTATAACAAATTATTGGTGCTTCAACCAAAAGTTGAACGAAGCGATTCAATGCATTTTGTTGAGGTAGGTCTTTCACGAGAATTGTTAAACGAAAATCTTCACGAGTAATTTCCATTTTTTTCACAACATTACTTTCTTCAAACGCTTACACTCAACAATAAAAAAAGTTGAACTTTTACAAAGTGTCATTTAGTGGTCACTTGGAAAATTGGTGAAAAATTATGTGATTGATGAGTAAATTCCTGCAAATACATTGTTATAGTCATAACATAACTGATAATAAAAGAAAAAATAAAATAATATTACTGTAAGTATAGTGTATGGCTTTAGCAATAATAATTCATTCTGGACTTTTTACGACGTATCGGTACACTTTCATGTTTCAACTTTCAACTTTCGTCTGTTTACCAAAAGCATGGGAACACTAATCCTAATTCCTAATTAACCCTTAACTTTCTCGTGAAAGGACATAATTATTTATTTTCCCATCACGTACCTACCTATATCATCTTACGCAACAATTATACCTACTATTAAGCGTTTGAGTACATTTTTTCTATCCAATGGTATTAAGCTGCACGCTTCTATAGGGCGGTATTACCCTTACCGTTGCTACATTGAAACCTTCAAAAATAGGAATAGGTAAATAACCTGTGGAATTCAAGACGCTTAATCACAGTTAAGTCCTTTTCCTGCATTTCAGTTAATGACTAAAACTGAAGAATTTTTGCATTAAAACGAATGAGATTTCTTTCAAATTGTTACCGACTTCGAATGTATAAAATTGTCTAAAATTTAAATTGAAGTTTTCAGTTAGAACGTAAATTAAAGTGGCATTAAATTTAATTAAATCCATAAGTTATTTCGCAAACAACAAGCAAAGCTCTTGTAATGAATTCTATCCAACAACGACTAGGACAACATTTCGAAACAATTAAGTTCTTGCCTTTGTCACACTTGATGAATCTGTTGTGGTTCGATTTATCAAGGATTATCTTACAATTAGAACAGCTTAAGCCGGTTCCTTCTATACTAGATTGTCTTCCTGATAAATTTATACTAAATTCTACTTGTGGATGAATTGGAATGGTGCACTTCTTTGTTTGCTATAAAGTTTTATTTCGACAAAGCTTTGCATCAATAGAAAACCCAACTTGGCGCCGCTTTTAATCGAGAACATTGATCTTCAATGAACGCTTGAATACGAATTTCTGAATCTAAAGTTAAATAGAAACTAGAAACGGGATTTATGGAAACTTTAACAGTAAATCGTCTGATGCTCGAAATGAAAAGCTATCAATGCGCTGCACTTCTGTCGGCTTCGTTCTCGCCCCTTTAAATAAAGTTATTAAATTATAATTTAATCAAGTTGTCATCAACAAGTACATTACCGCTAAATTTTTAATATCTCTTAACGCCATTTTTGAAAATGTAATTATTATTTAGCTGTAATTACGCTCGCGGCATTTTACTTTTATTAGCACATTTCCGCCACACATTCACCGTATATTCCATTAAAATTCTTATGTGCACTTACAAAAAAGTTACGAGTATATAATTTCATAGCTATTTAACACGGAAGATTGAGTGTTTTGTCCGTTTTAGTAGATATTGTTTCGATTTCCGTAAGATTTATACGCATTTTTAAGATATAAACTTTTAACTAGTTTTCTAGTAAACTTCAAGAATGATCAAAGTGCGCGTTCGTCTCGACGATATCCGTCATTACGGATGACTGTCAAATAAATAGACAATGGCGCTTTGTAGAACGTGACAGGGCTCAGAAAGCTTTTAGATCTATCTAACTTTATAAGTTTAACCGTTAAGATGCTTTAGTTTTACTGTTTGCGACGATTAGCTTTTTTCTGTCCTCAAACATTTTTCCAATATCGCTTTATGAATTTACGAATTTCGTAATAGCTTTTGTCTTGTTCGCTTTAATTTCGCATAATTTAGAGTAGGTACGCTCTTTTCATATTTTTCAGTTAGGATTTTTGCGCACTTTAGTGCGGCAGTTATATCAAAAGAATTGAAAAAGAATTCGCGTAATACTGCTATTAACTGGCTTATATACTGTGAATAATGCTTTGTAATCCTTCATGACTAATGGTTCAAAATGTATCATTATTATAGGGCGAAATATCCTCTCTTTCAAGCAAAAATTCTCGTTCAATAGAAAAGGTGTAATTAAGCGTCTTCTTTACGGAAACCTTCCAGTCGGCATTCATCGATCATTGTGTATTTTTCAGGTTTTAAAGATAAAATTTTTTGTGTCTTATTTCAATTTCTTAAAGACTCCGCGAACTGTTTTCTAATCACTTGCCTCTGCTTCCACGAGAGTAATGATAAATTACCAATAGTAGGTGCCTGAACTAAATCCAATTCAAGATCTTTATTGAAGGCGCATCTTATAATTATTATGAATATATAAGTATGTATTTGTATTTTGTACTGAAATCTAGGAAGAACGGATTTCAAAGAACCTGTAATAGAGCGAGAGCTGGCTGCAAAAAATCTGGCCTATCGAGTAACAGCATGAAATGATTTTTAAAAGCTAGTACTTATACAGACCATCCATAAAATCTTTTGCTGCCTGGGCGGAACTTGTGCAGAAATTCGCCATGTCCTCTCTCCTGAATATTTTTTGGATACGAACTGTACCCATCGAGTAACAGCTTCAAATTACTCTTAAAATATAGCTTTTATATAGTTAAAAAAGAAAAAAAAATTCTGCCTTGTTAAATCTTGTGCTAATATCTTTTTTTTGGCACGTTTCTGCACCTATCGAGTAACACAGCTTCAAACTATAAACAAATTAAAGTTTGAACAGAATTCTATAAGAAAAATCATTTCTGCCTCGTTAAATCTTGTGCTAATGCCTTGGCAGAAAACTTTCTCTTTCTTAAAGTCTTATGATACCACTAATACAACTATCATAGAAGTACTTAGGGATAAACAAAGAATCGTCCAATGAACAATAATTATAATGATTTCGACAAAATAATTTTATAATATAAAATATTTAATAAGAGTATACAGGGTGTTTTTTTGGGAGCTTTAGTTATACATTTCTGGGAAAGTTTTATAGATAGGTTTTTGAAAATTTGAACTTAGGGGTTAGGTTACTCTGAAAACTGAATCGATGTAAAATATTTTCAAAATGGCAGCGCTTCCGGAAATGCCGGAAGTAGCTGGAAGCTTCGTTATTTTAAATGGGAACTATTGCACTTTTGGATTCTACGTGAAATTTCAGTTCTTTTAATACCCACATGTCAATATCTACAAGTTATGGTTTTTAAGTCATTTTCACTTATTTAAAAAGAAATGGCGGATGCAGACTTCTATGATAGTTGTATTGCAGATACTTCTATGATAGTTGTATTAGTGGTATCATAAGACTTTGAGAAAGAGAAAGTTTTCTGCCAAGGCATTAGCACAAGATTTAACGAGGCAGAAATGTTTTTCCTTATAGAATTATGTTCAAACTTTAATTTGATTATAGTTTGAAGCTGTTACTCGATAGGTACAGCAACGTGCAAAAAAAATTAAAAAAAGTTTTCTGCCAATGTATTAGCACAATATTTAACAAGGCAGAAATTTTTTTTCTTGTAAGAGTAATGTGAAGCTGTTACTCAATGGGTACAGTTCGTATCCAAAAAATATTCAGGAGAGAGGACATGGCGAATTTCCGCCCAGGCAGCAAAAGATTTTATGGATGGTCTGTATAAGTAGGTACTAACTTTTAAAGATCATTTCATGCTGTTACTCGATAGGCCAGCTTTTTTGCAGCCAGCTCTTGGACTATAAGCGTACCAACTACTTTAGTTATTCGTAGCACTTTTGCTAGCATTTATATTTTGAAATAGTGTGCGATCATAAATGGTAAATGGAAATTTGAATAAGCGCGCTCAAGACCGTAGATAGAATTTTTCCTCGAAGGGGTTGTATAAAATTCTCCTTTTAAATAAACAGAAGGTGCTACTGAGAACGAAGCTACGAAAACAACTCAGGCAAACTACGGAAGAAACTTACTAAGACCAACACTACTGAAGCAAAACAGAAAAATACTAAGGAACACCTTCAAGCAAGTATCTTACAGTCCTTCTTGAAAGTCCGATTGTTTTTGAAAGATTTCGATTACTCGAGTCGAGTATGTACCACCATCCGTTTATTGACTCAAAGGTATGATTAGGCCATACACAAATTAGGAATAATTTTCTCCCAACTTACTTTGTGGAACTCCATAATTAATTGTAATATTAAATACAAGGTATTTATAAAAGGTTTTAATATATTGAATTTACAAAACATTTTACACTATTTTGGTTAACATTAATAGTATCTTAAAGGCTGTAAAAAATGTCATTCATTTTTTAACAAAGTAGCTGTCTAAATTTTCCCATAACAGACGCGGTGTTTCCCCTTTGCAGAGCGATACTTATGCGTTGAAATAGATAGGATTTAGACCTTGGTTCACCAGTTTCACTCCTTATCAATCTTCCGATGAAACTGAGAAGTATTAAGGCTTCTTCGAACCAGGGCCCTAAGGTCTCTATTACTATAGGAACAAAAATGTAATTCTCATCCACCACGGATCTGTTAGTACTTGTTCCACTTCTTGTTAACTGTAACTGGACGCGTATCTACAGTTCTTTGCTGAATGTGATAAGTAGGATGGAGCTACTCTATCCACTACGGTTGCATCCCAACCAAGATGTTCACTGCTACTCCTAGGGATGTGGGACATCCCTTCAACACGCTTGCCATCGTCCCTGCAAATTCCTGGTGGTCCCAAACTTGACGAAATATTAATTGTCTGTAAAGCTCGACAGACAATGTTGTTAATTTCAGTGTGTTTAGAGAAACGTACCACACTTTTCTTACAACTCAGTCCATGTGAACCCTTGGCAGACACTTTTGTGACACAAATGCAAAAGTGAGAAGTGCATGTATCACAACCTGATCTTAAACCAATCGATATCCTGAAAAATTTGTTTTCCAGTAAGGTTCCTACTGTTCGAGATGTGTTCAACCGCAAGCACCTGATTCGTTGTTACAACTCGCCTTATAAATAGTTTTGTCATCATCGTCCGTAAACCCTAGCGAAGCTATCTGATATTGAATCTGAATTCAATCCCAATTTTTTTTGGGCTTCTTTCATTGTAGGGACTGTGTTGGTCCATCCTTTCAGAACTTCAATGTAAACGTCATCTTCTCATCTTTATTAAATGCTGGTGCTATTTCGGAAACTTTCCGAATCCCTACACCTCCATATTTCACTGTAAGTAATGTTCCTCCATTGGTGGTCGTTGAGCTTCGTGTTCGTAATTAGATCCAATGATAACTATATTATTTCATCGAACTCCTGTAGCTTCTTCTGATATTTTGACATGGATGTTGTTCTTAAGAAATAATTTTGCTTTGGAATTAATAAACAGTTCTAAGCAGGTAGTAGACGATATGAAGTTTGCAATCTTTGAGTCGGTCCGTAAATATTTGCAAGATTTCCTTCTTCATATCGAGAATTTGATCTTCAAAGATAGGGTAACCCAGAACCCCTGGATGTCGATTAACTACTCTGATCCCTGAGCACACACCGTTGAATTGGATAACGACTTCTTCATCCACTTCACCACAAAAGTATAGTATACAGGCTAATATCCATTACAGTGACTTTATACAGGACAGTGATGACAATGGGTGTCTCATTTTTTATTGGTTGTGATCCTGGCAGCCATGTTGCGACTAAAATTTGAATAGTTTGCATTACATTCTTATAGTGTCGGTTTAGTTTTTGTGTAAATTGTTAAAATCTAGACAATATAATGTGGTTTTAAGTGCTAGGATATTGAACGGTGTTTATGTTTTATCACCTGTTTGGACGTTTTTAAGTTTAACTTAGATTTTATAAGAAAAATTAAGTATCTTCTGTTTTTTTATTTCCCACCTACCTACTCCATTTTATTTATTTAACTTAAAATTAGGAACTGTATGTATATAAACAATGCTTAAATATTTTCGTTAAGGTTTCCACAGTATATTGTTTGTATTTTCTTCTGGAGTTTCTCCGTGTTGGTTTTTATGTAGAAAATGCCTACGTTTCGATTCCACAGACCTTAAATTAAATTTGAAAACTTCAGAAATGATAAAAAAGTCTTGATAAAGATTCCATAGATGGAATCGAAACGTAGGCATTTTCTACATAAAAACCAACACGGAGAAACTCCAGAAGAAAATACAAACAATGCTTAAATATTATATACAATTATATAGATACAATTTCTGTAAAAATTAAACATTACCTTAAACCTTAAACTTAATACAAATATACATTTTAGTTAAATTCTGTGAGAATATACAGTTTTCAAAGATGTATTTTTACAATAAAGTGCAACTTACGAACGATTTATTGTATTGTATTGCCTTTGTATATATATATATAAAGTACTGAAAATAGGATAAAACCAATTTTTAACAAAAATTTAACGGCCATTTTTTAGCGAAAATCGGGATTCTTAATAAAATGTCAATTTTTAAATTTTTAAATTTAAATTTTTAAAGAGCTGTAACTAGCGAACTGTTTGTCGTACGTACCTGCGCTTATTTTACAGGTCCATTATATCTTTAAAAAACTAATAAGGCACTTTACTGTCTACAAGTAGTCAAAACATAACTATTTGCAAAGAAACGCTGGAAAATGAGGAGAATTTTTCATTATTTCTTCCTCAATCGCCTTATATAAATTACCACAATGATATTTCGTGTATTCATATAGATTCAAAATTTAATTCTCAACAACTTTTATTATATGCACTAAGTACATAGAATCAATAGTTTTCGACTTATTATTGATTTTATTATGCAAAACGAGCAGCGATTGTGTCTTAGAAAAAGGTTTAAATGATTATATCTCTGTCAATATTAATCGTATGGAAATGTTTAAAAAAGAAAATTATTCGTAATTAAATTCTCTACAACTTTTATTTGAAGCATTTTGCGTTACGAATGGCTATTCTCCAGATATAAGCGAAATACGCGCGATGCGCGCACGTGTTACCGTTTCGCCGCAAAACAGTCATTTTAAAAAAAATCTATCTCGGCTCCTATTGGTCGTAGAGACAAAAATAAAACACGAAAATGTGCGGAATTTTGTCAGCTACAATTTTCTTAACGTTTTTGTTTTTGATAAAATTGATACTTTTTCAGTTATTTACGAAAATCTGTTTTTTGACACTTTTTCGCCCCCTCCATTTCTCTCGGAGGGGGGGTACGGGTGGGGACTTTTGAATACTTCAAAGGGAGCACAAATCAAGCCTGTTCCCAAATTTGCAAAGCTGTAACCATTATTTCATCCAAATCGTTAAATTTGGTCTTATTTTACTGTGCTATTTACTAATACTGTTTGAATTTAGTCGCAACATGGCGCGGAGGCGGGACTTACGCTCTATTGTCGTCACTGTTCTAAAATAAAGTCACTGTAATATCCATACTTGATCGTATAATGTTTTTCAAATCATATAAGACTGATTCCGATTCTCCTCCTATGGTGCCGTCATCTAGGTACCAGATGTTAAGCTCCGAGTCCGAGGGTACGCTCTCGACATGGTGAATTGTTAGACTAAAACCCAATGGTCCACATGGATCTCCTTGTTGGCAGACTATCTCGGATGAAATAAGTTTGTCCCCATAGTGACGAACGTCGTTCGTAAATAAATAAATAAATTCAAGTAATTTCAATAATTTTTTGTTTAAATGTAACCCGACGCTTTTCGACCTTACGTGCCATGGTCAAGGTGTAGTGAATTACGACGTTATTAATTTAAAAATTATTATTAATGTATCAAGTCTGTAAATCTAACAGTTCAAAATAGGATATTATTCAACTAGCATGTAATGTACTCGAGTGTAGGAAAAAACCCCTGGAAAAAAAACGCCGGAAAAAACCCCGGAACAAAAAAAAACCCAGGAAAAAAACCGGAAAAAAAACCCCGAAAATTGAAAAAAATATATACTAAACCTGCAAATAACCTAGGCGCTTTAGTGACAATCTATGTTTTAAGTTTAGCATTTTTTTTTACTTCAAATTAACTTTGTTTAGTGTCATGTTGCCATTTTGTATCAATTGAAAAAAAATATACTAAACCTGCAAATAACCTAGGCGCTTTAGTGGCAATCTACGTTTAAGTTTAGCATTTTTTTACTGCCAAACTTTGGTTAGTGTCATGTTGCCATTTTGTATCAATTGAAAAAAAATATACTAAACCTGCAAATAACCTAGGCGCTTTAGTGACAATCTACGTTTAAGTTTGGCATGACTTTTATTTCCAAACTTTGTATATTTATATATTTATTCACAGCCATCTATAATTATTTTTCGGAGGTTTTTCTTCCGGGGTTTTTTTTCCTGGGAGTTTTTTTCTGGGGGTTTTTCCCGGGGTTTCTTTTCCGGGGTTTTTTCCAGGGTTTTTTTCCGATCCTCAATGTACTCACGAAATTTGCGACACGAGTCGAAGGCGAATGCCGTGGTCCATCAGAGTGAGTAATAGCTATTACACGCCAGTAGAATACTATAGTTTTTCTACGACTTGCTTTTATAAAGCAAGTGCATAAGATCTCTGTTGCAATGAAAGCAATTAAGCAATCGTCTCTGACAGACGTCAATCGGTCATTGTTCTGTCAGGAAAGGCACACTTTTTTTACAATACCTACCTGCATTACGTCCGCCTAGTAACTTTTAAATTAACAGGAAATGTGAAAAAGAATGAAGATGAAGATCAATTCGTGAAGGGATGAAATGAAAGTGGGGTTCAACTGGCAAAATTAATAAGAATAAATTGTGCAATTCTGTAAAAGATATTGCGCGTAGTAAACTGTTTATTTCAAGATATAGGGAAAACACAGCTAAAAAAACCACGCCAAGGGACCTTATTGCTTCATATTCTTGAACCTCATGTTCTTTTCATGCCTTCGCGGAAAGAGACTTGACTGGATGTTGTTCTTTTTTGCATTTTTGATGAGAATTAATATACCGAAGATATCCTAAACGTTGTGCCTTAGCAACTCTTGCTTAATTTTAATCTTTCACAATCTGTTGATAATGACTCATAGTGTGGAAACGCGTTGTTCATAATTTAAAATAAACATTAAGGTGAACGAACTACTTGTTATTATGATTATTAATGAAGTTCCACAACGTTGGTTTACTGATAATATTAATTAATGATGTACAATAAATCCTTCTCTAATATGCAATCAAATGAAACTTTTACTATTGCAGTCGATATTAATATTAATCAAATGTTGAAAGACAGACAACAAAATAGTATAATTTAACATTGTAACAAAAATATTTCCTGGACTCGGAAACTGTCGCTTCATAAAATAAACACGAACTAATGAAATTTTCAATAATGGAAAATGCAAACATTATTCAATTTCGTAGCATTCCCGGAGCCTAAACCAATCGTTAGTAATTTCGTTGCAATTTTATTCGTACGCAGAATAGGAAGCATTGACGGGGGACGGGGGTGGTAATCTGCCGTATTACCCTCTGGACATCAATCAGACTAACGGTTCGTATGTTCCAAAGGTTAATCCTATTCTTATTTCAGTTATTGGCTGAAATCTAACTTAAATAAAAGTGGGTGATAACATTTTCCATTAAATGTAGGATATTCAATTTCTCTTTAGGAGGCATACAAAAGTGTAGGTTTTTCTGAAAATGTGGGACATTTTAGCATTATTAAACGGAAAAAGCTTTGATAAGCAAATAAATATATTGTTTAAATGTAGTAGTAAATTTCATATAACAAAAACAACATCCATTGTAAATAGTAAATATTTTACTGTGTATTTAAACTTTAACGACTGTTATTTACCCTGTTATCCAATATAAATACAGATATAAGCGGATCTGATGTGAAAATTATTAGAATGGTAAAGCATGGTAGCTTCCCTTTTTGAATTACTTGCGTTGCGAGCGATGATGTTCATTAAGAATAAACATGATCGTTATTTATACTACATTAGTTAGAGGCGACAATTCTTAGCATTATAAATTAATTAATTATTAATTAATCCAACTCGAATAAATGAAATAGTTAATATTTAAATTTGCTTCACTTATAAATAGCGAATGATACCTCTGTGTGAATATTCCATTTCTAAGATTGAAACATTGTTACTCTTGGGTAGGTATTTACAGTCGAATTCACGAAAATGAACAAGTAAGAGTCAAAAGGGAACCTTACACTTCCATACGACAGTGATTCCAAAGGTTTCACAACAATTTTATGACCAAGTTCACAGCTGTACATTTTCCTCAACCCCGTTCGACGTTCTGCGTGTTTGTTCAGCGATTTACTTTAACATTAGAGTTGATTTATAGCGTAAAATACGATGGCCTCGTATATACAGTGACGCTAAGCTAACTGGGAACTCTAATGCTGAACAAAAGGCACAACTTATACAGGGTGACCCAGGGCTGTGTGATCGGTCCATAACTTTTTTGCTATTCAAGATATCGACATGCGGTTTTCACCGCCAAGTAAGCACACTTATGCTGCACATTATAAAAATATTTTGATTATATACAGAATGTTCCTATACAGGGTGGTAAACCAAAATTATGTTTTTTTAAATGGGACACCCTGTATATTTGTACATTATTAGTTTTTACATGAAAAAATAATGGCACTTTGTATAGGTCATTATGGGTCTAGCTCTCTCCGTTTCGGCGTTATTCAACGTTTTGTTCGAAAAAAGGCTCATATTTGATGGATCACTGCCCAGTAGGCCATGGATGTTTTTCGAAAAACTTGCCACAGAAAATTTTAGAATAACTTGGAATTTTAATAAATAGGCGACTTTTGGTCCATGTATGCATACACTATACAGGGTGCGCTGAAACGCAAAAAGTCGAATAACTCTTTTTTTATAAATGGAACACCTTGTATTTCTGTTCACGAGTCGATTCAGTTTTTTATAAGCTTTCCACTGATATGCATTTTGTATGGTCAATTCTGAATAGTTACTGAGATTTTTCCGAAAAACTATTGTAATTATGAAGAAGTTGTTGATTTTTGCAAGTAGGCTGCTGTTAACGAATATCGCAAGCGATATGAAAGTTAATTTAGATGCTAGTGTGATAATCTACATTCTTACTGTTGCAAATTTTTGCTCGACACTAAAATGAATTAATCAATATGGATTACTGTACAAGGGCGTCGCCAGAAAATTTTCCCAGGGGGGTGGGGGCAAGCACTATTGGGAGTTCGTGGCTCTGGCGTTTTTTCAAAATTTCGCACAAAATTTATTTTTATTTTTAATAACTTGCCTTTTTTCTTTTTCCCAGGGGGGTGATGGCCCCCCTTGGCGGCGCCCTTGTGACTGTATTGGTGAAGCCGATCGAAATGTTTTGTTAGCCAGTAGAATATACCATCAAAAATCTCCCGATGCGAGAGTACCACGAGTCATTTCTTTTCAAAACTTAGAAACCGATTTGAAGAATCTGGCAGCATTAAATATGGAAAGAAGGAGATATTGGGAGGGAGGATTGATGAAGAAACTCAAGTGGATGTTTTACTCGTTTTGCAAGAAACCTAAATTAACTGTCATATCACTTCCGATATTCACTAACAGCAGCCTACTTGCAAAAATCAACAACTTCATAATTACAATAGTTTTTCCGAAAAATCTCAGTAACTGTTCAGAATTGACCATACAAATTTCATATCTGTAGAAAGCTTATAAAAAACTTAATCGACTCGTGAACAGAAATACAGGGTGTTCCATTTATAAAAAAAGAGTTATTCGACTTTTTGCGTTTCAGCGCACCCTGTATAGTGTGTGCATACATGGACCAAAAGTCGACTATTTATTAAAATTCCAAGTTATTCTAAAATTTTCTGTGGCAAGTTTTTCGAAAAATATCCATGGCCTACTGGGCAGTGATCCATCAAATATGAGCCTTTTTCCGAACAAAACGTTGAATAACGCCGAAACGGAGAGAGCTAGACCCATAATGACCTATACAAAGTGCCATTATTTTTTCATGTAAAAACTAATAATGTACAAATATACAGGGTGTCCTATTTAAAAAAACATAACTTTGGTTTACCACCCTGTATAGGAACATTCTGTATATAATCAAAATATTTTTATAATGTGCAGTATAAGTGTGCTTACTTGGCGGTGAAAACCGCATGTCGATATCTTGAATAGCAAAAAAGTTATGGACCGATCACACAGCCCTGGGTCACCCTGTATACATGAATACAGAAGACCTACAAATATTAAAACCACAGACGTATAAAGGTAGGGAACAACCCATTACAGCTTCAAGCATTTGCAGCAAAAGGTTTTGAGAAAACACGAAATGAGACCCATGAGGAATAGCAACAAAGAATTTTGCCAATGCTTTACCGGAGGTAAAGGGATGCTTTCAATTGTCTTGTAAAGAGAGGGATGTCGTCGCCCTCCTCCAATTGGACCTACAACAAAACAAAGGAACAAACTTCAGTAAGGTGAGGCGCTTCATGAACATTGAACATGTCGGAGATACGTTAACAGTCAACCTGTTGCATTTGAAATTTCAGATCATTACACACCTTCAAACGAAATACTTCCATCTCAAAACTTTCTATGATGCATTCATATGCTAAATTTGGCCCAATTAGTAAATGTTGGTACTTATGAAATCAAATCCATTTAGAGATTCGTCCCTCGATGACTACCTTCGTAATGATTTAAATCTATAGGAACATATCGTGGCACAAATTGAACTTCAGTTCTGATCTTCTAAACGCAATGATTCTATTTCATTTTTCAAAAAGCGTGGCAGGAGAGGTCCACCAGACATCGGCCTTGCAGCTGAATAGTTACACTTTTTTGAAATCCACACGTACACATCCATACCTGCTTTAATAACAATTTTCTATAAATTAAAATGATGAAATTTTCAAATGGGAAGGGCACAGCCTAGGTGATTCTTCTCGTTTTCGCGAAGTTTATGACCTTTTGGATTACCTGCGTACTACACTTCTTGAGATTTCGTTGAACGGAAATAAGAGCTCTTACAACAATGAGAAACAAGCCATGTAAGTGTGTAATTGACTGACACGTCACTATCTGAACTTCTTTAGGTCAATATATACTTTAACTGATTTGCAAAAAAACTGCTTCTATTTTATTTTGTAGGTTTACCTCTAGATAAGTACTACAACTTTTCTAGGGATTATGCCAAGAAATCCTGGAAGGCAAAAAATAATAAAAGCCAGTAAGGCCGCATTTACCTTTCGAGTAGATTAATTAATCTTTTATTTTTTTATTTCTTACTCAAAGCATAGACTTAAGAACAAAGTCCAAAAGTTCAGAAATGACAAAACGTGCACAATTCCTAAGTTATAAACGAAATTATCAAGAAGAGTTCTTTTGTAGAAATGATACTTATAGTTTAATTATTATTGTACACGTGCGTAAGCTAATAAAAGTCATTATTATTACTATTATTATTAATATCCAAATGAATTTTAATTACTCCATGGACATAAAAATCCTGAACAACATGGAAGTTTGAGGATATAGGTCGCAAGTAAACGTGTTCTAGATGAATCTTTAACACACACCTTCAAATGACACGCTCTCTTATGTAATTTATGAAATATAAGTAAAAGGGTAAGGGTACTTCCAGGGCCTGTCTTGCCAGTTCTGGGTTCTGGATTACGATGAGAGGGTGGTGAGAAGTCCACGCGCACATAGTTAGAAAAACTCTTAAGAAATGAATCTATGGCCAGTATGAAATAAAATGTTTTACATTATTTGTACGTTAAATCAGATTACGTTACTCGTTTCGAAATTCCTGCCTCAGCTACGCTTCGGCAGTAAACATCTCACTCGTTAACGTAAACCTTGATTTACCATACTCATATGTAAATAACTATTTTCAATTGACACTAAAACAGTGACATGAAACACATAATGCTTTTGTAATATTGATGTAAAATGTAATGCAGTGTAAATCTAAAGTATTATAGGTATATGTGTGTTATTATATGATTTACTCAGCGTTTATGTTTCATTCGGCGCAAATGACATCTTCATCAACAACAAAAATATGAGCGGAGTATTTAGAAAAAATTCATGATTCGGCGCAAATGGCTAGTAATCTTCCAGGGAACTTTTATTGAGCGGTAGCTCGAGTAATATTCTTCTAAAAACAGTAATATGAAAAGCAAAGTAGATTACTTTAAATTTTGCTGCAGTCAGGGAACAGAGGCAGTAGTAGACACATCAGCTAGTATTTAGAAAATACTGTATATTAATTGATTATAACTTCAGGTACCTATATTGAAGATTGCAAAATGTCAAACAGATGTTCTAGCTTTACCTTCATTCTGTAACACCAGTGTAAATCAATTACCAAATTTAGCCAAATTACAATCCACTTTTCCATTCACGGCACGGAAACAGGTGCAAGCATGCTTTCACAATGACAATTTCAATATTAGGAAAATGAAAAAAATAGATCCCTTTTGTAATCTCAGTTGGTCACTCAATTAGTCTCAGCATCTTTTAATGCCTGGAATTTAGGTTGAATAATAACGGTTTTTAGAAACAAGGATGCAGGATGGAAAGTGTTCGATTGAGAAGCGGTGCCTTTCTTTCTGATATACTGCCTTATCAAGGATCAATGTTAATTTGCCAGGGGAAAACCGGAACTTTATAAACAAGTTCACTTCTCTTTACTTTTCTGCCAAATCTTTATACTGTAGTAAATGTATGAATTGTGGAACTGAGAGGATTCCATTTTTAGTTGCATTCGTTTAGATTATCATAGTCACATCGTATTCCATAAGAAATAGAAGTCTAGCAAGGTGTGTTTAATGTATGATCCTATCCAAAATTAGCAATGAAATAGGTAAGTACAAGTCAGTCCACACTTAGAACTTATGTTAATTACGTGAAGGATTAGAAATTGATAGATATTCAGTTGAGGAAGTCCTCATTAGAAGAGGCACTGCTTCAGTTGTATACTAATTAAATCCTGAGATTTAAATTTCGAAATTAAATGAATGTATCTTTGGTTTTAATATCGCAAGCAACAGTTTGTGTTACATGCTGTACAATTTTACAGAATTTGCATAATCTATCAAAATCCTCTCTTTTAGTACTTATCTATTTTTATTTTGCTAGCATGTTCTATATTTTCATTCATAAAATTTATGAGATAATATATTTTTAGTTGACTTTAATTACAGCAATTGGATGTCTAGTTTCTTGAAATTATTAAAACCGTTAAAAATTGATTAAACCTTTACATAATAAGGTCATCATATTTAGAACGTAAACTGACCTAACCGTAATTTAACTACCTTGAGAACACTTGTGACATTTCTAAGACACGTACCCCTAAATGAATTATAAATTGTTTCCAGTATTGGAAATGATAAGTACTATAATCAATACGCGAGATTATTTCTACCGCACACTCAATTTATAAGATGTCTATGTTTGGTGAAGTAGTCGAAGAGCATCTGAAGGGGATGGAGCAGTGGATAGGAGGTTTAGCTGTTGTAACCGGTGCCAGCTCAGGAATAGGTGCTGCCGTTACCACTAAGTTAGTAAAAGCTGGAGTAATTGTAAGTACGCATTTTACTTATTAAATTATACAAACGCTATGAATCAAATAGGTGGTGGGTTTGGCGAGGCGGATTGAAGCTTTAGAAGAACTTGAAGCTACTTTAACCAATGAAAAGGGAACATTTCATCCGAAACAGTGCGATATTAGTAATGACGATGAGATTTTTGGTGCCTTTGAATGGATTGCAGAATCGTTAGGGCCCGTTTCTATTATGATTAATGCAGCGGGTGTATTAAAACCGGCAACTTTGAAAGGTAAACCGATGAATCCTAACTTATAATTGAGATAACGGCCTTTTAGAGGGTGCCACCGATGTATGGAAGGAGACATTTGATGTAAATGTATTAGGACTATGTGTATGTACAAGGGAAGCTCTTAAATCGATGACAACGCATGAGATCGCAGGGCACGTTGTGCACGTGAATTGCTTGGCAGGTCACTTAGTGCCAGAATTCCCTTTACCAGAACCACTACTAAATGTATACCCCGCATCAAAACATGCAGTCCGTGCGATTACCGAAACGTTAAGGAAGGAATTAATGAGAGTTAACTCCAAAATCAAGGTCTCGGTACGACACTCATTATACGATAAGTTCAAATGTAGACTGACTTTTTTCAGAGCGTTAGTCCAGGTTACACCATTTCGGATATGTATAATGAATTCCCAGAGGATGCCGTTGAGACGTTGTCAGATGCACCAAAATTGACAGTAGAGGATGTCGCAAATGCCATTATCTATGTTTTGGCTACGCCTCCAGGAGTTCAGGTACGAACTGCACATTTCATCAAAAAAGTTATCGGTATTTGACCCTGGAAAATGATAACGATCCCATAAATGTTTCTCGTTTTATTCACATATCTTCGTAGCCTTTTAATATCCATTCACATTAGATAGTTTCCATGTTCAGATCCCTGTGCAGATTATCATTTCGGATGTACTATCTTGCATCCACTATGCACCTAAATACTTTATTTCGAATCTCTGAATAATTTTGACATTGGAATTGGCACAGAGAGTTTGATGCCGTTAGTACATACAGGCGTTAAGACCTGCCTGTATAGCAGCAACTTATTGTGGCATGACAATTCAGATTGTCCTCCCAGCAGCCAGGACATCTTTCTTCTTCTTCATATGCTCCTTCCACCGCACCTTGGTGTCCAGAGTCCTTGCCAAGATATTTAGCCGTGGACGCGGCGTAAGGTATCTGCTGTGCGTTGATTGCAACGTGCACGTAATTGTATTGTTTAGATATTAATGAAGTTGACGTGAAATATTGATTGATTTTTAAATACACGAGAGTAGATATTACAACTAAAAGCTTTGGTTTTCGCATTAGTTAGTGCATATTTTCAAAAATGAAGTGTTCTTTATTAATTTTTGCACTTTATTAGATATTGTTTTCATCGGCTATCTCCCAATGGTAAAGTGATGCCTTCGATGGACTATGATTAATTGTTACGCACTCTAGGCAAGCTTTTGCAAATTTTTTATCTTTGCTAATGGCTTCATAGAAACAATATCTTCTACTAAGTTGGCTCATTTTGGTATCTTCTAAATTTGGCACGTGTAGGTAGGTCTTGCATTGATTTTGAAATTACAACACGTTTATCTCGAAACAATCAAATCAAAATGTGATAAAAATAATTGGTATCGATTGTCCTTGTTAAAGTGATTTTTGAAGATTTCGCATTAAGATAAAAAATTCGTGCTAACGGTTGCTTCTCAGTACGTTGAACATGTAAGCTGTATTTCAGATCTAGATCTATTATATCTTCATCGGACAGTTAATTGGCAACACTAGTGGCCTTGTTCTCTCGTAGGTCGAACCCACTACATGGGTCTACCCGGTCGAATCTCCTGCCTAGAATCCGAGATTGTTATTGTTGGTAAGCACGTACTTGGGTAACTTGCACCCCCGCACGGTCACCTGGTCGTACTCCCAGGAGTTTCTTACCTCTTCATTGGGATGGTCCGATCAACAATGCTGCAAAGCTTTCCGCAAACTGGTGTAAAAACTCTTTAATTCGACTGGACTTGTAGGTCCTGGTGAATTTGTCTGTTACAGACAAACCATGGAACGCTTACGATCATCCTCAGCACCTTGTTTTGGACTATTTGGAGTCTCGCTATGTACTGCATGCGCCCAGACTGATGATGTCATGCTCGGCCGGATAACCGTCTTGTATAGAAGAAGTTTGTTTTCGGTGCTGAGTGCACTGTTTCTGTCGAACATCGGGAACAGTTTGGCAATAGCTCCAGATGCCTGGGCGGTTCTGTGAGCTTCGAGTCCAATATGATTCCAAGGTGTCTAGCTACCTTTTCCCAAGGTATCTGAAGGTCAAACATTTCTAGATTGTCAGTTGCTTGTTGCCTTCTTCGTGTGAAGTACACTGCTCAGTAATTATTGTAAAATTTCTTCCGGTTAGATATTGTAACAGCTGACACCAAATACAATGGTAAGAGCTTCTCCGTCCAACTGCGTATAATTTTTTCCTGCTTGTGTCAACGTACGTGATGTAAACGCAATTGGTTTTTCAAAATCATCCTCTTTTACATGTGATAGTACTGTAGCGATACTATAAGGGACTAATATCTGTTGAAGGAATCACTGCAAACGTTGCACCAAACGGTACGATAACATGGTCACGTGCCGCAAACACCTCTTAATGAGTAATAGATGGTATCTATTACATGCTCATATAACGCCCGCAAATGTAAAATTATGCCTCATCACTATAGATACGGTCAAGAATGTTAAATGTGAGTCTGTACTGATTTTATTGTTATCATCTGTTTTAATCATCATCTTAATCAACTTCTTGCAAGTATGACATAAAGATATGAAGGCACCACGGGCGTTATGAACATAACGCCCTAGTTGTCTTAATTACTATAAGATACGCGGAATAAGGACGCATAAAAGTGCGATAACAAGAAACTCCTCTTTTTGAACTAATCATTATGACGTAATTATGTTCAATTTGTTTCAGGTTCAAGATTTAATAATTCGGGCAGTTGGTGAAGTGTTGTAGTACCGTCATCAATTTTCAATTGCTACTCTTCTCATACCTTGCAAATAACTATAGATACGTAGTTGTACTGTAACACTTCTTATAAGTAATAAAGTGATTTAGTTGATTTTCATGTATATTTTGTAATCTTTAGTGGAAGCAATCAGGGCCGTCTTTACCAGGGGGTGCAAGGGGTGCCGGGCACCCGGGCGCAGGACGTTTGGGGGCGCAAGGTGACCACTATATAACTACTATCTTGTATTGAAGTCACAAATTAAAAAATAATATATGATTTACATACCGGACCTACGATAGCATACACGGACTACAACTGTCGGCGCAAAAAGTATACATAATAATATATACTCGAGTTTGAAGCTGAATAAAAAATAACCATTGGTCTGATTCGAATGAGCTTGGTGTCAAGTTAAAGCCTATTTATTTCTACATTATTTAGAAGTAACAACTTTTTTTTATGTAGCTCTAAACTTAGCTAGCGTGTCGCAAACCCCGAAAACGGGCACTTTGCATCGTTCGGCGGTAGAAATGGCCCTTAAAGTGCATTTTAAAAAAAACTTGTGACTTCTAAATAACGTAGAAAAAAATAGGATTTAATTTGATACCAAGCTGATTCGAATCAGCCCAATGGTTATTTTTTTATTCAGCTTCAAACTCGAGTATATAATTTATTTGGGTTTTAAAATTAACAATCTATTTAAATAATTCTGGATATTTTTTACAAAGAGTTCTGTCTGGAAATCATCGGGTGCCCAAAATTGAAAAAGAAAATTGGAAAAAGAAGAAAAAATTAAAAAATTGACTTCCCCAATCGACACTTTTTTTCGACCTGGTAAGTTTACTTCGATTTAAGTATAAACAAATATTTTGAGGTAACACTAACATGGGCGTGTGTGCAGAGGAGACCGCAGATTTGGTTTGGTATAATAAGTAAAATTCGCATACGTGCCAAGCTAGGTGCAAATTCGTCGGTTAGACATCAAAAACATAATAAATAAGTACATTTTTTTCTTGACCATGGGGCGCAGGTTGATTTTGGCACCCCGGCGCCATTTGTGCTTGAGACGGCCCTGGAAGCAATTTCAATGGAAAGTTTATTTTAAAATCAAATATAAAATATTTCACACACAATGTCCCTTGGCTTATGAATAAATTAAAATTAACCCTGTCAAACCTTCGTCACTTATTACAAATGTGTATAATTATTGGTACAGAAATTTTGTACTTGAAATTGAGTTGTAGTTCTAGTCATATGTATACAAAGAAATATACCTATACAGAATAAAGGTTTTAGTTCCCAAACTTGATTGTAGAAACCAAAATTGTTACATTATTTACGATTTTATCCCAGATACAGTATTGTGAACTTGTTTTTTGACAGAACCAAAGTTTGCAATGAAATTAACTTTTACACTTCCTCGCAACTCAGTGATTTTTAAACTTAATTAAAAGTGATGGAGGTTCTTACTGAAAAAGGCATATTATCAATAACGTAAGCTTTGTTTCTAAAATAGGCTCTAAATTAGACTAAAATAATATCTTTCACTAGTTTCACTTAAGCATGTTAGCAAATGTTCACTTTATTACGTGTGTAGGTAAAAAATCATAAAAAATTGAAACGGAAATCAATATAGCACTCGTTAATAGTGTTTCAAAATATTCTGGTAGGTATGATACATGTAGAAGTTTTCTATTTAGTAAACACAAAAACAAAAAGCTACACTTTCACAACATTGTCTCGTTATGTATCTAACGCAATAGTCTAACGTAAAATGGATAAATTAATTTTTTGATATTTAAATTTAAGCTTCTATATTAAGTAATTGTAGAAATAAAAGTTAATAAATGCTACAGTAAAAGGTATGTAAATTATTGTGAAATACGTTTCCGAACAATTTTACTTCAAATGCATTGTTACGTCCACTATGTTTATCATTACTTATTAGTGTACGACAAAGTCGCCCAGTTTCTGTTTACTTCTCAAACACGTTGATGTTTTCTTTGTTATTTCAATTAATTGTACTATAAATATTTTTTATAGTAACCTCAGCCCTTATCGAAGCTCATAATTGGCATCATTTTTCAAACAAATAGGTACCTACCTTATTACGTTGGCTATGCATCTCAGTATGTAGGTACTATTAGTCATATCTCATATGAAGGTCAGTTGTTCTCCATTATAAAGCGTCAACCGTGTGGGCAATATACTGTAACGAAAAAACTTCTGGCAAGTTGCCACGAGGCTTCCCTCGTAGTAACACTTTTTTTCAAAAAATATAGCACAATATATATTGCTGAATTCAGAAAAAAATTCTCTTAAGCAACTTAAAAGAACTGCAATTTTATCTTATAAAAAAATGGGTGCCGCCATTTTAGGTTATACCGGAAGTGACGTCATCAAAGGTAATGTCGGCATTTTCGTCCTTGGCCCGAATGCAATCCATTGGCGAAAACCGCATTTCGATAACTTTAATAGTTTCTGAGTTTAGAGCGTTACAAGGAATGTATACGGACAGACTACAGACTACAGACGACAGACGGAAAATTTTTTTTTCATATTTTGAATCTACGTATTCAGTGATTCAGAAACCCAAAGATATGTAAAAATTTGCGTAGGACAATTTTTTTAGAACACTGCCCTTTTACTTCGTACCCGGGAAGTAATAGTATGAAGATTCCAAAGTCCAAGATGGACGTCGTCAATCGCCTTACAGTACTTACCTATAAGAGTCATAATGGTATTACCTACTCATTTTAACACTATGTAATTGGGTTAGTTCATAAAAATAAATTTCAAAATAAACATGAGATTCTGCTTTTGAATCGTGTTTGTAAACTATTGCAGTTCAAAAAAGTTAAATGAAACGTACCATTTCCGAGAAAAAAAGAATTGAAGTGTTCAAACATGAGCGTTCGCGCTAAATCAGTTTTAAACAGATAGTGACGTCACGTACTGGGAAACGCCCACTGTCAGTCGGCTATCGTTGCGTTTTTGAAACTGATTCTTACGATGGTGGATGCAGGTTATTTGAAAGCTATGTCGGATAATCTTCCTCGAGTAATGTTTTTATGTTGGCCGAGAAGGATGATCGATTTAATACTGCAGAAATTCGTGGACCAAAAGCTTGAATAAAACCTAACAATGTGAAATTCGTTTGCTTGACAGACTCTTACTACGCAGATATTTTGCGTATTGCATTACTTTACTCGTTTACCACGTCTCATGTATATTTATTTTTGTCAATTACTTAAACATTTAGGTTTGCTTAGTAAGTAACTACATCTTACATCAAAGTGATCCTCGCAGCAGTAGAAATCCGAAGAAGTTATTTTAGAATAATCTCTTCTAGCTGCTTTGAACCACATTTTTCGAATTTTTACGTCTCGAGGCATTGTCAAAAATGTCTTTTCAGGTGTTGTAAAAATCGTATTAGTGCACATAGGCACAAAACACCACTTGTAACACCTTTTCGACGGCTCCATGATCGCCAAACAATCATTCGTAAATACCAGTTTAGCTGAAACACCAGTATATGACGTCATGCCGTAGTCGGCACCTGTCGCTGAGTTGTCGTGCAGTGTCGACGCTTCGCGATTTAAAATTTGAAAAAAAGCTGTTTAAATTATTCCAACGCCGCTTATTTTTGCAATATCGAAGACATCTGACATCTTTGCATTTATTAAGCGTATAAAAAAATTATGTGAGTTAACCCTTAAGTACGGTCGTACCAGTTTCAGTACGTTGTCACGGCCGTGTCGTCTGTGGGACTACCTGATGATTTGTTTGTTTTTTTTTTCAAAAAACTTAAAAATACTGTATCTAATGTTGCTACATACGCTCAATACATATCTTGCAATAGTCGAAATTATTTAGAAAACCCAAAATAACAGAATACCATTTTAGTAACACCATTTATTATACGACGGTAGTAAAAAAATAGGAAAAAGTCATATTTTTTAACTTATTAAGTTAAAACAAAACTAAATAAAATATGGCTATTATTTCAATTCTGGGGGTTACATAAGCACTTATAGATAAAATAAAATTCAAAAAACAAAATAAATAAAACAAAAATTTTTGGTAAAATAGGTATTACAATAGCTAAAAGTAAAACATTCGTACTGACGTGTAGTCTGGCAGACGACGGACGATTTTCTAACTACAGTAACACGAGTACTATTCGACCCAAATCAGTTTTACTTCGGCAGTGTAATTTAGACGTCTTCGATTGAGAGTATACCGAGTAACAAGTTTCTAAAAAAATTAGTAATGAAAATATCTGTATTTAAATATTACGAGTAGTCTGAGAGACGACACGTCCATACTTAAGGGTTAACCCAGTTTCCTTCATCTCCTATCATTAATTTAGGTGTACTACCCCCGCGTGCAGAATATCTAGTCCTTAGCTCACTTAAACACGGTATAATGAATGGCCCAACGAAAACCACCGTAGAAACGGCCTACATAACACTACACTATGGTAAAAAACCCAAGCGTAACTAATAAAAGTTGAAGACAATAAAAAGGTAAAAGTTAATTATCTAGAGACAAGCCAGAGTAGGTCCGTGGTCATTCTCCGAGGTAATCGTCAAAGCCATTGGGAGACGAGAAAGGCGATACGGGCGAGAAGATGGAGGTAAGAGAACCAGCAAAAATGCCTTAAACTAGAACTGGTAAATGTTAGGTAAGTAAGTACGACATATTCGCACCACTTAAAAGTGGCCAAGTGACCATAGCATTGTACCAAATATCGGAATATCGGAATGTGCTATACTACCTAATTTCTAAGAAGACACGGATGCTACATGACAAACTAGCCAGGAAGAGGTGAGGGTGCATTTATTGTGAAATAGATGAGACACCGGAAAATGCTTCCTTCGACCTTCATATATGTCCTAGTTGGCAGAAGGAACGGAAAATTCTAGAAGTAAAATAGCGATATGGTCACCTGTAGTAAAGTTTATCGAATGAAGAAAACCGATGAACGGTAGAAAGGTGAAGAAGGCTAAGTGGAAAGAAAACTGTGATCGACATCTATAGTAATATAAATTTTCTATATTTTATAAATCAAAGGGAGAAAAATAGGCCAAAATCGGCATAATCAAGTGAAAAACAGCTCCTGTCGACAAAGGCTGGGATCTGGAGTGGTTGTAGGGGATTGGTTCGACCTGTAAGGGAGGAAAACCCCGCACCATCGTTTGCCGATAGACCTAAGAACCTTATACCAGGATTTCCACTCCGTGTGATTAAATTTCTCTTTGATATTGACATGGGATATCACAACTCTCGTAATCAGTTTTGAGCAGATACATATTTTTGATTTACAAGTATATTGGGTTGCAGAAAGATTAATAGGTTATCATTAAAAAAACTGACACAAATGATTTTGCGATTTACATGATCAGTGGAACGTTGTTTGCTATGATGTTCAAAACACATTACGCGCCAAACATTGTACAAAAAAATGGTACCAAGTAATACCTATAACGATACCACTCAACCAAAGCTCTTGTTCTAGACATTTAGACAATTTTCGGATTTGGCGTACTTTACATCTCAGAGCAAAAGTCCGTATTTGGAAATAGAATGCAGTGTATGGAGAAGAACCTGAAAATTGAAACTTGCTCCAAAAAACCGAGGAAGGTATACCAATCAACTTACCTTGTGGGATCGCGTTTCTTATCGAATCCTTCCACCTGAATAATATTCGTGTTCTCGTAACATAACACGATCTGAAATTTGATCTGATCAGTTGAACTCTCTTATTTCAATTGACGGTTGACTCACCTCCTCCTCAAGTGTTGCCCTGCTAACCAATGTGAGATTTTCGTAGTGAGAATGAAATTGATTTATTACAGTCATCGGCGTGTTCAATAAATGTTCTAGAATAAGATAAGTAGGTTAAGTGCTACTCACAACACTGTGTTACAACACTACTAACCAATTACATAACCCAAAGCGACATCGTCGTTGTTCCGTATATTAGCAGCGGTAATTATAAATTCCTTACCACTGCAAAAATTACATTTCAGGTACAAGATGGCCTAATAGAATCGAAAATTTCTGAAAGGGATATTACAATGGAAAGTGGGAGGCGTACAACGTCACTCCAACCATCACTACGTAGGTACGTAACAACTGGAATTGTAATGGACGTGATGAGTTGGTCCTTTGAACACGTTGGTTAACCGACCAAGGCCTTCTCTTAACAAGAAGAGGATCATGTCTCTGACACAATTTTATCTTTCACCACAGAAGACATAATACAGAAGCGACACTCGTTTGATGTTCGTTTGACAAATCCTGGTGACCTTCGCCATTTTGTTGTTAGTACTTTACGTGGGAAATTTAAAAACACTTTAGTTTTCAGCATTAATCTACTTCTCTGGATGACAACGATATATCTCAAATGTAAACTATTAAAACTTAAGTTAACATTTGCGAAATATCGTTGCCATCCAGAGAAGTAGATTAATGCTGAAAACTAAAGTGTTTTTAAATTTCCCACGTAAAGTACTAACAACAAAATGGCGAAGGTCACCAGGATTTGTCAAACGAACATCAAACGAGTGTCGCTTCTGTATTATGTCTTCTGTGCTTTCACCGTCAAAATTGGCAATTTGAAAAATGTTCGATTCTATTACGCCACTTTGTGTAATACAGAATACTTACATAATAAAAGGCTTCATCTTCATCATTAAGGGTTTACTAATGCAAACTCCCGCATTTCCCGTTCCAAACCAGAAGTTGACTTTTTCCTAAAAACTAACGCATTTACTACCATTCCTCTCAACGTAATCAAAATGAAAACGCTCTGACGTCGCAACAAATTGCTATGATATTAACACTGAAAATGTTTTCAAATCAGTGAAGGTTGATGTCAGAGCATCAACCGTTTACCAAAGTGAATGTAGTTGTACCTTCTCTTTTAATTTATATCCTGAGTAACGATGTGTTAAACTAGGTTTGCCCAAATACCAGTCACCTTGTGCGTCATATCCCTTCAGAAGGTCTACCAATTTTGGAACGTTAACGTAGTTGTCGTCGTCAACATGACAAAACCATCTGTAACGACGAAAATATAACGTTTTTCTCCGTTCCGACTACCTACGTTTTGTTCGAGGTCATATAAGTGTTCATCTCTACTCCCATTTTGCAATTAAGATCATTTGCGAAATGCGTCGGTGCGCATTTGGTGTTAATTGCATGTCCGCCTATAACAATCAATTAGTAGGTACCTATAATAATACAATTGCTAGACAGTTGGGATGGATAAAATGGAAACAGAATTACACCGCACTTATAAAACTGCATCAAACAAACGAACAAAAATCTTGTTTTTGTTCACCTTTCCAAATGCATGAGTACATTGAAGATCGTCTATACTTTGATCTTAAGCATTGGTGGAGGTAGTCATGATTTTAGCATTGCATAGCAAGGTAGCTTACCTGTCATCCTTTGAAATTCTTCATCGTCATCATCAGTAAAAAACCAAGTCTGAAATAATAAAAAAAACATCACATAACAGTACCTGGTGCATAGGCTATAAAACACTTCTTTAGCAAATTTGCGATACGAGATGTAGGAAAGCGGGGGGCTTTTTTTCGAAAAATTTTGCTTTTATTTCGTCTTCTTAGATTACATGGTACGACGTACAGTATAACCACACTTACTGGTCACGATGATTCGATTAAAATATTAGTTACATGGAACTCACCTGTTCTTTCGCCAACGAAACCCAAGTCTTGAGAATAATTGGAATTCTTGACTTATAATTACGGTGCGTTGTTTTCACTGAGATGTACACGTCATCCAATGTTATAGTGGTAGTATCTTCTATCTCATTCAACTTTACGACGACCTGTAAACAATGTCATTATACAGTGGAACTTGTTTGTAACATCATCGGATATAGCGACAGCTCGGGTATAACGTCATAATAGTCCTATAGTTTACATTTTTACAACGTAAAAAACATTTCATTTAACGACCAAATATTCGCACTATACTCGGTTTTAACGTCATTTTAAATAAAGGTTTTGGAAGTTTTGACCATATTCTTAGAATGTATAATAAGCTGTTTTCGCTCTTTAAGGATTTACAAAGGTTATCTTAAATCATACGAGTAAAGATAAAATGGAAAAAACAGTAGATACTGCATCAACGCGCGCGACGGAAGAACAAAAATTACAGACTATTTCCAAAAATTTACTTTTTACAAGACATTCATATACAGGGTGTCCATTTAGTAGCCCGTTCTTCAAGTACGGCTTTATTGTTACATTTACTAAAAAATAAATATACGGGATGGGAATTAGTTTGGATGAAGCACATTTGCAAATTAGTTAGACGCATACAGGGTGTCTCCAAAAAGTATGGTGCATAATACGTATATTTTTTTATGAAAGAAAGAAATAAAGGGAAATACGAAACTGAAAGAATAGATGGTGAAACTGAAAGAAAAGTTTAAAAAAGCCAGGGAAAGAGAATACACTTATAAAAGATAGGTATTGTAGATATGGAAAGAAAAGTTTCCCTTATGCCGAAGGGAAAATATAGACGTAGGATAGAATATGGAGAAATGGGAGAACTAGATATAAAAAGAAAAATTCGGCCGAGAGAAAGATAACTTAGTAAAGAGAAGGGAAAAACTTAAAGATAGGAACGTACGAAAGCAAATACTAATATCGAGCATTTATAAGATACAGCAAACTAATAAATGAAGTAAAGAAGTAGACGAGATGACCATAGAGAGTGAAGCAGAAACCGAACTTAGCAAAGGACAAGAAGAAAGTATAGTAGTTTCAAACGTGGCAGACGAGATGCACGGCGGTATTTATTTAAAAGCGATACTACAATACTAATATGAAGTTCTATAAATATAATTACACCTATATTTATTTACTCTACATGTTTAGAATGGCATTTTACCTACCGATGTTTCCCGACGTATAACGTCGTGCCTACTTTTCGGAATTGTTTTCAATCCCGCCGCGTATGTGGAGTAACACGAGATTTTGAAACCACTCTATCAAATAAAAAAATATGGTAGCTGAAACACTGGATGGACAAAAAAAGTACTTAACAAAAAATAAGATGGAACTGGTTATTAAATGGACGGAAAGCAATATTACTTATATATAGAATAGTTCGATAAAAAGTTTCAACGCGGAAAGTGTTTTAAAGTAAAGCTAGATGTGGAGATACAGCCACACAAAGCCAAGTGAATCAAAAGCAGCGAGCAAGACATCCATCGATCGTCAAGCGGGATATTAGTGAATTGTAGCAAAGATCCACACAAAACCATATTGATTGCGTTAAGAACGATGCAAAAGGATGCAAGGCATGGTAAACGGAATAAAACAGTTCCAGCTGAAAGCCGGTCAAAATAAAAGCCACTTTGCTCGCAAACAAATCAAATACTTGGCACTCACACTCGCCCAATGAAAACGTCCCAAAACCCAGGTACATTAAGCACTTAATGTTATTTCGGTAAACGTGCTCATAGATGAAAAAACCCTGCTTACCTCATCTTCAATACTATGACGGACTATGATCTAAAGCTAGTCTTTACCATTAGAACAAACGCTAATCCTTAGATTATGAAAGTATAGAGACCTAATCAGTACGCCGATGGAGAAGTCTCCGCTGAAGGAGAATAAAACGGCGATACGCTAGTTGCTTATTCTAGCCACCTCCTCACCGGTTGTGAAGCGAAACTACCTACTACAGAATGAAAAGCCCTCACAGGTGTACGGTGATAAAAAAATATTATCTCGGTTGGCGCTTACGCTACACAAATACCTACTTATAGAACGTGGTAGGGCACACGCTTTTCATGGCTTCTCCGCACTGAATAAAATAGTGGTTTATGCATCAGGATATAATATGCGTATTTATCCACAATAGAGACATGGAAGAGCCATAATAATTGGTGGTTCCATAACAAGAGCGAGCCTGGAAACTTCCCTAATACCTTTATCGCCTCCCCAAAAAGGGACACTATGGCGTCGACCGGATATACAAGCGTATAGAAAAAAGGTATTACTGATCTGAGCCGATTTCAACACCGATTGCTTGAGAATAAGCGAATCCATACCACTATTCTACCAACCTCTGAACAACGAAAAACAGAGATCTAGAACGCCAGATACACTACAAAATGTCAATCTCAACCTTTTAGCAACAAGAAGAAAGCAATCAGCTCTAAAAACCTTCCACAATGGGGAGGATCAGTACAAAATACCGTTAATATGTTAGCCAAGCAACTGGGCACGTATCACGCGTTACCCTTCATCCGGAAAAGAGGTTGACCTCGGGATAAAACCTCAACATATCTGAACAGAGACCGGAACGTTCTCTTGTGCAGAAGGAAGAGATTACCACGGCCCTAAGTAGTATCTGAATGACGGTGGCATTGAGAAATGAAATCTTTCCAACTGAAAAAAACGCTAGATGATAAGAAGGAAATGGAAGAATGTTATGCACCAAGCCATGAACCTGACTGACACGTAGTGCTATGTTATAGTTATAGTAGATACACATTCATCACATTTTGAATATCAAAAAACTATGTGGAAATATACCTAGATAAAAAACATATTATAGTCTGCACACGGAATTTGCCCTGTTTCTATAACCAACTGATCTGCCACTTTCAACATTAAAAGCAAGTTTCAGACAATAGATCGGTTGGTTGAAGCGAGGTAAAGATAGAATTCAACTTCTCGTGCACTAATTTAAAGTAGCAAAAGTGAGAATACCTGCGAATTTATTCCTAGGCGGAACAGCAGTGCAATACTACTAATAATGATTGCTCCAAACAAAACTTTCAGTGTCTTTCTTATCTTTCTTATCTGCATATTCGATTCACATGAATGAAGAATGTCCCTTTTGATGAAACCAAACTGTTTTTGGTTCAGCACTGTGTGACCAAGAGGTACTCTATTGCAGCGGAAGAAAGATGGTTCTTAAATAGGGACGTTAATGGCACTAGCGATAATAGGTACAGAGAGAAACTGTTATCATGACATTATCTAATCCAGAAATAACATTTTTTATTTAATTAACATTAATATATCTTGCTTATCATCATGTCAAGATTTTATAACACGAATTCTAATTTTCATTAAGAAATCTTTATGCAAAATCTGACAAAACAATAACAATTTTGGAATTCGACAACGTAACAATATGTACTGTAGGTATAATAGTTCACCCGCACATTGAAACTGATTCCGATGTTCCATGAATGTCTTAATACTCACGAAACTTTGCAGTCAGGTGACGATCTATAAATTGGAAATATAATCAAATATTTAAAACTTGATTCTGTCTTCATCAGATGACTATATGTATTTCGAACTACCTACTCTGTTCCTTGAACTTGATTCTATTTAAATACGAGAACTTAATATTCTTGATAATTTTTGAAAAGTAGGTATTCGACTTAAATAATTAATAATGATCGTAACGAAATAAAAATAAGTAACCCTCAGTTTTATCAAGGTATTAGAACCCAAAATGTAAGGCAAGCTTTCGTATTTTAATTTACTTTGAACGTACCTACTTAGTAAATTTTGATAAGTTTAAACAAATACTGTTCGCGTAAATATGTGCTCGGTTTTTTCATTTTTTATCAACGTACAAATAAGCGGGAGTGAATGACTTTTTAAAATTTTCCGCACAAGTCAACACAATCTCATTTGCAACGCAATTTCTAGAGCGCTTCGAGCTGGCGGTGGTCAATTCCTGGAATCAATTGTGACTGGTGAAGAAACGAAGGTAGGTGCCCCACTTCATCTCCCTCCCCCTCGCGCCATCTCCAAAAAAATTCAAAACCGTTATTGCGCCCCGAAAAATCATGGTATCAGTCTTTTGGAACCCTAATGAAGTTCTCATTGTTAAACTTTCGTCGCGGGAAAAACAATTAATCCACCCGGTTATGTTCCACATCCGCCACAGGACATCCAGTCCAGCTCAAAGATAATAAAAAGGTAAAAGTTGATCTTGATGGATGAGACTTCCAGGGACAGACGGAGAAGGACTGTGGTCATTCTCCGGGGAAATTTGGGAGACGAGAAAGGCGATACGGGCGAGAAGATGGAGGTAGAAGAACCAGCAAAAATGCCTTTAACTAGAATTCAGACATATTCGCACCACTTAAAGGTGACCACGGTACTGTACCAAATATTGGAATATCTATTGGAATATTGGAATGTGCTGTAGTACCTACCTAATTTCTAAGAGGACGCGGATGCTACATGACATAGTTGCCAGGAATAGGTGAGAGTGGATTTATTGTGAATGAGACACCGGAAAATGCTTCCTTCATATGTCCTAGTTGGCAGATGGAATGGAAGATCCTGCAAACCAATATGGGTAAACACTTTGACGCCAAATAGTATAATAGGCAACGAGTAGAATAGTGACATGGTCAGCTGTAGCAAAGTTGATCGAATGAAGAAAACGAAGAACGGTAGAAAGGTGGCGAAGACCAAGTGGGAAAATAAACTGTGATCGACATCTACAGTAATTTAAATTTTCTATATTTTGTAAATGAAACGGTGGAAAATAGGCCAAAGTCGACGTGAAAAACAGGTCCTGTCGACAAAGACTGGAATCTGTAGTGGTGGTAGGGGATAGGTTCAGAAGGGGAACCCTGCACCATCTTTCGCCGATAGACGTAAGAACATTGATTCCAGGATTTCCACTCCGTGTGATTAAATTTCTTTTTGATATTGACACGGGATACCACTATTCTCAATGGAATGATCCAAGGTCACTTACTTAATCAATTTTGAGCAGATACATATTTTTAATTTATATTGGGTTGCAGGTTCGATTCCAAGAATGAAAAAAAGTTTTCACATTTCGCAAATTAACATTAAAAAAATTCTAGCAAGTTGCCACGAGACTTCCTTCGTATTAACACATTTTTCAAAAAAAAAATATAGCACAATATATATTGCTGAATTCAGAAAAAAATACTCTTACATTACATAAAAAAACTGCAATTTTGGCTTATAAAAAAATGAGTGCCGCCATTTTAGCTTATACCGGAAGTGACCTCTCAGCAAAGGTAATATTAGCATTTTCGCCCTTGGCCCGAATGCAATGGATTGGCGGAAACGGCATTTCGATAACTTTAATAGTTTCTGAGTTTAGAGCGTTGCAAGGAATGTGTAAGGACAGACTACAGACTACAGACGACAGACGGAAAATTTCTTTTTTTCATTTTTTCAATCTACGTATTCAGTGATTCGGAAACGCAGAGATATGTAAAAATTTGCATAGGTCAATCAAAGATTCTATTTATGCAATAAAATACAGGGTGTTCCATTTAAAAGAAGAAAGAAAATGAAAGATCCGAGTTTCGATCCACCCTGTACACAAAGAGAGAAAATAATTGAAATGTAATCGAATGAGGAGATATTACATCATGTTACGAAACTCGATTAGCCAAGAAATTGTCTTTTTCTGTAACGTACAGTAAGCTAGAGGGCGTTGATTTAGCTATGATTTTAACATAAACGTGCCCATAACTTTTAAAGGACTCTGTATAACGTAGCAAAACCTTATATCAAAAGACTCGAAAAAATTTGAGCAATCCGAATATGGCATAATATGCAGGGGCTCTCATTTAAAAAATCATATGTTTGGTTTGTAACGGAGTTATGCAACACCCTGTATAGTTCAACATAACTTAGAAATATGGTCCTTAAAGACATCTATTATTTTCCTTAACAACATTTTTTTATATCTCTTGAAATAAGCCATATACCGAACAATGTCGTAAGATTGGTACACCCTGTATGTCCTAGTTGGCAGAAGAACGAAACATTCTAGAAGTAAAATAGCGATATGGTCACCTGTAGTAAAGTTTATCGAATGAAGAAAACCGATCAACGGTAGAAAGATGAAGAAGGCTTAGTGGAAAGAAAACTGTGATCGACATCTATAGTAATATAAATTTTCTATATTTTATAAACCAAAGGGAGACAAATAGGCCAAAGTCGACATAATCAAGTGAAAAACAGTTCCTGTCGACAAAGGCTGGGATCTGGAGTGGTTTTAGGGGATAGGTTCGACCTGTAAGGGAGGAAAACCCCGCACCATCTTTCGCCGATAGACCTAAGAACTTTGATGCCAGGATTTCCACTCCGTGTGCTGAAATTTCTCTTTAATATTGACATGGGATACCACTACTCTCGTAATCAGAGCAGATACATATTTTTGATTTACATGTATATTGGGTTGCAGAAGGATTAATAGGTTATCATTAAAAAAACTGTCACAAATGATTTTGCGATTTACAAAACACATTACGCGCCAAACATTGTACAAAAAAATGGTACCAAGTAATACCTATAAAGATACCACTCAACCAAACCGACCAAACCAAACTCTAGACATTTAGACAATTTTCGGATTTGGCGTACTTTTCATCTCAGAGCAAATGTCCGCATTTGGAAATAGAATGCAGTGTATGGAGAAGAACCTGGAAATTGAAACTTTCTCCAAAAATCCGAGGTAGGTATACCAATCAACTTACCTTGTGGGATCGTGTTTCTTATCGAATCCTTCCACCTTAATAATATTCGTGTTCTTGTAACATAACACGATCTGAAATTTGATCTGATCAGTTGAACTCTCGTATTTCAATTGACGGTTGACTCACCTCCTCCTCAAGTGTTTCCCTGCTAACCAATGCGAGATTTTCGTAGTGAGAATGAAATTGATTTATTACAGTCATCGACGTGTTCAATAAATGTTCTAGAATAAGATAAGTAGGTTTAGTGCTACTTACAACACTGTGTTACAACACTACTAACCAATTATGTAACCCAAAGCGACATCGTCGTTGTTGTTTATATTAGCAGCGGTAGCGATAAATTCCTTGCCACTGTAAAAATTACATTTCAGATACAAGGTGGCCTAATAGAATTGAACATTTCTGAAAGGGATATTACAATGGAAAGTGGGAGGCGTACAACGTCACCCCAACCATCAGGTACGTACCAACTGGAATTGTAATGGACGTGATGAGTTGATCCTTTGAACACATTGGTTAAGCGACCAAACCCTTCTCGTAACAAGAAGAGGATCATCTCTCTGACTTAATTTTATCTTTCGCCGTCAAAATTGGCAATTTGAAAAATTTCGATTCTATTACGGCATTTTGTGTAATACTTACATAATAAAAGGCTTCATCTTCATCATTAACGGTTTACTAATGCAAACGCCCGCATTTCCTGTTCCAAACCAGAACTTGACTTTTTCCTAAAAACTAACGCATTTACTGCCAATTCCTCTCAACGTAATCAAAATGAAAACGCTCTGACATCGCAACAAATTGCTATGATATTAACACTGAAAATGTTTTCAAATCAGTGAAGGTTGACGTCAGAGCATCAACCGTTTACCAAAGTGAATGTAGTTACCTTCTGTTTTATTTCATATCCTGACCAACGATAGTTTAAACTAGGTTTGCCTAAATACCAGTCACGTTGTGCGTCATATCTCTTCAGAAGGTCTACCAATTTTGGAACGTTAACGTAGTTGTCGTCGTCAACATGACAAAACCATCTGTAACGACGAAAATATAACTTTTTCTCCCTTGCGACTACCTACGTTTTGTTCGAGGTCATGTAAGTGTTCATTTCTACTCCCATTTTGCAACTAAGATCCTTTCCGGAATGCGTCGGTCCGCATTTGGTGTTAATTGCATGTCCGCCTATAACAATCAATTAGTAGGCACCTATAATAATACAATTGCTAGAAAGTTGGCATGGATAAATATGGAAACGAAATTACACCGCACTTATGAAACTGCGTCAAACAAACGAACAAAATCTTGTTTTTTGATCACCTTTCCAAATGCTTGAGTACATTGAAGATCATTCTATACATTGATCTTAAGCATTGGTCGAGGTAGTCATGATTTTAGCGTTGCATAGCAAGGTAACTTACCTGTCATCCTTTGAAATTCTTCATCGTCATCATCAGTAAAAAACCAAGTCTGTAATAATAAAAAAAACATCACATAACCTGGTGCATAGGCTATAAAACCAAAACACTTCTTCAGCATATTTGCGATACGAAATGGAGGAAAGCGGGGGGCTTTTTTTCGAACAATTTTGCTTTTATTTCGTCTTCTTAGATAACATGGAACGACTTACAGTATAACCACGCTTACTGGTCACTATGATTCGATTAAAATATTAGTTACATGGAACTCACCTGTTCTTTCGCCAACGGGACCCAAGTCTTGAGAATAATTGGAATTCTTGACTTATAATTACGGTGCGTTGTTTTCACTGAGATGTATACGTCATCCAATGTTATAGTGGGAGTAACTTCTATCTCATTCAACTTTACGACGACCTGTAAACAATGTAATTATACAGTAAAACTTGTTTGTAACATCATCGGCCAGGGGAAGAGAATACACTTATAAAAGATAGGTATTGAAGATATGGAAAAAAAGTTTCCCTTATGCCGAAGAGAAAATAAAGAGGTAGGGTAGAATATTGAGGTAGGTATATATGGGAGAGTTAGATATAAAAAGAAAAATTCGGCCAAGAGAAAGATAACTTAGTAAAGAGAAGGGCAAGTACGGTAGAAGATTATAGAAAGCAAATACTAATATCGAGCATTTATAAGATACCGCAAAGTAATAAATAAAGTAAAGAAGTAGACGAGATGACCATAGAGAGTGAAGCAGAAACATAACGTAGTAAAGGACAAAAAGAAAGTATAGTAGTTTCAAAATCTCGTGGCACTCGAGATGCGCGCGGTATTTATTTAAACGCGATACTACGATACTAATATGAAGTTCTATTTAATAAGTACACCTATACAGCGTGTCTCACGGTGACCACCCATTAGAATATTTCAGAAACTATTACGATTTGAATTTTGAAAATTTGGGTGATGGGGTTTTCGGGCGTGGCCTCCTCAAATAAAATAATGGCGTCTACGTAACACTTCCGGTTTTTCCGGAAATGACACCAACTTTCTTATTTTAAATGTAACACCCTATATATTATTCCGATTTTGGATTCTACGTAAAATTTTAGGTGGAATTTCATCAAGTTTTCTTATTGCTAAAATTAACCGTTTCCGAGATATTTAATTTTTTTAATAAAATTAAAATAAACACTATCTAGTTTAAAACCGTGTGAATTCTACAGCAAGAAAGATCAAGGAACCATATTGATACGAGAGATAGCTGGACCCGTAAGCTTCCCATCCGTACTTTCAAAGTGGCTTAATTGCATACAGGGTGGTGGAAATTTAATGCCGAGTTTAGTTAACTTCAAATCATCATAAGTTCGTTTTTTCAAATGGAACACCCTGTATGTTTCGTCGTAGTCTGATGCAAAATTCCATTCTCTTTCGAACGGTACTATGGTTCCCTATACCTATCTCTTCTAGTTTTTGAGATATCTACTGTTTTTTGTGTAGTCAACTAAGGTCATTCAATTTCTTGCGAAAGTGGCTTAGCAGGACTTCAAAACAAACCACCAGTTATTAGTTGTCAGTCTAACACCACTAGTGACAGTTAAATTGAATACTATTTATTAAAAAAATTGAAAACAACAAACGCACGAAATTAAATGACCTTAGTTGACTACACAAAAAACAGTAGATATCTCAAAAACTAGAAGAGATAGGTATAGGGAACCATAGTACCGTTCGAAAGAGAATGGAATTTTGCATCAGACTACGACGAAACATACAGGGTGTTCCATTTGAAAAAACGAACTTATGATGATTTGAAGTTAACTAAACTCGGCATTAAATTTCCACCACCCTGTATGCAATTAAGCCACTTTGAAAGTACGGATGGGAAGCTTACGGGTCCAGCTATCTCTCGTATCAATATGGTTCCTTGATCTTTCTTGCTGTAGAATTCACACGGTTTTAAACTAGATAGTGTTTATTTTAATTTTTATTAAAAAAATTAAATATCTCGGAAACGGTTAATTTTAGCAATAAGAAAACTTGATGAAATTCCACCTAAAATTTTACGTAGAATCCAAAATCGGAATAATATATAGGGTGTTACATTTAAAATAAGAAAGTTGGTGTCATTTCCGGAAAAACCGGAAGTGTTACGTAGACGCCATTATTTTATTTGAGGAGGCCACGCCCGAAAACCCCATCACCCAAATTTTCAAAATTCAAATCGTAATAGTTTCTGAAATATTCTAATGGGTGGTCACCGTGAGACACGCTGTATACACTCTACGTATTTAAGATGGCATTTTACCTACCGATGTTTCCCAACGTATAACGTCGTGCCTACTTTCGAAATTGTTTTAAATCCCGCCGCGCATCTCGAGTACCACGAGAAGTACTTAACAAAAAACAAGATGGAACTGGTTATTAAATGGACGAAAATCAAAATTATATATAGAATAGTTCGATAAAAAATTTCAACACAAAATTTTTTAAAGTAATGCTAGATGTGGAGATTTGCTATCTTTCTGATTAGTGTTACAACCCTAAACATTGCAACTCGAGATACAACCACACAAACCTAGTGAACCAAGAGCAGCGATCATGACATCCATCGATCGTCAAGCGGGATATTAGCGAATCGTGGCAAAGATCCAAACAAAACCATATTGATTTCTCCGTTAAGAACGATGCAAAAGGATGCAAGACGTGGTAAGCCTGAAACAGTTCCAGCTGAAAGCCAGTCAAAATAAAAGCCCCTGTGCTCGCAAACAAATCAAATACTTGGCACTCACCCAATGAAAACGTTCCAAAATTTCTTAATGTCATTTCGGTAAACGTGCTCATACATGAAAAAATCCTGCTTACCTCATCTCCAATATTATGACGGACTATGATCTAAAGCTAGTCTTTACCATTAGAACAAAAGCTAATCCTTAGATTATGAAAGTATAGAGACCTAATCAGTACGCCATTGGAGTAGTCCCCGCTGAAGGAGAATAAAACGGCGATACACTCGTTGCTTATTCTAGCCACCTCCTCACCGGTGGTGAAGCGAAACTACCTACTACAGAATGAAAAACCCTCACAGGTGTACGGTGATAAAAAAGACTATCTCGGTTGGGCTTACGCTACACACATACCTACTTATAGAACGTGGTAGGACACACGCTTTTCATGGCTTCTCCGCACTGACTAAAATAGTGGTTCATGCATCAGGAAATAATATGCGTATTAATCCAAATTAGAGACATGGAAGAGCCATAATAATTGGTGGTTCCATGACAAGAGCAAGCCTGGAAACTTCCCTAATATCTTGATCGCCTCCCCAAAAAAGGGGCACTGTAGCGTCGACCGGATATACAAACGTATAGAAAAAGGTATTGCTGATCTGAGCCGATTTGAACACCGATTGCTTGAGAATAAGCTAATCCATACCACGATTATACCAACCTCTGAGGAACGAAATAGAGAGATCTAAAACGCCAGATAGCAATATACACCGATTGGGCCAACAAATTAGCTTCATTCAGGTTCGTGTTGAACACTACAAAATGTGAATCTCAACCTTTTAGCAACGAGAAGAAAGCAATCAGCTCTAAACACCTTCCACAATGGAGAGGATCAGTACAAAATACCGTTAATATGTTAGCCAAGCAACTGGGCACGTATCACACATTACCCTTCATCCGGATAAGAGGTTGGCCTCGGGAAAGAATCTCAACATATCTGAACAGAGACCGGAACGGTCTCTTGTGCAGAAGGAAGAGATTACTACGGCCCTAACCTGTCTGAATGACGGTGGCATTGAGAAATGAAATGTTGCAACTGAAAAAAACGCTAGATGATAAAAAGAAATGGAAGAATGTTATGCACCAAGCCATGAACCTGACTGACATGTAAATAGTGCTTTGTCATAGTTATAGTACACTTTTCAGAGATTAATAGATCGGTTGGTTGAAGCGGGGTAAAGATAAAATTCAACTTTTCGTGCACTAATTTAAAGTAGAAAATGTGATATTACCTGCCAATTTATTCCTAAGTAGAACAGCAGTGCGATACTACTAATAATGGTTACTCCAAACAAAACTTTCAGTGTCTTTCTTATCTGCATATTTGATTCACATAAATGAAGAATGTCCCTTTTGATGAAACCAAACTGTTTTTGATTCTGCACTGTGTGGTCAAGAGGTGCTCTTTTGCAGCGGAAGAAAGATGGTTCTTAAATAAGTACGTTAATAGCACTAGCGATAATAGGTGCAGAGAGAAACTGTTACCATGACACTATCTAATCCAGAACTAACATATCACTCTTTTTATTTAATTAACATTAATATATCTTGCTCATCATCATGTCTAGATTTTATAACACAAATATTTTCGTTAAGAAATCTTTATACAAAATCCGATAAAATAATAACAATTTTGGAATTCGACAACGTAACAATTGTACTGTAGGTATAATAGTTCACCACACTGACTCCGATGTTCCATGAATATCTTAATACTCATGAAACTCTGCAGTCAGGTGACGATCTATTAAATGGAAATATAATCAAATGTTTGAAACTTGATTCTGTCTTCATCAGGTGAATATATTTCGAACTACTCTATTCCTTGAACTTGATTCTATTTAAATACGTGACGTATTTAAATAGAATAAAATAGAACTTAATATTCTTGATAATTTTTGAAAGTTAGGTATTCGACTTAAATAATTAATAATGATCGTAACGAAATAAAAATAAGTAAGCCTCAGTTTTATCAAGGTATTAGAACCCGAAATGTAAGCCGAGCTTTCGTATTTTAATTTACTTTGAACGTACCTACTTAGTAAATTTTGATAAGTTTAAACAAGTACTGTTCGCATAAATATGTGCTCGGTTTTTCATTTTTTATCAACGTACAAATAAACGGGAGTCAACTACTTTTTAGAATTTTCAACACAATCTCATTTTCCACACAATTTCGTGAGCGCTTCGAGCTAGAAGGTGGTCAATTCCTGGAATCAATAAATTGTGACTGGTGAAGAAACGTAGGTAGGTGCCCCACTTCACCTCCTTCCCCCGCGCGCCATCTCCAAAAAAATTCAGAACCGTTATTGCGCCCCAAAAAATCATGGTATCAGTCTTTTGGAACCCTAATGAAGTTCTCATTGTTGAACTTTTGTCGCGGGAAAAACAATTAATTCCACATGTACCACATGTACATCTACATGTACCACACTCGCGCGCAGGACATCCAGTCCAGTTGAAAGATAATAAAAAGGTAAAAGTTGAGAAATTTGGGAGGCGAGAAAATCAATACGGGCGAGAAGATGGAGATAGAAGAACTAGCAAAAATGCCTTTAACTGGAACTCAGACATATTCGCACCACTTAAAGGTGACCACGGTACTCTACGAAATATTGAAATATCTACTGGATACCTAATTTCTAAGAGGACACGGATGCTACAAGACATACTTGCCAGAAAGAGGTGAGAGTGCATTTATTGTGAAATAGATCAATGAGACACCGGAAAATGCTTCCTTCATATGTCCTAGTTGGCAGAAGGAATGGAAGATTCTGGAAACCAAGATGGGTAAACAATTTGACGCCAAATAGTATAATAGGCAACGAATAAAATAGTGACATGGTCAGCTGTAGCATAGTTAATATCGACTAAAGAAAACCGAAGAACGGTAGAAAGGCGGCGAAGTTCTGGCATGTATTGTCACGAGACTTCCCTGGTACCAAAAAATTGCAACTTTTTCTTTAAAAAAAAATGAATGCCGCCATTTTAGTTTATACCGGAAGTATCAAAGTATCAAAGGTAATATCGACATTTTCGTCCTTGCGATAACTTTAATAGTTTCTGAGTATAGAGCGTTGCAAGAAAATGTATACGGACAGACTACAGACGACAGACGGACATTTTTTTTCATATTTTGAATCTACGTATTCAGCAACGCAATGATATGTAAAAATTTGCATAGGTGAATTTTTACTTCCCGAGTACGAAGTAAAAGGGAAGTATTGAATTAGTTCCAAAAAAAAATTGACCTATGCAAATTTTTACATATATTCGCGTTTCTGAATGCGTAGACTCAAAAAATGAAAAAAAAATTACCGTCTGTCGTCTGTAGTCTGTCCGTACACATTTCCTTGCATCGCTCTAAACTCGGAAACTATTAAAGGTATCAAAATGCGGTTTTCGCCAATCGATTGCATTCGGGCTATTTGCGAAAATGGTAATATTACCTTTGATGAGGTCACTTCCGGTATGAGCTAAAATGGCGGCACTCATTTTTTATAAGATAAAGTTGCAGTTTTTTATGTAGTTTAAGAGTATTTTTTTCTGAATTCAGCAATATACAGCCTGTTTCAGAGTAAGCGCCTTATTTTTTTTAGCCACACTATGGGTATGGGTACAACATACTTTCAAAATATTTGGCAGTAATATGTTTCAGGACATTCTCTACACGATGGTGATATCACATTTTTAATTGAACGAATTATTTCAAAATGGCGACTTTCAATTTTTTTTAAATGGAATGATATAATTTTTTTGTGTTATTGGGATCCTAAAAACATTCTTTTTACGATAATATTTCGTTTTTCTTAAAGATTCATTTCTTTCCCTATCAAAAAGCAAACTAACATTTTAATCTACTAGCGCATGAATGTTTCCACTCAACTCAATGTTATTTTTGTCTAAATATCAAGTAACGGTAGACACAAAACAAACAATTCAACTTTATTTTGCAATAAACATCTACTTTTAAAAATTTACATAAAATAAAAATTTGGTAGTTATTTACAAAAAATGCTCGACATGTTTTCCTTCTTTGTCAATACATAAATTGAATCATCGGTCATCCAATGGAGCCAATAGATCGAAGGATCTACCGCTACTTGGTACCCATAGTGTGACCAAAAGAAATAAGGCGCTTACTCTGAAACAGGCTGTATACTATGCTACACTAATTTTTTGAAAAAGGTGTTAATACGAGGGAAATTTCGTGGCAGTACATGGCAGAATTTTTTTTATTGGTTCACTTTGAAATCATAATTATGGTATTATTACTACAAAAAATGGAAATAGGAACTAATAATGTGAAATGGTTGAATTCGTAATGTGAAATCAGTACATACTTATATCTTTCGTTGTCATGGAACAAATGAGAAATTAATTTGCAATCTGTCATCAAAGATTGATTGTTGTCACCGAAGTGCTCAAAAATGAATTTTAATATCTAATTGTTAAATAATGTTTGAGTAAAAGTTTTTAATTTGTTAGTACCTAATAATATTTTATTTGACGTTACAAAGTACAGATAAATAATCAAAAAATTGTCATTTAGAATTCACGTTTTTCAAATTGGTGATGTTGCCATTATAGCAACTTTAAAACACGCGCGTTTTTGACAGTGCGATTTAAACACGTTGAGACGTGGTTTAAAAAGGTAAAATAGGGTACCAATAAAAAAAAGTAAAATAGGGCATCAATAAAAATAGCTATTCATATAACTATGTAGTTGCAAAATGAACGTCTTTTTTGCATTAGATGTGACTCGGACCAATAATATAATTGGTCTGAGAATCCAACACATTGGCAATTGTGTGCAAAAGTTACGGTGTTTTGCATCGTGTTTATATACATGATTTTTTGTAATTCAGTTAAGGAAAAAAAAATTTCATACGTTTCATTTTCATTTTGAATTTATACAGGGTGTCTCACGGTGCGGTGACCATCGGTTAGAAGTATATCAAGAACTGTAAAAGCTAGAAATTTGAAATTTTGCACATGCGACATGCCGTGTTTAATCTATTCAATAAAAATATTTTCCAAATGGCAGCACTTCCGGAAATACCGGAAGTGAGCGTCAACATCTTTATTTTAAATACAAACCAGGCAATTTTTTCTCATTCTGATGTGTCATAAAATGTTTAGTAAGTATGCTTAAAATAATCGACGTATCAATTTCGATTGTTGAGGAAAAATTTTTTTTTCACTGAAAAATTTCAAAATCTTGTTTAGGAAATAAAATTGAAAGTCGAAAGTGGTAAAAGTTAGGGAAATGGGATTTTAGGTTCTCAATGTCAAAACACACTTGTCTGGATAATAAAAAATTGCCCGCGGTTACGTATCTATTTGACATTATTTCCATAGAAACAATTGAATCCAAATTTTTTGAAAATTTTCAAAGCAAACCATGTTTTGTAAAGTATGTATATAATTATAAATTTAAATAGAAAAATATAAATAACTCTGAAATCATGGATTTTAGGTATAGGAACATGGTATATGAATTCAAAGGAAATTTATTTCTGCATCAAATGGACTGAATTAAATAGGTATTCCATTTGAAAAAAGAGACTTTTTAAAGTTTTTCTTAAGTCTGGGAATAACGTCAAATAGATACGTAACCGCGAGCAATTTTTTATTATCCATTACAGACAATTGTGTCTCAATCTTTTGACATTGAGAACCTAAAATCCCATTTCCCTAACTTTTACCACATTCGACTTTCAATTTTATTTCCTAAACAAGATTTTGACACCTTTCAGTGAAAAAAATTTTTTTTTGTCAATCAAAATTTATACGCCGATTATTTTAAGCATACTTACTAAACATTTATGACACATTAAAATGTGAAAAAAAATTGCCTGGTTTAAATACGGCATGTCGTATGTGCCAAATTTCAAATTTCTAGCTTTTACAGTTTTTGATATACTTCTAACCGACGGTCACCGTGAGACACCCTGTATTACTTGGTTATTATTTAACGTCGCCCTATTTCTGCTAGACAGCATTAAAGTCATCTTTGTAACTTTGTTTGTTTCTATGGCAATTACCATTGCAACAATGATAAAAAGTTCAAATGTCAAGACATATTTTTCAAAATAATCTCAATTTGTCATTGAAGTCTCATTTTTAGAATTCGCGTCATTTGCGTGCTTTAATAAAAATTTGGGTGTTTTAATAGAACCGGTATAATTTAATTTTACTAAGTTGTTATCACCGAATTAATTCATAACAAATAATAGCTTTTTATTCGCTTTAAAAATGTAGGTCGCCCCAACTAATGTCAGCGTCAACTTATAGTAGTAACCTTGAAGTCAAGTTTTGTACTTATGGCAAAACAAGTTAGGGCATTAAAAACGAATGTGTTTTGAACATAACCATTAACCGTCTTTTTAACCTCTAAAATTACGTGTAGATACTGAATCATGACTTGACCCAACTGGAACATGCACCGTTAACATGTGTTCCCCCGGTCAACACAAACCTGACTTAAGTTGACCGCTGACGATCTAAAACGAATAGCGTTAAGGCAGCCACAGTCAAGTTGGGGTTCTAAAACGAATAAATATATTGTGACGAAATTGACATATGGCGCTCATAGTCAACTAAAACGAATAAAGCTACTGTAGTTACCCTTAAATAAATTTTGAATTGACAAGTAGGGGTCCAGGAAATTAGCCACCGATATGAAGCACAAATGACGTCACCGTGCAAAGCCCTTAGTGCCTCGTTAGTGCTTCATTGTGCTTCACATCAGAACTCGGCCACACCGATGGTTCGGGGGATATCCAGCCCCAAAGTCAGAGGTTGGAAGTTAGCCACAACTTTTTTATTATTGAAGCACAAATGTCGCGACCGGGCAGAATCCTTAGTGCTTCGATAGTATTCATTTGTGCTTCACACCAGAACCCAGCCACACCTACGGTTCGGGAGATATCCAGTCGCAAACAGAGGCTGGAAGTTAGCCACAACTTTTTTATTATTGAAGCACAAATGTCGCGACCGGGCAGAATCCTTAGTGCTTCGATAGTATTCATTTGTGCTTCACACCAGAACCCAGCCACACCTACGGTTCGGGAGATATCCAGTCGCAAAGTCAGAGGCTGGAAGTTAGCCACAACTTTTTTATTATTGAAGCATAAATGTCGCGACCGGGCAGAATCGTTAGTGCTTCGATAGTATTCATTTGTGCTTCACACCAGAACCCAGCCACACCTACGGTTCGGGAGATATCCAGTCTCAAAGTCAGAGGTTGGAAGTTAGCCACAACTTTTTTATTATTGAAGCACAAATGTCGCGACCGGGCGGAATCGTTAGTGCTTCGATAGTATTCATTTGTGCTTCACATCAGAACACAGCCACACCTACGGTTCGGGAGATATTCAATCTCAAAGTCAGAGGTTGGAAGTTAGCCACAAATTTTTATTATTGAAGTACAAATGTCGCGACCGGGCGGAATCGTTAGTGCTTCGATAGTATTCATTTGTGCTTCACACCAGAACCCAGCCACACCTACGGTTCGGGAGATATCCAGTCTCAAAGTCAGAGGTTGGAAGTTAGCCACAACTTTTTCATTATTGAAGCACAAATTTTGTGACCGGGCAGAATGCTTAATGCTTCGACAGTATTGATTTGAGCTTCACACCAAAACCCAGCCACACCTACGGTTCAGGAGATATATAGCCCCAGAGTCAGAGGCCACAGCATTTCTTGTTATTGAAGCACAGATGCCGCGACCGTGCAGCATCTCACGGTATTCGTAATTGTATATACTTTACACCAGAACGTAGTCACGTCGAGGGTTCAAAACATGTAGGACGTTCTATTGCCGGAAGCTGGCCACAGCTTGTCTTGTTACTGATATTTAATATGGCGAAGAACATGGAAGATATTGAGTGGGACTCTTCATGAAAACAGAGACACGAACAACGAAAAATATATTTTCCTTCTGGTTATAAGAAATAAACGTTACTAAAATGTAAATATAAAAAATATAGATGTTTTTATGTTTAAGGTAAGTCGTCTCGTCAGTCATATTTAGAGTTGAGCAGTCAGCATTATATAGAATAAGACAATTGTAAATTATGGCAATATTATTTGTTACGCTGTGTAGTGGTGAAATACAACGTTCAATAAAAATACAGTCCACTACCATTTATTTATTTCTATACCGGCCCAAACACCTACAGAGCACTCTAGGACAAGTAAACCAAAACTTTACTACACTAAATTCTCGTTTATCCGGGTTTGATGGGACCGAGCCCTTTCTGGATAAACGAAATTCCGGATAAGTCAACCTAATTGCATAAATATTACGAGATCCTTAGATTCTAAGACGAGATCGTAGTTCGTAGTAGCATTGACTAAAGAGTTTTTCCCAATCAACGGTAGTAGTCTATTATGTACACGTAATGTAACATGATACATCTTCCGGCGCCAGTCTAAACAGCACAGTGACAGTCTCTTCAATCGCTTACCGTAATTTTTTCGTTATTATTTTTTCTAGTCATTTTTTTGCCGATTTTTATAACACGGGATAAAGCGGAATTCCGGATGAACGAAGCCCGGATAAACGAGAATTTAGTGTATTTAATTGTTGCTGTATATAAACCGATATGGATCCTTCTGTAGTAAACGTTAGATTAAGGATTAGGTTGCTAGGCATCGGGGAAATGTTGTCAGAATATAAATGATTGTATGACAAGTTATTTTCATTAAATAAAAAACTACTAAGAATACTACATGGCGCAGTCGGTTTAAGTATCTATGCGTAAATAATTAACATTAATAAAAGATCGAGTGAAATAATTACTCAAGATTTAAAAAAAAATCGTATGTCTGTAACGACGGAAGACATTAAGATTTTGGAAGAGAAAGAATTAACCAAAGATATGGCTAACATTGAATATAAAATGCCAGCAATACTGTCGATGGACACTATTGAAGATTTATTACCGAAATGGAAAAAATTTAAGCAACAATTTCAAATATTTATCACGGCCGGCGGGATTTGACAGATTATCTGAAAATAGGAAGGCAGCTATTTTATTGAACTGTATTGGTCAAGAAGCGCAGGATTTATTTTTCAATGTACTTAGTAAAGGTGATGAAGGACAAAAATATGAACAGGTATTAAAATTATTTGATGAATACTTTGCACCAAAGCAGAATGAGATGATAAGCACATTTAACTTTAACACCAGAAAGCAGGAAGAAAGAGAAAATTTTGATAGTTTTTATTCAGACATAAGAAGGTTGGTAAAAAACTGTAACTATAAAGATTTAGAAGATCGAATGCTCAGAGATAGAATAGTCATGGGCATCAGGGACATGAAATTACAGAGAAAACTTCTTGAAGTTGGAGATCTCACTCTCGTTAAGGCAGTGGACATGTGTAGAGCAATGGAGCTGTCTTGGGAGCACGCTAAGACCATTCAGAAACAACAACAAGAGGTAGTAATCTCGATTGACGCTGTTGAACAACTTCGGCAACAGAAATTCGCCCAGAAGGAAGCTAAGTATAATAATAATAATTCTAATAATGATAACAAAAAAGTTGATAAGAATAATTTTAATAAAAATTATTATCATTGCCTTAAATGTAATAGAGAACATGGGCCTCATCAATGCCCAGCTTTCGGGAAAACTTGCAATAAATGTCATAAATTAAACCATTTTTCATATGGTTGCAAAAATAAGAATATTAATTGTGTTCAAGTTAATTCTGGTAATGATGAAATTAACTCCTCTGCAGATGAAAATAATTTAATACAGGAGTTGTGACTAGTTAAAGCGTGCCATTCTATAGGTAATGACTGTAATATTAGTAATAATGAATGGTCATTAACATTAACGGTGGAAAATAAGAAAGTAAACTTTAAGTGTGATACCGGTGCTCAAGTGAATGTACTCTCGTTAAGGGATCTAAGAAAAATTGTCAATGATGATAATCCTGGGTGGGATGAGACAAATATAATATTGGAGGCATTTGGAGGTACTAAAATTAAACCTGTGGGGAAAAGGTTATTATGTGTAGATAACAACAATATGCAAAATAATAATACTAAAGAGCCTCTTTTAACTCATGAAGTGCCATCTTTGCCATTTTCTAAAATAGGAATTGATATTATGGATTTCAATAGGAAGAATTATCTAATAATATTTGACTATATGTCAAAATGGTTAGAGATAAAAGTTATTTCAAGCAAATCGGCACAAAGTATAATAAGTGCATTGATAGATGTATTTGCTTCTTTTGGCATACCATTGGAGGTAATAGCAGATCATGTTCCTTTTGACTCATTTCAGTGTCGAAATTTTGCTTTGGAATGGGGTTTTAAATTCACTTACTCTAGTCCTTGATATCCGCAGTCGAATGGAATGGCAGAACGCGGAGTACAAATTGCAAAGAAATTATTAACAAAATGTCTTGAAGATAAATCGGATTATAGACTAGCATTACTGCAATACAGATCATCACCAGTATCTGGAACGAAGTTTACTCCATCTCAGTTAATGATGAATAGAAATGTTAAAACTAAATTACCTGTAACTTATGAATATTTAATGCCAAGATTAAATGATAATGTAAGAAGTGAATTTGTTAAAAGTAAAGAAAAAAATGTAAAAAATTATAATAGGAACACAAGGGCGAAGAGCAGTTTTAAAATTGATCAAAATGTATGGTTTAAGAAAGATCCAAAGTCCAATAAGTGGATTACTGGTAAAATTGTAAGTGACAAAAATTATCGATCGTATGATGTAAAAGACAATAATGGGACTGTATATACTAGAACTTCCTATCATCTTCGTCCTCAATAATCTGGTGTAGGTACCTGGGGTGGGACTGAATGTGCAGTACAACCTTGGAAGGGAACTTATTATATAATTTTAATTATGGATAGTATAGTATATAAATAGTCTTCTGTGTAAATTGATTATTTTATTGTTAATTTTTGTTTGTTTGTTTGTTTTTGTTCTTGTTTGTTTGTTTGTTTGTTTTTTTTTTTTTTTTTTGGGAAAGAGGAAGGATGTAGTAAACGTTAGATTAAGGATTAGGTTGCTAGGCATCGGGGAAATGTTGTCAGAATATAAATGATTGTATGACAAGTTATTTTCATTAAATAAAAAACGGTAATTATATATTATAGGGGACCATGCACCAACCCGTTTCAACTTTTCCCCTATAAGAAAGGATTACTAGACAACTAAGAAAAACTATAACATAATGGGCGCAAGTCACTCAATTGTTTAAAAATGCAATAAATAAATAGTAGCAATTTAATAGCTTGATGTAAAACTTGGCTGATTTCTCTATAGGTGGCGTTATCATAAAAAAAGCAAAATACAGTTCCACAATAAAACGGATCGATATTTACAAGGCAATATTACGGCGCATGCACGCACGTCACCGATCAAAAAATTGTACGAGGTTTAAAATATATTTGCGCATGCCTGCCTTACACAAATCGTCCATAATTAATTAATTACTAAGTAGAAGTAGAAGACGGTAAAAGCGTCGAGTGAAAACAAAAACGGAAATATGACACTAAACGGCGTTTGAAAATAAGAAAGTAATGCTTACGACAGCGTAGATTGTCACGAAAGCGCTTAGGTTATTGCAGGTTTAGAATATTTTTTTTCCAATTTTGCGGTCCGATAATACATACAAAAGAACCGTTATTTTTCTTGTTTATTGTTACTAATAAAGCTTATATAAGAGAAGATAGGTTATAGGTTATTTTTGTTGTTTATTATTACAAATAATACGAATTTAAACAGTCACAGTTAGTTGCTAGTGTGCGACCAAGGTAGTGTAAACATAATATTATACACGTGTGTTTATTGATTGAGTACTATTTTACTGTCACAGCGGAGGTTGTCACCGTCAGACCCCTAAAATAAAGCGACTTCCGCTGATGCAATTTAAATATACGAATTAATACCTACAACGCCACCTATGGAAGAATAGCATGTACCTCTATAATTCCAAAATTATTTTTTTTTAAAACGGCTGTTTTCCGCCAAATTGTTTTTTCATTTTTTCTATAAGGGACCCATTTCCTATCATTCCTAAAATTTTTTCCCCGAAATAAGGTTGGTCCCCTATACTATACTGTTACCTAAAAAACTACTAAGAATACTACACCTTCTGTATACCTAATATACCCTAATTGAAAAGAAGTAATTAAATCATCGTTAAGTATACTCTTTCTTTGTGAATGTCAGAAATCTAAAATTTACCTGGCACTGTTTGCGTCCGATATTATCTTCAATTGGCTATTCAAATTTACAGTTGTTTGACGTGCATTGTTGTATCCTGAATTATTTATGAAAAAATTTTCATCTAAAATAAATTCACAATGGAATACAACATTTAATCTCTAGCTTAGTGAGACGGTAAAGTTAGTAAGATCGCGACATTTGTGCTTTAATAACAAGAAATGCTGTGGATAACTTTCCCGAACCGTAGGTGTGGCTGGGCTCTGGTATACAATTACCAATCCCGTGAGATGCTGCACGGTCGCGACATCTATGTTTCAATAACAAGAAATGCTGTGGCTAACTTCCAACCTCTGACTTTGGGGCTATATATCTCCCGATCCGTCGGTGTGGCTGGGTTCTGATGTGAAACGTAAATGAATACTAGCGAAGCACTAAGGATTCAGCCCCATCACGACATTTGTGCTTCAATAACAAGAAATGCTGTGGCTAACTTCCAACCTCTGACTTTGGGGCTGTATATCTCCCGAACCGTAGGTGTGGCTGGGTTCTGGTGTGAAGCACAAATGAATAATATCGAAGCACTAAGAATTCTGACCGGTCGCAACATTTGTGCTTCAATAATAAAAAAGTTGTGGCTAACTTCCAACCTCTGACTTTGAGACTGGTATCTCCCGAACCGTAGGTGTGGCCGGGTTCTGATGTGAAGCACAATGAAGCACTAACGAGGCACTAAGAGCTTTGCACGGTGGCGTCATTTGTGCTTCATATCGGTGGCTAACTTCCTGGACCTTGACAGGTAGTAGTTCCAATCTCTAAAAAATTCCCTAGATTTTGATAATGTCAAATATTTATTTAAAATTGCTTTGAAAAAGGCGCAAATTCTAAAAAATAGTATAAAAAACTCATCCATAAGGCTTTTATAAGGCACTCATTCAAAAAATGGTTTTTTAAAGAATTTCACTTCTTAAAAATCATTTAGGTCCAAAAATCCCACCAGCATATCATTAAGAAACATCATAATTGGTCCCAATTATGGTTAGCTCCGAACGGATTTTTTCCGTCATGGTCATTGTAAAAATGTGTGAAAGTCGACAGTTCCAGGACAGACTATTAAACTTTGAAAGTCTAATTGCCAATTTTAAATTTAGTAACAGAACTTGAATTAAAAATTTTTTCAAGGTTTTGGAACGCTTTGGAAACTCTAAATAGACTGTCTAACATTCTCCATAATAGCGTTCGAGAATACTCGACACATCATGTTCATTACGTAGCATCTTAAATTTTTTTTATTGGTGTCCTATCTAGCCTTTTAAACCACGCCCCAGCGTGTTTAAATCGCGCTTTCAAAAACGCGCGTGTTTTAAAGTTGCCATGGCATGGCATCATCATCAATTTGAAAAACGTGAATTCCTATTGGTTATTCATTTGACAGGAGTACTTTGTTACGTCAAATAAAATGACAGATTGCAAATTAATTTCCGTTTTTCTCATTTCCATGACAACGAAAGGTAAGTATACTGATTTCACATTAGAAATTCAACCATTTCACATTATTAGTTCTTATATCCATTTTAATACCAAATTTCAAAGTGAACCAATAAAAAAATAGCGTAAAGTATTCGTGGATAAACAGGTCTTTAAAACACTTGCTCTATTTCTCGGGCGTGTTTTAAAGACCTGTTTATCCACTTATACTTTAATATACTATTTTTTGATTGGTGTCCTATTTTAGCCTTTCAAACCACGCCCCAGCGTGTTTAAATCGCGCTTTCAAAAACGCGCGTGTTGTAAAGTTGCCATGGAATCATCATCAATTTGAAAAACGTGAATTCTTATTGGTTATTGATTTGACAGGAGTACTTTGTTACGTCAAATAAAATGACAGATTGCAAATTAATTTCCGTTTTTCTCATTTCCATGACAACGAAAGGTAAGTATACTGATTTCACATTAGGAATTCAACCATTTCACATTATTAGTTCTTATTTCCATTTTAATACCAAATTTCAAAGTGAACCAATAAAAAAATAGCGTAAAGTATAAGTGGCTAAACAGGTCTTTAAAACACTTGCTCTATTTCAAGCACTCCAGCTGCGCCGTCGTGCTTGAAAACTCGCGCGTGTTTTAAAGACCTGTTTAGCCACTTATACTTTAATATACTATTACGCTGCGATGCACTTCTGACCAAGTCAAGTGGCCACGGACAACAGCAGCATGGTAAGCGGAAGCAATTATGCTCTCGTCCAATTAGTAGCTGATTAAAAAGTTGGAGGTTTTATTGGATCAACTTGTGTAATGAGTTAAGTGAGTCAAATAATTAAAATGTGATTTTTATTTAATTTCTTACGATCTGAGTGAAATCGATTCATACGGCATGAAGTTTAAGAAAACATTTTTTTTTATTTTTAGCGGCGATATTAATCTACCACAATATTTTAAGATTTATGCGAGTTTAAATCGATTTAACTTCAATTAAACCATAAACTACCGAAATCAAAATTGCATATGCATGTATTAGCTTTGGCGTCTGCAGTTAATTAAATTATCATCTATACCACTTCTATTTACACGAATTTGTTGATTACCACCATTTCTATTTGAATACATTCATATTCAAAGCGTCCATCCCCCTCAACAGTCTAACAATCTGTGCCAGGCATAAACTTTAAAGTTAAATTAAATGTAATTAGATTAGATTTAGGATTTACCTAAGTGTATTTTAATGTTGCACTCGCATTATTGAGATACTTGAACTTTATTTAAGGCTTAGCTTGTTATCAAAGTGTAATAAACGAAGTTAGTGCTAATGGATTTAATCATCTCGGTTTCGTCATCCAGTGGGAAATGAGAACATTTCCTAAGTTGACATCGTTTCAGGTAAGTATTAAACATCGTTAAACAAATTCATTTACATCTAAATTTTTAACTATCTACACTTCTCACCGGAAAAATAGGCAACGTTCACAAGAACAGATACCATTTATAAAAATATTATTAATAAATAGCATCGTCGATCTCTATAAAAGAAATGAATTATAAATAGTTAAGTTGCCGAAGCACGTGCGATTTCTATCGGTCCATTTTCATCAGCTAATAAACAGAGATCGTGAGAATTGCCTTTATAGAGCGGATTTACACGTTAAAATATTGATGGTTATACATTGTTTACAATGCTCGTTATAATTTACATACATTATCAATTAGTACCTTTATCACGTGTTCCATTTATCTTAATACAACACATAAATTTTTGCTTTCCGCTTCGAGTTCTCATTGTATAAAGCGTCGCACAATTAAATTACGAGCTTAGAGATACTTTCCGAAATAAAAAAACAAAACTTTTGTTTTATAATTCTTCAGAATTGCATCGGGGATTGTTACATTGATGTGGTAAAACAATACTGACAAACTTCGAATTCCGGGCTGTAGAATAGAATGCCTTGTAATTCTTGTCTTGAAATGTTGTGGTCGTAACAATCTTGGCTTGAAGTAATCCTCCAAAGTGCGGGAGGAAATTGGTCGGAAGTAATTCCATGGAGCGCCCGACGCGACCACAAAATCAGTCCTTCTGTATGTAAGTGCGTTGACGGGATTGTCCTAAAAACAACTATGTTTCTACAATTGTCTATGCGTACCTACCTACTCCAAATTAATTAAGAATTTTTGTAACTAAGTTTATTTGAGTTACGGTGTAAATATGTTTATTTGGGTTAATTAACAAGGTATATGTGCAAAATTTCTATATATACCTTTAACTAGGTCGTTTATTAACATAATTAGAAAACCGAACATGCAAATGAAATTTTATAAGACTGAATTTTAATTGAACGTACTACTTTTGTTTAAAAAAGTTACAATGAATTAGGTATACAAATATTTTTTTATTAGTTCCGTATTTATTGCGGCCCTCAAGCTACACTTACCTACAAAAATGTTTGTAGAAATTTTCTCAAGTTTATCGTTCATTAACCTTTAGTATTTTAATCTCCTTACCTACACCACGTAAAGGTTTTGTTCTATGAAAAGCTGTAAACAGGGTAAAGATTTGACGAATAAGCCTGAAAGAAACCTGAAACTACCAAAAAACAATGATTCATTCGACTTCTAATTATTGTTTTAAAATTTATAATCAAATTCATGAAATGAGACGTCCAGACTAGTTTCATTTAGCTAAATCATACACAAAATTTTAACATATGGGTTATGTAAATGAAATCATTACCATTAACTGAATATCAGAATATACGAAGCACATTAACATGGGCACATATTTTTTTAATCGCTTTAACGAATGATCTGTGAATATAAAATTCGCATACTTAAAAAATATTTACTAGTAGTCGACCGCAGATATGAAAAAAAAGCCCCTAACCCTCAAAAAATTGCTACAAACGGTTTTTTGTAGTATCAAGTGTGTTGAAAAACATGAAAAAAGTTTACCAAAGTTTGACCACCCGAAACGCCTAATTTTCAAGCTGGCGTCGTCAAATCCTACAGTTTTCATCCTATAAAAGGAAAGTTGGTGTCTACCCCTATGTTTTTAGGGTCTTAGACAGGGGCGTCATTTGCGGGGGTCAGAGTAGGGCTGTTGACCCCCCCCCCCCCTGGAATTACTACTACCAAAAAAAATACGTTAAACGTATAAAACTGACAATCACGCCCCTTTTTCAAAAAAAATTTCACCAGCGACGTACCATTTTTTTCCTTTTTACTATAGTTGCCCCCCCCCCCCCCTGTAAAATACTGAAATGACACTGCTGGTCTTAGAATACACTTATCACATCTAAATTATAAAAATATTTTATCTATCCTTAGTTTTCCAAAAATTAACAAAATTATCAAACAGTCATTGTAATACCCACCAACTCTCCCGCAAAAAGCGGGAGTCTCCCGCATTTGAGTACAAACTCCCGCTTACCCGCATTACAAAGATAAACTACCGCAATTTGCAAGTTGTCACTCGTGAGGGAATTTTTGACGAACAGGATGTTTTTTTACAGGCCAACTTCCTTGTTATACACTATTTATCATGAAAATAATCAGGAATTAGATGTTTTTTAGCAACAATTGTTTAGATTAAAATTTAATCGGTAAAATTAATTTTTGCACTCATACAGATAGGCCAAAAATACTCCATTTTGATGCCAAAAATATGACCCCCCCCCCCCTCGCCCTATACATCTGCCAAATGTCTCCCGCATTTTCTCAAGCTTAGGTTGGAAGGTAGAATTGTTGCAGTCTTCTTCCCAAACAGATTCATTGAAATGATTTTCAAAATTTTCTGTTAGGCACGGTCCACAAGCAGAGTCCATATCTCGAGCAACTGCACCGTTTTGTTCTGCAGGCAGTTGTGCATTTACAATGGAGCATATGAAGAAGATTCTCTGGTGCAACGGGTGCTGGTACATACTGATTGTGCAATAGCTTTCACCCCCAATCGAGTGCGTTCATATCATGTTCCTTTCCGATCCAAACCATAATTTGGTAATATACTTACCCTAAAGCTGTGGTATTTTGTTGAGGACTCGGTAGGAGGAAGCACTCTGGAGTCACGAATGACGTGACAGAAACAATTTTTTTTCTGAAGAGTTGGTTGCGCAAAGACCATCTGCCTCCAAACAAGACTGCCATTACCTTGCTTCCTAGCTCCTCTATAACAGATTTTGTTTGATGTGAGAACAGAAACGCCTCTCCACTCCACAGTTCTGAATCGTTTGTTCACTGCTAATAAGGTGTGGAATTGATGACTTCTTGCTAACACCAAATATGCGTGATGGGAAGTCACAGCCTGTGTAAGCATGAATGAACAAAAGTTGCGAACACACATTACCTATAACTCGTTTTATTTCACTAATGTCACATAACTTGCCCGTACGCAAATATAGACTGTGCATAATGGAGGAGAAGGATGAGTAAATCTGTGTCCTCGCCTATCAACGTCGTTGGATGTTGATCTGATGACTTGACAGTTCTTCTGCCACCATATGAATAAGCGTCCATATACTGTAAGATCTTCTCTGCCCACCAACTGTGTTGCTGCATTGAAACTGATGCTCGAATGACTAATTTGGCCACGTCGCTGATACGTATTATCCTTAATTAAATTATTATTAAATTAAAGGACCAGCTTCATAACCGTCAAAAATAACAGTTGCTTTCCGATAATGTTTTACGGTAAATTCTGCATATTTTTGCAATGCCACCATACTTTTCGTTCATTTTCCAGGGAAAATGATGAAGAAAGGAACCACCATCTAACACATATCGTTAAGTTGGTGGATCGAATCCATGATGGCTTTTTGGATTCCTTGAGAGTATACTCCTCAATTTTATGAGCCAGTGGAGCTTTGTCATTTTTACGAAATATTTGTTTGGCTTCGAACAAGACTTCTGCGTATGGACTGTGAGCTCCTAGGTCAGTCAATACATGCTCTAGAGAAAGACCTTCAGCTTTTGACATAACAAAAAATCGTTGGAAGAGGAGAACAGGGTGAATGTCAGTCTTTGTCAATTTTATTACTGGAGTCGTCGGCAAGAGTTTTTGCTCTGTCTCGTCGTTTAAAAAATACATCAAAAATTGGCTTTTCGACCATATTTCGTACAATATGATCTATCTAATTGCAAAAGCAAAATTCTTGAATAAAATACTTTTCTGTACTATGTGAGATAAGACTAGGAATGTGGCACTGGGCAGCGCCGGCGCTCAGATCTAGCCTAAATGAGGGTACAAGCTGCAAAATTGATCGCATAAAAATTACTGTTGCTGCAAAGTTATTTTATACCCTTTAAATGTATCCTAAGACCCAAAACCATAGGGTTAGACACCAACTTTTCTTTCGTACGATGAAAACTGTAGAAGTTAGGTATTTGACGACTATCTTTAGAATCAGGGCTTTCGGGTGGTCATAGTTTGATAAACTTTTAGTATGTTTTTCAGCACACCTATAGAAAACCGTTGGGAAACCTTTTATAGCAATTTTTGAACCGTATTTGCAGCCGTCTATAGTTAAGTTCGTGGGACGAAGTTAGAAGTTTTTTTAAAGCTTAACAAAATTCTCATTAACAAGAATACAACTAGTTAATTACACAAGTAAGTTCCCAGTGGCGTAGCTACACCCACGCAAGCCCACGTGACGCGTGGGGGGCCTAGACGCAAGGGGGCCTAAAGGGCCTTCTGATCCAGATCTTTCTATGTTTTTAAATCTAATAGATAGCAAAAAATCTAATTAGTAAAAAATAAGAATTCAAAATAACTGAACTGGCGCGGCGTCAAACCTTTATTTTAATTTGCATTGCAACATTTATTTTGAATTCTACTTTACATTACCCACCAGTTCCGCAAAAGGAAACTAAAAACCATACAGTATTCTTTGCACTAACCGGTGCCGCCTTGATTACAGTTACAATTTTGTCTACTGACATGGAAATTCAGTTCTTGAGGGTGAACACCAGTGCATGTTCCTTTCATTATTGTAGGCCCTAAAGAAGAAGAGCGCCAGACTACGATGGGTCGGATTCGATACCCGACCACGCTAGACAATCTTTGGCACATTTTCCACCTCGAGATCAACTCAGTCTCCCAAAATGAATACCTGGGAATTTTTCTCTGAAGTGTGAAAATGCATCCTTGGATATATTCCAGATATGGCCGGTCTCTAACACTCAAAAATCAAAAGTCACAATAAAAATTTATTAAATCGGACGCGTTTCCACAGCTGTCATCATCAGCAAAATGAAAATTACTCGTTTATACCACTTAAAGTGGGAGTGACGTGTCTAAAGGAAGGGAAAAAGCATCGTGCTTCATTCTTCCGCCGCCACTGCCGGAGACGGGCTACTTAATCCCTTCCTGTAATTCTTCTTCTAGAGAACAGAATATGAGGATGGGTAAACGGAGATGGGTTCAAAAGGAATGCAATTAGGATGCCGAAGGGGATATCGTACTGTCCCAGCATTCGCCTTGTAGACTTCATATGATGACAGGCGTTATATGAAGGCACACATTCATAAGAAAAACGTTTCTGTGACTGTGAAACATGCATATGCACACGACGCCCGTTAAGTTACCATTTTCATGATTTTGAACGTAAAATGTACCTAATACAATGGACCACAACACAATTACGTATGTATGTATTATTCATATTTCTTTTAAATCGTCATTTTAAGACACCTTTTCCTTTCGAAATTTAATTTAAAAATAAATGGAAAATGTCAAATAATATCAAATGTATAGCTGGAAAATATGATTACCAAATTGTTACTAAACTCAATAAAAAACAATTTATCATCAAGTTTAACACAAATATAAAATCTTAAAGAAAAAGTTTTACAGTTGTAACGAGTTATTAAACAAAGTTACAGCACTTTTTTAATTAATTTCTTTCAAATTGCATGAAACTCAAATCTGAAATCAACGCATACCTTTTCCAAGTGACAGTTAAGTTATATAACAGAATATAATTATTATTCTATTTTGTTAACGAGTTTTCTTTAACCTGAAAATTACGTATTTATTATAAGAATTTCCTTACGGTAGAATAATAAAATTAGAATAGACTTTTATAATGTAATAAAATTATCGGTTCCTAATTGTAAGTAGATTTTCACTTCTTTACAGGTTCTTGTAATTTCCTTAAAAGCTACACGTTTCGACACAAATATCATCTTCAGGGTTAAAATATAGTTAAATGACAAGATATATAAACACCCTGTATATCCTTTGATTTTTCTAATCTGCTTTAAATTGTTTTTTCAACCATCCCTGGGTTTGTGGTTTGGGAAAACGCATTCCTGAGTTATTAACAGAAATTTTAAAAAAATGGTCGGGACAAGGTTTACCATATTAATCCAATATTTGAGTACTTGAGACAAAATTATTTAGTAACCATATAGCCCAGTGATGTGTTGAATCTACAAAATAATCAAACATTAATTTTATTATACAAGGTGTTTGTTACGATGGAGTCAATACGGCGATTTTCAAAGAGCGTTTATTGAATTCTTTCAAATGGAACACCCCGTATATTAGCACATTTTTGAAATGACGCGTTAATTGCGCTTCATTTTTGTTGCTAATGTCCTATACCCAAACCCAATAATTTTCGAGTTATTTTTAAATATTCATTACAAACCACTAAATTATTTGTTTTATATTCGAACTGTTTATTCCTTTGTGGTATTGTGTAAAGGTAAACACATTTTTGTACTAAATGTTCAACAACAGTATCAACTAAAGATAAGCTAATTTTAATTGATATGTGTCAACCTTGCTGACGGCAACAAAATATAATAAATGCGCAAAAGATGGGGGGAAACTTTAGAAAAGCAAGCAGCAACAAAATAACCACATATACAGGGTGGGCCATTGAAAAGGAAACACGCCTCTTCGGCCTGTTTTGGGACACTTAGACCAGTTTCTTAAAAAAACGCTCGGATACGTCGATTTTTTATTTTTGGGGGACAACTTTTGATGTCAAATTTGACTTTGTCAGGTCAACCCCCTAGCCCCAGCAACCCCTAACTCGAGAATTTAAATAGGGAAAGGGAGTCGAGCGACTCCTCATTTGAAGCGTCTTTTAATGCTCTATTCGACAGTATGAATGAAAATTAGTTTTATTCAATTTTTTTTCGCCCCCATGAAAAGCACCCTTCAGATTAACTAAGGTGGGGGTGTTGTTTAGGAAAAATTCTGAAACACGCCACCATTGACCTTTTGAACGGCACATTTTGATGTCAAATTTGACTTTGTGAGGTAAACCCCCTAGCCCCAGTAATCCCTAACTCAAGAATTTAAATAGGGAAAGGGTGTCGAGCGACCCCCCATTTGAAGCGTCTTTTAATTCTCTATTCGACAGTACGTCCGAAATTGGTTTTCTTCAATTTTTTTTCGCCCCCATGAAAAGCGCCCTCTAGATTAACTAAAGTGGGGGTGTTGTTTAGGAAAAATCCTGAAATGTGCCGTTCAAAAGGTCAAAGGTGGCGTATTTCTGGGGGTAATGCCGCCCATGCCGACATTGCCCACACAATGGTGGTCGGAATTACTTCAAAAGCAATCATCTAAGTGAAACTAAGTGAAATAAGACAGAAACATTTTTTGTTACTTTTAACACAACTTTCAGCAGCACTGCCTAAACGATACTTAGTTAGAGTCGATTAAGACGCGTGACCAGTCACCAGTGACGTAAGCCCTCCAAAATATTTATTAGGTTAGCAGGCTTGACGGCCGGAATTACCTCAATGGATGGTATTCCCCCGGCTACCCTACTCCTCGGGTTAAAGGTGCTACAAATGAGACAACGTTTTTTGCACACATAGTATAAACTAAACCATGTTTTGGCATGGCATGTCATCGTGTGGAGTGGCGTAAGTATGATCATACTGTAATACTGCCATACTATTTAGCTAAAGAAGGGTATTCCTTTACACTATGGTAAGTATATCAAGACCAATACATTCTTGTCGGAAATTTGTACATCACATACCCATCCCATTGCCTTGCACGGAATCTCTTCGAACAAGTATGTTTCTGCCTTAATCATCAGCCACAGCGCACACCAAAAACGGAAAAACGAGTAGGTATTGACGCTTGAGAATGGGTTTAGTAGAAACCCGAAACATGTTGCATCCCATTATTATGTGATTTCCCAACAAATCCATCAATACATCAAAAGATTAAGGGGAGGTAGTGTTGTGTTTCATTTATTTCATTCACACCCCTTTGTGAGTATGAACCCACCAGCCAATATTCTTTAGGTATTGACCACTCCTGCGTAAATCTGGAACCTGAGGTGTTGCTTGAAGAGCTTGGCCCCAAACGTGGCCAGCTTGGTACGCGACCCTTAGGACATGCTGTTTGAAGGATCTTGAGTTGATGGAATGTTGTCCACGTCACGGTACTTTCGCGCAAACAACACGAGCCTGGCCTTATTGACCTCAGTTTCGTCGTTGCATTTGTCATACAAAACTACGACAAATGTATCGATTACATGCATCACAGCGTCGACGCCTTCAGGCATTGGGGAACAGAAGAAAACACACAGAGCTGCGGTTACTTTCAGATAGCTGTTCCACGTTGTCCACCAGGTGGATTTGCCTCTGCTAGCGAATTTCGATGCGTGGAACGCTAGGATAGCTTTGCACTTTTCTGCGCCAAGTGCATCTGCAATTTTGGCGATGTTGATTGTTCGGAAATTTTTCCCTGTACCGAAAGCGACCCAGAATTTAGGACAGCGGAGTAGTAATCGGCCAGTGCTACGACATCCGTTTCCACACTTCTTATAACTCCACGAGATGCGTGCACGAAGATTTGAGAATCAGCGTCCTCTTGCGTTCAGGGCGCTAGTCGTTTCGAACTAGAACACGATGGAAGAGGTTATTGAGAAACACATAACTTTTTCATCGAATATGACTCGGTGACTACGACATATCCCTTGTAAGATTCTGATACGATTTGCGTGACCAGTATTTGGAAAAGTTCTTCTTTGTTTTGGTTCTCTCTTAAAAAGTGTGTCCAGTTTTTTTGTAAACTTGTAAACATAAAAAACGACGTCTACGAGTATCCCATGAAGGTGTCGTTCTTCTCAGGCAAAAGCATATGAACTAACGTAGGACCATCGACGATCAGCATGTCTATGTCAGGGTCGTTGATTAGTTCGCCTTCCTGATCTCCTGTTGAATCCAACGCCTCCAGATATTTCATGAGATCGGCCTTTCCTTTGCAATTTAATGATCCATTTTCCGATTAGGGAGGGGGATAAATGTCTTATTAGTGCCCAACAAATTCTTCTATCTTTCCACCTCAGATCTGATATGCTATATACAGTTCCAAGAACACACTCCGGTCTATCTTTACACTCTTCACTTGTATTCTTTTCGACTTGTAATTAAAAAGCGGAAATTTGTTTCGTTGAATTGGCGAGTCCAAAGGCTTTCAAGATCGACTAGTCCTTCTTTGTAGAAAGTTTCACTTAAAGCAACACCGGTACTCTTACGTGTCTTTAATGAATTAGGTACCTACTTCACTCGTCACTATTTCTCTTGTATATAAGGAGGATATAAAAAGGTCTGTACTCGTATTAGCAAACGGGTTTCCCATTTCCCGAATAGCCCTAGTGAGACTTTGAACTGTTGTGGCAAACTTCGTCTGCTTTCCCAGTGTTTCGTCATGGTGGGTATTTGGGACATTTTCGGATTATTATGGGTTTGACTTCTGAATTCATCAACAGTACGTGCTACTTCCGGTCGGCAAACCATCCATCGTGGAACCGCATTCGGATTTTCAGTAAGACCTATATAGCTTCCCAGTGCTTTTAACTACTACCTTATTTTGATAGTGCGCTTCGTCGATACAATAAAAATGCCTACCAGTTTTGTTGACTGTAAACTTTCCTTTGAGAAACTCTTCATATCCATCAGATGATTGTTCTTCATAGTACCTAAGCATATCGAGCAGATGGACAGTGACGTATCTTGCGTAATTCTTGTGATGTAGAGCGTGATAAAACGATTGCAGATTCTGTAAGGTTCAAACGTACTAATCCTCTCGTGAACTGCTTTAAATCAAGTTGTGTGTCGTTGTAACTGTTTATGTTTAAAAAGTAGGTAAAACCAAGCACAGAACATTTTCTTTTCGATCAGAATTTCAGTTTTTTTAGTTTTGTGCTAAATCGCTGTACAATTCCGGTCGAAATCCAGTATGGAGGCTCCTGGGTTGTTCCGACGATGCCAACAACGCTCAAAAGGCCAGTTCTGGTCTAGGTATATTACGAACTTGCAAAGTAGCACCCTTTCACCTATAAAATGCACAATTCTGGTGAAAAGAGTGTACCTTGACGTCCGAACGACGTCCGAACTAACAGATTTTAGGGACTGTAACAGATTTGATCAACTAGCGACCTCTATGGTGTAGTAAAAGCATGCAACTTATAATTGCCAAGTATGGTATGGTTTCTGTTTTAAAAGCAGAACAGCAGAACTCTACAATTATGATGTAAATTTGTTTAAGGTTAAAATAGTATTTATATTTATTACCATAAAAGTTGTTATTTTTTTCAGAATGGTAAATAATAATAAAGTCTTACCTGATATTCCAAACCACTCAGAAGAATCGCTTCCAACTAACAATGAAAATGTACTTATGGCTACCGATTCGGACAGCGAAGATGAAGTTGTCTTAGATGGTTACGAACCGCTTCCTGTAGAGCCACCGGAGTATGAAAATGATAGCTCTGATAACGAACAAGATAGTGGCGTGGATAGTGACAGTCACACATCGAGCAATGGGAATTTACCGCCAATTACAAGTGTAGAAAGTATATTAGTAAAAGAGGTATGGTCTTCACCTTCCCCACCCACAGTCGACATAAAAATGGATAGCGTAAAAGTTGATGAAGTTAAACAAGCTATGGCAAATGTACTGTTACCAGCTTCATCGATACCCGAATGGGCTAATAACATTCCAGAAGATCAATGGAAAGAACACTTATATAAACGGCTGCAAGGTTTACGAAAGAGCACAATTTAAGTTTTTATTTATAAAATAAAGTATTTGCACCTCTTAAATATAACGTAACACCTGACTAATTGTCATCATCATCATCATCATTACGTTCACCATGTGTTTCTTCTTCAGCTTCGTTATCACTTTCATCATATATTCTCAATCTTTCTAAAAATTTTTTAGTACGTTCTTCCTACAATTACACTATATAAAACATGTAAAACTTCTTATAAATAAAGTTACCGTAATTTTACGAGAATGTTGTTGCTGTATTTCCAAAGACTCTGGCAAAGAAACACATTGTGTTGGTTTATAAAACAGATACGGTTCAAAAGCGGAACTTACATCTACATGTTTCTTTGGAGATTGATCTAACGATTTTCTTTCATTGGCTATTAATGTTCTATGTGGTCGATACCTACTGTCTTCGACTTGTTTATCTTTACTGCACACATATTTAGCGTGCTTATCCATCTCTGTTTCACAGCCTATTCGTACGTTTGAAAAGGACGCTACGATATTTTCCAAATCATTTCTATGCTGTATTTCTTTTTCAAGCTTATCACATAATAGCTGTACACTTTCTCCCTTGTCTTTTAATTTTTCTACAAGTTTTCTTAAAGTAAAAAAAAAGTGTGGGAAATAATTATCGTAAACAAAAAATTAATCTTACTTATTTTGAATAATGGCTTTTTGTCTGTCCAATAATTCTTTTAATTCTGGAATTGTTTTCTTAGATAAATTTAATTTGATTTCACTCGACATAGTTTTAATAATTTTAAACGAAACATTTTTACATAGGTTATATTTGTATTTTTTCGTTGTGTAACTTTACCTACTTTTGGTTAGCTGAACTACTGTACCCAATAAAATAACTACTCATTTCTGTGGGAATATTTTGAAATGGCACTTAAAAACAAACAAAAAAAGATGCAGAAAAACACTTGTATTTCTGAAGAGCAAATACTATGCAATTTTTAATTACATATTTGGTATTGAATATTTAACATTATTTGGTTTTAGAAAGTATGACCGGTAAATGGCGTCCTCCATTTGTTGACACATTCCCGGAAGTCGGGTCATTTTCGGTGGAATGGCAGGTACTGCTTGGGTGATTGCGTTCTTAATGCTTGCAGGGTGAGATTTGTAGAGAAGACGTCCATGAAACAACTCTCTCAAAATTGTCATAGAACGCCGCGAAGTGTGTGCTGTGGCTCCATCATGTTGAAACCAAACTTCTCGCTCTTCGTGGTCCCCAACAAACTGGTTTAACTTAGGTCGGAGGAAGTTCTGGATCATGTGACAGTAGCGATTCGAATTAACCGTTACCGTTAGCCCATCTTCATCGAAACTGGATTTGGATTTAAGTGCAAGGCGGTTAAATCCAAAGCACAGTGGGGATGTTTTATGATCCAAAACAAAAATGCAACAATAATATCACCGTTCTAAATACAGACGTCCTTGAAAATTAAAATATACATACCTACTTACAGAAATTTATGATCTACCTACCCATTTACAACATGTACAGTTCAAATATCTAGTTACCTCTGTTTATTGTTGAAACACTGTCCCTTTAATACAATATCAAGGCCACGTATGGTTATAATAGCTATTTATGATATGAGTGTTAAAAGTACTATTTTATTTTGTGAGTGAAAAGTTTGCGAAACGAGCGAAGGTTTAGTTTTAAAAATGAATGAAAAAGTATAAAAATAATGTCTTTAATGAAATAGCTATTTAGGCATTAGCGGCGTGAAGGAGGCGATTTTGACGCGTGGCGGGATTATAAAAGTCCGAGGCCCGAAGGTACGATTATAACACGCCAAAGGGACAAAAGCGTCGTTCACGCCCCAAATGCAAACAAGATTTTTTCTTCGAATTTGGTCCATTTTTTCCAAAAAGTGCAATTTATAAATTTTGTCCTTGTTTAGTGTCATATATTGGTGAAATGGCTACGAAAAAAAGCATATATTTATAAAGCATTTTATTAAATAACGTGAAATGTACCAAAATATGTGCAAAACTTTACACTTGTAGCAGAGATCGCTAGTGAATTCGAAGTTATTTGAGGACCCAGGTCTGATTTCATTTTGAGACTGAACCTACAATAAATAAGGTAAAGGTCTCGTCAAGATCGGTCATCATCTTCATTGATCAGTAGCGATATGACATTCTAACATGCCCTGACCAGAGTGTGCACAACGCCGAGCACTTAGTCCAGCACGAATGCGACGCGTATGTACCCCTGCTTGCATTTGCAAGAAATAATCATCAGAAGACGTAGTGGAGCCGGTTGTTATTTGGATGTGACTGCGATCAGACCATCTGATGTATGTGTCCAACGCCACTGAGTGTGAGTGGGATCCATGTCTACTCCTAACCACTTTTGCATCTGGTGGTAGGTGCGGAATGAGTGGATGACGCTGCTTTGGTTGTTAGGGGTAAACGAGGCAAGTTGACTTTGGCATGGGTCGTAATCTTGACAAAGATGTTGAACCCATCCAAGATCACTGCCACATTTTTTCCAAAGTAGTTGAAAACCAAAAAAACGTAGTTTGCAACGGTGCCACATCTCATTATGAGGGAGAATTCCCCCCTCCCCGCGAAGCACCACGAATGTGTTTGTTTCTATAGGAATTTTTTGGGGAACTGGAGTGGAAGCTCTGTAGAGAGTAGATTTTGTTTACGTATCCCTTCTCCGTCGAGCAAAGACATTGGGTATGGAGCCAATTCATGTTTGAACTTCTCCTTGAGTTCTTCCGTTTGATTGTTGCATTATACAAGTGGTCCAATGTCAACACGCTTGTTGCGTACTTTTCAGAGCTTGTGGAATTAAGCTACCAAGGAAACTGCAGTTTTGGCTCCCTTTGTGTATGTTGTGATTGTGATAGAACTACAGGGTGGGCCATGAATTAGTTTAAATTTGAATTTGATTTCCCGTGCAAACCCAAACGGGGTGGGGCGCGGGGAGAGGGCTAGCGGCTAACTCGTTCCTTGGAAACTTAGTCGCAATGGATCGGTTAGCATCGAGTGTATACACATAAACCAAAAACACTGCTTGAATTAAAAGCTACGATTAGAGAAGAGATGTCAGCAATCTCCCAGACTTTATGCCGAAGGGTGGTCGACAATTTACGTGCTCGTTTAGAAAAGTGCCGCATCCGAGTCATTTAGATGATATTATATTCCTGTCTTTATGCTATCTTATAAATAAAAAAATTTTCAAATAAGTCCTATGGTTTTTTTTATATTTTATGTAAATGTTAACGAATTCATGGCCACCCTGTATTAGAGCTCCACATCTAATTTGGTTCTTAAATAAAAGGCAATTACATTTCCTACAAATGCATTTCATATGTTTTTTCTCGTGGTTTTAAGTCATTTCGTCAATATAACTATGACACTAAACAAGGGCAAAAGGGTACTTTAGGAGTTACGAGCGAAACTGAAAAAGTACAAATTTACGCCGTTTTTCACGAGTTACGCAAACAACTTTTTCCAAGTTGCAAGCTTGGGTTTGGGTATACAAATACACTACCCTAACTGGACCGAAAAACATACCAAAACTGTACGTTAGAGTCGAAATTGACGAAATGTTAGTTTCCACGTGGTGCTAAGTTTGTGGTTTATCAGCATCGAGTAGCGATTTAACATATCCCCACGTGTTAATTTAGACAAATAAAAAACAGTTATCAGTTTTCATTAATTGTGAAGATATCCTTTTTCGCCTTTTCTTTAATAACAAAATTTTCCGATTCAATAACGTGAAGGAACAACAATAAAAATACCTATACATTTTATTTAAATATACCTTTTTTCTGTCATAGATTTTTAGGAAAGCCAACTCAATCCTGGGGTTTGTATCAAGGAATACCAAACAGTTTAAGTCGCTTGTTGCCCTCAAGGTTTTATATACCACTCTAGTGAGACCAATTTTGGAATATGCGAGTACGGTGTGGTCTCCTCGCTACCAGTCACACATGGATCAACTAGAGCCAATACAGAGAAGATTTCTGAAAATAAAACGGTACAGACAAACAGGCGCGTACGGTGAAGTACCCGCCTATGAAGACCTCCTGGCATCTCTCGGACTAAAAACGTTGGAAGCTAGGCGGTGGCAGTTAGACTGTTAGATCTTATTTTTCTTTAGGTACAAAATAGTCCATTCTCTGGTAGCCAGTCCAGAGTTGCTATCGCTCCTTGACTGACATGTTCCAGTTGCCAGAACCAGACAACAACTGATATTCGCCATCCACCGTTATCGGACTAATTACCTAAAACACAACCCCATTCCAAGAATGATGACGCAAGTTAATCAGCTGAACATCGATATTCTCAACACTAGTTTACCTACTGCAATTTATAAGATTTCTAGTAAATGGTTAGCTTTGATGGAAATCAATTACAAGGTTTTATTATACGATGTTTATAAAATATATTTTCTTCTTGTATATTGTGTAATGGACAATTTGTCCGTGAAATAAATAAATAAATAAAATCTTAAGAAATGGAAAAAAACAGTTTGAGTACTATATGGTAGCCACCGAAAACAACAAAAAAGATGAAAGTGTTCGTCTAGTTCTTCTGATGCAAATAATTGGTGTGGAACCCCAAGAGAAATTTGAACCATTTGAACTGTTGGAAGCAGATTCTAAAAAATATGACTCTGTACATGGAATGCCTTCGAGGAATGTTGTGTACTAAAAAAGAAAAATGAAATTATCAATCGTCATAAATTCTTTAAAAGTAGTCAACAAAAAGTGAACCAATTGATTCGTTTGTTACAAAATTAAAAAAACTGGCGCCCAAGTAATTTACCTCCTCCCACTACCTGTAGCTTATAGTGCCGTATGTCCTTTAGCTTTGTCGGCCCCTTCCCTTTCTACATGAGAAGAGAATGAGGTTCTCTTTTGTTGGATGAACAGACAAGCCCTTTTCTCTGCACCATTTTTCCACTAGATTTAAAGCAGTAATGCTGTAAAGTGATTAATTTAATTATTACGTTTCTTCGGCCATTAGAAGATTGTAACACTTTTCGGATGTTTAACCCCCCCACCCTTCTGCAAGTACTGACAAGGTCAATTAAAGGCCAAGTCTGGAATCTACACGTCGTAGTAAGGATAGTTGTACAACATACCTATCAATTAACCTTACGTCCTGTCATCGTTTAACACTTACAGATCGCTTCAGAAGTCGTAAAAACGATACTCAACACTAAATAGGATTCACATTAGCAAAATTCCAAAACTTAGGAATCTTGAAAGTCAAAAAGTATAAACTGCCCAGCAGTTTATAGTGATTTATACTTTTTGACTTTCACTATCAAAATCGCTTAAATTGGTCTAAACAACAAAGTGGCTAGCTTCCCTCACAAATTTAAAATTTGTTTAGAGCACTCGGTACCTACACCATAAATCAAACTTCCATCTTTTGTGTTTAAATGGGGAGTACCTACTTGCATTATCACAATTAGGGTTGTACATGTGGTTCATAGATTTTGGTTTTTATTTTTATTTTGTTTTTATCTTATTTTGTGTATTGATTTTCAATTTGTCGCTAAAAAAATATTTAATTACGCACAGAGTTTCAGTGGAAGAACATGTGCCATCCATCTAAACCTCGCCCTGAGATTAAATATTTATTTACGTTAAAGAATATATTATTATTATGAAACAATGAAATTACAATTAAAATCGCATTTGAACCTTTGTCTGTCCTGATCTGATCTATGATACATATAATCAATTATTTACGCCTTCGTGTATTTACAATAATAATAATTATAGATTTTGCAATAATCGGTACTAACTGCGGTACTGTGGAAACCATTATTCAAGGATGTCTCTAAATTTCATAAACAATCTTACTTCATTCTAAACCAAAAGAAATTAATGTGACAATGAATACTCGTAAAAAAATACCGAAAACGTATGTTATAATACCTACGACTTCTCTACAAGTAGGTAGGTATTGCCCCACGGTTGACTGAACAGTAAAATACTTAAATAGCCTTACCCATATTTCTATTTTTTAATCAATGTAATTCCAAGATATACCTACAATTTATATGATTTAAGTTCTTACTTCGCTAACCTATAACCCAATTAAAATTTTGGGCGTTGGTTGGGTAGTTATTTTAAATATAGGTCAATGCGGATAGTTATTATTTCATAATAATTGAAATATGGCATAAAACTGCACCAATTTAATTTCGTCAAGTCTCCAAGCGATGGTATTTTGGTTTTGGTTAACCAACTAACAAATTATCCATTAAAAAATGTTTAAACGATATTTGTTCCTATATCTAAGAATAACCACATCAACGTGTTTTATGGTCATTACATTACAAATTGATTGTGAAATGACACATCAAAAAAATTGGACATTTCCTAACTATAATTAATTACCTAAATTTTCAATTTAAATTTATTAAATTAAATTTTCGATATTAACAATAATTAAGTATGTAAATTAACACTAAATCCAAAGATTTTTATGGAAAATAGTCACCTACCTACACTTTAGAATTAATTTTGAAATTATCTTGTTGGGCACCTATAATTACATTGATGAATGAAGGTAGGTACCTAATTGTCTTGTCTATGTATATGACTAATACCTACAATTGATTTAATGTAAACGTGATGCCGGTTACAGACTTTATGCATAATTACAAGTACGAAGAGTACCATCTAATTTTAATTTTAAATTTAAGACTACGGAAATGACACTATTTCGCATAACGTACCGTACCAACGGATTCGGTTCTTCAATAAAGATGGAACATTTTTCATTTACTAACACCGTACTCGCCCTAATGTCCTTCTAAAAATTATTATTAATTGATTACCTTTTTCAATTCAATTGTCCAGTTCTAATTGAATAGGAAATTCGAACAAACGTAGTAATTGTATACGTAGGTACTACTGATTTGTATGCGCATAAATTAATTCCATGTCCGTATTACCTTCAATTTAAGTAATAGTAAAAATTAGAGTAAGGAACTAAGGTGTGGTCAACGCGATTACTAAAGGTATTTGTCTATTTATTATGATTATGAAAATAAAGAATTTGTTGTTAACCACGAAGGTCGAAATCTTAGTATATATACGAGGGTTTGTCTTTCACTAACATTGTACTCAATCAGTTCCCGATCTCTTAAGATACAACCACCATGAACGCTTTGGTAAGTCCACAATACGTGTATAAATTTTGATTAATATGGAAATTTCAGACTATTGCTGTATTCGCCTGCTTGGCCATCTTCGCCAATGCTAAACCTAGTGGAATTTATGCCGGTCATGCACACGCCTACAATGTAGTACCCGCAGGACCTACAACCCTAGTTGGTGCTTCAGGAGTAGTTGGACCTAATGGTGCTGCCGGACCTGCCGGAATAGTAAATGGTCATGGTGCCATTGGACCAAATGGTGAACACAACGCACCCGCACACTTTGGTGCCGTTTTAGCCGCACCTGCTATTGTTGGACACGGAGCTGCAGTTGTAGCTCCAGCTGCCGCCGCCCTTGTTGCTCCATCAGTCCATACTGTTGTTTCCCCAGGATACGTAGGTGCTCACGGACTTGGACTTGCCGGTCATGGTCTTGGTTTTGGACACGGACTTGGATATGGGCATGGACTTGGTCTTGCTTATGGACATGGCCATTGGTAATCTAATTGGGAAATTAAAATGCTCATTATTGTAACTACTGCACTCATTCTTCTGGACTGTAATTGTATAGAATCTATATAGTTACTTCATAAATCGCTGTATATATTTATTTTTCAATATAAATAAATCTATTTCATTAATTTTCTCGTTCATTCATTAAACGTAGAACAATCTAGGAATCTAGGAAAACCTCAAATATTAGTGTTTCTTGTAAATGAGACATACGGAAGACCGAAACTATCGGGCCACTTTATAAGAAGCCCGGACTGAAAGTGATCTTAGGAGACAATCCTTAGCCAGATTATTTCAAATGTGATAAAATAAATAAAATAAAATAAAATAAAATAAACGAATCGATCAAGTAAATGTTACGAAAATAAATTTATTTAAACATTGCGATTATGTCTCATCTATATTTCGCAAGTAGGTATAACAATATCTTATAGTCTCCACACATCCAGACAAATGATCAATCTCGACGTGTCTGATGACGAGCTGCCTTTTAACTTTCATTATCTTCTCCTACTCAACTACGTCGTTATTTGTATCGGTGTCCTAATTAAAATTTAAGACATACCTTTTTTTGAACTAGTTTGACCTTCTTGGCCCTCTTTAAAACGCCGGATGTTATTTTAACTGAAACTTGAAGAGAATTAGAACTTTCTATAGTAATACAGACGTTCTCGGTTGCACTTTTCCGTTTATCATTCGTATTTGAAGGTCTGGCAACATTTAAAACCAAGGACCTGATCTTAGAAGATTCGATAGCAGCACGAACGTCTACGTCCATATTTTAAGCTGGAGTTGCGAATTCAGTCTCATCAAAAATATCCAGATTACTTAAATGGAAAAAATTCCAGTGCGCACTCAAACTTTTTACAACTTTTCCTGCTGAAAACGCTGTAGGTACCATAGGTAAATTAGAAAATAGAAGAAATGTCATACGTTGCCGCCGTTGCCCCATTCTTTCGTTGTTGGGTATTTTTAAAGTAAGTATAGATACCACAATTTATTGCGTTTTTAAAAAAAAAACACTACTAATCTAAGGGCTGAAGTCTGTGGAGAAGTATGGGTATCGATGCGAAGTCACATTAGAAGAACGGGAAAAGAAACATGAAGATCCCGAAGAATTCAAACATTTTCAAAGGTTCAGAATGGTTAGGCACAATGGGGTATAAGTATAAGGCTCCCGTCAATTATAACGAAAAGAGAAGACCAGGATCCGGTAAAGTACATAACTGCAGAAAGCCTCAATAGTGAAATGAACGATTTTAACCTTAAAATTGGGAGGTACTCTTCCATGGTTAAAACAGGAAACGACTGGAAATGGCCCGAAAAAGAAGATTCACTTAGTGACCAATACTAGTGTAGTGGTGGCCAGCACGGGGCCGTTTAACTCCATGTTGTATATTAATTATTATTATTATTATTATTTAAAAACCATTTGTTTTGTTAGTTAGTTTTTTTGTAAATAAATATAATCTAAATATAGGACCTTATCTCCCACTCCTAAAAAGATTTAAAATTAAATATTTTTTAATTTTTTATTTTTAGATACTTACAAGTACTTTGGAGTTCCAAAAAGTATTAAGATTAGAAAAAATTAATTCTACAAATATTTTTTGTTAGTTTTATGAAAATTCAAAATAATTTTTTTCTCTTTGGTGGCCGTTACCGCGTTAACTTATTTCAACTTTTTAAATAACAGAATCAGCAAACCAAAGTACGTTCTACATATTTTAACTTTCTATCATTGACATTATTCCTTAAACTGCCACCTATTATGAATACCTACTTATATATTATGTATTTTGAACTGCACGTTTTACCAAGCAACAATAACTTCCTGATTACTACACTAGAAGTCAAATTTATGTGATGAAAAGGTTTACGGAGACACCGCCTATCACGAATACAACAAAACTGCTACCTCATTGATGATAATAATACTCGTAAATAGATGATTATCTCAAATTATTTTCAACAATACCATGCAGTACCTACATATTCCGCCTGTACGTCTATATTTTTTTAATGGGATTTCCGGAGTTAGGCAATGCACTTGACCTTACGATACACAACATTCACTGACATTACTCAATAAGGTTAAATGTAACACAATTACCTATTATAGATCTTAGGTAATAAGATTAATTAAAAGACAATAATTAATAATTGCTACGGGTTTACCTATGAACAAATTCAAGAAAATTATCAGAGTGGAAAATATAGGTACTTATCTAAACGTCTAAACCTTCTCAAAATGGTGACAATAAATTACAATTTGAAATTTTGTTGTATATAAATGTACCTATACGAGTTATTCACATCATTCTTTCTTTCAACCTATTATTAAAGAAAAATGCATAATCCTCTTGCATCACGTTTCACTTTAGAGAAAAGCACGCCACAATAGACCAAGTGCACAGACTTACTGATCAAATAGAAAAAGCGCTGGAAGAAAAGAAGATATGCTCAGCGGTATTCCTGGACGTGGCAGAGGCATTCGATAAAGTCTGGCACCAAGGACTCGAACATATAAACTCAAACAACTTCTGCCAGAACAATACAGCTTGCTGTAAAACTATTACATCAGTGGAAGAATGTTTCGTATTAGATACGAAGATCAATTTCAGGATTAAGATCAATAAAAGCTGGTGTACCTACCACAGGGCAGTGTCCTGGGTCCATTGCTATATCTCCTATACACCTGTGATATACCCAGTAACAGAACAAGTAACAGACGACACATATGTGTGCTGGCAGCTGGCAAAACCGAACAAGAAGCTAATTAAAAACTCCAAAAAGCACTAAATCAAGTCAATGCATGGACGAAAAGCTGGCGCACCAGGCTTAATGAAAACAAAACAATGCATGTAAAACAACTAAACACACTGAACATGCCAATAAGTATTAACAATCATGTTATCCCATATGCCAACATTTGCCAACACGGCTAAGTATCTAAGGTATGAACTTAGATGCGAAGCTACGATAGAAAGATATATATTAAAAAAAAAGAGAGAAGAACTGAATCTTAAATATAGAAAATTGTATTGGCTATTATAGGTAAACATTCTGAACTAATCCGAAATAAATAGATGATATACAAGCAGGTATTAAAGCCTGTGTGGACATATATGGCATTCTGGTTTTGGAGGTGTGTCTGCGCAAGCAATATCGAAACTATACAAAGATTCCAGAACAAGGTACTGAGGGGTATTGTCAACGCCCCCTGGTATATAAGAAACAGCGACCTCCACAGAGATCTGAGTGTAGAGATGATAGCAGACGAGCAAGAAATTTTGAAAGGAAGCATGTAGAACGGCTTCACAAGACTAGACACAAGACAAAGAATCAAACCTTTTGAGCTAGTGTAGTGGTTTAAAAGTGGAGCACAGTACGTATCGTGTAGTGAAACCAAGTGATGAAAAAACTGAGAAAACACGTGTGGGTAAAAATCAGTCGAACACTCTAGCTTTAAGATTTCAATAGAAAAATATTTCTCGTTATTCTTGTATCTAGATTAGTTGTAATCAAATTTTATAGGAAAAAATTCTTTCTTTAAAAATAACACATACTAATGAGTTGTAGATTAGGACATTAGGTGTAATTTTATACCTACTTACTTACATACTTATCCACAGCCCTGGTCATTCTTCCTTGGAAAAATTCTTCCATATGCCATTCTGTTTTTCTGTGTCCTATTGGCTTCTGCCCATGTGACACCTATCTCTTAAATGCAGCATGTTTTCCTGGCTATCAAATCACTCTCACTAAATTTTTCTTTTCTCCATTCGCATCAACGACCCGAACCGTTTTACTGTTCCTCCTCATTGACGAAAGCCAGTTAATTTTCTTAGGACTCTCTTGCATTTTGCCAACTATACTCATGTAGGGAAATGCCTCACTGATTGTTACATGTCGCGTGTGTTCTCCCCTTTTTGGTATTACAGCAGATTTAGATTTTCCTGCCCTCTCAGATGCATCTTTTGTACAAGTCGTCCTTTTTGTTTTTCCAATTTTTTATTTCTTCGTTGCGTCACTGTGTTACATTCTTTATGTTTGTGTATTCAATGTGTCCACACACTTTTGCAGCTGCGCATTGTCCTAAAATTCCCTCATGTGTTTCCTTCTCCCACACTCCCAAACCTGCTTCTGTTCAAGATTCAGGTCACATTTTTCTTTTTTTCAGGTCTGCCTTTATTTTCATCTCCACATGAAAGTGGTGATCCAACCCTATCTCTGCCCCCCCCCCCTTCTGATCTTTACGTCCTTCACATATTTCTTAACATACCTCTGATCAAAATCAGACGTACCTACAGCTACAGCTCTGTTCATGTTGAAAATGAATGTTTGCTACCGCAAAAATTAATAATAATTATTATTATCTTTCCATTTTCAGTTTGTATGTATGTTACCCAAATTCTTCCTACGCTGCTACTCTTGAGTGATATTACGTGAATCTGACGTTTCCACTGTGCTATTCAAATCGACTCATCACTTTCCATAGCATTTAGTCAATTTTACTTTTCTACCACGTCTCTTTCGAGATTTAAGTGAAATATCACATAAATATATTCAAAAAGTGATAAACTCAAAAAGAAAGAAGGAAGACAAAAAGAAGTAGCCCTAGGAAGTGATCTATAAATACGTGGAACAAAACTGAATTAATACATAATTTGAAAATATTGTTATGGCGGAAAATGAAGATAATAATCTAAAAACCAAAGATTAGAAAGTAACTAATCTTTGCTAAAAACTTTACTAAAGAAATCCAGCTATACCTACACGATACGTTGGTTGCCTAACTATCCGAGTTGTATACGATTGTACAGTCATTTACAAATTTAATGTCCGTCGGATGCATATAGGCAACCAACGTATCGCGTATCACGATTTTAAACGAGGATTTATAAATAAGGAAGGGATACGGTCAGTCGTAACGTGCTTCAAAATTTGCACAGGTAAGTAGTGTTATTATTTGTAATAAAAATGGACATTATTTATACAGGGTGTCCCAATATTCCGTGGACATAGAGCTACAGTAGGTTTGTGGGAACAAAAAAAGTCGAATGGGCTAAACTTACCTATATACTAGAGTACATCGTTAAGCCGTGAGAGGGCGTCAAAGTTGGAAGAATATTTTTGTTTTATTTTAATAAATCGGAAATTCTTTGATCGATTTTTTTAAAATTTGGTTTGGGCACATATCAATGAAGGAACTATGTTTTTAAGTGGATATCAATTTAACTGAATTCCGGGAAGGGTGAAAACTACCCCTACCGTTCGATACATTTAATGGTAACTTTTTTGTGGGTCGTAGGTGTGCTTTAATTTTTTGTAAAAAGGAAGATACATTAATTTTCTGTATTTTTCGTCTCTTACAAAAATGGCGTATCTCTTTTAATTTTTGAGTGAATCACGCAATAGTCACAATAAATGTTCAATACGACCACAACCTCTTCGACCCTGCATAAATTAATTGTACGCAGGAAACTGAAATTTTTTGTAAAAAGGAAGATACATTAATTTTCTGCATTTTTCGTCTCTTACAAAAATGGTGTATCTTTTTTAGTTTTTGAGTGAATCACACAATAGTCACAATAAATGTTCAATACGACCACCACCTCTTCGACCCTGCATAAATTAATTGTACGCAGGAAACTGAAATTGACTCTTCTCAACAGGCGTTGGTCTTGCAAAGAGTTCACAGCATCTTGAGAAGAGTCAATTTGTTTCCTGCGTAGAATTAATTTATGCAGGGTCGAAGAGGTGGTGGTCGTATTGAACATTTATTGTGACTATTGTGTGATTCGCTCAAAAACTAAAAGAGATACGCCATTTTTGTAAGAGACGAAAAATACAGAAAATTAATGTATCTTCCTTTTTACAAAAAATGAAAGCACACCTACGACCCACAAAAAAGTTACCATTAAATGTATCGAACGGTAGGGGTAGTTTTCACCCTTCCCGGAATTCAGTTAAATTGATATCCACTTAAAAACATAGTTCCTTCATTGATATGTGCCCAAACCAAATTTTAAAAAAATCGATCAAAGAATTTCCGATTTATTAAAATAAAACAAAAATATTCTTCCAACTTTGACGCCCTCTCACGGCTTAACGATGTACTTTAGTATATAGGTAAGTTTAGCCCATTCGACTTTTTTTGTTCCCACAAACCTACTGTAGCTCTATGTCCACGGAATATTGGGACACCCTGTATGTATTTATTTATATACTTACGCTTTCTTGCTTCTTAAAAAAAGTAGGTTTTACTTCTTCATTAAACGTAACCTTGCAATTTTAGCGAAAAAACACACAAAAAATTTGTCCCAAAAAAGTTAAGAATATGTTGGCTTACTTTGTAATAAATGGTATGTGCAAAAAGTGTAAAAAAGGTACCTGTAGTCGTCAGTCTCATTTCAACGATAATTGATGAAAAGAAACCTTCACTTCTTTTGGAATTTGTACGATATCTCCGAACTCCAAAACGCTTCGTATTTGAACAAGGCGAGTGGTATTTATAGAATTGTCGTCCAATAATCTATACAAAAACATCTCTGTCGGTCGAATTACGAGAATTTTTTTTCTCGAAAAGATGTTATCGAAAAAACTCAAAAAACAATTTTCGAAAATTGTAGAATATGTTAGCTGATTTTGTAATATATCGTTTAATATGCAAAAAGTGTAAAAAATCGACGTTTAAGTGGAGTGGCCATAGGAATGAACAACTACTGACCGTGTATAAGTCCCTCTGGTACTTTCCCAGGTTGAGTATATGGCCCATTCGTGTATACCGCTCGTCGGCGACGCAAACAACTTTGGCCCTTTAACTGCAATACACAATGCGGCGATCAGGTGCGCCATTGTAGCATTTTATACAACTCCAAAAGTCAGTCCGGCATATCATCATTCTCTGTAAGGAAAAAAACATTAGCACCATGGGTGCCAATAAGGAGGGGCAAGAGGAGGAAGTTGGCCCCCCTTGGACTCAGACTCTAAGCAGTAATAATTTCTTAAATAACGAAACTTTTAATTTAAATAAAACTATAATTGTTCAATCTTCCCCAAATTGGCCCCCCCCCCTGAAAATTACTGTATGGGCGCCCATGATTAGCACTATTACACCGCCTTTACGCGGCGCTCGAAACAACTCACGCGATACCTTTCGCTCTGACAATTGAAAACCGTTAACAGGTACCAGATATTCCACCATGAAAGAGAGGACACATACCTAATGGAACTCCATATTACTAGAGCTAAAATCTTCCCTGAAACAAAAAATTCAGGAGAAGTGGCAAGAGGAATATGGGTGCAAAGTGAGAGCCGCTGCAGAACGAAATGGTTCACAGGTGATCACCACTAGGCTGAGGTTTTGGACACGACGAAGGCATCGCTCCCCAATTTTCAAAAGATGTCAGGGCGGTCTTATAATAATAATAATAATATTTATTCTTCCTCTTGGTTTTGTATAAAAAACATTGGATACGTCAATATAAATACAATTGCCAGATAAAAACTCTAACAATTCCAATACATACACTCATAATACAATACAATAACATAGAGACTATACAACATTCATATACTCTTCGATGGAGTAAAACGCATTTTTTATTAAAAAACGTTTTGTGGCGGTTTTAAATAGTTTTTTGTCTTTTATAGACCTTATTTCTGAACTTAATGCATTGTATAGTTTTGCTCCTATATAAAATGGGGTTGATTTATATAATAATTGAAGGTTGTGCACTTTGTATTGCAACTCAGACCAGTGTCTTGTGTCATATTTACCGTACGAGACATACTTATGGACTGCTAAACTCTAGAAGAGGTGAGAAAAGGCTTCAATCCATTCAAGGCAAACCAATGAGAGAAGTTCTTAGCTACAACCCGTAAGGGGTAAAGAAAATTTTTGCATTTTTGGAGGAGTGTTATCTCCTAAACATAATATATAAAAATTAAAATACAGAATGAGGAAAGTGAGGATACTAATGTCCCAGTTCGAAAAGTGCTAATATGTAGAATCACTTGTTGATGCACTAAAAAAAAAGTTAAGTTACTGAACTACAATAAATTTATTAATTCATAATCGTTAAGCAATTTGTAAAACATTCCACAAAAAAAAAGGTGGGAGAAATAAGAATATGAGTAAAAAACAATGAATGATCTTCATATTAAATTTTCATACATTAGGTATTAAAAAATTGTATTTGTGATAAAAAAGGTAGAGAGTATGAAGCATGGTAAATGACCAACAACACACACAGTTATAATATAATGTTCAAATTTTGTATAAATCTATATAAGCAACAAATAGAAGCACTAATAAAAATAAAGCGCAAACATGACTAATTTACAGGTATATTTGTGTAAACAGACGATCAAAATCAATAAATTATAGATATTTGCACTTAAAAAATTCAATTTTTCTTCAAAACAGAAACATATTAAAACAAATACCTAAAATTTTCACTTCTTTTATAAGGACAAATTGGTCGGGTATTTTACTACATTAAAGGCAATTTTTAACAATCACTACAGTTCAATTCTAGAGTAAAACACTACAAAGATTTTGTTACTGCAGCATAATTAAAAGAAAAAAAATAACGTTCTAAAAATATCTGCTATTAACAATTGGTCTAAGTTGGTGTTAATTAAAAAGGAACCTATACTTTTGGCTTGAAAAACTCTTAAGGACTAACGTATTTAAACCACAGTAATCTTAGTTTTACTAAGTATTATTTACATTATATATCTATATACACAGAATTCTTTTTGTTCCAGGAAAACCCACAAAATATATTGCATCCGAATGTGTGAGAGTTTTATGAAAAATATATTTGTAATAATCGATTTGTATGATTAAATACACCACAGATGTTATACAGCTTTCGAATCGTCAGTATTATCAGTTTCACTACATTTACCGGATAAATCTTCCGTCACCACAGGAATAGCACATTTAACAATTAGATCTTCATAGGTTTGACCTTGTAATAAACAAACTATAACAACAGTCATATTATCACATCCCAAGCCTGCCATTTGGCAATCCGGCGCTAAACATTGCATCATTATAGATTCACATATATCTTCTGGATCGACGCCAGCTGCTATATTTTGTCTAACGAACGCGACCACTTCATCATTTGTCATAACGTCCCATATGCCATCACAGGCTAATACAATAAACTCCCAGTCCGGGGTAATAGTACGTACTTGAACATCCGGGTAAGCGGTAACCATTTGTTCTTCCGGTTTAATTTTATCGTTTCGTTTAAAAATAAAATCGCCTAAAGCTCTCGATAGTGCCAAATTACCGTTAACCCTATTACAATCGACCCAACCGCCTGCGGCGGTGATTCGATCAAATTCTTCTTGCACATAAGGTTTATGGTCACTCGAAAGCGGTTCGGCTACACCTTTTACGCTTGCAACAGCTCTAGAATCACCAACATTTGCACAAAATACACGATTCTCTTTAATTACCATTGTAATAGCCGTGGAACCGGCTTGCTCATGTTTAAGAGTTTCCTCATTTTGCATAACCTCGTCCATTTCCAAAAACGCTTGTTTCATTGCATCTATTACGTTACCTTCTTTATATTCGTTCCTTTTTGTTATGTATTTATGTAGATGTTTTCCGGCGTAATCTGAAATTTTCGCTCCTCCGTGACCGTCGTATACGGCGAAAAATGCACTGCCCGGATCATCCGGTAGGGATAGAATGTGTGTATGAGCGTCTTCCATCGTTACTCTCCATCCCTGCATGCAACTGGAACCCACACGAAAGTCAGAATTTTGGCAACACGCCGTGTCTTTGGCCGTAACCGGTTCCGATAAAGTTTGCCCCATCGCTTCTAAACTAAAAAAAAACAAATTAGAAGTTAGTGTGTGTCGCAATTAAATGGAGGGAAGGTACACTACCGACGATTGACGGCGCTTGAGGAAAGTTTGTAACCTCCTGCAAACATTTTTTTCCTAATTTTGTTGAACAAATCGCAAATAATTTGGAAACTAATGTCAACATTTCACAAGTCATTTTGACACAAGATAAATAGACCAAGGGTTGCTATACTTACCAAACCAAAATTTTTGCTGTTCTTAAAGCTCTATTTTACAAGTTTACCAAAATTAAAGCTCGAAATAAAAATGTGTATTGGTCATATTTTTGTAAATTACTTAATTAATTAGTCATTTTACGAATAAACGTCACAAAATTACAAGAATAGGTTAACAAAGCAACCAACGCAAAGTTAAAAATGAAACTAAAAACAAGTAACGAATATATTTATTTTTTTAAAGGTTGGTTAAATTGAAAAGATGGCTTCGGAGAAACCCGGGAGCATTGAACAAGGTAGAAATTTTTAAATTTTTCACTAATTCTTTAAATTTTACCAATTAATTTTACATTATACGTATAAATTGGAATCGAATATTGTTTATTAATAAACAATTCGTGTAGTCTAATTCTCGTGAAATTCTAAATTTAATAAACTCCTCAGTATGTCAAAGTTATGCTCTCAAAGCGACGCTGTCAAAATATTTATTGACTTGTTTGTTGTAGCAAACGAGTCCGAATTTTCTTCTATTGAAGAAAGTTTGCTTAGTATGGAAAATTTGGATCGATCATCACCGGAATTATGGCCTGAAAAGTGTAAGAAACAATATACGATGTGGTGTGCAATCATTTAATATAAATTTAGTTCCAGGTATGTCAGATTTCATAAACAGTTTCTCACCACCTCATTGCTCAGCAAAACCACCATATTCTAAAGTGTTTACAGCTGAAGATACAAGTTATTTACATCGTAAGTTTCCTTGTCCTGTCAATTTGTTATTAATATTTTTACATTTTTAGAATTATCTGCTTTATCTACAGCTGCTTTAATAGCAAAAGTTAAGGATTTACATGATATTGCATATCAATTAGGTGTTGAAGAATCCAAAGAAATGACCAGAGGAAAATATTTAAATTTATTTAACAAACCGAGAAAGGTAATTTAATGTAAATTTTTGTAATTATGTAAATATGTAATTTTGTTGTGTATCATTTAAATATAGTTTTTAAAAAAAACAGCTAAATGTATGCTATTTATTATTCCGAAATCATCATTTTTGATACCAATAACACTAAATATTTATAAACCAGTGAACATAAGATTTTTCGTGTGGGGTAATAGCCCATGGTAGCATGGGTTTGCAAATCCAAAATTACCATATAAAACCTTGTAAACATATAAACAAGGGGTGGCTCAGTCCCCAAAAATCCGTACACTATTTAACTTTTTGATAAGTACTAAATCTATGTCGAAGATACTAAATGCGTACCGAACCTATAATGACCATACTGAACTGATACTGACTATACTGATCTCATATTGTACCCGTACTGATCAATCTGAACAGATACTGAATGCATAAAACCACTTGCTACGAAATTAGGTTTATTATTATATTTTGCTCGAAATGCCCTTCTTCATTATGTAATAATTGTGAACTGTAATAGTGTATTACATATTTGTTTAAATAAAAATAGTATATGTACACATTTATTAATTATATATGTAATTTGGTACGTTTTCTTGGCACATAGAAAGTTTTGCTAAATGATTTTTGCAGAACAATTACTAAAGAATAAATTAATACCGAGTTCAATAAAAAAAAAGTTAAGATAAAAATACATTCATTACCAAATAATGTTTTTGTTAAAAAAAGATATCATCGATAAGCTCAAAAAATTGTTAGTAATAAAACAATTTGAAATATTAATGTTAGCTTGGGAACACCTATTTTTATTGCATTTTTGGATGCAAGTGCAATAAAAGTAGGTGTTCCTATTTAAGTTTTCAAAACTCACCCCCCTCCACTCCCGGGGTGTGAGGGGGGATGTTTACGTATGACTGAAAGGAACACATGTTTTTTCCTTTTGGAATCGGATGTGTCGTTCTCGAGATATTCAAGGGTTTCCATACTTTTTCGATACCTGATATATTTATATACCTACAGCAAAATTTCACACGACTAACTTCAATACAATCGCACAATCAGCACCAGAAGAAATCAAATATGCCACGGATGATGACATATCTTGAGACGGCGACAAAACAGGCCAATTTATCACGTTTTCAAACGTAAACGCCCGAATATTGAACATACTTAAAATGTACTGAACCAATACTGAATGGTACTGAATTCACTAAACTCATACTGAACTTGTATTGAACCTACTGAATTATACTGAACTTTTATTGAACATACTAAACTAGTATGTGTACACCATATTTAACGAGTGAGCCACCCCTCGCTTATACATTCCTAACACAATTATTGAAAATACCAAGCTTAGTCAATTCTCAATTCAGCATAAACTGCCAATTAATTCATATTCAGTATTAAGTATATTTTATGTGTGGGCTGAGTTTGGTGGTATTAATGATTTGAATGGTACTGGTTTCACATAAATTTTTATACTATTACTGCATTTTAATTTGAACTTTTAATTACTGAGTAATTCGTATAGTAACACTTTACTATAAGTAGTAGTTTCGAAATACAGGTATGGAAAAATATTATCGGTGAATTGACTTATAATGATCTAGAAAGAGACCCAATAAGCATTATATGAATGTGAGAGAGACATAATGTTACCAATGTTGCCAATTGTAGATACATATTTACATGTAGTCACAAAATTTGAACTACTCAAGGCTCCTTCAATCAAGCTTCAACATTTCTAACGAAACCAAATCAATTAAGATGATGTTGAAAAGTATCAAGTATCTCGTTGATAGCAATTAAATGTCTTATTAAATATTAATACCTACTCAATAGACGCATGTATGGCATCAGCGCTTTTAGTTTGTGGTGTATTCTATCTCACTTAGCACTACTATAGTGAATTCATTGCACTGTCTTTGTTTTACTTATAAGTCAATCCACCGATAATATTTTTCCATACCTGTATATCAGGAATGTTCAATAGGAACACTTTTAAACAAGAGCAGATTACTAATAACTGGGGTCAGTTTACAAAATATCTATACATTGCTAGAGCCTCAATCCAACGACCGGTTAATTAAAGGCAACTACAGTTGACTCGAGATAATTCCACATTTGACAGTCCAACATGTCGCCACAGACACCTCCTCCTCCTGTCTGCTCAATGACTCGCAACAGTTTCAATATTCAATGTGCTATTGTGCGTGCTTCTTTAACATTGTTTAAAATTACTTTACATCCTCAATGTCGTAAAATATGTATCTATTGTGACAATACATACCTATACACATTCTAGTACGTACATACACATAACTTGGCTTGAGTGATTTTGCAGGGTCGAACAATTCTAATCAGGGAGGTAGCACAAAGGGCCCGAATAGGTGGCCTACGTGCGCGTGGACTCAAGCCAGTAACTGTCGGAGTATCCCGAGTCAACTATGTTGTCCTTTACATACATGATCAACACTGTTGGTCTGCTGCTGTTCTCTTAAGTTCACACATGGCGGCAATGCACTACCCTGGATTCTGGATTGTTAATCAAAGGATTTCTGGTCTTAAGGTGACGAAAGGGATCGTTTTCGAACAAACGAACAAAACTCAAGTCCTGTGACTATCTTAATTTCTAAATAATTAAAACAAAACAACAGTCTACTTCTCGTTAGAGGTACGCGCGAGAATTGGATTTACTGTACCCTAATAAATGGATCGGTGGAGGAGGCCCTGTTCCTTGATCGCCAAGGTCACCAGACCTTACCTTCATGGATTATTATCTTTGGGGAACTGTTAAATCTCAAGTATATCAACAGCTGCCACAACACGAGACGACATGAAAATTTGAATTCGAGAGGGGTTTCAAGTGATTACTCCTATGACTTTAAACAATGTGAGAAGATCGTTTAGGGTTAGACTTCAAAAGTGCATTGATCAAAGTGGAGGACATTTTGAACATTTACTTTAATGAGTATGAGAGATATTGTGTTTATTTGCTATTTTAATTTTCCAGAAATACGTTATTTTGTTTTAATTATATAGAAATTAACACATTCACTGCCGACGTCATGTTTGTAACATTCATCAGACGCCGCCGGCAATTTTTTGTTCATTAAGGCTCTTCTCAGGAGGCCGACACGAGAACGACAAATGTTAGCATCACGCAGCATCTGCGTGATCGGCCCTCAACTTGTCGACTTTTTTTTTTCTAAAGGAGTCACAGGCCGATGCGAGAACAACTATTTGCGAGCCAAGCCGAAGCGAATATTCTGCCTTAAACACACACGTACCCATCACGCAACATATGTGTGATCGGCCTCCCGACAAAAGTTAACCTCACACACACGGTGTGTATTTGGCAGTGAACGTGTTAAGACAGTCACAGGACTTAGTGTTGTTCGTTTGCGTTGATACCAAGTATTTAAACTGTATTTTGTAATAATAATTAAACTAAAATTACTTTTAACAAATTTTTTTACGTGAAATTTTAAAAATCGTAAATATTAACAAAAGTACAAAAAATAAAACGAGGAAATAATACACCGTTACATAGGGTTTTTTGTGGAGAATCCGATGGTAAATAAAAATACAGGGGGTTCCATACAAAATATTCGTATAAATTCTATTTAAGTTCACAAATTTTGAATTCTCATTTTAAACACTCGGTATGAAATTATTCAAGTAGTTTTTTTTTGTAGAGTAACAGGACATTAGAGTAATATTATCCATCAAATATATGTTTCCTTTTTTGAAGAATAAGTTAGTTATGAATATTATAGTCCGACCTTCAATTGTACAAAATTTTGACAAAATAATTAATAACTTGGCAACGGCACATCCAACATCAAAACAAATTTCAGGCGTGATATAAATGTGGTTGGTTGATACATGAAGAGGAAAAAATACAGGGTGTGCCATTTAAAAAAGTGACATTTTCCTGCCACGTGAGAATGTAACATACTGTAGATATAAGAATATTTTTAAAAGATGCGCAATTCAAATCAAAGCAACCTTTATTTGAAACTTTTTTCTGTGTCTTCAACCCACATTGAATTATCGACCGAGTACGGAGCAGTGGGACACCCTGTATAATACGACTTCATGTTCGGTAGTTGGAGCACATTAAAAAAAAACAAAAGTTTTAGCTTTTATTTATCACACTTGTTAATGTTTTTTTTAATACCTAAGAACCAATTATCTATGCATTTTATGGTACAATCACACAAAATATACAAGAAAATTTTCGGTACAGTGAAAAATTCTTAACAATAAAAATAAATAATGTCACTCTAAAGCTACTGTACAAAAATAATTTTATTCAAAGTGGTTGGAATGTAGAACAAGGTGAAATTTGTTTGTAATTACAAATTGTAACGCAAACAGTACATAATCAAAACTTATGTAACAACAGATGACCTAATTGCATCCATAAACATTTAAAATACAAGCCACATTATTTCTAATAGACTTTTCCATAATTAACTTTACGACATTACTAAATACGGCACATCTAGTATATGAAATATAAATTCATAAAACATTAAGGCATATTGAAATTCCTGAGAGGACAGGACGAATTCTTGTTTATAATTCACGATACGATCCATTGCAATACACTAGTATCTTTTCCTCCAATTGAAACCAAACGAGAATCATCATGTAGAAAAGCCACACTTGTAACATGGCTACTATGTCCACCATAAACATGATTTAAACTCTACAGAGAACGATTAAAACATCTGATCGAATGCAAATTTTACGCTTACCTTCGGTTGCATCACCGGATAAGAATAGAGCTTAACTTTACCAAAGTCATCAGCTGTAGCCATTAATTTTGCATCGTGACTGCGATCGCAATGATTTACGTCCGTACCATCGGCACTTTCCGGCCAAATACCGATGGTAGAAAATGTTATTGTACAATTATTTGTCGCCCATTCTGTATCTCTAAAGGCACTACTCTGTGGAATTTGACGACAAGTACCCGCGTTCCCTATTTTAAATGAATTAGAAAATAAACAAAGCAATAACGCATTTACTCACAATATAATAACTCATAATCTCCCGAGTTACTTCTAAGTATTTCACCATCTGATGACCAGTCAATGTGAGTAATATAACTTGAATGGCCCTGTAAAATGTTAGTGTTTATATAAGTGAGGTTGTTTTATGAACAGAATAAGAGAAAACGTGTTAAATTTACCCCCGTAGGTTCATTTCCGTGCGAAGATACCACACCCTAGCAGCATGCCAAAAACCAACACAGTAAAGTAATGTATTTAGGTAACAGATAAAATAGAAGTGCAAAACAGATTGTCCAAGTATACCACACTTACATACTTCACACATGCACAATTTAATAAATAGGTTATACCTCCTATTTTGGTCTATGATAACAATTCCTTGATCACTTTGACCAACTGCTTTGATAACCTAATGATTACTATACGATGATTACAACTGTGATCGATACTACATAAATTCAACAACACAAGTGACTGTTATATAATCAAATATTCCATTATTTGTGGCCGTAATACAAAATAATTTGCACATGCAATATTAAAAATAATCAGCTTTAAATGCAGCCAATTTTTATGTTCATAAACACACCAACACACAAGCATGAACACACGAATAAAAAAGTGTTTGAATGCTTTAAAATGTATAAACTCAACTCGCTCATACCATGCATTTTCCAACTCTGCTAAACTTCTGGTTTTCCGATACTTGGTATATGTAAATATTATTATCTCGAGATCCTAAAGCCAGCATAGTACCGTCAGGAGAAAATTGTAATACTTGAATAGGTTCTGGACCATCCGAGTGCTGACTCAAAAGTTCTCGTGTTTGTGGATCGAAAACTAGCCAATTTCCATTAGGAACACAACCGACTACTATAATACTACCATCCGGTGAAAATGCCAAGCTTTGAGCATGAACCTAAAGTATAAATGTTAATAAGATGGAAGCATATTCTATTTGAACGTACCCCAATATCTTTACTCCAAAGAATACTGTGAGACATCGAATCCCACATTTGCAAGAGTTTATCAAAGCCGGCAGTAGCAAACTGGGGTACAGATGGGTGAGCCGCTAATCCCCATAATTCATCCATGTGGCCCAAAACGACCGGTTGAAAACCTAAACTTCCATTTCCAGTTAATATGCAATTACGTGTCGTTCCTATTAATAGTTGAGATCCACGACCCTCAGAAATGACTCTGATGCCACCATAATGTCCTTCAATCTGGAATTAGGTATAATCATTAGACATTATTACTAACGCCATAGTTATATTGTACCTGACTCTCTTCACCCGTTCTTTCCAAATTTGAATCAAACTGAACCATTCGGCCATCTTTACCACCTCCCGAAATGACAGCACCATCCTTAAGGACACAAATAGAGAAAATCGAACCTTCGTGAACATTTTTTATCATCTTCACAATAGTGTTTGTTCCTCGTCCCCAAACCACTATGTTACCATTTGAATCGCCTGTGATAACATCACCAGATTGCGAAAATGACACGCATAGAATAAATTTCGGTTTGTCTCTGCTTTCGAAAATACCCATACGTTTATATAAAGTACCACCAGCATCGAGTGTCCAAAATCCAATATGTGATTTTCCACAAGTAACAATACAATTTTTATCTAAAGGATGAAACTCGGCCGCTACAATTGTGTCAACGGAGCACTGAAAAATACAGTTGCATTAAACTTTCGAAACTTTTTACTACTCTCACTTTAGTTTCTGTTATTTTATAACCATTCTCTCCCTTTTGCCAATCCCACACTGAAATTGTGTGATCAGATGCTTCATCGACTGCTACCAACATAGCTCCACCATCAGCTTTACTAAACGAAATACAACACACTGAGACATCAAATTCGTTCACTCCTATCACTGCCATTGTATGTAAGGACACTGAATTCCATACTCGAATATGGGGCTAAAATTACGCTTATAATAGTTAAACTATGTTCATTAGTCAACATTAAATTACCCTTGCTTCTCTTTTATCATGCCCAGCACATTGACCTGTAGCAACAACTAACTTATTCGGGTGAATTGCCAAACTGTAACAGTCCGGATCAGTCAATATTGTACAAGAAAACTGAACTTAAATACCTTTTAACATCATCCGTATGACCTAAATAATGTCTTTGACTTTGTTCCTCAGCATTGTAAAGCACCACAACTGCGGCAACAAAATATACCATTTCACCAGTTGGTAATATGTATAGATTTGATCTACAATCTCGTCCTCGATATCCGTATGCCCAATCCAATTTCAGCTTTTGAGATGGCGCCGTTGCCACTTTTGTAATATCGTAATTCTCCGCCACATCGCTTGGCGTATATAAAATAATAGGTCTACCTCTTAAGTACATTCGTACGCTGTGGTCTTCATCATTGTAATTTGCCTCCTTAGTACTAGAAAAAAAAACGAAAAGATATTTATTAAAAATGTTTCATATCTTTGATGAATTTAATTGGTCGGTTTAAATGGTAAATTTAATTGGTAATAAATTATTTATACATGGTATGCGGAATTATTTTTAATATTAGTTTTAGAGGAAAATGTATCCAGTACTAAGCTATAACTAGAAATTAGTGTTGCCCTTATTTTAATGTATATAAACAAGGGTGTTACTTACACAGGTGACCATGAGCCCTTAAACTCTTAAAAGTGAGGATTTTTAAGCGGCATCACTTAAAATATTCTTTATTTCTATACGTCTAAACTGAACCTTTTTAATGTAATGTAACTGTTAATTTCCAGAGTAATTAAACAATGTTCCACAAGAAAATTATTTATTTTATTTAAAACTTCAAAAATTATATACAAGGGCTGCTTAAGAAATTTGAAATTTCGAGAACCTAAAAAGCCAATATATTTTAATAATTGTCATACTATATTTTAGTCTTTTAAATTCTCTATTTTTTGTGTGTAGTATTCCCTATAATATCTAAAGTAAAATGATTTTGAAGTGCTTCACTCTGAAGGAACACTTCCATTATTCAAGCAAGTCTATGCGCGTCAACTGCTTTGGTTATTTTAGGGCTACCCTTGCTATAGTTTTACCTTAGCTAAATCAGTTCCATCTACAGTAAGACATCTTTCTCAAGTGCTAAACATTGCATAAAAATGAAGCATACAATTTAACTTCCCATCCGAAAAGAAGAAACTGAATTTAATTATTATTATTTCCTGTCTGTAATTTTGAGTTTGTTCTGCCAACGTTACCCACTACTAAACTCTAATGCTTTAACCCTTATTCAAATGAGAAACTTATCGAGGATAGGCTAATGTTCACTGCACTAGGGCCGATAGTTTTTTGAGACTTTGTTCTGTTCCGATAGTGAAGTTCAAAGTAACAACTCCTATGTCTGACTACTTACAAACAATAATTCTAGATTGTGCCCAGGCTACCAGAATTTTCTTTGTAGTAGATACAATCTGTTCGTAAACAATTTCACGCGACTTTTAATACTGCAAACGCGTGTTCGTCAAGTGTGTTCAACTAACAACAGTCTTCAAAATGTGATAATGATCACAATGCGAGACGTTCCTTTTCAAATTGTTAAATAATTTAATTGATTGAGCATATTTATTGTCACTTATTTGTTTTCACGTTCCATCTCATACAGCACGTAATCATAGAACATTCTATCATCCCACACCTCATAGCAATATGCTCAGCAATTCGCCTATTCTAAGTATGATCAGGATTTTTCATTCTCTACCGCAATCGGTTGATATCAATCATTGTTCATTGCGCGCCCTCATTTCAGCTGCAAATTTTTAGGCACTGATTTTGGTTTTTCTGCTAATTAATAGTTTTGTATTTATTTTTTTTTATTCTCATTTTTTCCTTTAATTATTCTTGTACGACATTATTTAATTGTACACCTAATTTTAAATTTTTAATTTTTTAATTTCTTAATTTTCTCAATTGGTTGTAACTAAATTGTCCGTTAATTGGATTTTTTTTTTCTGTTTGGGCATTAAACCTATTATTATTATTATTATTATTAAAGACCGCCCTCAGATGAAGGTTTAGAATGGCTTTCTATCTAATATATTGTTGTCAACTGTGTTCTGGCCTATAGACGGCCTATAAATATTAACTTCATCGGAGGGAAACTTTGAGATATTATTTCAATGCAAAATAATGGCAGATGTATACAATGAAAGTGGAGTCTATGGTGAATGTGTACTTAATTTAATCTAGCCTTACGTTGTACTTCATAAGTAGTTATATATTATAATAACAATATTTGGTATCCTTAAATGTTATTAAACATCTGATGTCTGAATAACAAATTCACTAGCACTGTTTGAAGAATAGAATAATAGAAAAGTGCAACACACTAATGATAGAAGGAATATTGTTGATGATACTGAGGAAATAAACCAGTAACAGAAAATGAGCATAAGAAACGCAGTAAAACAAGCTAGTAGGTCACCTTGCAGACAGTACCTACGATGCCTTACATACAATAAAAAGATGATAAAGCGTAAACGAAATATAATATCTAAAGAACTCACGCGTTTGCACAAAGCTCCAAGAAAATAATAAAAAGAAGAAATTATATACCTATTAAAAAGATATAGGATATACATCCAAGAAGAATGTCAATGGTCAACGCTATCGACATATTCCTCAAATGATCTCAAACAAGGAGTTCACATAATATTATGCTAATAATTCGAATAGAATTACTTGATATTATTGTAATATAACTATGGCGGAAGTATTTGTTTGATTTATTAGTCTATGCGCCAGCTATAATTTTTGAATGTTTTCAGATCTATCGATCTTTTGCTAAAAGCTAGTCAACATAATTTATATAAACAACCCTGGATACCAGTAGTGTTAAACTCCCGTGAAAGATGTGGTGTGATAACATCAAACAGCAAAAGGAGAAGAACGAGAATTGAAAAAACAGACAAATTGCCTAATTTAAAGGCAGTTTTTAGTTGTTTGACCGTTAATTTAAAAAATAACACAATTTATTCGAATTTTAGCAATTAAACCATATCGACCGAACGAAGCGTTACTTCTATGTAAAAAATTGTAACCTTCACAAACACAATTAAATAAAACTACTGTTCGATGAAGTAGAGCATAAGAAATGTTATAAATGAAATTTAACATTACATTTATGAATTACTTACCACAGTTTTTTTTCCACTACAATATAAATAGAACCAATGGAATACTAATACGTTATACAATATTCAATTATTCCATGGTCTACCAATGGCATTACATTTATATCATAGGCTAAAAACTTGTGTAGTTATGTTATTCAACAACCGTGTAAACATAGCTATTGTTCGTAAGGATGTGAATAACGACCTCGAGCAGGTGCTCTAAAACGTCTGAGTGATTAAACATTAAAGAATGGAGGACCTACAGGTATATAGGTATATCAACAATTAACTTTTGTGTTTCGAGGGAAGTAATGAATTTCAAAATTTACTGGTTTCAACAGAAAAACCAGGAAATCTGTACAACCATACAATTTTTACAATACAATATTATTGGAAATTCGTTATCATTGCCGTGCATCACGCTTAGTACCTATATTAATTATTCATATACCACGCTTTTCAATTTATAAAATAATTTGTTCTACATATTTAATTACCATTAGGTACTAATTTGTTATGTATATTTAATACGTACACTTTTAGCTCATACCGCTTTTTTCTCATTTTCACATCACACCAACGCGCCAATTTAACACTAACTAAATGTAATCCACTGCGTTTATGCTACTGTATCAATTACAATTGTATACATACTAACCTACCCAATTAACAAACATATTGTACTATATCTTAAAAGGATGTAATTAAAGTTATTTTGTTATACATATTCACATTGATACCTAAATTTGATAACTTAGGTAAATATAACGGATTATTCTCTAGGACAGTAACAAAATAAGTCACTCGCTCTATAAAAGAATGGTGGCATGTAGGTAATGTTTTTTAATGGCTGTGTAATTATCCAACAATCCAAATATTACCCTAATATGTATTGTTAATAATTAATAGACTATTTTAGTAAAATTAATTACCTACATAACATTTTACTTATTTATATTACGGCTTTGCGCGTTTACGACATGTGTGATTGTAAAAAATCAAGTTTCCTAATTTGCAAGGTTATTCGGTTTCTCGGTTGCCGGACGAAATTAAAGTGTAGTAATTGTTATAATGTAAAGGGATTTAGATACTTATAGATACCACATATACCTTTCTATTATTATTATGAATACCTTCTTTGCAATAATGGGTAGATACTTAACAACCAATCGGGAAGGGATGGACTAGAATTGCAGTTGAAATCACTGACCTGAAGATATAGGTCAGTGGTTGAAATAGTACCTAATGCCAAAAGTAGGTTTACCAATATGGCGATAACGATGTTTTCCAGTGGCGATTGTATGTAACTACTGTAAGTTGATTATAAGTGTCTTTAAATTCAAAAATGACGAAATGAGTTACATATATGGGTTAAGTGCAGAAGAAATGGCAGATAAAATTTTCGTTACGATGAAAGACCGATTTTATATTGACATATTTTCCACTGTAAGTAATAATTTAATGGAAAAATCAATTGAAATTCGAAAGTTTCAAAGGGATAATATAAAAAGCAAGAAACCCATATTTTATTTAACACATTAGTTTCTTATGTTCGACATTATGAACTCATATGCCAGAGACTAAGGGTCTACGAGAAGTAGAGTGAATTTTTTTGTCCAAGGCGAAATGAAGTCCCCGCACTTTCAGAGAAGAATAATATGCTCACAACGTAATCACGGTCGTCGTATTGACACCCTAAGCAAATTTAAGGAAAGAAGGATTGCTGTTCATAATAATGATAATCTTAATCTTAATGAACGAAGTGGACGCCCCGTCCCCCTCCCATTTTCACTGACGATGTGGTTGCAAAAATTGAAAATGTCGTTCGTGAAGATCGACCGTTAAACTCTGGACGAGCTTCATGTGCGCATTCTTCAAGTTTTTCATGATTCATGAAGCAATCAGGGGAAAAATTGGGATGTCACAAACTTTGCGTGCGATGGGTTCCAAAACAGTTGAATAACACAAAATGAAACGAGTTTTTATAACATTTTTGAGATGAAAATGTCAACTTTCTCAAGAGAATTTTGACAGGGAATGAAACTTCGGTTACCCATTAGTGGCGTCATACCGCCGCGGTTCAATCATCGAAAAAATCATGATTTTGGTTTTCTGGGATGAAAAGAGGAGAAACAGTTAATGCGATCTGTTATTATACGACCCCATAAAACTTCGCCAGACAATCAAAAACAAAAGAAGAAGGCCACCGTCTTTTTCTCCTTCATAATATGCCCGTTCCCAAGTTGAACTTCTTGAATGCTTTGGTTGGGACAAGGGTTGGGATATGTTGACCCATCCACCGTACAGTCCGTATTTGGCGTCTTGTTTTTACGGAGTTGAAGAGAGGCTTTACGAAAACGACGACGTGAAATTGGCTGCGTCAAATTGGAGAAAGCTCTTCAAGGAGCAATTACGCAAGCTCGTGCTTTGGTACAAAAAGTGTATTAAACGGAACGGCGACAAAAAACGGAAACAAATTCAACAATTTTGGCATTTCTTATGGGTACGAAAAACACGAATGTAGGTTATCGTTCTATTCCATAAGTAAAAAATTATTGTATATTCACGCCTTTGATTACTACATTTTAACAAAAATGAACAAATTGATTTTTACCGTTAAGTTGGTTTAGTCGAATTTGGTCGACATCCGCATCAGAGGCGTATTTATGCTTCTGTCGCCTAGGGGCACAAAAAAGTGCCGCCCCATCACATCCCTCACCACAGAAATAGAACTTATTTATGCAAGTCTGAAGTCCGGAATAGTAGTTTACGTAACAAGTCCCGAAAGTGATCTTTTACTGGACAAGTAGGCAAATTACAGGACGAGCCGCAAGCTGCAAGCCTACGAGTCCAGTAAAAGCACTTTTGGGACGTATTACGTACAATATTTTTTTTTTAAATCGGCCAGAAACGGGAAGAACAATTGACCATTCTAGGCCGGAAAGTAAAAATGAGTCCGGTAAAACTTTTACCGGACTATCACAATAACTTTCCGGCTCAGTCCGTCAAAATGACATTTTCTAGCCTAAAAATAATCCGGAAAGTACTACCAAAGACTTCTTTGGTACTACTTTCTGGCCGATTTAAAAAAAAAACATTTTACGTATAGTATTTTTCAACTAGGATTCCCGTTTTCGAATTGGCGCTTTATATTAGTAAACGCAAACTTTTTGTCTTTTATCTCTGTTTAAATTGTGGTTGTACTTCTAAGCAACAGAAACGTAGGATTTACGGCGATAGATAAATTGCTTTAAGCACACAATAAGCATTAAAATATGGTACAAATAACCGCAATGTGGCAGAAAGAGATGACAGTAGTTTATGTTGGACGCAAAACTACAACTGTTTTCGAATCCCAGAGATTCTCAAAATTTTACATTAGTGTAGGTAATGCATAATGAATTGTGCATGGCGTTTACTAACAACAGATTCACATCATAATTCTTATATAGATACCAATAAATTTATTTCATTACTTATAAATATGTATATAAGTAGGTACTTAAAATTATCATTCATTAAAGAATCAATTATCTAAAATTGTTGTAGAACCTCTGACTAACAAGTAAATCTTAGTTCATATGGCGATTCAATGAAGCGCACTAATCTGAAAACGGGAATCCTAGTTGAAAAATACTATAACAAGTCCCGAAAGTGGTCTTTTACTGGACAAGTAGGCAAATTACAGGGCGAGCCGCGGGCGAGTCCAGTAAAAGCACTTTTGGGACGTATTACGTACAATATTTTTTTTAAAACGGGCAGAACAATTGACCGTTCTAGGCCGGAAAGTAAAAATGAGTCCGGTAAAACCTTTTACCGGACTATCACAATAACTTTCTGGCTCGGTTCGACAAAATGAGATTTTCTGACCTAAAAATAAACCGGAAAGTACTACTTTCTGGCCGATTTTAAAAAAATAGAATTTATTTCATTTTCGGCGTATTGCAAATTATAAAAGAATAAAACATACCTACTACATCTAGACGACGAGAAGCGGCAAAGGCAATTTATGGTTATTGGTCATGCAAATTCTTAGAAAGCCTGTGGCTAAATAGGATAATCTATCTGATTAGGACCATATTTAAATGAGCCCGACCGAATAAACTGAAAGTGCAAAGTAAACGATGTTTGGTATTTTTATCACGTAAAATAATAGCTCGTATTGACGTATTTCTACTTCAATTTTACTTTCCATTGTTTTGCAATTTTTTTCAACAAAATTCCTTCAATTAATTTTATTTTGCCGCTCCCAAATTTTTGCCGCCCGCGCACCAGCCCTTAAAGCCCCCCCCCCCCCCCCCCCTAAATCTGCCACTGTGTTGTAGCCTATAATTGACATTTTAGAGACCAATCTCGATGGTCTAAACTAAAGTTAAGCGTGTTTCACTTTTACCCATTTAACACCGTTTTGAACAAGTTTTCCTATAGCGGAGAAAACACGGTTATCTTTTTAGAAAGGGCATAAAAGCCAAACAGAGGGCGTCGCGTGTCGATGCGATGTTCGGCACATTAAAAGTCCTAAATTATCTGAATTCTGAAAAAATTCTAGCAAGGGTTGAACTATTATCAAAAGTAATTGACGAACAAGGTTTTTTTCGGAAGAAGAGATCGATGCTGCTGTAGGGTGTTATTTTTCCTAAACTAAAGCTGATTGCTGATTGGAGCATTTAAGCAGTGGAAGGAATTAATATTTCCTTTCATTCATTCTTTGAAGAATGAATGATGGTAGGTGTTACCAAAACCACACCACCTCAAACTTGGTGGCTTTTCAGACCGCATCTATTACTGAAGATTACTTGAACGATAGTAAATTTCTTAATATCCTCCACCGAAATTTAAAAAAAAACCTGTAAGTACTACGTAAAATAAATACTGATGAGCGATGAGGAAGTTAGTATGATTAAATTGCTAACTCTGTAGAAGACCTTTGTTTCCGAAACTTTATAAGTACAATAAAGGGTTTATCTTTAAAATGTTTTTAAAAGAATTTAGCGTAATTATTTATTCAAGGTTTAAATTTCGTAAATGAATCTTTAATTTCTAGCAGATAGCCCAATTTTTGCAACCTTCACCTTGGTCTGCGAAAGTTGTCCTTGTATCCGCCGTTTTTATACTAGGTACAAAGTGCTAAAAATAGAATTGCAAAAAGTGGTATTGTCGTTAGGATGTTTAATCTAAACGTTTGATAACAGATAAACGTTACTAGCATCACAAAATAAACAAAATGATTATAAAAATAGATGATTTACCTTCCCATAATTTAAAGCTGAGTCAGAACAGGGTGATGAAATTTTTCACGCCCAAATAACTTTAATGAGAGTGCAATTACTTCACTCGGCTTAATTTTAAATCGTTATAGTTTAAAAAGTTGTTCTAACGTTAAGATACAACTGCTAGTGAATTACTGAGGAAATACCGTAAAACTGTGTTATATAGTTCGAACCAGCATTGCGGCGAGTGAACGCGCATTCATTTGCTTGCTCTACTGTCTGTCCCACGTCTACCAATCAGGTAGATTATTCACGTAAATCATAAAGTACTGTACATTAACATAGAGAAACTAATTAAATTATATACAATTTTCTGCAGTCATCGGTGCGATCAGATATCCCATTATTGATTTTCACTATGAATGTTGCAAAAAATCCACTTCTGCTGGAGTGCGTGCTTGTACAAAAAATTAATAAAGATAGGCGGTTAATATACGTACCATAAAAGCACGCAATTATAATGAAATGTTCACGTCAAATTTAATTAAAAAGGAATGAAAAGTGGTTACGTTAACACCAACGTCCTTCCAATTTAAGAAATGAGCTTTTCAAACCCAAGCTGTCGATAACATAAGTTGCTCCAACGATTTTGAAATATTCTGAAATATTTAACCCATTATATTATCCTTTATTAGAATGTAAGTGGAATGAAAACCAAGTAACTAAACATCAAAAAAATAAAAACCATCCATAGCAAAAGCTGAAGACCTCTTTTAAATTAGATAAAGCTTTAAACTGCTTGTCCGAATTATATATAACTTTTTCAGTTCTTTTGGGGCTAAAACAACAAATATCCGTGCCACAAATTGGTAGATATTTATAATAGATACATATTGGTTTTCACAATGTATTAATAATACCGTAATCAAGCGCCATTAAATCTAAAGATAAGCTTTTAGTACTCAAAACTAAACGACGACGCATTTGAATTAACAATTATACACACAAGTAAACAATAATTATTATTAGACAATTGGAATATTACATGACTACTCTATTTACCCTATTTTCTATGTCATTTCATCAGGTCAATACGTAATGCGTGTTCGTTTCCATGAATTTTATCGTTTGTAAGTATAAATAAAGGTCAAATTCGCGCATATGCAGGATGGTAGATTTTTAAAAAGTCATTCACCAACAATCAAAAAATTCACGGTACATCCCTTTTGAATAGGAAAGGAAAAAATTTCTCCGAATTTTGGATACACCAAAGAGATTTCGGTAATGAAATCAACTGGTACGGCAATTATGTAAACCTCCATATCTCAATACACGCTCTCCTGACTGATGGTACAAAATTGGTCTTTTCCCCATTTCAAACTTAAGTACAACTAACATCCGATTATTCGCTTCAAGATGGAAGAATCGATGACCTAATTATCGCCGACAAAAAACCGAATCGTTCAAGTCCACTAAAGGTTAAAATCAAAAATCGTAGAAACTCAAACTCTGTGGGAGAATTTCAAGAAAGCAAGAGAGGCGCCAAAGAACCACACTCTAACAGAGCAAATCTTACAAACGGAAAGACTATCGAGCTCTGTCAATGCGCCCGCATCAACTATTTCGGTTGATAGCACCCCATAAATGAGGGAGTTATAAACTATTATTATTACTACTATTAACAATTACAATACAAACGATATAACACATGAAATTAATTAAGTATAATTGTTCTAACGAGGGTTTCTAACTGAGAGTGATCAAACATTTTAAAGTTAGAAAATTATACATTTCCATTTTCACTTCCTAAATATGAGCTACATTTGCGAAATCAAACGGTGAGTGGTGAGTTCTTGAAATACAAGAAATATCAAATAGAAAGGTTTTGTAAGCTGACTTTGGCTTTAGACATGTGCCTGTTACGTGATCCTTACGTCGAATTTGAGTTTGGTTTAATTCGTAAAGGATATAGAAAGGTCGAACGCTAATGAAAAATACTCGTCAAAAGTGATCATTTTTTTAGGCGCTGAAATTATTTAAGAGGCGCATGGCGCATGTTTGACAAACATTCGAATTCTCATATGTTTTTGTATAAGTAAGCTGCGTTCATTTAAAAAAGACTCATCATTAATATTTCAGAAATGCGCCGTGTTAGAAATAAATCAACATCTTGGATAGTTCGCCGTAACACACAAAGGGGGCCGTAATGAATAATATTAAAACTCGCAACCTCCCCTTTTAAATTAAAGAGAAATTGTTTAAAGTGAAAGGTTGCGAAATTTAGTATTATGTATTTAGAAATAAATATCAAAACACATTCACTTGAGGGGGCACTAATGTCATAATCGTCAGATTCGCCCCCTCCCTACTGGAGATACCCCTTCAATTTTTTCAAATGGCTTTAGGTATCACAAGTCATTAAAAGGTCTGATAAATCTCTATTCATTCATACGTTTTTGCCCTTGATAGAAGCCTTCCATTGTTATGTAATCCTTGAATATTTTTTCAGGCCCCGCCCCTCCCACTGTTCTGGCAGAAACAATCCGTAAAGGATATGATAACAAGGTTACAATTAAATTAAAAGGACAAGTGTTCAGACAATAGTAAATAAGAATGAATAGAGATTTATCAGACCTTTTAAATAAGGTATAGGTATGACTTATGATACCTAAAGGCCCTTTGAAAAAATTTAAGGGGTTTCGCCCCAATAGGGAGGGGGCGAATCTGACGATTATGACATTAGCGCCAAAAAGTGCCCCCCTCAAGTTGACGTGTTTCGTCATTTCTTTCTGACACAGCGCATCTCTAAAATATGTATATGAATGGTGAGTCCTTTTTAAATGAACACAGTGTATATTAATACGGTTGATTTAAGAATTTACTAATACTCTTTGTTCTCATGCGTTCATTATCCAATGATCCGGTTAAACGAAATTTTTGATCAACTAAATGTGTTGTTCGGTTCCCTTATAGGTACTCTTCATGGTTTAATTACATATTTTGAAATCTTGTGCCATCTGTGGCTTGTACTATACAGGGTGGTCAGAAATTCACTCATCGACGGGTAAGGGTAGTATTGAGGACGTTGCTCTAACGAAATAAATGCAAAAAAATCTAGTAAAAGTCGTACCGTTTCTGAGTTATCCGCAGATGAAGTTAGCCAATAAGAGCGCTGCGCGGGCGAATTCAAACAGCCATCCACGGGCGGTGTTGCCAAGCGTACTCGAGGCATGCATCCGCCAAAGAAAGCGAAAAGAAAAACTCGTGTGTGTAAACTGTAGCAGTTCAAAAAAGTTAAATAACCCGAACCATTTTCGAGAAAAAAAGAATTAAAGTGTTCAAACATGAGCGTTTGCGCTAAATCAGTTTGAACAGATAGTGACGTCACATGCTGGTATCGCTTGCTGTCAGTCGGCTAGCTTGATTTAATATGCCGTTGCGAAAGTGATTTTTACGATGGTAAATGGAACTTATTTAAAAGCTAAGTCGAATACCCTTCCTCGAGTACCTAGACGTTTTTATGTTGGCCGAGTTCTTAAAGAAGGATGATCGGTTTGCTTCAGAAATTCGTGGAGCCAAAACGGAAATGTAAATAGTCATTGGCTCATTTCTAAACGTTTCTAGGTAACATTTTTCGAGAAGTCGGTGGTGTTTTTTTTTGTACCAGTAACTATGTAAACGATTTTTGTACAAAAATTAAAGATTTATCTAGCAAGCATTATCAACTAATTCAAAACCAATCCCCATAAAAAATTCCTTTGCTCCCACCACCGACTTCCCGAAAAATGTCGTGAATTACCGATTAATTATGATTACTAACAAACAGTCCGCCCTAGTGGCTTCTAAAATCAAAGGAATTGTAGCACAAACAACTTAATATTTTGTTTATGAATTGTAGTGCTTCGGCAGCGTAGACGGTAAGACGTGAAACTCTCAATCTGAAGGTTGCGGGTTAGATCCCCTCTTCCGAAGTGAGTTTTTCTTTTCGATTTATTTGGCGGATCCATGCCTCGACTACGCATGGCAACACCGCCTGTGGATGGCTATTTGAATTCGCCCGCGCAGCGCTCTTATTGGCTAACTTCATCTGCGGATAACTCAGAAACGGTACGACTTTTACTAGATTTTTTTTGCATTTATTTCGTTAGAGCAACGTCCCCAATACTACCCTTACCCGTCGATGAGTGAATTTCTGACCACCCTGTATACTAGTAACATTCATTTCTTTGTGTACTGCTTTACTGTTGTCAGCTATTGCCCTTGCCCCTGCACATGCACATCTTAAGCCTTTGTTTAAGATGGAATGTAATCAATATATATATGATTGTTTAAGTCCTGCAGTTACAAACAAACATGCTATTAGACGTAGTATTAAGAATACGTTTATAAGAGAATATAAGTAAACATTTATTTTACTTTACTTCTCCCTTTTATAAAATGTAATCACAAGGTATGACCTAGTATTAGTATTAGTATTATCCACTTGTTTGTGTTTATTGTATTATTGTTTTATTTATTATTTATTCAATGATTGTGCTACTCTTTTCCACATAAGAATTTATATTTTATTTATTGTTCTTGTAAGGTAGAGTGGAAGACCAACTTTAAGTTGAACTTGTACCTTTTGTGGGTTTTCCGCAATAAACGTTTTTTGATTTGATTTGATTTGATTTACTACACAAATTGCTGTTAGGTAGGTAGTTACCGGTTTAATTCATATCAGTCAAACATTAATTTACTACTTTTCTTTAATTAACGAGTTTCGGGGGTGAGTTAATTACGTCGAAACTGATATTTGCTACGAATTACAATTTCTTTCGATCATGGTAAGATGTTTTACGCCCATCATTTCAATTAAATGTCTCTATTTCATACCTCAGTTTACTTGAAAATTAATATTAGGGGAGATGTGGGTATAGTGGCCACCCTAAGGTTCAAAAGTCCTGTGACTTTAAATAAAGAGCAATATGTTTACGAAACCAAGTACCAAATGTAGCTCAAACATTATTATAGTCATAGTAAAAACAATTAAAGCCTTAATTTTAATTTTGTTTTAATTACAAAATATTTTGCAAAACAAAGTGGTCGCCCATATTTTGAGGCCAAGTGACCATGATAAAAGTCTTGTCAAACAATCTCACATGTGATACTAGCATTTATTAGGTACTCATAAAACATAAAAATTTAACAACGTAGTTCGTATGTAAATACATTGTCGTCTTCATCGCATCCGCCACATTCTTCATGCGCCCATCTTTTGCACACTGAGCAGCATGTCCAACCCTCCCCATTTTGAATTTTGAGAAAAGGCTTGAGCAGTAGAGACACATTTCATTTGAGTAATTACCTAATAGCAGTGGGGTTGACTAGATATACACAATCCGTACCTATAAGACAATGAAAGTTAACGAGTGCTTCACCTAGTCAATCCTTAGCTGGGGCCCATTCGCCAAAACGAGGGAAGCAAGGCGACAGTGTCCTTATTCGAATGGGTTTCACCACCTCAGAAAAGCTTCAAGTGTAATCATATCCACGTTTTGTCTCTATGTGTTGGATACATACATAAATAGCCTTCCTCTATTTTCTCTTAGAGATATCACAACTTTCTAAATTTACTTTGGTATCTTTGACAACCAAGAAGAGTATCTTTAGCTAAACTTAGTGGTGCCCATTCTTAATCCAATTAGGGCAATCCAAAATGACTACTTAACTCAAACCCAATCCTTGCATTTCCCAAGTTACACTCCCTGTTGCCTTGATTCTATTTTATCTCTACCATTTCGTTTTTTATGAACCATCCGATATTTACTTTGCATACTGTAATTGAGCTTGTAGAAATGATCGTTAAATTTACCCCATCTAAACAATGGAAATATAAGAGGTGGCTATTTTACTATCAACTCTTGCTTTCAATTGGGCATAAATGAAGTTAAACTATTTTGGGACACTTCCATAGTCATTAGTTTAAATTAAATTCTACAATATTAGATTAGTGTCGCCTACTCTAATAATCAAGGTATGTGGGATGTATTTAATCTACATGATTAGAAGTCATTGTCATTCAACACACGTAGAAATATATTTACTTTGCAAGATAAAGAATATCTTCACAATTACATTATGAAAGAATGGTCTGGATTCAATAATCCATTTCTGGAGAATTGTAAGTTAATAATTATTAATTGGCATAATTATTTAACTAAATAAATTATGTATATAACTTACATAAAATCTTAACATTCAGTAAACTTATTTTCAAAGTGTTGATACATAAAATTTTCTAATACCAAATGTAATACTATCATATTCGACATTTGAGAATATGTACCCACACATCTTCATTGATAGGATGTTAAAGCATAGGTAATTGTAAAGCACTACTGAATGAGCGAGGAGCTATGTGGTTGGAGATCAACCAAAAAATATATTATGCACAACAATGGGACATATCTTTCATATTTAAAAATAATAGCACAGCATACTTTTACACAGACTGTGAAACTGTGATACTCATACCACAGATAAGTAATTCTGTGCTCGTAAGTGGACAATAACTTGATGGTTAGTCAACACACATTACTGCAAACTCTAGATTGTACCATTGAGTAAATTACTCAATGATTGTACACCACATACGTGTTAAAGACAGATAAAGTGTACTTTATCGGAAGTATAGGTAACAAATACTGGTATACCATTTATATTCCCCCTTATAATTTGAGAAGTATGGGACAAAAAATTATTTTTAACTTCAAATTACTACATACATATTATCCGAATCATCCATACAGTAACACGAAAGTGCTGAAACACTTACAGTATGCAAACATAAAGCATGTGAGCACCAAGAAATAAGATTTATAACAGGTTTGAAATGTTTAGTTAATTAGGTATTTTCTGTTTCCTTCCACGGTAGGTATATTGTAAACAGGGTAATTTAGGTTTTGAGAGTCTTCCTCTTCTATCTTTGGAAGCTAAAAGTTTACTTATTCCAACGATTGTGTCTTTCTTGTTAATTTGTTGTCTCTTACTATTCTCACCATTCATTTATTCTTAATAGCACTGTGAACATGATCTTATCTTTTAATGTTTTAATAGGGATTATTTTTTGTAATACATACTTGCGTTTGTAGGTATAGTTTCTAACACTTGTTTGCTCCTCACTGTATCCAGTTTCACTTTTGGAGTGTACGTCAGTACAAGCTTCATACATTGATAGCGCTTATGTAAATCTTCAGTTCTTTTGAGTATGAAACAACATCACAAAGTTTTGACGAGAAAGTGTAGTAAAATTTATGTACTTATAATAATCTATATAATACTCTTCGGTATAATCCCATACATGACATACATCAGACATCACTATAGTTAAACAGTTAAACTATGTGCATAAAAAATACACCTCTTACATTATAACTTCAGAGCATTAAATGGCATTTGATAATGCAATTTTTCAAAAATTTATGCATTGAATATAACTCAATTTATATCACAGTGAAATATCCCCCCAAACTGAAGTATAGAGTTTGCTATTGGGATAAATCAATTTATGCCAATATAGTCTTCACACTACAAAAAAAGTGGTTAGGCAGATTACTACAACTGTAAATTCGCACTTCTGTAGGCTTCACGTTCAATAATATCACATTATTCACCCAGTGTATGGTGTCACAAGCACTTTACATTTTGACAAAAGCTATAAAAGTAAAAAGTAAGTAAAGATATAGGTAAATACATAATATCTAAAATCACAAAATAAGAAAGCTTTGTAAGTGATATTTACTCTTGAGGAATTTTTGAAAAATAAAAACATTTAATGATACTCAACTTATAAGTTATATTTAATGGTTCTCCTTGTCATTTATGGTTTACTTTAATACATTAATTTATATTTATTTATATTAAGTACAATGCATACAACACAAAGACAGTATCGAAAATAAACATTTCAGTGCGTTGGCACTGTGGGCAATGATGTAGGAAGAGCGAATTTCGAAGTATCTTTACAGGTTTCATTTACTTTGGTTATTTGCACCACCCAGATTATTACTATTGTTAGAGACTTTGTATCCCCATAATGAACACTAATAATAATTAATATTTCTGTACAGTGGTCTTTCAACTCAGATTATGAGTTGTGTTAACAACAATTTGGAAGCAATAAATTATATATTTCAAGCTGTGCATATGAATTAGTATTTAAAGAATCTCTATTTGAATGAATTTTTAAATGTATTTATATCAAGTAGAAGCAAAAAACTCTTACTTTCGTCAGTACTTAGATGGGTGAACCGTTCATGAAAACTGAAAAAACAAGTGCAGTGTACTTGTCCGGATGGGTTTGACTACCTGAGATCCCATGTACAATATCCATACTGTGGCTCTGTGTGTCTGTTAATCCTTCACATATTCGGATATTATAGGGAATGTGATTACGTTTACATTTAGGTATTTCAAGTATGAGTGTGACAAATATTTAAAGAAATTCATAATTTTTTGTTTGGTTCATGAGATGAGTAGTCAAAACAGCGTGACATTTGTACGAAACCAACTGCACTTGATCAGTTTGAATAAGATATTAGTCATTGGTTAACCAATTGATAATGATCAGTTAATTAATTATCGAAAAATTCAATATGTGAAGACTACTATTTATAATCTCAATTGGCTAAAATATCATCATGTGGAATTGCAAGAATAATTCCTATGGTGAATCGTGTTTGGACAATATTTGACATGATCAAGGGTAGAATAATAAATGAAATTTGATAAGGAATAATAAAGGAGTGCAATCTTATTTGTAAGACTCTTCTGCAAGAAAAACAGCGTTTTGGAACAAGATGACTATTAAACTAAAAATTACAGATAAATGGCAGTAAGTTACACTGGACAACGTGATTCAATGATGACAGCGATTCGAACCCCACTTGATGAAAAGCAAAAGGTGTCACGTAAAGGCAGAGTGTGCAATACAAATGAAAATGCCAACCAATAACATTCTGACAGCTTATAAGGTTGGCTGCTATTTAGTAAAAAAAAATGCTGTTACAGTTCTAAATTTCATCCACCATCAACAAACCCAAATAGCTAAAAGACATCATGACAGCCGAATTCATAATTTTAACATTAGGGACGTTTTCACAGCACAATTTATTGCTTCACTAGACAATTTAGCCACCATTGCAGTGATCACGAGACAGCATGTTGCATTACATAGGCGCCAAATGGGTTACTTTCATTGGTTGTCTTACAATTTTTCTTTCTTGTAAAGACTTCTAATGACAAAATTCGCCCATTCCCTCTGGATATTTTATGTTTTTTCGACAAGCGTACGTCTGAAATTTTTACACGGAAAATGATCTTCCTCTTATTTTAAAATTGTGTCAAAATGACGACATTTTCAGAACTTTTCACCAACCCCAGCTTATTTTATCTTCCATATTGTTGTCACTTTCACATACATATAATGGTTAAATTCAGTCAGCATGATATGATCTTCAAAACTGGGCAAGGTGACCGTTTTCCTAACACGGGTAAAAACTAAAACACGTTTTCAGATAGGAAGTGAAACCATAGGTCAACGCGATGTTCGACCTGTTCAAGATCCATTGCTGGGGGTAGAATTTTCTCAATTAAACTAAAGCTCTAGTGAGGATAGCAGATTTCCAAGCATATCTATGGCCAAAAGCTTCTCTGATTATTAGCAACATCCTCATTAGTTGTGTTTCACACGTAGCAAGGAGTTATTAGCGTGCCAAATATCTCCCAAGGACATTTATTTTTTGCAATTTTCTGTTTGCAATTTTTAAGCTCTGTGAAAGTTCAAATTTTAAGTTTGCAAACCGCCGAGGAAAAATAAATTGACACTCTTTCTCGATTGTAATTTTTATACTCCGCAATGTCCTTCTACAAAACATAGTTTCCCCAACAGTTTCTCTCAAGTTAAAAATTCTTATACAAACTCAAAAATGAATTGTTAAGGTGAACTGAAGAGGCAACAACAAATCAAGCATTTTGTCTGTGACCAATAGGTACATAGGTATAATAAGGAAAATAAAGTGCAATGGTAATGTTGATAAAAAAATAGGAACCCTCAAATTTTGTGCAACGATTAGTTTAACAAGGACTGTTTTGGATGTTGCTTCAGTGTAAATAAATCTTTGTCAAATGAAAGCGTAACAAAAAGATAAAAAAAGGAACATACCCATGCTTTACATTCGCCATAGCTGAACTAGGTTTCGTAAATAAATTTAAGAAGGACTTCGTGGAAAATCTAGAAAAAAAAACATTCGAGCTACTCAAGCAAGCAGGAGAATAAAAGCTACAAAGAAATGTTACTTACTTTGATTGCGGACTTATGAGACCATTGTTAAAATCACCTGTAGAACTCCACCTTTTGTGTAATCCATTTGAACCATTCTGTTGATTACTGTGGTTGGTAACTACGGGTGTACGTTTTGGTGGTACAGGTAATGGTGTAGCTCTCGGTGAAGGAGAAGGTATGGGAGATACGCTATTCGAGCTTTGACTGTCACTATGTAACGAACCCGTTGACTGATAATGGACGGCACGTCTTTGCGGCAGTGAGGAACCCGCATAGCTTCTTCGATTCACTTCACGAGTATCAAGATTTGATCTAAAAAAAAATTGCGTTTAGTTTCCCCGCTAATACCTTAATAAAGCAAACTGTTTACTTGGCACTAGAAATTATGGGCTGTCTTAATCGTAGTTGTTCTTTGGATATTCCGTTTCGTACAGGTGTTGAGGGACTGGATGAAATTTGTGTTAAAGTATAAGGGACGCGCATTCCTTCCACAACACTAAGCCTCCTAAGAGCTTCTGCAAGGGTGGCTTTAAGGCACACCAGCTCATCTCCTTGTTCTAGTACTCGTCGTTCTAAATCTTGTACCCTTCCAAGAACTCCATGATTTTCTGCCTCCAACATTTCATCTGTAAAAAAATGGAACTTATAGTTGATATTACCTACTAAGATAATGGGTACTAATCTAGGCATTTTACACTTGCTATTCATGGGCACAGCTACTAATGAGCAAGCCCCCCCCCCCCCCTGAATTTCATAAATCGCGTAATCCATTTTAGAAAATGTTAAAAGCTCACAATATAACCACTTTTGGAATATAATGTTCTATTCCATCGGTGACTGTGCATAGCCTATTGATTTACTAATTTAAAAATGGGTAAAAGTAGGTATGTATTCTAATTTCTACTTGAAAAATGTAAGCCCCCCCCCCCCCCCCCCCCAACAAATTTTCTTCAGGCGCCCCTGTTGATATTCCAATTCAGTACAAAACTACAAATAAGCGAATGAGATTGCCGTCTTTGTTACGAATACATCATTTATTTTTGCTAAGGAAATAAACATGAAAAAGGTACATAAAGGAATAAGTACATAATAATAATTTTAAACCGCTCAGACATCCTTTAATGGTCAGACAATGGTTACTTGCACAGAAGTCAATGACTTAAAAATTTGACATTGAATTGGCAAAAGCCAGTTTTTCAAACAGAATTAGTACCTAGATTAACTATATTAACTACCTAAGGTGAATAGATAGCGATGATATTAAGATTTTTATTGGGGCTATAGATTTTTAATTAAACCTTAGCCAATTACTCGGTTTAAGAATTTGATAGTGGGCGGTTACTTAATTTCAGTTTTCAGTACCTATTTTTTTGTTTTATAAATAAGAGTTTTTTACTTTCTCCACTCGAGTAATAATACCGCTTGTCCGTTTTTGTTTTGTTTCTTTCACGTACAAACATTTTTATTATTTTTTAATTCACAAATAATGTAACCACTGTCTAATTTCGTTAGAAAATGAATAGTAGAGACAGTGTAGTTCCTAAACAAAATTTATACCTACTACAAATCAATTGCAGTATTCAAACTTTCAAAATCAATTTAGAAAATTACACTCTCCACAAATTAAGAATAGCTCTTACTGTAAACTTTCATAAAATGCACATTTCGTATGGCAGTCTTATATAAACTCATTATAAATATGATTAACACTAACGATTTAATGACACACGATTTTCACTATGGATAAAATGTATCTATGATATTGAATAGTAAGTAAAACACAAGACATTAAATATAACTAATTATAAATAATAAATTCCACAAAATTACAAAGCGTAGGTAATGGTCATATCACATACAATTATTTGAAAAATTCCAATCCAAAAGGAATGAATAAAATTTGATATACTTATGTGTAATGTAATCAAATGCGAGAGATATTGAAGGTCACGACATCTGCTAATTTTAACATTAAAATCAGTAAGTAGTGATGTACAATTTTATGTGGGGAAATAGAGCAACTTGATACCGATAATATGAAAACGTAGGCAAAAAAAATGCGAAGGTGAAAAGCGAACTTACGCACAGTGGGGGTTCCGAATTTAAGGAAGCAGGTCAGAAAAGATTTAAAAACAGTATGATAAACAGTTAGCAATCTAATCAATTGATGATTGATTTTCTAATTAATTTGAAAATTTTTTTTGAGAAACAATGTGGGTCAAGTGGATTAATAATTCATTTTGTAATAATGACAACTCATAAATTACACTATAAAAATAACAGCGCCAGATAATATTTAAAAAGTGAGAGCGTGTCCTTTATCTATGCTCACGCCTTCCAATTACACTCCCAATATAGTTAAATTTGAATTATTTTATTTGGTAACTAAATTGGAGCAACATAAATAATAATAAATAAATGTACAATAAAAAATTATTATAAAAGATTGCGCTGATATCCTTGGATAAATGAATATAAATCGTGTTCATTGACAGAGGACATGTCGGTATTGTAAATGATCACTTCCTCTGTAAAATATTTTTTAAATTCGTACCCTTTATTTGAAATACTACAATATTTTAAATAAAATAAAAAATACGCCAAACAAACCACTACAACAACCCCCTCAGAAAACAGGTACAACAAGTAGAAGCATAAGTGTAGTACAAGCGGAACGTGAAGAAGGGATAGAAAGCCTACCATCTATCTATAATAAAAGTTTCGGATCCGTTGAAGATCTTCCACTACACTTATACAAGTACCAAAGGGAGGTTCACCATCAAAAGAAAATAGGTACGAGTACATATCGTTTGAGGCTGACTGTAACCATTGACGGAGACGGATTGACTTTAGTGTATAAAGAGTGCATCAACATTGGGTTTCCATATTCCGAAAAATGACAATTTTTGAGTTATTTTGATTTTCTTGTAAAATTTGAAATGAATGTTCATAGAATAAAATTACAGTTTAACTCTTCACAAGGATGGTTCCTCCATTAGATGAACAAACAGTAAGTATCATTGTCTTATAGGTAGGTACTTAACTATCATTTATTATGGTTTAAAACAGAGTGGACCATCCATAGTCTTATTAATTTAATACAGTACCTACTTGAAAAAATAGTAAGGGAAAGGGATAGTGAAATAAAAAAAATCCAGATAAAGCTAGAAATGTGAAAGGAATCTATGGTAGTAAGAAAACAGAGGCGAAGATGTGTAATTTGGAGAAAACTTGAGAAACATGGAAAATGTGTGGTGCAAAATCTGTAACCGAAGAAGATTCAAAACCGAAGAAACTTAACAGAAGACCGAAAAGAGTACAAGAAAATCACCCAGTAATCGACCTAAACGACCTGTAAAAGTTTACTTAGGTACCTATAGATACATATTTACAATAAGTATTATGCCAAAAACAAAATTTTATCTCGGTTTTTCTTAACATCCGGTTTACGTTTATCGTGATAAGAAAACTGCAAAAAAACATTGTAGATGCAGTAGATCCAATTTAGTGCGTTCAAAAGATAAGAAAACTGCAAAAAAACATTGTAGATGCAGTAGATCCAATTTAGTGCGTTCAAAAGATCTATTTGCTCAAATTGGAAAAAATATTCGCTATATATAAATTTTGAAACTGCATGACTACATTGGAAGTTTTAGATATTTAAATTTAATTAAAATACATAGGTTTGGATACCAAGTAAAATCCACTCAATTTTTTTAAATGAAACCCAACGTGTTTCGACACTATGTGTCAAGGTTAAAAGATTGTGACAAATTGAAATTAAACAAGGGTTACCACGATACAACGTCAAGGAAATTTTTGGTATATCTATTCTCATCAAAAATGCATCAAAATGAACAACATTCAATAAACCCTGTTTCCGCGAAGGTACCACAAGAAAATGAGGTTCAACTAGCAAGATTAATGAGGATACTGCTATACCAAAACAGACTAGACCATAAATTAAATATGGGTAACCCCTCAACATCGTAACAAATGTACGAACATCTATGTACAGAAAAGAAAAATTTTCGGAAACATTGAGGATTTGAATAACGTAAAAAAAGCCTGTATGAAATGGATAATCAGGGTGGCAATAGCGAAACAGACATCAAAAGCCTTACATGGCATGGTCTAAACTCTAAAGCATTGTCTTAATGGCGCAGAAATGTGGCCATTAACAAAGGCTTTTAAGGATAAGATAAAATCATAACCGTGGAATTGGATTATGTGTATTTGTTTACAGATAAGAAGACAAGAAATTTGGAGCAAAATGGGACGATTGGACGACAAAGTCCAGCTCCAATGGTATGGGAACGTAAAACGAATGCCACACTATAGGATAGGCGAAAAAATTGTTATAATGGTCTCCACTAGGAAAGTAGGAAGACCACATGCATAAAGACAGAAATTGCTGGAAGATATTTGAAGATGGAGATTAAACAGATAGAAGAATTTCTCAACATTGTTAGAAACATAGAGGTTAAAAATAAATGGGCATATATATTTTTAAGGGAGTGTTCACCTATGGTTATTAGATCTATCCACTTAGAAACAATCGTCCGAGACCATCGAGACGTATCATTCAAGAGTTGATAACTATTTATTACACACCTGAATCACTATTGCCTGTGCCTGAATTGAAACAACGTATGAATAACAAGTGGGTTGTCTAATGTAAACGCACTTGGGCTTTGGACATTGCAAGTCACATACCCAGGCAGTAATTAATTTAACATATTAAAGGAATAAGATAAAAACAACTTCCAAAGTTGGACCGTGAGAAAGTTGGAAAAGTCAACGGTGTCGCCACGGGGCGGTTTTATCTTACTGGCTCTGGTGGACATAGGAGCATTCACTGTAACAGTAAAGTAGTACTTAATAAATAAAGACACGTATTTAATGTGTGCCAGTAATAAATGGAGAAGATTTTAGCGAAGGTAATCCTCTTGTCAACCCAAGGCACAGATCAATGTGTAGAATGTATTATCATTAATATCCCTCTACATAAGTAAAACAGTGGCATTTAAATAACCTTATATACTAGCGGATAACCTGTAAGAGACGGTGTGCATATCGATAACTCAAGAAATTGTAGAATAATGAAAAGGGAGTGAATAATCTACAAAAGAGAAATAAAAAATAACATAAGTTCCACAATTGATAATTGCTTTGAAAAAAGCAGAATACAAATGTAAATGTAAGTATCGATCCTTTTTCGCCACCTATGGACAAATCTATTATGTATTAGCTATTTTTTTTTAAACAATTTAGTGACTTGCGCTTATTATGTTATAGCTCAGCGTTTCCCAAAGTGTGGGTCGCGACCCGGCACCGGGCCGTAGAAAAACTTTGCCGGGTCACGGAAAAAAATGGAAAAACACAAAAAAAAAATTAGTACCTATTAGTTTTTTACATCAGTTATACGTTATACACTAGGAATAGTGGAAAAGTGTGCATTTGCACTCTTTCACATATCTTTATCGCTCGCGTCCGCGCGTTGTGCTGCTAACGTTGCTATACTCCATACGCTTGGCAATGTCCCTTTTCTCATTAAGTCGTAAATCAAATATCATTTATAACGCGATCGATAGCTTCATTCAATATGCACCTCTAATGCAAAGTAAAAACCAGTTCCATACGGGCGAAAGTTGTTCAAAACAAATCTTATGGAAACTTGAATACAATAGAACAATAGATTTGAACTACCTAACTGGCAGCGGTACTCAATAGAAGATACACTAGTTTCATTATTAAATTGTGATGTTTGTATTAATAATTGATATATTACTTTGTAATTAAACTATTAACAACCCCTGACTAGGCAGGTAGTTGAAAGCTATTGTTCTATTGTATTCAAGTTTCCATAAGATTTGTTTTGAACAACTTTCGCCCGTATGGAACTGGTTTTTACTTTGCATTAGAGGTGCATATTGAATGAAGCTATCGATCGGGTTATAAATGAGATTTGATTTACGACTTAATGAGAAAAGGGACATTGCCGAGCGTATGGCCTATAGTTTACTTCATTTACTAGTTTTAAATGAATATAATTTTTTAATTACTTTTATTTTTCTTATACATACATATAATTATTTTGAAATTTTTGTGTATGAAATAAAACAAACAATTAACTAGATTTTTAATTAAAAAATAAAATTTGTTTTGTAACGAAGTGGGGTTTTTTCATAAGATGGGTCGCCAAAAATTTTAAAACCTCGTACCGGGTCGCGGTCAAAAAAGTTTGGGAAACGCTGTTATAGCTTTTCCTAGTTGTCTGGTAATACTCTCTTATAGGGAAAAAGTGCACCCGATCGGATACTAAATAATTGCCCCCGTTTTTAAGTACCTACCTAAGTTAAATATTAGGCCAAAATCAAAATCATAACAAACGTTATTATTTTTCTAAATATTGTGGTTTTGATTTGAAGGGAAGAGCATTTAATATTAGAAACTACGTCGGTGGGTTCTTGGACTGACTTCGTAAGGTGATTTGGAACCCAAACAATTATGAAGTAGGTAGCCATTAAAATATATGTACATAATATAAAATAAAATAATATGTTATAAACATTGAATTTACCTAAATATGTCTACTTTCTTTTTAATATGTTACTATAGAAATACAACACTACTACTACTACACAGTTCTTTTATTCTTCCATGCTATAATCACAGTATAAAGAAAGATCTAAGATCTATTTCTATAAGCATAAGCATTAAACTGTGCTATATATAATACAGGCTATGCGAGGGAACGGGGTGGGGTGAGAGCTATTGCAAAAAAAGTGCAGCGCAAACATAACTTGTTAAAGATTAGTGATTACATATTCATACTTTGCGTGGCGCTTGTATATTGAAGTAAAATGAAACTGTGAAAATAATGCTCACTTATCTAATCTTTTAATATTTAATTGGTAGCGGAGCGTGAGAAAATATTTAAATCTTGTAAAAATAAATCATTGTTACAAGTAGGTACATATTATCATAATAGAAGCTTCTATTATGATATTATATTCAACTAAACTTGTATTTTCCTTATTTGATATTGTTAAAGGTTTTCCTAATTAGTGTTATCTATACTTATCTACTTATCTGTATAATCCTGTCCTATCCTATCCTTAATCACTCGCTACTTTTGATTCAAAATAAAAAGAAATGAATCAGCAGATCAATAAATTTTTTTGTTTATAAAATGTAATGCCACGGTTGCAACAAAAAATACATTGGTCCAGCCCGTACTGTAAATAGCCTTGTTTATTACAAGGATAAATGTCAATAGTATAAACCTAAAGGTCATTTACATACGCTCAGAGAACATTGTATGTGCACTACTGAACATGTTATATTGTTATTTACTGTATAAACACCTCACTACACTACAACACACAATATACAGAAAACGATTTAGAACAGACTATTATTTGAAATGGTAGAAATTTACAAAGAAAAATACGAGGAAAAAAATACTACCCAACCAAAAAGTCTGACCTTAGAAAAATTTATCCTTGCGCTTGCCTAACTTTATTCGAATCTAATACTAGGAACAACCTTAACCTTCATTAGAATTAATTTTCAATTATTGTAATTATTTTTTTAAAAAATGTCAAGTTAAATTTTAAATATGTCACATATAATTTTTAGACCGCTAAATAATTTATTTCCGCTTGGTTCTGCATCTTCTACAGATGACGATGACACCAATAAATTTATGTAATACATTTATATAACATTGACGATGGTAGTAATAAAAACGCTGAAGACTTAAGACATCAAAACGCAATTGTAAAGACATAGTCACATAGACCACTTAGGCTAATTGTAACTGTCACTTAGGATTAAGACTTAAGAGAACGACAGGGGCGCCAAAAGGGTTGACCTGCACAGGCAGTGGGTGACTAGCCATTGTACGAAAAACGAAATAGTCGACTCCGACTGCCATACTTATGTAGAATAAATAAAATCGAAAGAAGCATTAATCGTTTTATTCTAACACAATGGCCGTCTGTTCTGTATACAGGTTTTCTTCACGTCATCATGTGAATTTGTGAAATCTATAGGGCGAATGTTAGAAGCAGTACGTTGTGATCAGCACCTCTGGTGTTCCATTTAAAAAAACATGTCAGCACGGAGCCACGATTATTCGAAGCACCCTGTATGTTTATAAATATTTTACAAATATGCAATGGTTCGGATCCTACAACTTTTACCATTGACTTTATACACTATAGAAAGTCAATGCTTTTACTTGAAACGTTTTTTAATCCGTATGATATAGAATAAAATTTTGGACTTCCTCGCACTAATGGGCTACCCTGTATAAAACTTTGGAAGACTGAATAAGCACATATAGAACCATTTCCATGTTTAGAATTAGAATCATCCTATTTTTCAAAAAAGTGTATAGTCCTGACGATCCATTTGTAGGGAATTTTTAACATCGTTAGTACGTTACGTATTGATCTTATTTACTTCAGAATGTTCTTAATGGCCTCTGAGATCAAGAGGGGCTTAGAACACATCCTTTGCTTCAGGTCTTCCTCACTTTCGAATGTTGCAGATTCTCGATTCTTTGTTCTTACTAGTTACTACATTTATTACTTACTTTGTCAAACGATTTTTCTAGGTTTACAAAACATATGTATCACCTTTCTCTCGGCAATTGTCAAAAATAAGGTCATGCGTACTTCTTCCTTTTCCAATCCCATACTGTGCATCCTCCAAAGAGTTTTCCAATTTTTCTTTTATCGTTCCTTCCATTATTTTGGTTAGTGTTTTGGGACCTGATCACAACGGCCACTGATCATAACGGCCACCTAGGTTATTGTTATTTAATAACAGCCACTTTGATCACATACGGCCTCTAATACTATTTGATCATAACGGCCACCTTGTTCACGTTATGATCAAATAATATAAGTGGCCGTTGTGATCAAGGTGGCCGTTATGAAATAGCAAAAACCGGGGTGGCCGTTATGATCAGTGGCCGTTGTGATATAGACCCAGTGTTTTTGTCGGAATACTCATCCAGGTTACTCCTCTACAGTTTTTACAATCTTTATACAACCCCCTATTTCATTCTTTTGGTACATTTTTTTTCTTAATAACCTCATCTAATTAGTGCCTTGAACATTTCTTTCCCCTTACCATTTAAATATTTCAATCATCTCCGCTGTTATTCTGCTGCGTTTCCTGCTTTTAGTGTAATTACCGCCACTTCTACTTCCTTCTGCTTGATTTCTTGTACATTCTGAGTACATCTCTTATTTTTATTTCTCTCTCCGTATTTCGTTACTGTCAGCTGGTCGAAGTGTACTTCTCTCATTTCTTCATTATATTTTCTTCTTCTGGGATTATACTTTTCGTGCTGGATTCTTTCTTACATCTTACCTGTTTTTTCTAAAGTTGTTGTTCATGCTTTGGCCAAACAAATCTTCTCCTTGACTTTTGTTTTGCCTTTTTCATCTCTTATTTTACTTAATTCCTTTTCTCCCTGAGTGTCTTGTAATTCACGTATGCCTTTTCGATGTGTTGTTTATTCGAACTTTTTCATTTATTATGCTATTGTACTAATTTAGTGTCACTATAACCAAAGAGTATATTTATATACCTACTATTTGCTATAACCATAGACTAAGGAGTATTTAGTCTATGGCTATGCTAAACGCTACTCCTTTCGCCTTGTATTTTTCATTTACTTTTGACGTAATAGCCAGTAGCCTTTCTGAATTTATCTTATCCTATTTCTTTTTTGTACCGCGTACCGTAGTTTTTCCATTCTCCTTCCTTTTCTACCGATTCCAATTCCTTTCCGTTGATATTTCGTAAACGTTTGTATGTAGTTTGGTATTACTTAAGGCGGCAGTCGCACAGAGAGACGACCAACCATGGCCATCCGCAACCGTCCAACTTCGACCGACCAAAAATTAAACAACCGTCGCACAGGGAAGACCCTGCAAGACCAACCGATTTTTAAATGTCGCGCTAAAGTCGATAATAATTCTGCAGGTTTCTACATACCCACCATAAATAAAATCGATATTTATGTTACCCACAGTAAATTAAACAAATTAAGCAAATTAAACAACTTCATTCATCCACTTCCTCGACTGTCCACCCATCCATACTTAACAATAATAAAATACTTTAAAATAAATAATTATATTAGGTTAGTAAAAAAAATTCAAATGTTATGAGTCACCGACCGTTAATCGTCGACCAAAAGTTTAAAGCCGGGTTGAAATTTCAAACCGTACGGTCGTGGTTGCTTGTGGACGATCGTGGACGGTCGTTCTTGTAAGACGTGCTCTATCTAACAACGTGGTATTGAAATTTTGGTCGGTCGTCTTTGGTCGGCGACCAAAGTCTGTGCGACTGCCGCCTAATTGTTTTATTTGTCCCAATATCGAATTATTATATGTAAAAATGAAAAAAAGTTTAGTACTGCCAGTTTTATTATAACATGTCCTTTCAGTGAGTATAATCCAAGCTAAAATGTATGGATAAAAAATTTGTAGAATCATAAGTCGGTTTAATTTTGATATCTCAATCTCATGGCATATTTTCGTGTATCTCCTCACATATATACACAGATAATCCTTTTAATAATTGTAGGTTTGATGTTCCAATTTCATTACACAACAGCTATTTTTAGTTTATCGATTGAAATTACGTAAAACATCGTAGGAAGGGTTGATGCGTATTCTCCTAATCTAGGTAGTCATGCAATTCTTCTAAACAAAGCGAAATGAAAAGACCAGTAAACTGGCACTCGACTTTCCCGTGGTTGAAAATTAAAAGTTTCTCGTAAAATTTTTACTTTTTCACATTAATTTCACTCGTAAGCTTCATCTCTTATAGGACACCCTATACATACCTACGCAAACTGTTTTAGATTACGATACTTTTGTAGCCAAACAAAATATATTTGAAATGTTTTTTTGTTATTTTGTTTTATATCGGCAATAAAACCGTTTAACCAAGGCTACATACCAGCACAACTATTACTAAATCTAGCGGCCCTTGCTCCATCAGGCACCTTGAGCGGTGCACAACTTGCACACCTAGTTGCGGCGATCCTCTACATTGATCAATTATGCTACAATGACGTATTAAATAAAATAGTTTTTGCGTAATAACTCAATAAAATAAATATAGTGTGTAGTATAGTTGTACATAATCAGAAAAGGATTTTTGATTTTCTCCTAAAATAATATACATGGTATTTTACTTCTTCATCTTTGTTAGCAAAAGGGTTATGAATTTTAAAAATTTTCAAACTTCAAACATTTATCCCTTTCGCCTATGGGTAATAAAGAAATAAATGTAGTGCCAATAGTTTTTCATGCACTATATGTATAACATTTAAAAAAATAAATAAAATGCTCGGAGCAGATTTTGAGAAAATCGATTTTGAATTTTTTACTAATTTTGGGCACCAATAAATTGGTCACCTTAAATTTTTGTTCTTTAGCAATTATAAGTACATACTAAAAGTTCTGGCCATCCTTTGACTATAATTTCCAATTTTCAAATTTTAATTAAGTTAAAAGGTTCTTGAGCTACACCCTAAAAAGTCAAAACTTGGAGAATTACTATATGGGCCGGCATTTTGAATTTAGAAACAAACGAAAAACGGCGTTGTACTTCTAACCAGGTTTACTAACCTTTCACCACGCGAAATTAGTATGGGTTAAAATTTGAATGTTTGCTCCCAAAATAACGCCCCTTTGGGCCGATTTTGATGAGAAGCTTGTTTACCGATGATGTTTTTTATAGGCCTTAGTTTTAAATTGCATCAAAATCGGCCTAGTAGTTTAGGCTCCACAGCCATAATGTACGCAACTACCCACCCACGCACCCACAGACAAACATTTTTCAACTCATTTTGGACTCGGGGGGCTCAAAACGTCGATATTCATCAAAACCTCGAGTTCGATTTTTTTTTCGATTACATTAATTTCCCTTGTGTACCTACAGTGTGTCCACGGATTGACTTCACTATAGGTGTAAATGACCAAAAATTTTGGAATTTCAAAACGATTTTTTCAGATTCTGCCCTGCTTCATTGGAAATGAATTTTCATCATACTTTTAATTTTTTTAATTCAAAGCCGCCTTGATCGTGGAACAAAAACTATTTTCTTTGCAGGTAAAGTACCTTTTTTGTGTATCATAGAGCAAAATTTTATTGAGAAAAGCTGTTCAAAATTGAAAAACTGACCATAAAATGACAATCGGTATTGTTTGTAAACAAATGAGAATGTAATGTTTGAAATGTTGTATGCATAGATTCCGATTTAATCGATGATAGTCGTCTTAATAAATAAAAATAACGGTTTCATGAAATTGTGCCGATTATTTTCAAATTTTGCACTGATTATTATTTTTTGATTCTGAATAGTTTTTCTTAATAAAATTTTGCTCTATGATACATAAAAAAGGTACTTTACCTGCAAAGAAAATAGTTTTTGTTCCACGATCAAGGCGGCTTTGAATTAAAAAAATTAAAAATATGATGAAAATTCATTTCCAATGAAGCAGGGCAGAATCTGAAAAATCGTTTTGAAATTCCAAAATTTTTGGTCATTTACACCTATAGTGAAGTCAATCCGTGGACACACTGTATATTTAATACTAATATTTAATTTTAAACCAGAAGGTTTATTGATCTATGCATAGTTTTTTTTTAATTTTTATTAGATGATTACGTCCAAAATGGCCATTTTATGGCTCCTTAGGAGCCTTAAGGGTACGTTTGCCTGGAAGATATGCTCTATGCTGGAAGTTAATTTCTTCTTTTGATTACTTTGAAAATTAATACAGTAAGGGTTCCAACTATACATTAAACATTCTAATTTCGGCACGTGACAGAAGCTGTCCAATTAAATGACAAGGGACAGAGCAAAATCAATAAATGTAATGATAAAAACGACAATGAGAGCAAACGCCTAAAATGCGCGGCAAGCAAAAATGAAACAACCCTTACTTTTTTGCTACGGTTGTTTGTGACCCACTTTTCGTTACTCTGAAAAGAGATTTACCCTTAGGTACTTATGTAAGCATATTCACCTTGTATGTGTAACCTCTTTACACATATAGTTAGAACTTGGGCTTTGGACACGTTCATTATACAATACGTCAGGATTAGGAACGTGTTGAAATGCGATAAACGTTCATGTCATTGTACGGTGTTTGTCTAAGCCACCCGGGCAAAACCAACAAGGAAAATGGGCTACCACCAAATTTTTTTTGCGTAATAATGTACTCAAGATAATCATTTGAATAGTAAAACGGAATTAAATAGGTAATTATGAAATAATAAAACAATTGAAGTATTAAAGTGCTTGCGACATGACCTTCTCACTTTTCAAGTGCATATATGTGATATTTTACGAGAGGCATAATAATAATAATAATTTACAAACCATAAGAAAATTTACAACTGCTTTACATAGTGAATAGGATACAATAGAAAGAAAGTTTACGATTCTTCGTATCTATTACAGATGTTAAACAAAATCAAGAGTAACAGTCCAATACTTTCATTTCGTAGGTATACTTTTACGTGTGTATTTTCAAATTTCGTACTTATTCTAAAAATGCTAATTTCCTGATTTTCCAAGTAAACAAGGTAACAAGAGAAGTTCTGAAAGGACGTCAAGTTGCATTTTATCTTAGATATCTACGGATTTAATAAAGATCATTTATTTATTTACAAAAAAAACAAGTATTCTACGAGTAAAACGTTCCAAAAACGTGTTTCATAAACAGCAATTTAAATATAGAGGACCTTGTACATTTTAACACAGTTTACATTTTAATTATAACATTGTATTTGCAACTTACGCCAAGCTTTATATCCATTATTGATGGAGTTGTCCAAACTTTCAGGTCCTTCCGAAATTTGCGTCAAACTTCTTTTGTACGACAAGGGTGTATGTGCTTCCGTTTCCGTTTCGTTTTGTAATGCATCTTCCGTTACCCCATTTATTACAATTTCAGTCATATTTTTAACTTTACATTCTTATATTAAACGACACCGACCGATTCACTAATCTAGACATAATGAGACTAAATTAGAATAAATATATGAAAACTCTGGTGAACAAACTTTTACTAAAATCACTTTGTTTTCATTTAACTAACTAATTCTATTTTGAAAGTGGATTTACACGTAAATAACACGTTGTTTTACTAGCATTATAATAAGGCAGTTCCGTTTTGAGTCACGTGTAGGAGGACGTATATATTTGGTCTAATTTTGACATCAAAGCAGAACCGCACACGTTAACAAACTCGTGTAGGTAACGGGGCTTATCAAATTTTTTTATCGTATAACAGTCGTCAGAGATAAAACTCAATATCAAACGATTGCCTTTTACTTTATCAATAATTACCTACTATTTACCTACATTTGAAAAAAAAACACAGCCTATTACGTAATTATGAATTGAGTGTAATTAATAATAATTTATTTTCTCTGTATGGGACACATTCACTATAGGTAATAAACGAGATTCGCCTATGATCACTTATTTATCACATGTTATTATTTGTAATAATTGGCAAGTTAACATGAAATCATGTTGACGTTTTCATTCATATGTGCGATACGAGAGTTTGTATTATATTGGAAAATTTTATTCATATTTTCGCCGTATAAGGCGCTGCAATCGCCTATGTGTAACTCCCACTCGCGTTGAAAAGCTTTGAAATTTAAAGTATCAATCAATAACTCGCAACGAGTCACAGCATCTCTCTAATTGCATAAAAGATTAGATTCGTCGGTCGAGTGAGAGATTTTTTTTTATTGCAATAAATTGAGTATAAAAAGGACGTTGACATTTATAATTTTAAAATTGGTACGCGCACACATACTAGAAGATATCATTAGTTTCAATTACATATAATAAAGAACTAATTGACGTATTAAGCTGCGTAAGAATTCAAGGAAACAATTATATAATATTATATTATTATTTAACCGTGCGAATTATAAGCTTATCGTGTAATATTACGTGATTTACACAATTTACTTTCGTGAATGAAAATTCTCTCAAATTAACTCGAAGGTTTGGGGCGAAGGGTGCGCCCTTACATTTCAGTATGAGACAGCTGACAGGCTTCAAGTTATGTTATCAAAATGCACCCTTAACAAATACTTCAAATAGAATTGCACCCTATCCCTTACAGATCGGATGAAAATGCTAAACACCTATGAAGTCACTCTTCTATTGTATCGATAACTGCATTAGAACCACCGCACCGGTGTAAATAACATCCTCGCAACGCAATACCAATGACTAAACGAACTTAAGGGTTTTGGGATCAGATCAAGTCATCAACATAAACTATTCTTAAGTGTTTGTCAAAAGTTATCCTCCTTTCGAAAAGCCTCCAGAAATTTTTGAGGCAAAGGCACTTCAGAAGAAAATGGCGTCATTTCCATTTGCTCTCATGCTTATTTTCTTATTCAAAGTTCGTAAATGTCGTTGCGAAAATTATCGATAAAGCACGTCTGGGTTGCTCCAAAATGCATAGTAGGTAGCTGGTAGGTATATTACGCAGCAAGTTTAGAAAAGTGAAGTTTTACTAGGCGAGTGTGGGGGTCCGCAAAGTTAGCAGAGCACCAAAAGCACAAACGTCGAAATTGGATCCATAGGTTAGTGCACCGTTTGTGCCGTTTCAAACTTTTTGGAAAAACAAACGGCTGCCGAAATAAGACCATATTTTGGTATTCTGCTAACTTCACACCTTGTCAACGGCACAAACTTTCTTACAAAACAAAACAAATGACCAAATACGACACTTTTGAAGTGATTTGTTAATTTTGTAACACTTAAAACGTGAAAACGATGTTTCACATTAGTAATATAAATAAAATGTTATTATTTTCAGTTCGTTTGCACGTTTTAAGTTATTTATTTTTTTATAACATAAATAAATAAAGAAATAAATAACTTAAAACGTGAAAACGAACTGAAAATAATAACATCTTCTTATTTATATTACTAACTGCTTACCCGCAGCTTTGCCCGCGGTCTGGGGAAATTCGTTTTTTTTATTTTTCCCGGTGACATTTTTGAATATCCAATTTTGCCCGGGGTAAAGTAAAATTTAGTTTCAAAAATTTTAGAGCAATTAAAGATCCTATATACAAATTTTCAAATGCCTAGCTCAATTCCCTGTTAAGAAACCGAAATTCGGGTATTTTTCTGAAACGGGACCTATTCTATGACCTTTTCCTGGTCAAGTACCAAATTTGGTGCAGATTGGTCAAACGGTGTGGATTTGTATAAAGGACAAACGCACAAACTTTCTGCTTTATATATTAGATATGAAACAGGAGATGGTAGAGCTGATAGAATACTATGAGAAAAATAACACCTCATTATAGTGTGTGATTCAAATGCTCACCACACTACATGACGAAGCACTAAGGTTAACCCTAGTCCCTAGGAGTAAATCACTACTTGGGTATTTCACTGTGAGACTGTAATTGATTTTAGTCCAGACTCAGCGAGTATCTTTGACCATATAACGATCTGGTAAGTCACTCCAGAAGCGGCTATGGCAGCTCATAGAATGATTTCCTTTTAAATGAACCACAAGTGAGACGTCCAAAGGAGTTCCCGTAATCCCAAAACAACGGGAATTCCCTTACATAAACATCTCCTTGGAGAAAGACTAAGAGAGAGCACTCTCTTGAGTCCTGCTGATTTGCAAGACGAAGTTGACCTTCTGTCCAACTCCATTATGTGGCTGGGCAAACTGTTCAGGAAGCCAAAGAAGGGCAAAGCAACAGTCGCCTGGGAGGCCTATAAGGCAAACCTAAGACAATACAAAAAGTATATTAGGAGGCGTCAAAGAGACGCATGGAAGAGCTCTCGCGATTCTATAGAATCCTCACACTTCACAACAAACTGAATTGGAGTGCTTGGGATATGCTATCCAGCTCAAAGTGGAAAAAGCAAATAGGCAATGTCGCGCATTTGGAAGACTTTGGGGTCCATCCCAAAGGCTGTCCTGTGGCTGTACACTACTGTGATTAGACCTATGTTCTCTTAGGGAGCAATTGTCTGGTGGCCTAGAAGCAGACTCTCCACAACCATAGCACTTCTCAATCATGTACAACGCCTAGCGTGCCGTTGACAAGGTGTGTTTGTAGTTAGCAGAACATCAAAAAATGGCCTTATTTCGGTAGTCGTTTGTTTTGCCAAAAAGTTTGAAACGGCACTAACCGGCACAAAATGTTCCGTTAACTTCACGAACACCGAGTCTGGCTCGTTTTATGTTATACGAGCGATGGGAAGCGAGCGAGTACTCAAAAGACGCAAGAGTCTAGTAAAACCACTGTTCCAACGCAGTGCGTACACTATTGTTTTTTTACTCAAATTGTTTCAAAAGAATCCATTTAAATTTTGACTTATATTAAAAAAGTATTGTAGTAAGTAGATGAATATTTCGTAGTAACATAGCAACCTCGTGAGAAACATAAAATTGTTTTTAATAACAATCAGTTTCAAAACATTTTCTAAATCGTATTCAGAAACATAAATCTGGATTTACAAGAAGAACAACAATTAGAAAGTAGCTCTGCGGATATTTTGAGTGCTGCTAATGAAACTTGTTCCAGCTTGCTTCCAGTGAAATCGTTGCAAAGGGACAAACTCATCGTTCAAGCCCGAAATACAAACAAGATTTATTGTAAAATCGTTTAAATCCACCGTAAACCTCTCAAAAAACAAGTTGTTGGTTGCTAATGTGATGCAAATAAACAAAAAAAAAAACATTCACTATTACAATTGCTGTTTTTCTTTTCCTTTTGTGGGGGAACGGATTTTGTAGCTACACTTAAGCACAATTCTGTTCAGGTGTTCAGCACTGTTGTTCTGAAAAATGAAAAACCTTTGGCCAATAATAGACAGCAGAAGGCATCAATTATTTCCCCATTTTTCGTTTTTTTTCATAGTTTAGACTTTTAGAGATATGCACAGTCAAAAATTACCAGTTCGCAAAAGCACCATTTGCCTCATGTTTTTTTCACAAATTTCTTCTTGTAGCGGCCCAGATTCTTGTTTTACAGAAATTATCCAACTACAAAAATGATAGGGAATTCTATCCTTGACCATGCATACCTATTTTGAAAACAATTTTTTATTTTTAGACTAACTAAATATCGATGTGTTATCATAGGAAGGAAGTTTAGCAAGTAATTTGCATTGATTATAATATACGTCATTTGTTTATTGGTGAAAGCAATGAAAAGATTTGCAAATGTACAACGGAGTTTGCTAACAGAGAATGCAAAGGATTTAAATGTGCAGGTCGTGGTCGCCGAAAATAAAAATGTAAGTTTAAGATAAAACGCAGATATGGAGGATGCACTATACCAGCTCCTTCTTTATAACATGTCGAAACTAATGAAAAACAACACTCATAATTAGTAATTACTTACCATAGTAAACATTGATTAGGTACCACAGAGGGAACCATACTATCATTATTAATATTCTTTTCAAAATAAATTAGTAATTTTTAGTGGAAATGTAAAAGGAATATTGTTATAATTGTTGTTGTCACCAACATTTTTTGATCTGTTTTTTCTCGAACATTTTTCAGCAAGTGACAGGTGATTTATCGATGACGATTCCTGCAGGTCAAAAAAGAAAGTTAGAAGGCGGTCACAGAATTATCCTTTGACTACACAAAAATGCTATAAAGATGATATAGGCACATATCAAACGTGACACTAAAAACGAAATATAGACAATGTTCCGAAACCTGCACTGTTCTGTGTGTTTTATATGATAAAATCATATAAAACAAGGTTTTGACAACGTTTTTGCAGGAGTCAGGTAGGCAGGTTTACATGGGTTGCAAGTACACTAGCTTGCACCTTACAAACCTGTTATCAGTTATGTTGTCGCACAAAAAACACCACAGTTGCTCAGTGTCGGAGGATGATAACAATAAACCAAATTTTATTGTAATTGGATAAGACACCTTTACCTTTATATTTTACTCGCCATATACAAAATTCATCCATATTCAATTCATTTCTGGTGCACCTCCAAATAATACAAAATGAAGAAAAGTGATATTATCTTTGGTTCATTCAACATGTAAAAATGTCAATACTAAACAGGTGGCATAAGTTTAAAACAGCCCACACTTTTTTTTGGACGTGGGTCTGCATATGTACCTATACGTTCTAATATAAAATCAGAAATATTACTTTTTTTTAAGGAAGTGTCTTTCAATGCCACAGTTTTGCATGACCGTTATATTCAAATATTTGATCGAATCAATAATGGCAGAATATTATTACATTTAATAATTGCAATCCGTTAGACTTACCTACACAATCCTACTACGTGTGTTTCAATTATTATGAAACTTTGGAATGTTACCGTCTGAGAAGACCTTGAATAATATCACTTCAAATTTAATTCAGACACCTCCTCCGCATCTCTGATTTATTTAAAAATAGAACGATTCACATAATATTGTTATGTAATCGTTTCAGCTTTATTATTGCGGATGTGAGGCAACTTTTATACAAAACTTGCATTATTTTCTCCAAGGTTGTCATTACCTTATAAATAAAGTAAGCCAGAAAAAAAAACATACATTCTGGAATGATTACACATAAAGGAAGCAGATTGATCAACATTCGTCTATTCCAGATGGCAGATGGAGGTGGCGTAACTATTCCCAAAACTCCAGTCAATTAGTAATTGAAAGGGAAATGAATAGATTTCATTTATGATCCGTCCTAGAGAAATTTACTAATAGTACAAATAGGAAATAATTCGTTACGTAACAATAAATTTGCATAAGAAGTGTTTTCAATATTGCATACGTGGAAACATGCTGTTGACACTTACACCAGAGATGAGTAACCATATTACGTTTTTTTTGCACATTGTGTCACACTTTTGCAACTTTACAAATATAGACAATTAAAATCAACCAGTTTTTTGTTCGCATTTGATTAAAGGCCATTGATCATTTGATGCACCGAAACCCAACATTATGTTATCTTCTGTCCTAAGACCAAAAATTAAAATATGATTTACATTGACAGGCTACCAGTTTTTGAACTTTGCTAAACCATTAAAGAGAAAAGTTACTCCTTCAGTAACATTCGCTCCTATCCTTCTAATTATCATTTGGAATTAATTCATTCTCTGGGTGTGTCCATTCTTTTTAAGTTAAGCAGAAGCGGATTACATACATTTAAAGAATAGGGTCCTAAATGGGGCGGCGTCGAATGCTATTGTCTAAAAAAGTAGAGCGATAATGATAACTTTTATGTTGACGTTTAGTGGAATTCGAAATTTCTAAAGTTCATAGTGAATCCGTTTTTAAATATATTGATGAACTAGGCAAATTTCAGCTTAGTATAACAAAAAATTCGTTTTGAAAAATAATAGAGCACGTATTATTTGAAAATGATGACATTAAGATATCATTTAAAATATAGGTAGGTAGTATGAATATGACTATAAATACTAAATAGAGCCAAATCATGTAAAAACATTAAACTTACACTACTGCGTGTGCATCGTGAAAAGAAAATAAGTATAGTTTCTGAGGATCGAAAATCTTTCTTCGCCGGGATAATAATGATAATATCAAACACTCGAAATTTATAAGAGTAAAGTTTCTTCTTCTTCCAATCTTCCGAGTTCTTGTCAGGAAGCACCTACATCCGGTGAGAATGAAAAATATCTCTATGATAGTCTGTCTATCTATTTAATTTCACGGGAGAATAGAAATTGTAATAATAATAATAATAGTAACAATGCAATTAGCATATGCAACTCGAATTCTCTTTGATAAGCGGACAGGTTTCAAAAAATGAAAGTTATTCGAGAGTTCAACGGTTTTAATTCATTGATAAAATTCGGTTTGTTATTCTTAGTTTTATGACCTACATGCCACTCCTTAATCCTTAAGATTAGCCCATTGAAACTTTGTGTTCGATTACTATAAAACACTGTGGTTTAAGGTTTAACCAACATTGTGTGTGCAAATACTCCACGGATCGAAATCAAATAATGGTTTGTCGTAGTAATATACATAGGTACAAAGATACATACTGTTTGTATTGTCTTCTGGAGTTTCTCCGTGTTGGTTTTTTTGTAGAAAATGCCTACGTTTCGATTCCATCTGTAGAATCTTTATCAAGACTTTTTATGAATTCTGAAGTTTATCAAAATTTAAAATAAACTGGCACGTTATTTAGCATTTAAGATTCAACCGATATGTGAAAATTCAAAGTCCTACATTAAAAATTCATTTGATTTCCTAGATAAGCTTAAACAAGAACAATTTCATGATCAAGATATACTCGTAAGTTTCGATGTAACATCATTATTTACAAAAGTCCCAATTGCAGCCACCATAGAAATCCTTCAAAATAAACACAAAATAGATTCCGACACAATAAAACTAATTGAACATTGCATGGAATCTACCTATTTCATGTATAACAAGACATTTTATAAACAAATTGAAGGCGCTCCTATGGGTTTTCCACTTTCGCCTGCAATAGCAAATATCTATATGGATGATTTCGAAACCAAAGCTTTAGAGACAGCTGACCTAAAACCAAAATGTTGGTTTAGATATGTTGATGACATTTTTGTAATTTGGCCACATGGTTTGCAAGATTTAGACGGATTTCTATCGCACTTGAATGGCTTTAATAACAGTATCCAGTTTACAATGGAAATAGAAACTAATAATTCTTTACCATTCCTGGATTTACTAATAACAAGAAACAATGATAACTTTAATTACTGTGTTTATAGAAAACCTACACACACGAATCGATACTTGAACGCCAACTCCCATCATCATCCTACACAACTAAATTCTGTTATGGAAACATTAATCGTAAGGTCACTACGTCTAACAGAAAAACAAAATCAAAATTACGAGTTAAACACCCTAAAGACAATCTTACAACAAAATGGTTATAAATTACATCAAATTAACAATATCATTAGGAAGAATCTTCGCCATAAAAATTCTGAGAAAAATAACGTAAATGACGACCGAAAATTGTTAATTTTACCTTACCTAAAAGGCGTCACTGACAAAATTGCCAGAAAATTTCCCAAAAATGAGTTCAGAGTTGTTTTCAAGCCTTTTAAAACCTTATCACAATTTATTCGTACTCCCAAAGATACAATTCCCGGAGAAAGCCAAGGTGTATATGAGATTCAATGTTGTGATTGCTCTCAATCATACGTAGGCCAAAGTAACAGAAGGATATCTGCTAGAGCTTATGAACACAAATTAGCCATTAAACAAAAAATATGTCTTCATCATTAGCAACACATGTAATCCAAACTGGCCACAAAATTGACACCTATGACATCAAACTTTTACATCCGGCAACCACATTAGAAAAAAGAATAATTAGGGAAGCTATTGAAATTGAAAAGAGGCCGAATTCAATGAATAAAAGAGATGATGGTCAACGATTACCTACTATTTGGAGATCTATCATACACAAAATTCCAACACCAACTATTCGAGTCAAAAATTCTCCAAATTTATCTGTAAATAATATTAACGTTCCAACTACAAGCATTCAAAGAAATTTAGGTCCTATTACACGACGTCAAGCTCGTTTACAACGATCTGTTGATAATAACTAATATTATAAAAATCAACAGACCTTCAATTAAATTTTGATAAACTTCAGAATTCATAAAAAGTCTTGATAAAGATTCTACAGATGGAATCGAAACGTAGGCATTTTCTACAAAAAAACCAACACGGAGAAACTCCAGAAGACAATACAAACAATATATACATCCGTGGAAACCTTAACGAAAAAAAAAAAGATACATACATAGATACAAAATAAATTTAAAGTTGATGTAAAATTAAAAACATAATGAATTGATGTCTGTTTTGTAATAGTATGATGTTCATTGTGTAAGTGTTTGTTGTTTAATTCAGCGCAGCGGTTGCACTTGAATGAGTAATGTGTTGTTTGTGTTAATTGTATGTTCTGATTAGTGTTTGCGTTTGGGTACATGTGGACGAGTGAGAGGTATCACATGAGTGGTCATTGAAGTGTTGTGTTCTTGTAATCCATTTTCTGTAATGTAGTTGTGAGTGTTGTGTTTGATTTTGTGTTTGAGCGTTGAATAACATCATTCAACGGTTTGAGTGAAGTTAGTTGAACGTGTGTGATGTCTGATGTGGTTCCGAGTGATGTGCGTTGTCTTATATTTAGGAATTTTCTAAGTATGTGGCAGGCAAGTGATGATGACTGCCTTTTGTAATTGTATGTACGTATATATTTTTAGTTGATGAAGAAGTTGATGTCGTGACAGAATTTACCACACTTCCACGTTCCATCTAAACTCAACATAGTAGATTAACTAATCTGTCTTTGATTAGCATTGAACACGAAATCCACATTGGAATAAGTGACATCATTAGGGAATTACCCATGCAAAAGCAAAAAAAATAAACTTTCTGTAAAAATCACGATTTTGGAGATAGTGTAAGAGCAACTAACAGAAATATACCAAATTCCTTCATCTGTGTTCATTATTATTTATTATTATTATTAATATTTGAGGATTGCACCGTGTTAGAAAGAAATGGCGAAACACGTCAACTTTGAACTTGAGTAAAGTAAACTCTATTTTCAAAGTCCTATCCCACTTTTTGAATTAATTGAATAGAGATTTATCAGACCTTTTAAATGAGGTATAAAGCCATTAAAAAAATTTAAGGGGTATCACCAATAGAGAGGGGGTGAATCTGACGTTTATGACATTAGAGTCAAAAAGTGTCCCCCTCAAGTCAAAAGTTAACATGTTTCGGCGCATTGATTTCTGAAATATTAAGGATGAGTTTCTTTTCAAATGAACACAGTGTAAGTATACAAAAATCAATGTTTGTTGGTTTGTGACTCATACACTCGGAAGCTACTGAACCGATTTAGCTGAAATGTACAGGACATGTTCGTTTTGATGTCGGAATGGTACCTCGCTACCTGTCATAGTTTAAAATAGGTGTCCCCGAATATTTTTGAGTTAAATGACGTTAAATTAGTACAACCATTGCACAAATGATTCATACCTATAGTTAGCGGTTTACCGAATTTCCAAAACAAGTTGTAGAAAATGAGAAAGACCGCGAGCGAAGCTGATAAAATAATGTGTTGGTGCATTTGTAATTTCGCTTTTTAACTCCTCAACATACACCTAAACGAAAACACAGATACACTCACAACCTCGGAACACGCCATGACATTCAAACAACACATTACCCACTATGTGCCTAGTTAAACAACAAACACTTACATAAAACATCACAGCATTACAAAACAAATATTATTATGTTTTTGTGAACCGAATCGGAGCGAAATTCATCTCGGATCAGAAAGTGTTAGTGTACACAGTCCTTTTCTTTTCCTTTCGTATTTTACACACTGGTGTTCATAATAAACATCACAGCATTACAAAACAAATATTATTATGTTTTTGCGAGCCGAATCGGAGCGAAATTCATCTCGGATCAGAAAGTGTTAGTGTACACAGTCCTTTTCTTTTTCTTTCGTATTTTACACACTGGTGTTCATGGCGCCCACCATCTAATATGTTTACCTATACTTGAATTATCTATTAAATAACTGGAAAGTATGCTTAAATATAGAGGAGCTCGGGGCCAGTAAAAATTGCAGTTCTAAATACATCTCACGTACTTTCTCCATGTAACACACTGTCTTGGTGTGTGGGGGGAGTTTTACATTATAGAAATTCATATGCAGAAGATGAACATTCTACTAGTGATGTTACTGGTCAAAAATATAGTGCCCAGAAGTTGTTTGACGTAATTATTTTACACTGGTTCAAAACGCCTATTGCTTCGGTTACCTATTGAAAACACAATGTTTAACAACAAAATGGTTTACTTTTTATTTTCGGTATCGATGGCGAAAGAACCTTATGCCTATTATGATCATGCACGGAGTAGATACAGAACATACGAATAGTGAATTATACCGAATCGTTATTTACCTCTGCTTTAAATTAGTGGTTTACGTGTTGGTAAATCATTGGGTTGATCTAATTAGTAAGTGAGTGATGTATCATTATCTATACTAATAATAGCTGTTATTATTTCATGTAGGTAAACATATATGTTATCGAAACGTTAATAGTGGGAAATAATGTTCATGTATGTGAATTAATAAATTGTTTAAGGTAAATCCTAAAGTAGATATGTACTTAAAATATGAAAGGCGTAAAAAACAAAATGCCGCCCTTAAAAATTTACAGTTTTAATAACAAGCTGTTTATTGTAAAAATGCCAACAAACTGAAAGACGGAACTATTGTGAAAATTCTTTGGCATTTCTGTAGGGATTTGAATTAAATACCCAAGAGACAAAATCTATTTTCTCGATGTAAACAGTTGGCGAATCCCTAAAAGTTTTAGATATGTAAGCAGGCCCGTGCGCAAGGGGGGGGTTTTGGGGGTTCAAACCCCTCCCATAACCCCTTGAAATATAAGGAAATATAATAATATATGTGTAGTTATTAGTACAGTGACTGTATTACAAACAGTGACGACAAGCGTGGTATCGATTTTGATTGGCCGTGGTATATTTTGCATCTTAATGGCGGCCTGACTGTGTTTACCTTTGATCAGCGTGTGATTTTTATTTTGATTTAGAACGTTGCTAGGATACCACCGTTGAGTTCATATAAACCCGCCCACAATTTTGCCTCTTAATGGCGGATAATCGCCGCTTGTCGTCACTGTTTGTAATAAAGTCACTGTAGTTATTATTTATAAATACATACCTAATTATGTATTCAAAAATAGGTAAATATTGAATACCTACCCAAATTTCAATGCTTTAAAGAATATGTTGAGGAGGGGATCAATTGTCCTAAGTAACCAGAATTTTATAACCACACTCCCATATAAAAGCCATGTTAAAATTGGACTTTGGCATGCATTTCTGGACAACTTGCTGTGGCCATATTATTGCTCCGATCATGGAGTTTTATGTCTCAAAATGACCTTAAGAACATTCTACGGCTCATATGCCTAGTTTTAGCAAAAAGTATAATGTTTCAAGCTGTCTAGGATGTGTCAAAGTGACAGATACTGTTTTCTTGCGATATTTTGCGATTCTTTCAAAATTAAAATAGAAACAGCATACCCCAATGCGATATCGATAGGCATAACTGCCGTGGGGTCATTTTCAGGTATAAAAGCCAACAATCAGGGTCAAAATTGCATCGAAAAAAGTGCTTGAGCCCCCCCCCCCCCCAAACCTAATTTTATTATTGGGAGTATCGCAACCTAGCTTATGTTTTATGAATGTTTGAGCCCGTTTGAGGCGTTGATTGAAATCATTCAATCAACCTTTGAGGTCTTCCCTGTTCCCAACCCAACCCCTCCCATGGACCAATCCTGCGCACGGGCCTGTATGTAAGTCACGAGAATTCATTGATTTCCATGGAACGTTGTTTGTAAGGTAAATCCACTACCTTTCAACATACTTTAGTAAAGTCTGACAACCTGAGCGTGTTATGTTATTGGTTTATTTTGATATCTTAGAAACGTTGATGAGAAAAACAAATAAATTTGATAGAATTAGTTGCCATAACGTTTCTGTTAAGATCAGACCAGTAGCAGGGTAAGTTTCTCTTTCTTACACATTGTTTTTAAACCTAAAATGTTTACGAAATGTCACGCAAAATTAAATATAATCCAATATGGGAAACGGAATTTGAATGGCTGAAACCAAGCCAAATGTCGGATTGTTACGCGTTATGCATCTTGTGCAAACAATATTTTAAGGTGGAGCATTACGGAAAATCGGAAGTCGTAAGGCATTCAAAGTCTCAGAAACACGTGGAATACAAAAGGCGTCGTTCGCAATTACCGCCACGCAACGTTACCGCAAACGAAGTAAAATTAAGCACAACGCCCTATTCAAAGTTAAGTAAAGAAGAGGAAGTAATTAATGCCGAAATAATTCTATCATTAAGAACAATTGATTGTAATTATTCATTTAACGATCCATGCGGTGATTGGTGTCCTATTTTTAAATTAATGTTTCCCGATTCGACAGTAGCGAGAAATATGGATTTAGAAAAGACGAAAACAAAGTATTTGGCTCGGTTCGGTATTATTCCCCACATTGAGAAATTTATTAAAACTGATCTGGTAGGATCTCCATTTTCGTTAATTGTCGACGAATGTATCGCGATGCAAGGAAAAAAACAATACGATTGCTACTTGCAGTATTGGTCCAGCGCAGAAGACAAGCTTATTCCCGCAATTTATTGCGGTTCAATAATTATGCAAAACTTCAGATCCGAGTACTTAAAGGCTCAGATTTTTGAACTGCTCAAGAAATGGAGTTTAGATATATCTCTACTCATGCAGGTGTTGATTGTTAATCAGAATCCTAACACCAAATTCCTAAGAATGTTAACAAAAGAAATCGAAGAATGTTATTTCACTTCCTTGTTAGATATCAATCTGTATACTGTTCATCCTGTTTATACAGCTCTAAAAAAGGGACTTCAATGTATTAGTTTAGCTTACGAAGAGTTTTTAAGTGACCTAATTTACTCCCTCAAATCGTACAGGAAATCAGATGATAAAGTTTTACCAATCGTCGCTGAAACTTGCAACCAATTTTTTACTGGTCATACCGTTTCTAGATGGTTATTGTTGAAACCTGCCCTTACTAAAATAGTTGAGCAATTCAAAAACATCAAAGATCACTTTTTGCTGTTTTTGCCAAAGCACGAAAACTTCAAGCAAGAAATTGAGTGCACGAATAAATATAAATATATGGTTCGTACGTTAAAAGATAGAAAAACGCCGATTTACTTGAACTTTATCATACATGTAGCGTCCATTTTTGAACCGGTTATCGCAATTTTTCTAAAACCCGATCCTTTGACGCACTTGCTGCACGAAACTCTCTCAAAACTATTTTCCGATTTGATGACTAACTTTTTAAAGCGAAGTGTACTTTTGAAAACCGAAAAAAAATTAGATGGGGAAAGGATTCTTCAAATCGACTGCAGGAATAAAAATTTTCATTTGCGCAACGTTATACTAAATACAGATATGAAAAAAGAAATTGGCCTATCATCACTTAACGCGAAGACTGTGGCCGATCTTCAAAACGAATTTCTACAATTTTACATCGAGTGTACGTCTTACTTACAAAATAAGTTGCCAGTGAGTTCGGAATTTTTAAAGGACGTTAGACATTTTCATCCAGCTAAACGAAATGTAGATGCACTAAGTCGTGTCGCAAAAACTGTAGTGAATATAGTCAAAAATGAGAATGTTCTAAATCGCCTATTTCAGACCCAAAGTAAAGATAAAGCGAGTATTTGCGATATTATTACTAATCAAGCGAAGATGTACGTTACCGAAAAAGATTGTCCGTCCAACGGTCTAGAAGAACATTGGAAATTTGTAGGTCAGATTAAAAGCAATTCGGGCGAAAGGAAGTATTTGCAATTATTCGTCTTGGCGAAATGTGTCATCGTACTGAGCCATGGCAACGCTTCTTACGAAAAAGGATACTTAGTTAATCGGTTAATTCTAGAAAAAAATAAATTTGTTATAGAAGAAGAAGATCTGTACGTCATTCGAATGATCAAAGATTATTTAAGTCGAATTGGAGGACTTCATCACTTCGTGATCAATCGTGAACTTATAAAAAATGTAAAAAATTCTTACAAAAGGTATATGGAATATGTAGATAAGAAGAAGAGAAGAAAAAGATAACTTCCACAGGTAAGTGAGTAGATTGAAAATTATATCTGGGAGTCATTGTTTGTTTATAGACTTTCAACAGTAGCACCACAGAATACATTACTGTAGTAACACTAAAGCACGAGAAAAGAAGGTGAAATTTATAAAATCTATAGAGAAAGCAAGAAACTAGACATAAGGAGAAGAAGTAATTAAATAATGGTGAAGGTGTGCACTAATTAATGAATTTTAGGTTTCAATTCATCCCTTCCATTATGAGCGTCATCTTATCAAGATCAATTTTTTTTTATTTAGATAAAGTATCTTAATAGGCAAGATTTGTAGAAATAAAGTGGTCCTATTATGTAAAGATGTAGAAGAACTATACCAAGTGTTTTATTTATGACAGAGTTAAATCTGTGAATGAAGATATTACGACTGCTGCTCCTAAATAACGATTCGGAAACTCTTCATTCTAGTAAGCTTATGCGAATTGGTAATGTTCTAGAGCTCCATATTGCTGTAATTACATCATACCTCGACCAATAAAATAACCCCACTTCTCCCTTCAGTACATCCATACATTAAGTTACCATTAGCTAAGCTGGGCACATCATAATACCATAAAATCCTATTTCATAAAAGTGTAGAAGAGCTATGTAAAATACTTTTTAAGGAACGCAGTTTCGTTTACAATTTTACTCTTGAACTGGTCCGTAATTTGTATGTAGTGGTGCAATAGATTCATCCATTACCCATCAACAATGTTTGTAATATTTGAAATGCAAGCCATTAACCACTCGCTAGTAGCATGACCATTAGTTCCCTCAAAAGTTAAATCGGAGGTACTAGCAGAAATGTGTCCGATGATGCAACATAAAACCTTGTTGTGACAAAGTTATGTTGAATCTACTTCAACGTGGGAAAACATACTGAAGATCTTAATTAGCTCCTCATATACGCCCTTTAACGCATTAATTGCATAGGAATCTCCAGTAAACCCTTTATTATGAAATTCAATACAAGCACATGTGAGAAGTGTCATGGATAAAGAAACGCCGTCATTAGGAATTTGTGGAGTTAATCGAGGGGCATCACGTTCTTCATCAAGAATCAAGATATCTATAACCACAGAAGAAAATCGATTGGCGATGAACCCCGTGTGAAGGGAAAAGGATGAAATAAGTACCGCTCAAAGCTAGGCTGTAGATTGCTCAGTCTGATTTCAAAATATTACAGCATTCGTCTGATTATTATTTGCTGCAAAATGCGAAAAAAGATAAGATGAATGGACAAGATGATGACGTTTTGAGATCTCCTCGTACAAAAGCGATCATTCATAAATATTAAAAAATTAAAATCAATTGTCAAGATTTTGGTTCACTACTGCTATTGTAAAAGTTCGAATTGAGAATCTGTGGTCTAGTTCTAAAAATTTGTACTTCAGATGCATCGTCATGGATCAATTTTTGATCGCCTAAACATCGTTGCTTGTTTAATACCTTCAACACGCATCTGAGTTTATTGCGCTCCCTCCTCGTATAAACAGGGCGATTCATAAATATTGCACAAAAATTTAAAGCTGGATTGCTCGACTAAAAATATAGAAAAAAATAGCATACTTACAGTTTTTTTAAAAATTTTTAAACCTTCGGGTTTCTTAGTATCTTAACGATAATTTCATGAGAATGTCCATGGATTAAGTAGGTTTTGGTAAAAAAAATAACACTTTTTGAACCTGAAGTAATGGTGAAATCTAGGTTTTGGAGCGTGACAAATATCTATAATAATAATTAATTAAAATTAACCTTAACTTCCATTAGTTCATCCTTGAACCATTGCTTTGTTTGTTGGTGTACTTGTATTTTCGTAGGCTTCGGCATGTGGTTAATTTTTCCTGGATTATCATTATTGTCAACAATCGTCAGAAGGAATGTTATACATCTCGCAAGTGCCAATTCGTAGAAGTGTGGTTGCGCCTAGAGAAACAGAAACACATGGGGAAGGTCTTGAGTTACTCCACCCCATTTCGAGAGCTATCAACACCATGGACTCCTAGCAATCAAAAGAAGATTAAAAATGGAATTGTTATTGCAACCAAAGTGCATGTGCTTAAAAGGTGACCAAGTCACAACATCTAGTAGGTTGTTGACTCTTCAACAACCACAAGAAGACTGTACATTTCACAAAATTATTGCGGAACTTTAGAAGAAAATTGTGACTTTTGTCTGAAACTGTTCAGGATGACAAAATAACAATGACAAAAAATTCAAAAATGTGTTGTGTCTCCACCCAACTCGGTCCGACTTTTATTTATGAAACTTGTTGAAAAACCCAAACATTTTCTCAATTTGATGGACTGCTCAAAAGAATCAGTTTAGCATTTCTTCGAAGATCAACGAAGGGTATACAATTTAATGGAGAGTAAATGGAGCAAGTGTAAGCGATGATTACAACGATTACCAAGCTAGCCGAGCCCATGTCATAAAAGAGAAGACCTGTCAGTTGGTACGTTAAATTCAATCAACGGTTAAACCTAGAATTGTGGAAGACACGTTTACACCAATGCAATAAAGTTTCAATCCATACCACGATACACATAAACACGGTATGCTGATTATTTGTATCAAAGGCGTTCGCTTAGCGCATGACGTCACCCGAGAAGTAACGGCTTTCGGTGTAGTCGTAGCGGTACATCTAAATAACGATAACTCCTTTGTTTACAACTTTTTGAAAAAAATATATTAATAAAAGTTTTAGGAATTCTTATAGATAAGGAACATTTTATATAAGAATAAAATTTTCATAAATATCAACCCTTATCGAGATATATGGAAAAAACTGCTTTTGCAGTTTCATTACAAAATCGGTCATAGTTTTCTTGTTTATCGTTTCTCAGAAAAATTATTCAACTAAAAGATGTAGATATTAATATGATCAATATTTTAGATATATAATATTTTCACAGAAAGCAACCCTTAACAAGTTATTTCGATATTTCTGAAAGTAAGCAACCCTTAAGTATGAAATCGCTCGTATCTTTTTTATTTGTAACTTATGAGGAAAAACATGTGAATAAATATTATAGAAAATTATCTTTTGAGCATTTTATGTTGGTATGAAAATTTCTCAAAAGTCAACCCTTAACGTGATATATCGAAAAAACCAGAAACTATCAATTTTCACATAAAATCGAACATAACTTTTCTATATTTTACTACAGTGACATTATTGTTATACAGGGTGGGCCATTGAAAAGGTAACACGCCTGTTTTGGGACACTTAGACCAGTTTCTTAAAAAAACGCTCGGACACTTCGATTTTATATTTTTGGGGGACAACTTTTGATGTCAAATTTGACTTTGTCAGGTCAACCCCCTAGCCCCAGCAACCCCTAACTCAAGAATTTAAATAGGGGAAGCGAGTCGAGCGACCCCTCATTTGAAGCGGCATTTAATTCTCTATTCGACAGTATAAATGAAAATTTGTTTTATTCAATGTTTTTTTCGCCCCGATGAAAAGCACCCTCCAGATTAACTAAGGTGGGGGTGTTGTTTAGGAAAAATCCTGAAACACACCACCTTAGACCTTTTGAAGGGCACATTTTGATTTCAAATTTGACCTTATCAGGTCAACCCCCTAACCCCAGCAACCGCTATCTCAAGAATTTAAATAGGGAAAGGGTGTCGAGCGACCCCTCATTTGAAGCGTCTTTTAATTCTCTATTCGACAGTATGACCGAAATTAGTTTTATTCAATTTTTCTCCGCCCCCATGAAAAGCACCCTCTAGATTAACTAAGATGAGGGTGTTGTTTTGGAAAAATCCTGAAATGTGCCCTTCAAAAGGTCAAAGGTGGCGTGTTTCAGCATTTTTCCTAAACAGCACCTCCACCTTAGTTAATCTAGAGGGTGCTATTCATGGGGGTGAAAAAAAAAATTGAATAAAACTAATTTCGGTCATACTGTCGAATAGAGAATTAAAAGACGCTTCAAATGAGGGGTCGCTCGACATCTTTGACATCAAAATGTACCGTTCAAAAAGTCAAAGGTGCCGTGTTTCAGGATTTTTCCTAAACAACACCCCCGCCTTAGTTAATCTAGAGGGTGCTATTCATGGGGGTGAAAAAAAATTGAATAAAACTAATTTTCATTCATACTGTCGAATAGAGAATTAAAAGACGCTTCAAATGAGGGGTCACTTGACCACCTTACCGTAATTTTTGTTTTTGTTGGGGGTTGTTGGGGCTAAGGGGTTGACCTGACAGAGTCAAATTTGACATCAAAATGTACCGTTCAAAAAGTCAAAGGTGCCGTGTTTCAGGATTTTTCCTAAACAACACCCCCGCCTTAGTTAATCTAGAGGGTGCTATTCATGGGGGTGAAAAAAATTGAATAAAACTAATTTTCATTCATACTGTCGAATAGAGAATTAAAAGACGTTTCAAATGAGGGGTCGCTCGACCCTTTTCCCTATTTAAATTCTTGAGTTAGGGGTTGCTGGGGCTAGGGGGTTGACCTGACAAAGTCAAATTTGAGATCAAAAGTTGTCCCCCAAAAATAGAAAATCGACGTGCCCGAGCGTTTTTTTAAGAAACTTGTCTAAGTGTCCCAAAACAGGCGTGTTACCTTTTCAATGGCCCACCCTGTATAATTCTGGATGTCCCACTTTAGACTTTACGTCCACAATTTGCATGCTTTATAAATAGTATACGTGAGTTTCCATCGAAGATGACGTCAACCGGTGCGCATCAGCATACCGTGTTTATGTGTATCGTGATCCATACGTTAGGTGAACTAATTAATAAAAATGTAGGATGATTTTTTGAGAAATTGAGCCGTTTCCATATTTACATAGTACATTAAAAACGTTGCTATACGTAGAAAAACGCTTTATTGACCCACTTCCACAGAGAATTTGTACCACAAGCGTGGGAACAGAATAAGTAGGAGTCCCATAGTCAATAAATACTCGAATTTCTTTCGTTTATTTCTGCTTAATTGGATACCGAGACAACTATTTTATTCGCATGACCGAGTCACATCAAAAGCTTTATTTTAAGCTCTTTACGCGTTGTTTAAAGGTAATCCTTTTAATTGGACAGCGGGTCGTCGAAACTAAATATGAAGGTTTGTTTTTATAGCACCATAAACTGTATTTTTTTCTCATTTATTCAGAATCATTATTTTTCTCTGACTAAGTATAGTAATTTTATTAAACGAGTTAAAAAAATAATGACGTTATGCAATAACACATTCATATAATAATAAAAATTTGCATATTCTTGTCATTTAATGTACTTAGTACTTACCACTAAAAGTAAAAATAGTAGTGCTTTTGGAAATTGACGTGCATTTATTTTATGTAAAAGAACACTAATAGCGGCAATATGAGTTTAATATGTTTAGAGCATAAGTCAAATTAATTGCAAATAATTTGGATCGCGTAGAACTATCCTCCCATATCAAAATTCCTTATAATCGACCACGAACTTTCATTTTTGGAAATAAAAGAAAATTAATGATGTCTAGCAAAAAACGCAACATATCATGAAAGCGACAACATAATTGCCACATCAAATAAATGTAAAACGAATATCGAAAGTTTGAAAAAGTAAGAAGAAAGTGTCTGGCAAACAATCCATTCTAATTTGAATGTGTGTATACATAATAAACATACAAAATTACTTCCGAATGTCTACATAGAAATGCACATTCTTATCATAACCACTCGAATTAATTCGTGTAATTAAGTTTAATCGTTACACTAAATTATGGATGCAACAGTTTTTCTCTTATTTTATATTCAAATTGTAGATAACTAATGACTTCATTTATGATGTTGTTTACATAAAATACGTTGTTAAATTGTTAATTAAACAGAAAAAATATTGTTAACGATTAGAATAAAGTTATAATTATAGGTACTAATCGCGCAATTGTAATTAACTGATTCCCAATGTATAAAGATTCCAATTCTGTTTTCAAAATTTGTGCATAATTCTTCCTACCAGCATATTGCTAATGTAAAGCTTTCACACTCAAAATGCAAAATATGTAATGGAAGAAAAAAGATAAAGATGTTAAGCTATATCGATATGAAGTTCATAAGGAGTGCCGAATAATGAATATTCAAAGAAATATACGGACGTGTACTTCACGTCCAAAAAAAAAAAGTTCTTGTGGCCCACTAAACGAGGTGAATGTGTGAAATATTTTGAACAGTAATTCCCACGTTTCCTAAAAAGTTTCTTAAATAATATAATAGAGACCCCACAAAAATTTGCGCCTATACCAGCAGCGAAAATGTATTCATCTGTTCAGGAATCGGGTTTTAAGATTATACTTTCAGCAATTGGTACCTATCTGTTGGAGATAGGTAGGAAATAACATAACGACATCAAATTTAAAATAGTAAGCAGCTTATAGAATGTAGTAGTAGTAGTTAGTTGTCAGTTGTTTGTAAAAGTGAAAAATATAATATATAGTTCGGCCGCTGGATCTTTACCGATGTGTACGTTCACAATACAACGACGTGCGTATCTGTCATTCGACTACTTCATTACCAAAAACAAACAAGGACAAACTGACTGAGATTTGCAGTTTGTCTTTGTTTATTTTTAGTAATAAAGTAGTCGAATGACAGATACGCACGTCCTTGTATGTGAACATATAGATCGGTAAAGATCCAGCGGCCGAACTATATGTCTGTCTGTTATACTTAATTAATTTGGTCTCTGAAAATTGAAAAGACAGAAAATTAATTATTACCTTTAACAGTATCTATCAAAACGAACAACATTCCACCTATACTTAAGTATAAACATAGTTGCGTTCGTAATACTCACAAAGGGGTTAGAATGTAATATTCAGAGAAACTCAAAACCTCCCTTTAGAACAGTTTATTGACGATGAGATGAGGGTGATGATGAAGTTATTTTTTTTTATATAATAAAGTACATAGTACTAAAACTGGCGTCATTGGAAAAACGTCAGGGTAAAATGTTGAGGAGACTGCAGCTTATTCACTGATAGCCTACTGCAGACAGATTTTTTTCGATTGACCTCTGGCTGCAGTAGGCTATCAGTGGATAAGCTGCAGACTAAGTCTCCTCAACATTTTACCCTGACGTTTTTACAATGACGCTAGTTTTAGTACTATGTACTTTATTATAAAAGGGAGGTTTTGAGTTTCTCTGAATATTACCTACTTAAGTATAAACGTTGAGCGTTAAAATAGGAATCATCGTTGTTTTCATGCTTGGCTTGATAGAAACATTTAACTTTTCTATTTGAAATCAAAGAATACAAACAATCAACATTTTAATACTTTGAATTAATTCCTATTATTATCATTTTCGGTTGAATTAACATAATATATTTCTAACCAAGAAATGTGTGCTGGTAAATGTGTCGTCCTTGGTGAAGAAAATCCTTTTACCTTTTTATAGCTGAAAGGTTATAGTTATATTCAATTATTCACAATTGCTTTCCCATATTAACTTTCTTAATTTTATGTTTTAAATAGTTCTTGAACATTATTAATTAGTAATCTTTGTTCCTTCTGTCTGTCTACCTAAGGTACGGCCCTACTCCAGTTGAAAAGCAAAGACTAAAATCCACCATCAAATCCATTGTTCAATTTCGAAAATTTGATTTTTAAACTAATAAAAGTATAAATTGGCATGTTGAAAAATGGTATGTAATTTTCATCGCCTGTTGCAATTTTCGACAAAATTTGGCGTCCATCATTCTTAAGCACTGTTAAGGTGCGTATTCACCAAGCGCGCAAAATGATTGCAATTGTTAGCAAATATTTGCAAACTCAATATTTGTTCGGTGGAGACAAAAACGACGTGCATTCGCAAACGTTAGCAATTGTTAGCAATGATTTGTCCGTGTTCCGAGTGATGTCGGTACATCAAAGGGATTTGTTGATTGTGCGCGCGCGTTGCGCATTTGGTGGAGACGTGGTCGCAGTGAGAGAGTGTAATTTTTTACGCTTACATATTTTTGGGCCAATTAACGAAAGAAGAAAATCAAAATCCTCCACTGACATACGACAAAAAGTTTTAAATATCCCACTCATCATTTCTTTTTAAGTTAGGTAGCAATTGCATTGACTGTCTTGTTTTCAAAAACTGGGATGTCCAAATCTTATGCTTTCTCTTTTTGTTTTTACTATTCTCATTTTCAATTAAAACAGACATAATTATGAAAGCCGCGGCACTAAGTTTTCTTATCGGAGCCATGTCCACACGCGGAACACGAACAAATGATGGCAAACGTACAGCTGTTTGCGAATATTTTGCTTGTGGAGACACATTTTAATTTTAAATTGCAAACATTTGCAAGCATTGACAAACGTTTACAAACGTTTGTTAAAAATGATTTTTTGTTAGAGTTTCGTGGAAAATTCGTAGTCGTTCTGCTTTTCAAAATCTGTAAGATGATGGAAAACGACCTTTTTCACATGAAGGTGGTCGTGTATTACTGTTTTCACAGCTTCTATTACGGCGTAACTAGTTCTATTATCTGCTACCATAATCTTCATTACAGCAGCAGTGTTCCTCCGTCACAGCGGTAATGGGATGACATGCGACTTTGTGGTAATCAACTGTAGGTCTTCCACGTTCGAATGCCTTGTACCATCTGTAAATTTATTGTTGCCAAGGAAGGCGCCTGATTGCCAAATGCCTACGTAATTTGAATTTCTTCATTCTGAATAATAATGACTTGCCCCTCAAATTAACAATTAAGGCGTAGTGGAGGGTTTTTGAAAATGGTAAAATTGCTTCGCGCCAAAAAAAACATAAAAAAATAATTTGTTTCCAAAAAAACCAATGATAAAAATTAATTTACTAAAACTCATTTTGTTCGTCTATCAAATGGGATTTTTCAGTAACTATGTCCGAACTTTGGACAGCTTATTAACATTATTTTGTACATTAAATTCTGTTAATTTGAATCGTTGTTTCGCACAAACACAGGGAATTTATAAAAAATTAACCGTTTGTGTCAAAAAAAAAAGATAATTATAAATATCGAATAGACGTGAACGTGTGAACTGGGTTATACGTGAGTTTTAAAAAAGGAACCATATTAAATACTTTCATCTTTGTTGTTAAAATGCTCACATTATGGTTGTGAACTGGAAAGCTTAATGTGAAGATAAACATCTACGGGAATTCAGTTTATATAGATACACCAAAGAACGTAATATATGTTCTATGGATATGTCGCAGGAATGTTGTAATATCCGTAATCTTACAAGTTTCCTAGGAAAAGCTTAAGGTTAAGGTTAATTTTGAGATCCAGGCGCTCAAGTTTCCTAGGAAACTTGTAAGTTTACGAATATTACAACATTCCTGCGACATACACCATACACATAAGAATACATCACATAAATGCAGACATTCACCTTCAAAAACCTTGGCCTATTATATTAATAATAATGATGAAGCTAAATAAAAATCAAGTTATGCAAAATAACCTTACGTAACAAGTAAACCTACTAGAGCGGCAGCCCAGCGTCTTTTTAGGTGGTGATCTGACCGCGTCTGCGAATCATACTACGTTGAAGGTCATGTCACATATTAATAGCATAAAAATCGTCGCAAGTTCTGAATCTGGGGATAACATGTTCAAACAACCCTTTTTTTCTGCATAAAAAATCACTGTTTTGAAGTGATTGGACCGCGTATAATTCTTGTACGAATCGAAGCGACAAATTAAACACGTCGTCAAAAATGTATTTGCAGACAGTTTCGGTGGTGCAATAACCCTGCAGACGATGTTGAAGGTGCATTATTTTATTATTTTCAAAGTATTTTGACCGCGTCTGCAATTCAGGTTAATGATTTTTCTTCTTGCGTATGTTACGAAAAAAAAATTGCAGACAAGTCGGATGGGGATAAGTACTTTAATTAAACAATTAAAGATGCATTCATTTTCGTCGAATTCAAAGTCATTTGACCGTGTCTGCGATTCAGGTTAATGATTTATGTTCTTGCGTATGCCACAAAACAAAAATTGCAGACAGTTTCGGGTTGCAATCAACCCTGCAGACGAGGTTGAAGTTACAGTATTTTTAAGATTTTAAAAGTAATTTGACCGTGTCTGCAATTCAGTTTAATGATTTATGTTGTTGCGTATGTCACGAAAAAAAAATTGCAGACAAGTCGGATGGGGATAAGTACTTTAATTAAACAATTAAAGATGCATTCATTTTCATCGAATTCAAAGTCATTTGACCGTGTCTGCAATTCAGGTTAATAATGTATGTTCTTGCGTATGTCACGAAAAAAAAATTGCAGACGAGTTGGATGTGGATAAGTACTTTAATTAAACGATTAAAGATGCAATAATTTTCATCGAATTCAAAGTCATTTGACCGTGTCTGCAATTGAAATCATAAATTGTCGTTGATGAGTTAGTGACAAAAAATATAATTGCAGACAGTTTCGTGTTGGCATCAACCCTCCAGGCGGGGTTGAATTTACAGTATTTTTAAGGTTGTAAAAGTAATTTAACCGCGTTGCCAATTCAGGGTAATAAGATGAGATCATCTTTTATTTCTTCAGTGTTTCTACAAAAGGTGAACGAATTACGTAAAGGATAAGGATAAAGACTAATCGTTACAAAGCATTCTCAAGCGTATGATTAATGTTATTGTTATTCCTGAACAGTTACCATGTACATAGAAATGAGTGCATTTTTAACATTAATTTCTCATTTTAAACTTTCTTATATTTTACACTTTATGACTTTTTTCTTATAATCGATAATATTCTCGTAATGTTTGAAAATGTACTTTAATTAAAAGCGCAAATAATAGCTACCTTATGTACTAGTAAATTGCAAGAACGGAAATATTAAGTTACTTATGATTTAATTCGTGAACGCTAGTGCTTATATTACAGAAGCCATTAAATACATTACAAAAAAAGAAGAGTTTGTCAGTCATTTTTTAAAAATGCCTGTTCCTTTCATTGATGAATGCAGCAATTAGACTGTTCGTGTTATGACTCATCACGAGCATCTTTACGAATGAGGAAAACAGATCGATACGAGATCATGATTGTACACTTGGTATACCTACATATTTTGCGACCTACTCGACTCGTATTACTTTACCGCCAGTTATTGCAGACATTGCAGTAATCTAATAATAGAAATTGAATGATGCAATTTTATGCATGAACTTTATTAATCAACTCTTAGTGCAAAAAATCTATGAGACAAAAAAGGTATAAATAAATAAAATGTGTATTGTAAAAATTGTTGTTCCTTCACGTTACTGAATCGGAAAATTTTGTTATTAAAGAATTCTAAACTATTGTAATTATTTTCAAATGTGCATGAAACTGTATCACGGGCATGAAACAATGACACATTACTATTTTTAGTGGAAAACAATACAGGAGAGGATGACGAGTATCTGATATTCCAATTTACAGATGACAGCGAGGAAAGTGAAAATAGTTCGGCATACCGTAACGTGACCATACGTCCCGTTTTGAACGGGAATCTACATTATATCGCATAATATAATTTCATATGTAATATACAGGGTCCTGCAATAGTGCGTATTTCTTTCCTAGCTCATATCTCATGAGAGATATAAAAAAACTTCTCAGAGAAAATTTCAACTACTCGCGATGACGCATTAATAGAAATTATTTTTGAATATACAGGTAGTTCCATTTTTGCGGTGTCACTAAAAGAGTAATTTTTTTAAATGGAACACCGTGTACCTATATTTTATGACCTTTCGATGTTATCTGCTAAAGTCTACATTGGTAACTATTTACTTTGTGATTTGGTAGCAGGGTTGCCAACTTATTAATTTTTTGCGGAAAAATCGTGCGTAAGTAGGCTTATCTTCAAAAAATCCTATCGGCCTTGTGTTTTGAAGTTCTCAAGTAGGTATCGGCAATAATGTTAGTATGGGTAAAGAGCTGTGTGTTGAAGTTTAGAAACTAAAATTTGGTTATACAGGGTATTCGGAACAACATGTCAAACTTTCGAAATTTCAAAGTGCCATAACTCATTATTTTCAAATACAACTGCCATATTTTTTTCCGCTACCCAGAGGCATTTTTTATAATCTTCAATTTTCGTAAGGGATGTTAAATGTCTAAACTACGTAGTTTTTACAATACTTAATATTTTTCGAAAACGCACCTATTTAGTTACGAGCTTAGGCACCAAAGTAGGCCGTGAAGAACCTTAACGTCAAAAAGTAAACAATGCTTAGTGTCCGAAATTAATACTTATAAAGTACTAGATTGTAGATTAACAAAATGAATTTCTGACAAGATGAACTTGTTGTTATGATTTTTATGCTGGGAGAAGCTAATAGAAATTGTTTGTTGGCAAGCAGAATTTATGCGGCGCGTTATCCAGAAAGAAGGCATCCTCAAGTAGATAGTTTCAGAAGTTTACTGAATAGATTTGTTGAGACGGGAACGGTGAAATACAGTAAATTAGAACGAGCAAGAAACGTTGTTAACGAAGAAAATGAATTTAGAGTACTATTAACTGTAACTGAGCACCCGCACATGAGCCAGCGAGATATCGGTGAAGCAAGCGGCGTAAGTGAAAGATCAGTGCAACGCATACTGAAGAAACATCGATTTCATGCATACCACGTACAATTGCATCAAGAATTGACCATTCTTGATTATGAAGAACGATTTGAATTCTGCACCTGGGCAAGAAGACAAATACAAGAAGATCCGATGTTTTCTCAGTATGTGTTATTTTCGGATGAGGCCACATTCCACAAAAATGGAGCCGTAAATAAGCATAATATGCACTACTATTCAATCGGAAATCCCCATTTTATAAGACAGGTTGACCACCAGCAACGCTGGTCTTTGAAAGTCTGGGGAGGAATTATTGGAGACCAAGTAGTAGGTCCACACTTTATCAATGGCCATCTTAATGGGCCTATGTATTTACATTTCCTGCAACATGATTTACAGGACTTATTAGACGATATACCTCTGAGAACAAGAATGAGGATGTGGCTACAACATGATGGAGCTCCAGCACACTATGCGGTAAACGTAAGGGCCAACCTCAACCAAGTTTTTCCCTTTCAATGGATTGGCAGAAATGGACCAATTGCGTGGCCTGCCAGATCACCCGATCTTACAAAACTTGACTTTTTCCTATGGGGTTATGTGAAGGAAAGGGTTTACAATGAGCCACCTACAACGGCAGAAAATATGCGACAGAGAATTGTTGACGCTTTTAGAACTATTACACCTGCAATATTAAGAAGGGTAGGTACAAATGTCTTTTGAGCAGCGAATTGATGCGTGTCTAGCTGAGAATGGACGACATTTTGAACATTTATTGTAAATAAAACAATTTTATTAAGTCTTTTTTGTTTTCTAGTTATTTTTGCCTAACTTGTAGTACGTGAGTACTGCAAGTTAGAATTGTAGAGTTGTTACTAGTAGAATTGTTACTTTAAAGTATATTTTTTTGAAATTATTTCCTGTTCATGAATGAAATCTATAACATTTCTTCAATAAAATTGTTAGAAAATGGCATTATTTTTCTTCACGGCATCACGGCCTACTTTGGTGCCTAAGCTCGTAACTAAATAGGTGCGTTTTCGAAAAGATTAAGTATTGTAAAAACTACGTAATTTAGACATTTAACATTCCTTACGAAAATTGAAGATTATAAAAAATGCCTCTGGGTAGCGGAAAAAAAATATGGCAGTTGTATTTGAAAATAATGAGTTATGGCACTTTGAAATTTCGAAAGTTTGACATGTTGTTCCGAATACTCTGTATAACCAAATTTTAGTTTCTAAACTTCAACACACACCCATACTAACATTATTGCCGATACCTACTTGAGAACTTCAAAACACAAGGCCGATAGGATTTTTTGAAGATAAGCCTACTTACGCACGATTTTTCCGCAAAAAATTAATAAGTTGGCAACCCTGCTACCAAATCACAAAGTAAATAGTTACCAATGTAGACTTTAGCAGATAACATCGAAAGGTCATAAAATATAGGTACACGGTGTTCCATTTAAAAAAATTACTCTTTTAGTGACACCGCAAAAATGGAACTACCTGTATATTCAAAAATAATTTCTATTAATGCGTCATCTCGAGTAGTTGAAATTTTCTCTAAGAAGTTTTTTTATATCTCTCATGAGATATGAGCTAGGAAAGAAATACGCACTATTGCAGGACCCTGTTTAATACCGGGTGATTCTCTAATACTGATGACAGTTTCAATTTCGCGCGTAAGTAGTGTTTTTTACGGTGTTGAATTGGAGAGTTGAACTGCTCCTGTCGAGAGCAGTTTATGGAAGACCACTCCGTCTTTAATATTCCTTATCGAGCGTTTGCTAACCATAACAAACGAATTATTGTTAATCGGTTTGAAAATTGTTGAATTAGCAAAGGATTATGACTCCCCGTTTTCCAGATTTAACTCCGTTATATTTTTTTCTGTTCAACGTTTTTTGAAACCGTTTCCATACATTGGGCGAACTACAAGCAGCAATTGCTGCGGAAACTTGCAAGTATTACACCTGCAACTCTGGAATAAAAATTCGACAATTGGAATTGGAACAAAGTGGAATTGTGTGGTGAACATAACGGTGGACATTTTGAGCAATTTATATACAGGGTGGCCCAACGAAAAGGTAACAGACGGGTTTCTGTCTAGAGCATTTTTTTTGAGAAATGCAATAATTTTTAAATCAAAGGGGACAAGTTTTGTCATGATTTTCAACCTGATATGATTTTATCCCTTAGCGCTGTGAGAACAGCCCCTATAATTTAAATAGGGATGATGGGCCAAGTGATACGTCATTTGAAAGGTCTTTCTTTTCTGAATTCAGTGCACTAGGTTTTTTTAGTTTTTTTTATTTTTAACAAAAAAATTGAAGCAGCAAACATGGACAATGAATTTGAGGCATTTAAAAACGAAAAAAACCGCGGACAGGTCAATTGTTTTTTCTTTAGATAAGCTAGGTACTTTTACTGTCATTTGACAACATTGTTTCACCCATTAGGTACAGGGTAAACAACCCTTAAATTTTTAAATAAAATAAAGGGTAAACTTTTTCTTGTGCTAATTAATAAAACCAGTTTATGAAAATTCAACCTTAGTTTAATACATGTTCGAAGTGCCTGCCTCCGGGGCTTCGGCTTCCGTGCAGTTATACACATTTTGATTAAATCGTTCCTGTACATTTTGCAAATGCAAAGCGGTGTCCCGTTTTGAGTCAAAAAATAAATGGTCAGGTTAGGCATACGATGTGCAAAGTGACTTTGGAATGGAGGACGAGTCTATGTGATTACCTATGTTAATAATATGATGTTATGTTAATATACTTATAGTATTTAATTACTTTAAAAAACTTATAGTTAGGGAGCTGGTGGCAATTTAGGTATATGACAAAAATTATATTATCGTTTCTGTCATCAATTATATTTTATTAAATACATTTGATAGATAGTGAAATTAAAGCTGGCAGAAGTCAGGATTGTGGGAGTTGTTATAAAAATAATTAATAAACTGTAAAAAAAATAATGAGTACTATATCATTCCATCGTCTTTTGAATAATTATTTGTATGTTTTATAGAGTATTTGTAAATATACAAAAAATATGGCAGACATCTACAACTCTGATTTTAGATGTAATATAAAAACAAATATTTCATTTATTTTAATTTCTTTTATTAAAATAGATTGCTTTCTTCGTCACTTTCATCCAGAATTCTGTTAGTGGCGAAATCTGCACTTTCATCCATTATCTCTCCTTCATCTGAGGGGCAAGTGGAGGGGCAAACGTATTTTACAGCATTTATATTTTTCTCTTTCGCTGTGTAATTATTTATCTCTATACCCTTCATTTCCTGTTTTAAACCACCTACCTATTCCTTCTAACTTTCATTTCCATGCGAACAAATATAATATACACAAATAATATTAGTGAGTGTGTATTTCTACTCCCTTGCAGCTGTCCTCTGGTAGTAAAATACTTCTGTCTTCGAAAAGACAGTATCGATTTTTTCTGCCTTTTTCATTTTTATGCTTTCCATAACTAATAGAAATATTGGGGAAAAATCCCCATTCAAATGGTGTGGAATGTTATGTTCAATTACGTTACATATACTTATAAAAGGGTAACAACAAAAATTTTGTTACGGTTCGAGTACCAAAACATTTTACCCCAAAGTTGTGTATTATATTTGCAGAAAAGCTGGAAAAATGGCCGTCAAAAATGCGCATTTGTTTTGTTTTGGAAGGAAAGTGTAGGAAATTTCCCCCTTATTTTCCCAATATCTTTGTCAATTTTCCTACTTTCGCGGAGATTTTCACAACCGAAGAAAGGACGAAGTTTGCCCTTTCCAACGATGCGATTTTGATTTCAAGATAATGGATGACAACCGTAGCGCAAAATCGGACGGCCCTATTGCCAAACAAAGATATCGTAGGCGGCCGCGACTTTTTAACGACCAATTCGGCCAAAAACATTAAGAAATTTTTCTCGAGAAGTGCGACTTTCGCGATTTACATTCTTTACATTTTGTAATATTGTTATCGCGGTCGCAAATGGAAATTTTTTGTTCCAATTTTTCGATTGTTTTTTTTGCCGGGAGCGCGCCGTAAAGAGAAACGATTCCGCGAAAGTTTCGTCAAAATCGGTCGACGGATGGAACAGTTACGCCCAAGGAGGTGGGGCAACAAAATCACCAGATTTAACGACCCCTCCGTGGGGGGATCAAATCGATTCGCGTCGATTTGTCGTAGGGGGGCCCAAACGTGAGAGTAACGCACAACAATTCGTCCTGATCCGACCTACCGTTCGGCCGCAAAGCGCGTTGGAATTTCGAAAATTTTAGTACCGATGGAGGTCGAACGGTGGATATCGAAACTTCGCTGCGTCTGGCGTTCCACTAGTCCTACCCGGTAGTACGACACGCGAAATATGGGGTCGGTCGCATTCCGATTTGTAGTTATAGGACGCGGCGACGTTTTACACCCCGACATAACCATCGCGTTTGTCACTCCCCGATGAAAGATGCGGTCTCGAAAGGGGAATCGAAAGCAAAAAATTCTGGCAAGTTGCCACGAGACTTCCCTTTTTTCAAAAAAACAAATACTACTGAATTCAGAAAAAAATACTCTTAAACTACTACATAAAAAAACTGCAACTTTATGTAATACAAAAAACGAGTGCCGCCATTTTATCTTACAGTGGAAGTGACGTAATTAAAAGTAATATGAGCATTTTCCTCCTTGGCCCGAATGTAATCGATTGGCGAATACCGCATTTCGATAACTTTAATAGTTTCTGAGTTTAGAGCGTTGCAAGGAATGTGTACGTACAGACTACTACAGACTACAGACGACAGACGGAAAATGTTGTTTTAATATTTTGAATTTACGTATTCAGAAACGCAAATGATATGTAAAAGTTTGCATAGGTCAAATTTTTTTTTGGAACACTAATACAATACTTCTCTTTTACTTCGTACTCGGGAAGTAAAAACCGAAAACCTATCGATCACCTCTTCGTCCCACCGTCGCCGAGCAAACGTCGCCGAGATGAGAAAAAACCGGCGATCCCGTTCTCGATGAGATATCACTCCTCCCAATGCGAACCGTCCAGATGGAACCGTCGGCGATGAACTCGTATAGAAATGAGACGTTGTTACCGAAAGCGCCATCAAGATCTAAGGGAACGTTTGGGATTTTTGTTTCGCAATTTTGGGATTTCCAACCCGCGTCCCTCGCTTGTGAAGCGTCGGAGGGTATTTTTCTCCCCGGGACGAAAGCCAGCCACGACCCTCAGCTACCTAAAAATATGTATGCTCCGAGACCGTATCTCGCACCGTTCGGCTTCCGCGAATGTTTTCGCTCAGGAGAGGGTGGGGGGTGAACCGCGGAAAGGATTTTCAACAAACCGCATACCAAAGAAGCGCCATCGGGAGTTATTAAGGTATTCGAAATTTTTGGAAAAGTAATAAAAATTGAGGAAGTTATTAGCGAAATAGACGTTAACGAATGTTAACATTGTATAGTATATCGTACCTTATATAAATAGGTACGCTACGCGTAGCTATATAAACATAATCCGTAATTGCGGACGCGCTCAAATGACTTAATGTGCTACAGAAGATGGTACTGCAATTGTTAAATTAAAATACTTATGAATGACTTTAAATTTGGTAAAATAAATGGTACTTGAATTGTTAAATTAAAATATTTATCCCCGTGCAAATCGTCTGCAATGTAATTTTTCGTTAATAAAATACCAACATTAAACATTACCTAAAATTGCAGACGCGGTCAAATTACTTTAAATTTGGTCAAATAAATGGTAATTGAATTGTTAAATTAAAATACTTATCCCCTTGCAAATCGTCTGCAATGTAATTTTTCGTTAATAAAATACCAACATTAAACATTACCTAAAATTGCAGACGCGGTCAAATTACTTTAAATTTAGTCAAATAAGTGGTACTTGAATTGTTAAATTAAAATACTTATCCCCTTGCAAATCGTCTGCAATGTAATTTTTCGTTAATAAAATACCAACATTAAACATTACCTAAAATTGCAGACGCGGTCAAATTACTTTAAATTTGGTCAAATAAGTGGTACTTGAATTGTTAAATTAAAATACTTATCCCCTTGCAAATCGTCTGCAATGTAATTTTTCGTTAATAAAATACCAACATTAAACATTACCTAAAATTGCAGACGCGGTCAAATTACTTTAAATTTGGTCAAATAAATGGTAATTGAATTGTTAAATTAAAATACTTATCCCCTTGCAAATCGTCTGCAATGTAATTTTTCGTTAATAAAATAACAACATTAAACATTACCTAAAATTGCAGACGCGGTCAAATTACTTTAAATTTGGTAAAATAAATGGTACTTGAATTGTTAAATTAAAATACTTATCCCCTTGCAAATCGTCTGCAATGTAATTTTTCGTTAATAAAATACCAACATTAAACATTACCTAAAATTGCAGACGCGGTCAAATTACTTTAAATTTAGTCAAATAAGTGGTACTTGAATTGTTAAATTAAAATACTTATCCCCTTGCAAATCGTCTGCAATGTAATTTTTCGTTAATAAAATACCAACATTAAACATTACCTAAAATTGCAGACGCGGTCAAATTACTTTAAATTTGGTCAAATAAGTGGTACTTGAATTGTTAAATTAAAATACTTATCCCCTTGCAAATCGTCTGCAATGTAATTTTTCGTTAATAAAATACCAACATTAAACATTACCTAAAATTGCAGACGCGGTCAAATTACTTTAAATTTGGTAAAATAAATGGTACTTGAATTGTTAAATTAAAATACTTATCCCCTTGCAAATCGTCTGCAATGTAATTTTTCGTTAATAAAATAACAACATTAAACATTACCTAAAATTGCAGACGCGGTCAAATTACTTTAAATTTGGTAAAATAAATGGTACTTGAATTGTTAAATTAAAATACTTATCCCCTTGCAAATCGTCTGCAATGTAATTTTTCGTTAATAAAATACCAACATTAAACTTTACCTAAAATTGCAGACGCGGTCAAATTACTTTAAATGTGCTAAAACCAATGGTACTTTAATTGTTTAATTAAAATAATTATCCCCATTCAGATCGTCTGCAACAAATTTTTTCATCACGTACATTACAATAACAAAATAGTGTACTGAAAATTAGCCACGGTCAAATGACTTTGAATTCCACGAAAATGAATGCATCTTTAATTGTTTAATTAAAGTACTTATCCCCATCCGACTTGTCTGCAATTTTATTTTCGTAACATACGCAAGAAGAAAAATCATTAACCTGAATTGCATACGCGGTCAAATTACTTTGAAAATAATAAAAATAATGCACCTTCAACATCGTCTGCAGGGTTATTGCACCACCGAAACCGTCTGCAAATACATTTTTGACGACGTGTTTAATTTGTCGCTTCGATTCGTACAAGAATTATACGCGGTCCAATCACTTCAAAAGAATGATTTTTTATGCAGAAAAAAAGGGTTGTTTGAACATGTTATCCCCAGATTCAGAACTTGCGACGATTTTTATGCTATTAATATGTGACATGACCTTCAACGTAGTATGATTCGCAGACGCGGTCAGATCACCACCTAAAAAGACGCTGGGCTGCCGCTCTATACGCAAAACGTTCGGATGGGAAAAGAATGCATATACCTAACTTACATATCTTAAATCTTATTTTCTGGTACCGTCTGTGCTATACCGTTGAGTGAAAAGTATATTTTCACTCAACGGCTATCCCAAACAAATCTATTATCTGTGTCTGTGCTATTAGTGAGCAAATAGAACACCTTCAGATGGGAATCAACTTTTCATGAAATCATTTTGATTTTATAATTAGTAAGATAAAGTTGATATTCTTTCATGGTTACGTAAAAAAATGTAATTATTTATACTTAATTATAGGAAAAATGTTATGTAATTTCATTAGTACATCTATGTAATATTGTTCAACAATTAAATTTCTACATCAAACCATGTCACGGTTATAATCTAATTACATATCACGTATGACAAATTTTTTTCTATTTTTGAAACATGCTGATTAACACGCCCAACATGTCGTCGCCTTCAAGAAGAAACAAAATAAAAGAATTACAAAATGTAAAAAAGCGGTACAGCCTGCTTTTATTTCAATTTCCGTGATGCTTCATTACATGTATAAATATAGAGTGAGGGATATTTTTATATATCATCGGATACTATACTTTATAATTAACCGGATTTACGCCTCATAGCCGAGGCCTTCCGCAACGAAACAAATGGGTACAGGCGGTACAGCATTCCCTCACCTGTCACCGTGCACTTTAAGTCGTCTACGTTGCGTTATTCTTTTTCCAAATTCACAACTGCATTGAACTATTTCCTGTAAGTACACCTAGGTTGCAGTTGCAAATACATAATTTCATATGTGAATTCTTCAACGGACGGTTTCAGAGTTGAATTTCTTCTTAGCGAACAAGAATTTTAGAACCAATGCAATAGCCGACATGTTTTTCAGTTTTAATTAATTAAGTAATTTCCATGTTTTAGTTCCTTCCGGTACACATTTTGTTATTTCTACCAATTATTGCGTTCGTGACTAGTTCATTACAATCATTCCAATCTAATTGCCGAATTTCACCATACACGATCTTACTTACATCGTATGCAACATGCTATATATTATCCCAACCCCCGCTACACAGCTGCATTTCGATTCACACAAACGGGCGAAATAAGAACAATGATTCCGCCATTTCTTCCGTTCAATTACAAAAAAACATTACAGTGAACATTTCCAAAACACAAACAAAGGCTTGTTAAAACAATTGTCGAACTTCTTGATCTCAGGTTTACGTGTCTTGCAATAAAGAAAGAAACAAAGCATCATTTCCAACAAAAAGACAGAAATTATTACTTACTCGAAATGAAGACAACGCAAATGGCATTAATGTTGCTTTACAAATTTCGCATATTCTTCTATTACGCAAGCACAGGGTTATGTGTACACGTTAGGCACTTTACTTTTTGGCAACCCACATTTAAATTTTATATTAATTAAATTAAAGTCTTTTTGAAGGCTCTAAGGCCTCAAGTTCCTGACGAAACAGGCAATATTATACCACCTTGGAAAACATTAGGTATGCAAATTTGTTTTTTTCTTTTGACAAAGCAACTTTACTCTTCCTTTCCTCATTATGCCCTTCCCTTCAACAACGTTCTTGACTATGACAACTTCCATTTCGGATTCGGTGACTTTTTGTCTACGTCAGCCGTGAGTCGGTACTAGACCAATTCTAATGCAGTTGAAGGTGACGACGCCCCGTAGTTGTGACTTCGAGAACAAAATAAAGGACATAGTAATCTCCAGTGGGTTCTCACCATGACAAAATAGGTCATAGTTCTAAACGTGACTAAAGAAGGTTATGATGGGTTTAGGTCAAGGTCTTTTGTTGAAAGTCTTATATGAAGATTATAAGTAAAAAGTGAGCGAATAAAGGGGTGAGTGTTAAAATATAGAAAACGTTATATGAGTTCAGTGTTAGAGCCACTTGATTCGATCCCGACATCACGATGGGGCAAGCATTGCGCTTATAATTACTCCAGAGACAATCCCAAGGTACTCATTTTCTGGAATCGAAGTTGACCTCGAGTTGGAAAAGGGGCCAAAGATTTTCTTGCGGGACGGAGAATGGAACTCGGCCCAACGGCAACGTAGTCTAGCGCTCTAACTACCACATCCTCAAGAGCTGCTTCTTAGAAAATCTTATTGGATCTAATCATATAATAAATATAGAGCAAATAAATATATTGTCAAATCAATCACTTACAACAAATTGAAACTGTAAGGAAAGGTTAGGACTATATGGGAGATGATGAAGCGGTTGCAAATGCAAATCTACAAGTGTCTGCTGAATAAAATGGGCAGAGGGTGGGCACGTGTTATGTTAGAGGAGGATCAGGCCTTGTTGATAGAAGCTCTGATTTAACACTCTGAGAGAAGTTGACAATAGTAAGGAGCATTTATAGTACATGTTTCCTTAAAAAATCAACCACAATAAAATGTGTCGCCGTTCCATATTTCAGTTCTTTAATTCAAGAACAAAATGGCGAACCCATGTTTTATCGCACGTCACTACACTCTTCAAGAATGCTCCCCCTTCACGTCCATAACGGCAAACAAGTTCAGATGTTCATGCACCCATCTTGCGAAAGCTTTATGCACAATGCGCTCAACACTTCCCACACTTATCTCGAGAGATCGTGCCTCTTCTCGTATATAAATCCGCCGATCATTGGGAATATCATATCATTGCAACATTCCAGTTTAATTCGTATTAGCATTTATGTTGTATGTGTGCTATTATGTGGATAAAAAATGGAACGGTTACTTTTACTTTGAAAATGTTCTCGCGGGATGAGTAATCTTGAAGTTCATAAGAAAAAATATGTATTTTGCAATTATACATATAAGCAGCTATAGATAAATACATCACAATAAATCCGTTATTCGAACCTGTCATTCACTAGATAAAGTATTGATTTCTTAATTGTTGACCTCTGAGATTTTTATGCATTGTAATGGCAATTACAAATGAAAAGATTATGTTCATTGTTCGATGATTGATGATAGCTCCACTTTTGTAGATATTGTTCTGCTTGCCCCGACTAGCTCAGACTATTTTATTCTTTAATACAACGGGCAGGAAATTGCATAAGAGAGTAACCCTAACATCATTGCGGAAACGTTCACCAAACCAGTAGTAGTATTATTAATTTAGAATTTTTTATTCCAAAAGTTTACATTAATTTCTAGTTTAGAATTACTAACACAGAACTAAATTTTGTATTAGCACACACGTATTAATTGCATACGTAGCATCTCAATACTTTAGACGGGTTAAATTTTGAGATTTTCACACTTAATTTTTCTTACCACCTGTAGGAACAGATCATTAAATTTTACTAACCAACCACTTCCAACGCAAAAGTTTGCATGACCCTCAGATTTTAAAGGTCCCACTACGAATGTCAACACTATAATTTTTTTATTTCGTCAAAAAATGACAAGATTTGCGCATTGAAAACAATACGCGAAGTGACCCTTTCTTTCACTTTCCTACGTTACCATGACACCGTGTGCGAAATGACGACGACCGCGGCGTGCGCGAAATATTTACTTCGCGCACTGCATATAAACTACATATATGAAAGTGTTGTATTTTAACGTTAAAATATATGTCAACTTTTTCACGTTTGTACAAAAAAATTTGTTTGCAACTCAAAAATAACTACATATTATACGATATGATTTCTATGAATTTATTTTACAATATACCTATTATATTATACGAGGGAATAAAACGTGCGAACTGTATTCCCCAAAAACTAAATTTTTACTGGTAGTAAACTTCACGTTATGACATGATGGACACTACTTTTTGAAAATTTCTATTTTGTTGCATGAACTTCACTTTACTTGCGAAGGCTACGTTCTCCTGTTAAACAAAGATAACCAATCGTGTTAATAACATAGTAAAGGGCATAAAAATTTTGAATACCTTGAATTTTATGTATAGCCCTATGTTGTCTTCATATTTATACAAGTATACTTTCTATTCTTCCTTTTAATACCAATGGAATAAAAATGGGGAGGAGTACTCCACGGTTTAATTGTAAGTAAGTTATTTTTAGATTTATTTTCTGCTGTTGAAATTTTTTAAAAGAAACATTTTCAGTTACATTCGGAAACTTCACTTCATAAACTCAATCGTTATTGAAAGTATAAATACAATCGTTTCACTTAGAGGTGGTGAGGTAGGAAGAATTGGATAAAAAGCAATCTGTTTGGCTGAAATTATCAGTTTAAATGAAGCTTGAACTTTACATTGATTAAAAGTGTAAAAATTTACAGCTTGTATAATTAATTTAACAACTAACAAATTACAGAGCGCAAGGTTATGCTAAATTTGGTCATACTGTTATTTTTCCATTATTTATAAAAGGTTACCAATCTTAATTTGAATAACATTATTGCCGCTACTAGTACATATGAATTTTATTCTAACCGTGTAATCCACAAATTACGTGTACATTGTCATAATAGAAAAAAGTGTATGTGAGAAATCGTTAGAAAAAGTTATTCCCACAATGAAATTGAAGTATAAAGGTTAATGATCATCTTAGTTTTAAATGGTATGGTTTCTACTTTACAATTTGCTATAAACACTTTCATGCTCGACTAGAATTATAAATTACTTTCCATGTGCCATGAATGACTGATAAACTTGAACCACAAAGTAATGTTGTCGAAAAAATGTAATTTTTGTAAAATATTCTTCAAGGTCACACATTCTAACTCGTAATTGCGTAATGATGTTATTAAATAGTAATAAGTAGCATCTATATTTTCCACTACTACACAAGTGGTGTAATTACAGACTTACGTAAAGATGGCATCCATTTTCGAAAGTAAATAAAAAAAAATTCGATGACAACTCGATAACTATTTGTAACTAACAATTCTTGTTAATTATCCGTTAATTACTTTGAAATTAAAAGGTAGAATACTAGTCGACCTAAATTTCTTATTTTCCGAATTTCACACAGTTCATTGTTACTTAATAGTTACAACTTACAGTCATGGGAAGTTATAATTGCAAATGATTTCGATATAGGAAAAAACATTATGGCAACAATAAATTTTCAGTTTTCCTTGATTAAATCAATTAAATTGTATCATATACATAATAGGTACTACGAGAAATGAAATTAGGTACTATATTAATTATAGGGATGAGAATAAATTGTGAGGATCTTACATCTATTTGCGAAAGTAATAAGATGACAATCGCATCTCATATAAGAAACTGAACTATTAGCCAACTAAGTAACTTCCTTTACGTCTTTTTAGACCAAAATTGAAACAATGCACATTGAGCAAGAGTAGGTAAAGGATATGAAAATCAACTGAAAATGATCCTAACTATGGACTGCAGTTGTACACTCAAACAAATTAATTATTATTTAAATCGTAGTTCATTGTATGTCCGCTAATCAAGATTATGAGTGATGATATCATGTAGCACGAAACGTAAAACTTGAGGAAACTGTTCTAAACACTGTCATAGGTGAAACGGCGTGTGACAGATGGTTCTTCGATCGTTCTTCGTCGTGAATATATAATCTTCTACCTTTAAACATTCGGTACCATCTTCGAATGAACGGTAACAGATTTTTTTGGACAAAGTTGATAAAAGCTAACATTTCTGGATTGATATAGGGGGCGGATATAGTCTACGCGCAAGTCTAGGCCATTTCTTTTACCTCTCTGAGATCGTCCGACCCAAGGTTACTCAACACACCTCGCACGTGAGGTATACCTGAGGATGCTGCAAGAGGAAGCGGCTTAATCGTAGCCCCGCCCAGGATTCCCACCAATATGGATCCTCTCAGTTGAACAAGTGCAAGGCACTCTCCAAAATAATGTGGCGCGCCGACTCGTCGTCCGTGTAGTATCCTCTACGGTCTACACTTCTACAAAATAGTGATTCGACCAAGCTTATACAATGCATGTGCTTCCTTAGTTTACAGTGCCCATAAGTATACCCACTGAGCAGAGACGCGCCAGAAGACTGTAAGATGGTCCTTTAAAGTTTCTCTTGCACAAAATCACATCGATCCTTGTGATGGATTTGGGTGTCTTGAGATATTAGGTTGTTTACAGTTAGTAAAATAAATAGTAATCACCCCCCCCCCCCGTCCCCGTCCCCGTCCCCGTATGTGCATGTATGAATTTCATGAATCAACAGTTGCAAGTTGTACAAGGTAAAGCTTAAGATATTTTTGTGGCAACTTCTTCCAGATGTTTTTTGGTACACTCTGTATAAATACCGACGTTACATTAGAAGTCTCCCGCTGCGTTTTCTTACAATACCACTGTAGGCGAGCTCCCCTTTCCACTAGTTTCGCTTAAGATTGTGGTGTTTCACATTGCTGTAATAAATTTATTCTCTCTCTATTCATATTTTAGTTACACCAGGTCTTGTTGACACATATAACCGTTATACTATAATATTTTTTTCGTCTCTGTAAATTTTAATTACGTAGGTGGTAACATTACTAAAGTACAATAATGAAATGAAATTACAACAACTTTGAAGTTTTATTTTTTGGTAAAACGAACACCGGTGTGAGCACATCGGAAACTTTGGATACATGTAGGTTGAAGTCCAATCAAGTTGATGTTATCGACTTTGCTAAAAAATGAGCCAAGGATACAAGAGGTGCAAGAGGATGAAGTCGAAGGCGTAACGAATACTTGATGACATTCCGATTGATGGCCTGAACACATATCTGATAATGAGGTTTCCAGAGACTTTATTTCTAGTAAATGATAGGAATCCGGAATCCCTCTTTAGTAAAAATGGATTTGAGTGGTTTAGTAACGACTCCACAGACACCTTTCGGCACAAGCACAATATAATTAAATAGTTACTGGGAATAATAAAGATATAGTAAGTAAAGTGTTTAGGAGAACGTTCTAATTTTTCGAATATATGATATACCTATTCATAGGTAAACGCGTTATTGGATAAATCATAAGATAGACAAATGTAAAATTGAAAACTGTAAAAACAGAATGTGACAGATAATAAATACGATTATACAATGTACTGGCGGGCTGATATTTTTCGGAAAATTGGTCCCAAAATTGTAATAGTTGTGCAGAGTGAAGAATGAAATGCCCATTTTCAATATCAAGATTTTACAACTAGAGACGTAAGCTGATGGCTGATGATGAAGTAAAACAGTTAAGTACATACGTTCCAGTGTTACATATAATAGGTGGTGCTACTACGCGAGAAATGTGGAAGAGAAAGAATAAATTAACGCGGAACGTGCTGAATGTTTTCTTTACACAGATCACCAAGGTGTAATCATCAACTCCGAAGGAAAAGAGCAAGTATTCAAGACGGCTTTCGTTTTTGGTTTTTTTCTTATATTACAATGAATAAGCTTCAAAGTGGGATTGGATGTTTGTGGCGATCGTGAAATTTATTATACAAGCTAAGTTAATTTAAAAGTTGTTTGTTAGGAAGAAAGAGTAAAAACAAAGACCTTTAGCTTTAGTGTCTAGAATTGGTTGTTTTTTTCGAGTAGTTTTTACTCCAGCATCAGATTATTGATTTAAGTCAAAACTGAAAGGAAAAAGTGGTCAAAAATTTCATTTGTAACTAAAATAGGGGAAAGAAATGTAATATTCCGACTATGCCTCTTAATGGTTTGCAATTAGCCACTCCTTCGCCTATGAATAAATTGGCAGGAGTTAACGAATTTATCTAATAAGCAAGAATGTGCAAAATAGCCTGAAGATAACTAAGAACGCGTTTTACAGTAACTATTAATGTTTTCGTTCCACACGGGATACATTCCACAAACGACTTATTATAATAGCCGCTTTTAAAGGATAAAACGAAATTTAAAATACTACTATATTATTCAGAAAATCCGAAACTTTGATTATTTCTGTTGCATGAATTTTTCCCAAAACGTTTGTATAAAACACACCAGTAGCCATTCATTTATTTTAAATGTTTACGGTGCACGTACAAATAAAACTTTAATAAGTAGGTACCTATTTACCTACCTATAAATATGTGACATACACTAGGAAGCATTAAACATGTATGTTTATGATTACTTCATAAAGATGAGCTAAACAAGTGCCAATTAGCATAAGCAAGCACTAAAATGGAGGCCATTTCTAGGTAAATCGAGAAAATAATAGTAGGTGTAATTGTTTTTAAAACTTTTTCATTTTATTCGGCCACGTTCAATTAATCAATTGTTTAAAATGCTTAAATTTCGTTACTTTCACCGCGACGTGAAATCGATCGATTTAAATGTTAAATTGATTTACATAGGTATATATATACAAACGAAAATGTATGAGGCAAAAGACTTCGCCCATTGTTATTATATTATATGTATGAATACACATTACGTCTTGTACCTAAGTTTAGAATCTAGGACAAACTACATATTTAAATAGTATGTTTGCATTCCCATAAAATCACATACCTACCTACCTACTGTTTTAAAAATACATTAACAATCCAACAGGTACCAAAACACATACGATAAGTTGGAGTATTTATCATGTTAAACTATCGTTTTAGAAACTAAACAATTTAACTAATATACGTACTTTACATAACACAAAAGCTTAAATTCGAATCATCTCAAAATTTGTTATGCGAAACGAGCCGAAATAATAAATTAAATTAGACAGTTGTTGTTAACTACGTCAATAAAGATTATTCTAGTGTAGAGTAACAAAAAAGAAAACACTTACTGTTCTCATCAGTAGTTTCTAGATGGCCACCGTTGAGTCGCATTGTTCTGCTTTTTTGCAAATTAAAACACTTTAAATTTCATGGTAGTGAATCTGTAAGAAAAAAAAACTAGTAGTAGAACATGTAGTTGTAATGGACGAATTATTTATAAATAAAAATGTGACCTGATTTTGTTACAATGAACACACAATGACTGTCGCCGAACAAATTTAAAATGTCACACTGAAATATTATAAATCAAAACCAATTATTAGTTAAATAAAGAGAACAATTAACTGTTAAATACAGCCAAATTTATACAGTATCTTTAAAATTTTCAATTTAAAGAAAAAAATGAAAGAAAATTTTTCTAAATTGGCAATATTACAAACAATAGAATGTTGAATTGAATTTTTGGTTTAAGTCAAGTTTAATGACAATATTTTTTAATATCTGTCACGATATTATTATCAAATTTTGTTGTTTAGTACCTACTTACTTAAAGAATAATTATATTATACAAGGAGGATGCAAATTTAAACCGGAATATTGCGTCCGACGCTGAAATCAGTGGCGTCCGCAGACTACAACCTTGGGTGGAGGGATATAAAGTGCGGTTTGATCTACCAATTTTAATAAACATTTGTTTGACAGAAAGTTATAAAATAAATATTATTATAATACAAAATCCAATCCCCTTGGCTGTTGTGCAAGTTTCTCTATTATTTCGTCTTCTGAAATGGATAGTTCCCTATGAATTGACATCATTGCCAGTCCATTTAGTCTGTTCTGTGAGCTTGAATTTCTAAGATAGGTCTTTTTTAAGGATTAATAAGAATAAGCGTAAAATAGAATGGAAGGGTTGGGTGCTTGGGGGGGATATATCCCCCCTTGGGTACGCCACTGGCTGAAACAGTTGATAAAATAAAAACTGCTATTACATATTATGTAATAGACAATCTAGAAATCTGTCATTACCGTCATCATGGCTTTTATACAATCATTTTCGCCATGTCCGAAAAAAACAGTTCATATAATACCCAAGTTGCGCAAGGCATTAATTAGAATATGTACTAGCAAAAGGGAATGTGAATCCAAATGAAACCGTGAGATGAAGTTCCAAATAGTTTCGAGAAAACACTCTCTCAAAGACTCAAATCTTTTCGTGGTGTCATCAAAAAACATTCAGCCAATTGATGAGTTGATTCGCCGATCTGAATGGTCGACGGATTTCTTTACGAGAAAATCTCTTGAGATAAATGGTGAAAGATGGGTGTCGAAAGGCGGATCGAGGGCTCAACTGCGCTTCATCTCTGTTATGGGAACGTGACCGAGAAGCGAAAAGGTGAAAATGTGCTCTTCGACATGCAAAATTATGGCTACCAGGTTTTGGGACGTTCAAGTTCTTAGAGTGGTGAATTTTTGAAGGGAAAGGCGCACTATTAATGCTCCTTACTCTTGCCAATTTTTCTCAGAGAGTGTAAATCAGCGTTTCGAGCAAGAAGACGAAAGAAACGGGCGCTTGTAGAATTGCATTGGAAATCGCTTTCTCATCCCCCATAAGATATATAGTCATAACCCCCCTCCTCACGATTTCGATTTGTTTAGATCACTTAAACAGGCTTTAAGTAGCATAAAATTTGCAATGACGATGAGATGAAAAACTAGATAAACACATGACCAAAAAGTTATTATAAAGACGGGATCTGCAAGTCACCATGGAGATGGCAGAAGTATATTAATGTAGGGGGGGGGGGGTATACCGAAAACTATTGGATGTACAATTTTGCTTCCGCCGTTTTCCTATAGATGGCTAAAGCGGTAAGTGGTGGTTACAGTGACTTTATTTTAGAACAGTGACGACAATAGAGCGTAAGTCCCGCCTCCGCGCCATGTTGCGACTAAATTCAAACAGTATTAGTAAATAGCCCAGTAAAATAAGACCAAATTTAACGATTTGGATGAAATAATGGTTACAGCTTTGCAAATTTGGGAACAGGCTTGATTTGTGCTCCCTTTGAAGTATTCAAAAGTCCCCACCCGTACCCCCCCTCCGAGATAAATGGAGGGGGAGAAAAAGTGTCAAAAAACAGATTTTCGTAAATAACTGAAAAAGTATCAATTTTATCAAAAACAAAAACGTTAAGAAAATTGTAGCTGACAAAATTCCGCACATTTTCGTGTTTTATTTTTGTCTCTACGACCAATAGGAGCCGAGATAGATTTGTTTTAAAATGTCGACTGTTTTGCGGCGAAACGGTAACACATGCGCGCATCGCGCGTATTTCGCTTAGGTATATCTCGAGAATAGCCATTCGTAACGCAAAATGCTTCAAATAAAAGTTGTAGAGAATTTAATTACGAATAATTTTCTTTTTTAAACATTTCCATACGATTAATATTGACAGAGATATAATCATTTAAACCTTTTTCTAAGACACAATCGCTGCTCGTTTTGCATAAGTAATAAAATCAATAATAAGTCGAAAACTATTGATTCTATGTACTTAGTGCATATAATAAAAGTTGTAGAGAATTAAATTTTGAATCTATATGAATACACGAAATATCATTGTGGTAATTTATATAAGGCGATAGAGGAAGAAATAATGAAAAATTCTCCTCATTTTCCAGCGTTTCTTTGCAAATAGTTATGTTTTGACTACTTGTAGACAGTAAAGTGCCTTATTAGTTTTTTAAAGATATAATGGACCTGTAAAATAAGCGCAGGCAGAAGTTCGTACGACAAACAGTTCGCTAGTTACAGCTCTTTAAAGGTATACCTACTCAAAAATTGACATTTTTTAAGAATCCCGATTTTCGCTAAAAAATGGCCGTTAAATTTTTGTTAAAAATTGGTTTTATCCTATTTTCAGTACTTTATATATACTAAATAGTATATACAAAGGCAATACAATACAATAAATCGTTCGTAAGTTGCACTTTATTGTAAAAATACATCTTTGAAAACTATACATATATTTTCACAGAATTTAACTAAAATGTATATTTGTATTAAGTTTTTCTTAAATATCTTCGTTTCCATTTATTTTACGACAAACTTTTATATAAACTAATTGAAAGCTTACAAAATTTGCTATAAAAACACTGGCGCGTATGTTTTTCTATAAACAGCGGCGAGAAACTGACGATTGAAGATGCAGGTAATGTTTAATTTTTACAGAAATTGTATCTATATAATTGTATATGATATTTAAGCATTGTTTGTATTTTCTTCTGGAGTTTCTCCGTGTTGGTTTTTATGTAGAAAATGCCTACGTTTCGATTCCATCTATGGAATCTTTATCAAGACTTTTTTATCAATTCTGAAGTTTTCAAATTTAATTTAAGGTCTGTGGAATCGAAACGTAGGCATTTTCTACATAAAAACCAACACGGAGAAACTCCAGAAGAAAATACAAACAATATATACATCCGTGGAAACCTTAACGAAAATATTTAAGCATTGTGTATATACATACAGTTCCTAATTTTAAGTTAAATAAATAAAATGGAGTAGGTAGGTGGGAAATAAAAAAACAGCAGATACTTAATTTTTCTTATAAAATCTAAGTTAAACTTAAAAACGTCCAAACAGGTGATAAAACATAAACACCGTTCAATATCCTAGCACTTAAAACCACATTATATTGTCTAGATTTTAACAATTTACACAAAAACTAAACCGACACTATAAGAATGTAATGCAAACTATTCAAATTTTAGTCGCAACATGGCTGCCAGGATCACAACCAATAAAAAATGAGACACCCATTGTCATCACTGTCCTGTATAAAGTCACTGTAGTGGTGGTCAAAATAAATAGACGATAGACGTCATACAATCATTCAACTTATACAGTTTAACGCATGCAATAAACTTGGGCTCTGTCAACATACGAAGCATCACAAAGTTATTACCGATTGAAAGCTCGTTTACGAGCCAAATTCTTGTCACCTACGAGAAGTTTTTACACAAAATCTGCGGTTGAGGTCCATCGAATGCTTTCAAATATGTGGTTATGGTAAGGCCACCGTTAGTGAAAGAACGTATTGTGAGTTTGTTTCAACGCTTTAAGAACGACATTTTGAGGAATTACTTAATCAAGACTCGTGTTAAAATCATGATGGCGCGATCATTGGAAGTGACTCAATAAGCCATTTTCAAACTCTTCAAAGCCATGCGAATGATACAGAAGCATAAAAATTGAGTACCATTCGAGTTGAATCGGAGAAATGTTGAACGGCTGTTTGAAATGCAAAGACAGAAGGAAATTTTGTGCCGTATTGTGACTGGAGACAAAACATGGTTTCATTATAATAATCCCAAGCGCAGAAAAGCATAGGGAGTTCCTGGCCATGCTCCCACGTCGACGGCCAAACCGAATATTCACGGCTCAAAGGTCATGATCTGTATGTGATGGGATCAGCTCGGAGTAGTGTATTATGGGTTGTTAAAATCGACTGAAACAGTCACGGGGGACCGGTATCGAATACAATTGATGCGTTTGAGCCCAGCAGTCAAAGACAACGAGAGACACGATAAAGTGATTTTGCAGCATGGCAATGCAAAGTAATCAAAATAAACTTGGAAGCCTTTTGTGCTTTTCTGCATATATTCCATATCCTCCATACAGAGGGAGCGTACAGGTCGCACAATTTAAGTTGATTTGGAGGTCATATGCGCATTCGTTCGTTTTCAAATATTCAACTCGCGGCAATTCGAGAATTTCAGTAGCGTCTAGCTGTTGTACTTGACGATTGTTCCCGAACGCGATGACGTATCTGCGCGACCCGAATCATCTTAAATTGTGCGACCTGTACCAGTTGCAAGTCGTCAGCAGGTCAAACTTGCCCATTGCCATCCTCCAACCCAAACACCTACCATGGCTGAACTGTCAACCTCAATCTAGAGGCAGGCTCCTAGAGGTGGACAAGCGAGCGGACGAAGACAAGAAAAGGTAAATCAACCTCTGAAGAAGAAGGCCGAACAGCAAGACTGTTCTATTGCATAACCGCAGCTACGAAGAAGCTTTCCAAAGACAACTCAGGGTAGCAATACTATACACCAACAATCCACTGGACAAAGTGACAGATAACCAGGTGGAGATCTTGCGAAACCGCCAGAAATTAACTGATGTTAATTATATAAAAATGTCTTCTCGCATTAAACGTTATCTACATGTTACTGCCTCTAATCAGTTTTAATAAAACATTATGAACTATAGACATGCAGCTGCTGGATGGACGTTGCTTCTAAGTGTTATCAGCGAATTGAAAAACGTGAAAATCTCTTGTCCGTTTTAGTATTTTTGTTTTAAGACATACCAATCATTCAATTAATATGTTAAGGATACCACTAAACGGTCATACAGAATATTCCAACTCGCCAAGAAACGTCTAATTTGTTTACTTACAAATTGTGGTCCCATCTACAACTTCCTTAATGTCGTTTAGAATAATAATGTAGATCTAGAGATAATCTTGTCACCGACAGATTAAAATAAGTGGCTTGAATAACAATGAAAAAAGTGAAGACAGCATTACCAATTACGTGTTAAATTTAAATTGTGAGAACAAAATCTCCGCAGATATAATCGAAGGCGTTTGTCAGAATATAAGGGTGAAAAACACGATTAAAAGCAACGCTCCCCAAAAAAAAGAAATAAACAAGGATATTGTGAATTGAGCCAAAGACGATAGTAAACGTATGCAAATTGCAACAAAAAGAGGAAGTTGTATCCTCCACGCCCATAATAAACCTTGGAATAATGAAAAGTCAAAAGGATGTCTTTTTCATTCGAATACCACAGCGATCGATGCCAAACTGACATTTCCTAATTAACACAATATTGACACATATGAGAATAGACTACCTGAGAACTGTTGGTTTTGTCTTGATGTGCCAAGATGCAATATTGAAGATAATAAGAATAAATCGGAAGCCATTCCCATGAAATGGTGTTTATGGTTCACACAAGAAACAATAGAACCTTTGTTCTTTATTTGAAGTAACTTTACTAAATGCAAAGTTTTTATCCTTATTGAGTGCATTCCATAAAACAAAACACGAATCAAATGAAGCGTTTATAGGTATTTATTCTATTAACGCACTTGTACGCTTGTACCAAAGTAGGTTATGCTATTGTTAGCTAAGACAATTATTTCCAGACATGCCAACAACTGATTTAATAGCTCTTTCACATTTTTTATATACGTAAATTGAGATTATTCTCATCTCATTTACCTATGTATCTCTGACCAGAGATATTGGTCATGAAAAATGCGGTTTCCCAACACGAAAAACACCATTATTATTCTGATTATACATTAATAAATGCTAAATATTACGGTGGAAGAAGACGAATTTCTCGTAAATTAATGGCGCATTGAAAAATATTCAGCGTATTGACATAATCTATAGGTGCAGTATCTACTTAAGTTATGCGTGTGTGTATTAAAGTAATTTTTTTGACAAGTAAATTATAGAGCTTACTTCACTTTTATGTGTTTAATAACGGTATTTACGTATAAATAATTTTCAATCAACAAGTTGGATAAATAATTTTAGTGATGACAAATATTATTAAAAATCAGGATTGGACACGTTGCAAAACAGTTTTTACCAATTACCAATAGATTATTGCATAATTGCGAATACTCATCTTTAAAAATAGTATCTAATACGAAAACAAACAAAGTAGATAATTTATATGAATTCCAATGGATGATTCCATTGCTTCAATTTAGCAGATTAGAAATCGAAACATTACAAAAACTTGTTTAACCTGCATCACTTTCTCTTCAACACATTTGTTGCTTTGGGCACTAGCAGAAAAACGGGATCAAAAGGTGCAAATACAAGTATGTAAAAAATAACGTAGAGTTACTTAGTAAATGATAGTTGATAGACAAAAAATAAAATAATTGAAATGACCGAAAGTGCAAAAGAAAACTTTGTTCCATATTGAATTTTCATTAGTAATACAACGAGTGGGTACGAAATTTCAGAAAATTTTCGATCTCAGATACTAGTATGTAATATACATCGGTAAATTGGGACTAAAACACACAACTTTCCCCTTCATTAAACGTTTACTTCTAATGTTAAAAATATGCGATTAGTTGATTATATAAGAGGGCGACATGTTTCGGGATACTCTGATCCTCTTATCAAGCCAAATAAGTCTGAGAGTTTTTTCTTAAAATTAAAAAAACTTCCGAACTTATTTGGCTTGATAATGGGATTAGGATATCCTGAAACATGTCGCGCTCTTATATAATCAATTAATCGCAAGTTTTTTAACATTACAAGTAAACGTTTAGCGAAGGAGAAGGTTGTGTGTTTTATTCCCAATCGATTTTACCCCCCCCCCCCCCCCCCCCCGTTAGTACAGGACTTCCTCATGATGCATCGAAAAATGTTAGTTTCCTCAGCACTCAATTCCATAAGTAATTACGCTGACGGAATAATCATGATATACCGGTACATAAGTGTCCAAAGTTATCAACAAGAGCTAGCCGCAGCAAACAAGATAAACATTGGCCATTAGTGTAACTACTTTTTATTCAATTAACACTATTTGATCGTTACGTGCCAATATTTTTAACACCTCTAAACTGAAAAAACGCCTTTACAAGATTTTAACTAAAATATGACATCTTCATCTGTAACTGATACATCAGAGGCAAGCACAACAGGTAACGGAAATGATGCTCGAGACTTGAGTTATAAATAAACGCAATACAGAGAAGACAAAATCAAGATACAAAATTTGAAAACAAAAGTTATTAACTGCTCACGGTATCTTCGCAGTGGAGAAAGAATATTAAGTACAGTTCTAGAAAATAAAAGATAATTGTACGATACAGAGTGGGTAAATTTACGATGAAACATACAGAGTTCCAAAAATTTGAAATAATGAAATTATTTTTAAGCTAAGTACCTACCTAAGTAGGTACCTTTGTTTTTTATGTTAGTCGTTAATTAAAATTTATTAAACAAACTTATTGGCAATAAAATAAAATTTTAAGTACAAAGTTTTATTTGAAATTATTTTTGAAAACCGGATATCACTTTCATTGAAAGCTAAATCTACTCAACTTTTATAGTATCATTATAGTCATATTAGTTCGAGTGAGGAAAGTAATGCCAGAACAGAAGAAAAGCAAAAGAAAATAGGCAATCCCGTGCATGTCTATATAATTGAATTGTAATAGCAATGCTGACAACACATAACATATAAGGAAACTACGAAAAAAGTTGGACTGCGGCGCCAATCCTAGAAGGTTTTAATAATTATTATTTAAATACCGATTTAACATCAAAACAAATGTAATATAATAGTAATTATGTACAAATGTAAATTAATCAAGAGTTAAACATGCAATTAAACAAAAAAATGTAATGCCGGTGGCATAGATGCCTTCTATCCAATGGCGAAGTATCTAATTGTAATATTTTTAACATTTTTTAATTAGTTTAACTGAGAATAATTACATGGTATCTTTTATTTTACTAGTGTAATTATTTGTTATTGTGATACATAATTTCGTTTTACTTTGTTATCATTTTCTTAGAGATTATTGATTTAATTAAATGGGACGACAGACCTTATTTTAAAATCATTTTCTTCACCTTTATGAAAGTTGGATTTGAAACATTTTGGATTTAAAATAAGCAGACACAAAACGATTTTTTTCCACAGTGTCCTGACATGCTCGAACGAATAGTAAAAAAGTTACGGACGAAATTAAATTTGACTGAACAACGTGCAACCACTTAGTAATAACACAGATGTTTACATCTGTACTAGTAATACAACAATATTTTATTAATAGAAATTCTGTTTAACACATAGTTAATTATCTACTTATGGGCGAATCTCGTTAAAAAGTGTAAAATGTATGTTTACGAGACATTTCATACCAAGCAAAAATCTGAAAAAATAGATAACTCAAATAGGTACCTATTATTTATAACAAATGAACATATATACACACTCACTTTCCAAAAGGAGTCGCCGGAGGACTTACCAAATTGATATTTATGGTATGGCACATATTATAATGATTTCCGTATTAAGTAAAGCAAAAGCTTGTTATTAATTAATGTAAGTAAATAATAATCATTCTTCTGGTAGGCAGTTACACGCTAAATTAAATCAAATTAAACGTTAAATAGTGGTAAAACAAAAGAATGTAATAATTCTTTTTTTTGTGCTGAAGTGAATGAGTCATTTCTGGTCAGAGCCGTATGTGATCAAAGGACAACATGGCATACCATATGTATAATATAACTTGACCTAATTATGTATTGAAAAAAAAACTGTCAATCATAAATTCAATAATTGGTTTAATTACGATAAATTTAATTAAATAATTGCTCATTTGTGGTAAAAACTCAACTTTAAGTGTTTTGGAAAGACCAACGAACCGTTTAGTATTATTCACAATTTAAAAATGTCTTTGTTATATGTTTAAATCGTTAAATTAGAGACCGGAAGTGGCATTGCTATTTATACAACCCTAAACGGCAGGTGTCTCTTTGTAATATCCGTTTGCGTTTCCGCTACGCCTTTATGCACCAGAGCAACATGGGGATATCTTTAGCTTAAGTATTGCATTACCTTCAGCTTTTGTTATAAATTCAGTAAGTTTCTCACACTTCTATAACCATTATTTTACTAAAGGAACGTAGCAGTAAAATTCAAGAGATTATCTCTAATTAATGATTACACGAAGTTGCAATCTAACCACGAAAATTTGTGGTTATAGTTACCTCTTTTAATTCAACAGTGATGATGATCATGCAAGAGAAAGCTGCACTTGGCATCATGCAAACATAAAATTACCACAGCGGAATGGAAGTATTTCATGAAGAAAATCACAATTGAAAACAAATTAGAATATAAGAGTATCTATGAAGAATAGGTATCGATCTACGTTTTAATAAATTAACGATTGCTTAAAAAACGTTTAATTAATAGAACGAAAAATCTTACACAAGTACTTATATTAGAAACGAGTATCATAGCGGACAGACATACAATTGCACATTAATGTGCCCCTCGTCTTCTAAAGTACATAAGTATAAAATGCTCAAAGTGTAGGTCTAGAGAATGTTTTATAAATAATTATAAAAAACAAGATTCAATGTTTGACACATACTATATTTTTTTCATAGTTTTAAGAATTGTAATTTAACCATATGCATCATTTAGTAATAATAATAATAATAATAATAGTAATAATCTCTAACTTCACAAACTGAAACTAGGTATGTTGCATACACAACATAGCATTACAGAAAGTCCATTACAAACACATAACACGTCAATAACCACTCATGTGACACCTTTAACTCGTTCACATACACTCAAACGCAAACACACAATACACTCACAATATCAGAAATCACAATTAACACCAAACACAAACAAAACATTACCCACTCGAGTGCAACCTATGCGCCGAGTTAAACAACAAATACTTACATCACTTAAACGTAATACTAGAGTATACGATAAGAACCGAAGTATAATAATAATAATAGGTATGTAAATGACTTTATTTGATCTTGTGCTACACAGTCAGTTACCCATTACACAGTAATAGTAAAACAAAAGTAGAAACTTATGAGATCAAAACGCAAGTGGATGTGGCAGTTATAGTAAAGCTGCTTTTCACCCTTGAATGAAAACATTCGCAGGTAGAAAAAGTAAATCTTCCAAAAGTAGCACAAATATAGACAATAGAAGCACTGACTTTTTACCTTCGCTTCTGTGAGTTTTACTGTTATATTTCAGTATCGATTTTTATAATTGAGTTGAGAAAAACGCAAAAACTTGTAAATATAAATAACAATATTGATAACTGTGGATCATGAAAGCATTTATAGTAAAGATAAAAGCGGCGAATATTGTAAAAAGAGTATTGATCGAGTTGAAAAAGTGCATTTTTTGTCTTCCGTCCAGTGAAATAAATTTCTCCGGGTTATAAGCGATTCAATACAAAAAGTTTCATACCAAAAAGCCCTTCCTCGATCAATTTTAAACTGCTACAAACATGGGCTTGCAGTAGCACATTTTTTTCATTCTTATTTTTAAGAATGAAAAAAATGTGCTACTGCAATTTGCGAAACATTTTTATAATTTTTCCATAAGTTTATGTATCCCTCGTATTTCGTTTAATATTTATTGATATCTTTGTTGATTCTTTATACTTATGTGCAAAATATTTTAATTTGCACCTTTATTCCCGGGATAAAATTTATCCAAAAGATACTTCAAATGAACCGTTTTAACGAAAAAAATACTTTCTTCTACAAACGTCAAAAAATGACAAGGTTTGCGCATCGATAACAATACGCGAAGTGACCCTTTTTTTCATTTACCTACGTTACCATGACAGCGTGCCCGAAATGACGACGCCATGCGCGAAGTACGCACTGCACGCAAACTAGACGAGAGTTTTGTATTTTAACGTTAAAATAATTGTCAACTTCTTCACGTTTGTAGAAAAAATTTTGTTTGCAACTCGTGCGCGAAATACTTTTGGTGATCTCGACTATTTTTTTAACTCGGCTGCGCCTCGTTAAATAAATCAGTTCTCGATCACCAAAGTGACATTTCGCGCACTAGATACAAAAATAACTATTAAGCATCCATGGTTCTCTGCATACTGTGCTCAAAATCAATAGGATTAGGATTCATCTACGAGAGACCATAAATGATATTCGCTCATGCTCATAAAATGTATAATTGTCATGTATTCCAGAGGTGCCGGATTTTGGGCATTTAGTGAACCATAGATCTTCTACTTGTAATATACTCCAAATTATTGAGGTTCACCTACGAGACACCTTCAATAATTTACAATGATCAAATCTGTCACTTGTATGCATTCTAAACTCTAAAGGCTGTATCGTGCTAAGGAAGATATTTGAACCTTTGATGACACCATAACAGGATTTTTCCCAAAAATCTTTTTTTTTCTGTATTTCTCATCGGAAAATGGAAAAATACCTAACCAAAATTTTTCACATACCTACTTCCCTTCCTTAAGTGTATTTTAATAGATAATTGTTTATTCTTTTATAACACGTTGCCCGTAGTAAACCAGTGATATCAACATGATTACTATAGGTATTCGGTTGCTTTGCTGCTACAACACTATTCTACATTATAATAATATTTTGAATGTAAAACGAATTGAATGTATTCTGCAGTATTCTTCAAAGTTCTGTAATATTTAAGTATTCGTATTAGCGAAGAATACACATGTAGAACAAGAAATCAGTTATGTCTACATTTTGGTTATTTAAGAGACCTTACTGTAGCCGAACGATCAATGGTTTAATTCGAAATATACTTCTACAAAATTGATGAATAGGTAGATTTTCTGCTTTACATAATTATTTTGGATTATCGATAGGTAAATAAATTTATGCGGATTAGGTAGATACTCCTTACCTGTTTACTATCATTTCCGTTGATTTCGTTATGTATATTTTAAACCAGTTGACTCTATAAAATTAACGCTATGCATTTTATTTATGGCAAATTTCTTATTTCCTATAACGAAAAAACAGACACGGAACGAATCACTGTTAACGTGAGGAAGGACAAGTAAATTTGAATTTTGAATAAAAAAATAAGCCAAACGGATTTTAAAAAGTCAACCGGAAACAATTAACGGTGTTCGATAATTTTCCTAAACATTTCACCTTTTTTGCTTTTGGCTCTAAGGCGTTACGTTGATCTTCACTTGTATAACACAGAATGACTTTGTGCGTTTAATTATTACATACTTATACCTTTCCATTTGTAACTTGAATATTGGGATTTCATAACTCTTCATTTTAAATTTCTTAACTGTATTACGGAGAGATTGAGTTTGTTTTTGAGATAGGTATGTGGCGTGGAATTTATAATACAACAATCAAATATTTTACCATTTATCGTGGTCCTAGCAATGATATATCAGAGTTTCTTATACATTTTGAAAATACCCTCGATAAGTACACTTTAAAAAAGAGTGTTATTATCATGGATGATTTTAATAAAAATCTTGCATACGAGAGCAAGGACAGAATTAATTTTCTTTCGTTGATACATTCCGATGGTTTCCTATGAACTTGTCAAAAATCCTACAGGGATTAAAAGCTCCAATGCCTCAATTATTGATTACATAATTACATACTAACAATCCGGATTTATTCCACGAACCCATAAGCCCTAACTATTAACTTCAATCTTAATTGTAATAATTGTAAACTCAGTTTTTTAACTATGTACAAAAGGTTGTGCAGGTATCCTTTAACTTTTTTCATATATCCCACCGATGACTATAGAATTATTAATAGGCTAAATAAAAAGAACTAATACTATTCTAGTGCTAATAGCCTCAGTTGCTGATGCACATTAAAAATTAAATGACCAGTAAACTGACACACAACTTTCCTGTGTTTACTACAATTAAATAAAATAGAATTTTTGCATAAGAACTCAAAATAAAATAGTTTTTGCGTAATAACTCAAAAAAATAAAAAAATTAATATATAGTGTGGTATAGTTGTAATCAGAAAACGATTTCTGATTTTCTCCTGAAATAATATACAGGGTATCTCGTAAATATTTGTAATATTTTGTTAATTTCCGGATATAAAAAAAAGAAATATATAGTGTACTATAGTTGTAATCAGAAAACGATTTCTCATTTTCTCCTAAAATAATATACAGGGTATGTTGTAAATATTTTGTAATTTTCGGGGTAGGACGTAAGTAAAATGGTATACTTATTATACTCGATTAAAAGAGTCGTATGTCCTCTACTTCACAGTACAATTTTATTTCTTCATCTTTGTCAGCAAAAAAGTTATGAATATTTAAAATTTTCAACTTCAAACAATCATTCCCCTTCCTTCCCCTATGGGGAATAAAGAAATAAATGTAGTGCCAGTAGTATAAAACAAAGGATATATTTTATTACATTAAATGTAATCTTTAAAGCATGTAATGGTCTACTACCCTCGTACATGTCTATGCCACTTAGGCACTTACATGTAATTACCAAATTCATCATTATATTTATAACACAAGGAACTGTGGAGACTATAGGTTACCTAAATTTTCAAAAACAAAAACCCAAAATTCTTTTATGTATAAAGGGCTAAAATTATATAATAATCTCCCTAATGAGTTAAAGCAAGAAAAAAACAATTATGCGTTTAAAAGGATGTTAAGCAAGTATGTGAAGGAAAACTTCTAATTTAAGTAATTTAAGTAAAAATTTAAGTAATTATAAACTGTATGATGAATGTATTAGTTAAATTAACTAAATAAACATTATTATTATATTATTATATTATTGAAGTTTTTTATAGGCCTTAGTTTTAAATTTCATCAAAGTCGTTGTAGTAGTTTAGGCTCTACAACCATTACGTACACATCCACCCACCCACCCACAGACAAATATTTTTCAAAGATGGTGGTTTTGGAATCAGGAGGACCCAAATCGTTGAGATTCATCAAAACCTCGAGATTGATTTTTTTTCGAATACATTAAGTACTTTCCCTATGTGTGCACGGGAAAGTAAAAATATTATTCTATGCTCTGACTTAAGGTAAAGTTTTAAAAATTACTAACAGTGTATCTATATTTAAGAAAAATGACGTCAATATGTAAATGAATGGTGCACCGCAGGAAACACCCTCTGCTTCGCGTGCCTATGCGTAATACGAAGGGTCCCCCAACTGCTTACATTGTGCTGGTCTGCACTTCATGTACAGCACATACAAAATTATTAATTAAGTTTCGAACGTTACTGAATTCTCTTTACGCTAGAGCACGCGATGGAATTACACTCAATATTTTTAGGTTGTGAATTTAAAAAAATGGCTTCATCCAATCATTTTTTAATATCTTTATGATACTAAATTGAAGGAACAATATTGGCTTATGGTAAAGCCTTCATATTAATTATTTAGACACGAGACCATAAAATGTTAGTTCCGATCTTGTTCCGATTACTTATTTTCAATACCACCCTGACGACCTGGTACGGTGAAAAACTTTACCTTGCATTTCTTTGGTCTTTCGACAGGAAAGCACCTAATCTGCAGAAAATATTCGTAATTTATAAACATTTCCAATCGATAGCAATATTCGACGGCTGAATGAGTCGTCCAAATTACATAAACCTTAATTCAAACATTTGACGTAACTAATTTCTATACCTACGTCTAAAATTGATTTTAATGCGTTTTATAATTCGCCGACAGTCCATTAGTCAGTTCAGGGTAGGTTATAAACTACCTACTAATTTAAGAATGACTGGTTTTTCAGCTTACATTTTTGTTATCAGTTTCCTACCCTTATCCTGTGAATCCAAAACATAATTGATGATATACACCACGTTTAGCAAAAAGCAACGGTTGAGATACCACGCAGCGGAAAAATTTTGAAAAGAAGAAGAAATACTTGCGCCATCTAACTTAATAATATTTCAAGAAAACTGGTCGCCGTTTCTTAACAATCAACCGTTTTCTGTTTCGGAGTAGTACCTATGTTACATTCTGTGTTGAGTTCTAGCTAGGTTTCTCTTATTGAAGTGTTCCCTGTTCCCACACTGTTCAAAAGTTTTTCTTTCTATTTCAAAAGATATACTGGCTACAGAGTACATTGTCTTTGATTCCTAGCATTGAACGAGAAGTTTCACACTATCTACAATTAAGTAATTTTCGGCTAGAATTATTTGCCCAAGATAAAAAAAGTAGCTCGACTCCAAAGAATGGAATATTTGGTATATTTCCTTTATTTGAATTATTCCCACCGGTTTGAAATAAAGGAAAATAATATTATGACAGGAACATAAATGACAATCTTTAAGAAAGATTGAATTAGATTAAAAATCTCACACAACCTTTTTAATCCAATTCAATCATCGTATACTTGATGCCCCATTTCGAGTGAACCCATTATCATCACAACGATGGACCCTCCTATCATACTTAGGAAGGACATGGCACAGTTCCTAAAATGTCTTCAATTAAAGAATTTTGAACGCAAAATAAAGCATTTGAAACCACCAACTTTTTTTGCACTGATGAGTATTATCTGCTTGCCACTTTCCATTTCCTTTTTTTTATGTCAATGTCATGGGATGCTAATGTCGCGTAACTTCAGCACCCCAATGTGAACAGGCCTCTGTCATACCTAGTCGTGCAAAGTGTCATTTTTGTGGTACGTTACGGTGGTGTCGGCAAGGATTTAATTTTTCATTTTTACTGAAGTTGTATGGTCACGAAAGTACAGTTCTCCTGGTAACCTAAGTATCTCAAAAAGTCGTGTGTTCATTGAAAATAACTTAAAGTTCTTTTCCTATTACTAATTATTGTAATTTATTGTCTCTCTTTACGATAGTGACATCATCTTATGTCCTCGGAAATCAATCTGTGATGCTTTGCATATTAATCAGGCACTAACATATTTACGTACTGGATAATAAAGTACAATTTCCACAATCAAATTAATAGTATAAGCCAAGATAGACAAGCACTGTGTAAAATGGTAGATGAGGATATTCAGACGGAAAAGTAACAACATTAATCAGAAATGTTTAAATATACATAATTAGAATTTCATCAATTAAGTAAATGTGTGAAACTTGGTTTCATGTCTGCCAGTATTTATCAAAACTTTCTAGTGGGCGTTAACATCGATTATCATTTACACAAAATTAACTCGTTTAGTTGGTTATAATACACGCAAGCAACATTAATTTAAAAGCCAAATATTGAAGACCTTGGATTCGTATAATTACACCATTTTATAATTTTAATTAACGAAAACAAAACAATGTTAACTGTCTGTTGTTAGTTAAAAGTAATCTCACGAACTGTAAAATATAGATTCATGAAAGTGATGCGAAACTTTCTTACACAATTTTATGTTCACTTCTGAATTAGCATCAAATTATGGTGAAATTAGTTTACCTTTGTGCACAAATTAATCAAATGTGTCATATTTGGAAAATGGGATTTTGACCTGGTAAAAAATATCAATACAGAAGGTCTTTCCGTTACAGCACGATTTTTGGCTACAATTTCGTTTGGACCACATATTTTTTGATTCCCTTGAGATGACTTGACATATAATTAGATCGCACCTAACCTTTGTATTATCATACAATCGTACCTATTAATGATAAACAGTTATAGTTCATCGATTTCTTTAACATCAATTACTTACGCGATCATTTATGTAAATATTATTATACTTACCTATAGGTCAGTGATATCGCTTTTTAAACCCAACGAAAAAAACGAAAGTGGAATGAAAATATAATTCACTTTCATAATAATTTTTTTTATCATACAGACAATAAAATGTAAATAAAAATTTAATTCGAGCATGACAAATGCAACAGGACTGATGTTTACCCATCGTAAATTGCCGATTGAGAGAAACTACATTTTTGAATTCATTGAAAATAGACAATTAAACGTGCAAATGTATGCAAATATTATACAACCTATTTTGATTTTTTAGTAACACTTCTTGATTACCACCATCTATATAGCAGAAATTACTTTCAATTGAGGTTTTATAGGTGCAATGTGATAGCTTTCTAGCTATCGGTGATCTAGTTGTGATAGTTTTCTCGACACGTAACACAACTGTTATGTTTTCAGTATAGGAATTAAAAATTATATTTATTGTTGATTTTTTTTAAATATGCAGAAAGTGTTAAACAGACGGTTTAAAAGAAAATGTGCCAAGAAATGTGTAGCGAAAGTTATGCTAACACTCGGTATAAATATATGGTTAGGAACACACACGAAAACTTAAAGAAAAGGAATAACAGAGACTTTTAATAATTATAATTTATACGTTCCACGATGAATTTTTGTGCATAGTTGTACATAAATTGGTCAATTAGAATTAATAGATGCATGTAACTGTCTCAATCCCTTTTGACCAAATTCCTTTGTACTTACACATATCTTATGTAAAATGCTACAAAATGCTGAGACTTTAAACTATGCTGATGATTACTAGAAATATTTAAACGATAGAAAAAGGAACCTATTTATAATTTGTTTAAGGAATTTACAAAAAAAGTTAAAAATTTATTCAGAATAAATACCTGAAACCTCACATTCCATTATTTGAAGATTGTGTCTTGAAAAGTTGGCATGTCGAAAGAATGCCCACAAAAACTGTAAACAGTTAAAAGTGAATTTCACGAACGTTATGTGGACGAAAGAGCCCTTTTTTTATTTTTTAAACCGAACCTACTAAGATAACAATAATCTAAACTCGGAAACTCGCTTCCGAACAAGAGAAGACGTCAAACACTATCACAATGAAGAGATGGTGAGCTTATATGACACTGTTATACTAAAACTGACACTGGGGCTCAAAAAATTGATCAAACGTGCATGTGATTATATTCTTAAATCCTACTTAACAAACCAAGTCCAGGACGAATACAGCGACTTATTGCAACATTACATCCGGAGTACCACAGGGGAGTGTATTGGGACCTGTCTTATATCTGTTATACACGGCGGATCTGTCTACAACAAACTATACTACAGTGGAAACATACGCGGACGATACAGCTCTCTTAGCAGTACATGCCAACCCAGACACTGCCTCACACTATTTGCAAAAACATCTAAATACCTTACAAACCTGGCTTACTAAATGGAAAATTAAATCAAACGAAACGAAATCGGTACAAGTAACATTTACGCTAAACAGACCTGTCCGCCAGTTACGCTATAAGATAAGGGCAGATCCAAGGGGGGGAGCTTGGCTCATTTTTTGTTTCCACATTTCATTAAATTTTAGGAAAAAAGTTTATGTGTTGTGAAAGACCTATTGTGATCGCGAATTGATACATAACGGCGATCTATCCGTTGCGGAAATGTTTAGAATGTTACTCGTTACTGCTACACATTTTCTTGAGTTTGCCAATTAGCATTGCTTCTGCAGAAAGAAGTTATCGTGGCTCAGAAGCCACATGACCCAAGATCGTCTCGTGGGACTCGCGATAATGCATTTGCATCAAGATATTCCACTGATACCTAAAAGATATTAGATAGATTCACGAAGTCAAAAAATCAACGTTGTTACATAATTATTAAAGTACTCCATTTATAAATAAATATATCTGAAAATCTGATTCTTTTAACCCTCTTCTTTTTCCAGGTCAGTACCGAGTGATGATTAAGTACAATTCGGTACCGACCTATTAGTTGGCATCGTCGGTACTGAATACCGACCCTATTCAATTCAATATACAATAATTTAAACATTTTTAAATATTTTTCAAAAACGGTATGTATGAAACCAAACAATATTGAATTAAAAGAAACCGTCGGTACATCAGGGGTTCAAGTCTTGTTGGACCAAAAAAAAATTATTGGCCTCCCCCATAGACAATTTCTGGATCCGCCCTTGCTATATGAGCGCCAACTACCCCAAACAGAAGACACAAATACCTCGGCATGCATATGGACCGAAGACTAAAGTGGAAAAAACATATTTTCACAAAGAGGAAGCAACTTGGACTAAAACTAAGACTCATCGGAAGACGGTCCAGATTAACACTGGAAAACCAATTTCTCCTATACAAGGCAATCATCAAGTCTGTATGGACGTACGGAATACAGCTCTGGGGCATAGAAAGCAACTCCAACTTGGAAATACTCCACGATTTCAAAACAAAGTGCTGCGTCAATTAGTTAATGCCCCATGGTACGTTCCTAACAATCAAATTAAAACAGACTTAGAGGTTCCTCAAAATATAGTGCTCGAGTAGAAGTGCATCCAAATCCTCTCGCGAGAACATTACTTGAAAACGCTGGTGAAGTGCATAGACTAAAACGTTTCAAGTCCAATGACCTAATGGACAGATTTAATTAGGATGCTTATATTGTACATTAGTTTTCAATTAATTAAGTGTAACTATCATACAGTATCTTAAAATGATATGTAACTAAAGCAGTCTCTTCAATGGAAGACACCGTGCAACTCAGTAGTAATAATTATAACAATTACTTATTGTCGGAGTAGGACAGATTGTAAGAATAATGGGGTTAAATAAAAAAAATGTGATTAAGTATGATGAAAAAACCCAAACCGAAAACTGGTTACACCTATTAAAATTTTAATAATTTCTCATAACAGTAACAGTAATACTATAGCGTTCCTGTGAACTTACTTATAACTTATAAACAAATACATTTGACTGCCTTGACTTATTTCATACAATTATTAATTTATTATCGAGTTTATTATATTATACTTATTTTTTAATCGTTTTTAAATACAACCATACAATACTTGAACGAAGATAGAAAATGTGTAGTAGGTACTTACAAATGAACCAATACAATATTAAAAAATGTTAAACGAATAAGTTATACAAAGGAACACAAATATAAATTTAAAAAGCGACAGTGTAACAGGTAAGTAAAATTTCTCAAAAACGTTTTTAGAACATAGATGGGGATCCAATATCACTCATACAGAAATCTTCTGAAACTCGCCCCTTAGACTCCAGTCGCCCCACCCCATTTTTTTCACATTGCACTACCCCATGTAATACATCATTGCAAAGCTCTTTAAAAATGCTAATCAATGTTAATTAATCGATTATTTTTTAAATAATAAGAAAAATAGTATTTAAATCAATTTATTCAAATTTTATTGTGTTAAATGACAAATTAGGTACCTAGTATTTTCCAAAAACAGCTTTACAAATAGGTAGTCAAAATGAACAGAAAATCTCAACAACACATTCGTGATTTGATTTGATATTAGTAGCGATAAATACGAAAACATATAACTAAAGTTTTTTCAACAAAACAATAGATTAATTACAATTTTTTAGTACTGGTGAATAGAATTTTTAAAGGGCTTTCGAATGATATCTCACACATGAGGTCGTGCAGTTTAAAAAATAGCGGTGGGGTGGCTGGAACCTGAGGAGTGAGTTTCAGAAGATTTGTATAGGAGTCATATTGGTTCCCCCTCAATGTTCTAGAAACGTTTTCGAGAAATTTTACTCACCTGTTACAGTTTCGAAGATATGAGGTCTAGCAAGTTTTCAAATTGGCACCTGGTAGGTATATCAATGCCATGTAGTAAAAACCCTTTGTGGTAGCTATGTACAGGGTGTACAACTAAGAAAGGAGGCCGGCCATAACTCAGAAACTATTTGAGATAGAACAGTGAAATAAAAAATCTTATAATAAATGTGGCCAAGAGAAAATGCTGGAAATTATTTTCAATTTCCAACCATTGCCGCCAGAGGGCGTTTCACTGATTTCAATTTGAAATTCCCATTTTTTGGGCAATTTTCCTCAGTAAAGTATTTAAAAAAATATATTCGTTGTAAACTAGTGATCAATATGTAAAACTTTGTTTAATGAATTTTTACGATTGCTGTGAAAATAAAGGGAGGGGGAACTAAATTACGTGTTACTAGAAAAAATCGTGTAACTTGGAAACGGCTTGCTTGAATTTGTCAAGATTGGTCTCGATGAAAAGACAATACTTGATATTACCAAAAAAATTCAAAACCACAACAATTTCTTATCTCCATCTACCAATAGAGGGGGAAACTTGTTGAAAGAACAAAACGGTCGACTTTTCTAAAAAAATTCAAATGGTACCTACCAAATATTTTTTTCACTGCTACTGGAAGGAAAATTAATAATGGAATAATTTTTAAAAAAATTATGTCAATAGCTCTTATAGTACCGAAGATATAATAAAAAATGTGGTAATAAGTATAAGAGGCAATTTGAGGTATAATTGCTTTTCGTTCCAAAACTGTTTCGTTCTCGTTTAATTTCCCCCAATCTTTGAAATAGATGAATGCCTTTTCCCTTCTAACGATTTTTTAACGAACATTTTTATTATTACAACAAACTAAGTGTTTTCTTGTGCCCTTTCCGTTTTTATTTACTTGTTCAGATACTAAGCGATCTAATGATAATGAACGGTTCTTTAATGTTTACTTATTTATTACTTACATAATTTATAGTTTGTTTGCAGAATTTCGGCAAAAATCGGTTGTTATTCCAAAAAACATCGATGCTGTGCGCACATGAGTGTGGAAGATCGGGATATGACGTACCGCACGACAGTGCCTAGTGCCATCCCATCCCTTGGCATATCACATACTATAATACATTCAATCTTCACCAACAAACAATTAGCCATTAGAAAGTTCCCTTTCCGATGAATTTCGCAATAGGTCTGCAATATATAGTTACTTTACAAGTGACGCAACTTGGATATATTCGTAACAATAATCCACTGTTTGGATGTTCCAAGATGGACCGAATCCCACAAAAGTTGTTCGGTCGCGAAGCACTCCCAAGAAAATAATCGCTTGTCTCTTCGATTATACTGGACATGTAGGTAATCATTCCTTTAGAGTTTAGACGATCGAAGAACAGTTAATGCTGAATGGTATTAAACAAGTAGTTTGCTAGGAATTAGAAAAAAAAACCAAAAACATCCGTTAATTAATCAATCTGGAACACTTGAAACATCAAGTCTGTACCCACATATTTCCATATGAGCCGGAAACTGTGTGTTCCAGTTTCAACCCTTAACGCATTCCGGTGTTCTAACTATTGTTTACTTTGTTTTGCCAGGCTGAAGAAAACATTCTTCAGCTACACAATGTCATACTACAATTTGAAATACTAGGTGGAAGTCACGATCTCCTTTGCCATTTCGTTTTATACCTAGCATAGTAAAACTAGCTGCGGAATTTAGCACACGCCCACCTGATGTAAATATCCGGTTTGCTTCTAAAGCAAAAATGTTATTACCGCAAGTTGTTAATAATATAATATCCAATAAATTACCTACATATATGGTTTATATTGAATATTCAGAGCACCTTGCGAGATATTCTCAGTGTAATTGTGAATAATTTATGTGCTGACCTACAAAATGGTGCATTGCAAGTAATTATATGGCTCATATAATTAAAATAATGCTTTTCTTAACGTACATATTTAACGGTGCATGTAAATGTCATATTCTAAACTCATTCGCCTAATGGAATGCTTTGCATCCAAATACTATTGCGTGACGTTAGGACGTAGTAGTTTCGGGAGGGGCTTTAATTAGAGTACAGTGCTCGGTACTGGAACTGTAATTCATATTTCTGGTTCTCGCCACTGTATGATTTGGTCATAAATCACAATTTAGAGTCGGCAGTTAATCAGTTTATAACTGGATGTTCAATCGATCGTGCTTGTTTCAATTGATTAATACTTTACGTTAACCAAACGTTAAGAAGTTAGAAAAAATTGCTTAAGGCAAACGGGGAAACTAAATTCTAATTTAACACTTCTATAACAGTAATGGAAGTTTAGAATTTTGGTGAAATTTCATCATTTAAACTAGTTCATCCAAAATAGTAAATATTTCAAACATTTCTAAAAAAATGCGCTCACATCAGTTATCGAGGACAAGAATTACAGCTAGAGGATATTTCCCATGTAAATATGACTCAAAATCAACATAATGACATTTTTCCGAATTTCGTCATCGTTTCTGTTAGATTTAGTCACAGATAATTTGTGATTTAGTGATGCAAATATAATACTTTCTTCGCGTGCTGTGGAATTGTACATCGTGCAAGCTCTAGCTGCGAAATTAACGATAACATTATCAGATAAACGCTAATTGTGTACTATACCCTGTTCAAGTGACCAGCCGTTGCACGTCATTATTCGTGTACCAATACTATAATTATAATTTACTAAGCAACTTTAATAAAATTTACATTAAAGCCAAAATGTCATCGTAAGTACAGTTGGTATTAAAAGTCATTAATCGTGTAGGGTTAGCGACCATATTTTATCCTTGTCGCACACTTTGAAATTCGTACTTACAACTTAAAACGTAGTGCGAATATAAACTCATAAAATATCTCGATGTTGTCACGTCAAATTTTGTTTACTTTGTTAAATTCGCCGATACACACTTAACCAATTTTCTTTGAATTGCCTTACTAAAAACAGTACTTTTCAGTACTCTTATTTCGTTTATGTCTACATTAGTTGTTGTATTTTATTATTACATAGGTATACAGTATCTATTTGTTCCTAACCTAAAAATGTCAGTCTGACAACACGTACATTTGACAACGCTGATTACACGTCATTGATTTAGTAAGTTTTAAGCTATGACGTGCAACGGCTGGTGACTTGAACAGGGTATATTAAGTGCGACTCTATATTAAACATAATATATATGGAATGAAGATAATTATAGTATACATTTGAACAACTAATCAGAGACTTTCTATATTATTGTACGAATGCAGTCGATAGCAGTAAATCATTTTTTCGATTTCAAAATGACCCAAATAATTAAACTAAGTCCAACCTTTGATAAAATATAGAAAAATAGTTAAATCCTTTTCTTGTTAATTGTACTCTTACAGTACGGAGACACAATACAGGCCGATTCAGATTCAGACTCTGAGCTGAGAGTACTTATAGTCGGAGTCAAGAGTGATGGTAACAATAGAGGCAGAAACTATGCCGCAAAGAGTGTAGACCGCCATTAATGACAGTCATGGAGTTATCAAATGAAGTAAATGAGCGTAAGTGATGATTAGGTTAATGCTAGGGATAAGGATGCTCACCCGCCGAGACCAAGAGAAGACAACCTCAGTAAATAACCTAAATACAAGGGGAAGAATCAGCAGTTACTGGCTCTAACCTCGGAGCACCGGGCTCCACTCCGTTCTATCAAGTCGCCTTACAGGTGTGCAGGGGGCACCGCACTCTTTTCCCTAAACTCGTGGGACATAGAAAATTTTAACCAAACGACCACTTCTGGAGCACCTGGCACTGGAGACACTAAAAAACTTTCAGCGACACCGCCGACAATTGGAAAAGATGAGGCAGGAACTAGAGGACTCTAAGCAACCAAGTGCCTCACCTACCGACTACGCCAACCACCCCACTCCAGTAGCTAAGTACAGCTATTTTTTCAATTGTAAAACTTGTACAAATTAATGTGCATCTGCCACCCTCTGGGCACACATAAGTAAACATCATATTGATGTAGTCCTGGTACAAGGACATTGGAGCTACACAGGACAAATACCAGGTGTGGAACTGAAAGGATCGCGACTCATTGCGCATCGTGCATCATAGCGAGGAATAGCGTTAAGTTACTACCAATCTGGCCAATCTGGGAATTCTGTTGCCGAGACCTGGTGGCAGTGGCACTGTTTAATATTTTTGTCGACAACTAATTTCACACTATCATTATACTGGATGTTTGTAAATGAATATCGGGGTTTTAACGCTTTGTAGTATTTATTACATAAAACTTAATCATAATTTTAATACATGAAATGAAATGAAAGAGCAACTCAAACAGTTCTCTTTGTTGATACGCGCATGCGCTAGTAGCAAAAATGCGGACTAGTGAACAGAAAGCTTTTTGTGTTCTGTAGCTTGCAAACACCGAATGTGTAGTTACTGTGCATCGTGCGTTCCGGATTAACTTCAGATGTGATCCTCCAAGTGATAATAACATTCGTAGATGGTATCATCGGTTTGAAAATACAGGGTGCCTTTGCAAAGGGAAGAATACAGGACGACCACGAGTTAGTGAAGAGAGTGTTGAGCGAGTGAGAGAATCTTTGGTTTACGTGACAACTTTGCACATGAAATGTTGTTGCACGACGATTTTCTGGATCATGTTGTTTTCAGTGATGAATCGACATTTCACATCAGTGGACATGTGAACATTCATAATGTGCGCATCTGGGGTTCAGAAAATCTTCACGAGATGGTACAATTGCAACGAGACTCCCCTAAATTAAATGTTTTTTTGTGCCATATCTCGGCGGAAAGTTTATGGGTCTTTTTTCTTTGGAGAAGCAACTGTAACTGGTTCTTCCTATCTTAATGCTGTACAACTATGACTATTTCCCCAATTGATAGAAGACGAACCAAATATCTTCATTTGGCAGCAAGATGGTGCACCGCCTCACGACGTACGCGGTCGGTTGAACGTCACTGGTACCCGAATGCTGGATTGGCCGCAAAGGGCCCAATGACAGAGCTTGTTTCGTATGGCCTCCACGCACACCCGATCTGACGCCATGTGATTTCTACCTGTGTGGGTTTATAAAAGATCGTGTGTATGTGTCTCCACTACCAGCTGACTTACTCGACCTAAGAAACAGGAGCTGTTGCAACAATTACACCACAAACACTAATCGACGTTTTGGAAGATCTAGGCTATCGTCTTGTGACGAACGGTGCTCACATTGAATCCTGTAGCTATAGGTAAATATAACTGTTTGAGTTGCTCTTTCATATTTCATGTATTAATTATGTAATAAATACTACAAAGAGACGATATTCATTTAGAAACACTCGGTATTATTCACTGTACCGCTAAAGAATATGGGTTACGTAGGTATTGGTTTGCACTGCCTACATTAATGAAATGAACGGGGAAAACATGTTTCTGTCAGTTTTTCCTCATTTAATTTTTCGATGGCGTATACGAGATATGAATAGGGGGCAAATGGCCACAATGTACTTTTATGTTTCACAAATATCGGTGCCAATTAGTTATTGTTCTAAATCACGCACCTTAAAGAAGAATTTCTGATTTATATCTCTTTCGAAGAGGTCAAGTGATTCAAACTCGTTTCCCAGGGTCCAGAAGCCAGAGAATATTCATACATATTTTGGTAAAAATGCCTTGATATTATCGCTCTTTATACGTAAACCTTAGAATACAAGGTCTTCCGGTTACACACAGTAATTTTTATTACCGTATTACAAATAATAAATAAACTTCAGCATCACGAAGAATGTATATTCATTCAAGAAGAAAAATTTATAACTACATACTATAAACCTGGTACGAGACTAATAAATTTCAGACCCCAAAGCATTCCAATTAGTCCCTCTTTGTCCAGCACCAAACATGTTCGCAAAATACAATATACATAAGTTACAACAGACTGTTGGTATGCATATTTAATCAACAATAAATATTCCTTATAAAGCCAATGAACTGTAGGAAAGTACTGAATTGCAAACGTAATAATGACCAACTTTGTTCTTACCCACTTTTCCACTACCTATACATAATTTTATTTGCATTCCGTTTACAGAATTTGTCGAGTAAAAAAATGTAAAACCGTTAAAGTAGCGTGAATGCCATTCATGCTATTTTTATCGCCGCCAAAATAATGTAGAAAGGTCTGTAGGTATATGTAAATTCAACAATATTTGTTATTTGCACAACCAGTACGTTACCGAAAACTGCTTTTCTAAAGGTTAATAACATACAGCCTTCAAACCGTTACCTTAAAGATAGTTTTGAGATTTCTTCATAAAAATAAAAATCACAGTTAGCGCATTTGCAATTAAATGAATTTAGATTTGAACGTGAGAATATTTATATACCTACCTATGACTATTTAAAAAAAAAAGGTTATAACTGTTGGATCTGCCAAGAGAAAGCAATAGATTTACCCTAAATAAGAAAAACTTTTACTCTTCATGTAACTGTTACATGGCATGCTTACAGAATTTTGCTTTTTTTTGAACGAGTAAACTACGGATTTCTAACTTTTCCTTTTTAGTTTCTTCCAATAACAATTCTTTGTTTTTTCTAATTATCTAAACACGTTTCAGTAACAAGTAGCTGAGGAAAATATTGGCACGAAGTCAAAGTGTTACTTAAAATTTAGAATGTGTACATAATAAAAGGTAAATAACATATCATTAGCATTCATTTCCGGCGCTGGTGAATTGCTTTTATTTATTGCTGTTTTAACTTTTAATAACAGTCAATTGTGATAGTAGTACATTGGGAATTCCTACCACATTGACACAGTGGTAGTAGTGAATCCTGGAACTTCCGACTTGAGCAGTTTATTCGCTGAAAAATATGGAATTCATCAAGTTTTGCGACAATTAAGACAGTTTTAACGGAAAACCTAAAAAAAATGTACAGATTATTCAAGCTAACGTGAACCTTGAAAATTTGAATATTACTCCGCCTACTGGTTGCCCGGGAAACATTCGACGATACTGGTGGGTTCTTTAATATGAGCTTGACATTTACGGGATGCACGTCGTGCTTATACACATTCAACCACTTCATATAGCCTAGAAATCCCTATGTTTTGTTAGAGTAAAATTTCAATTTCAGATACCCAACGTATTTGCTCATTACGTTGAAAGTATTAATCTATTCACACAGAAATTTTATTATAATACTTTCTAATTTATTTACGTCCTATTTAATAACATTTTCCAGGAATGCAACTAATTATGACAAATAAAGATACTAATAATACGAAATAAAATGCACAAAGATAATAAAATTAATTTGATGTTATAATAATGGCACGATCATTAGTAATTAATTAATATAAAATTGTCAGAATTTGCATGTCTAATATTTAATTTCTGTTGTGTCCAGTCTGAAATTTATCTGTGTTAATTTGTTTTACATTATCGTAATAAGATACTTTGTTAGTTTTTTTTAGCACGAAAATATTAATGTTGTAAGTAAGAAATTGCAGTAACGGCCGGTCACGCGCGGAGGTGGTTTTTCTCTTCGAATACTTTCTCACTTAGCCGCTCTGCGCAACATGGCTCACACTGGTTTATAGTATGACCGGTGAGTAGAAAATTTCTTCAAAGTTCGTTAAAATTTACCTATACGTAAATGTTTTTGATTATTATTGCATTGGAAATAACATTACTTATTGACCGACCCCTATAACAAATTAGGTAATACCATTGATTGAATTACATTTATGGATAGGATTATAATCTCAGTAAGGTTATTTTGCATTTAGAAAACAACCGCCTTCCAGATTTCGGAATATTTTTATTTTCCTCCATTGTTTTAGTACCTATGTATCTAAAAGCGATACAGTCCGTATATAATTACTCATACGTATAGGATACATAAAATTAAAGCCTACTAAATATGCACATTTAAAGCAAAAAAAAAACCGACGTGAAGGTTTAACATAGATAAATCAAAAAGCAATTTCAATAAAGCGCTATCCTTTAATAATGTACCCTTGTATTTCACCACCGGACGATGAGATGGTATTCACCTTTCCACCCTCAAGCTGGCGAGAGACGGGGTCCTGTTTTTAAGCTTTCCGCCTTGAATTCTTGATTAAATTCCCTTCATCTTCACAGTGATTGCATTTTTGTAATAGCAACAGACCACCTTCACATAATAGCCCTTCAAGCACGCCCAATGTGCAAAAATTGTGAGGTGGTAGAAACCAACAGGTTTTTTTGTGGGAAAGGCTATTAGATCCAGGAACATTACAAAAAGCGTCTTTCAGGTTTGATTGTAAACTTTCTTAACAGTGCAGACATCCGGAGATAGTGACTTCAAAATTTGAAAGTGCAATCGACCCCAAGGCCGCAATACAGGAACCTACACCTCTGAGAGAAATAATAAACAGCAATTGACTCAGTTCTTTTTTTCCTTTCTGTCAAAAAGGGAGAGTCCATTTATCAAAAAGGAAGCTTCCATGTCAGTATTTTTATTTTATTTCATCTTGAGGCCCTTTATAATTTTTTATTAGATTCTGACGTCCGCGTCCTACAGTTCGGTGAAGCGTAAAATAGATGACACGCCATGGAATCTGTTCACATGGTAATAATCATTTAAAAATAATAATAAAAATTAAAAAAATAAATTAACATTTACTACTTCGTTGTCTTTTTTACAGTGATGACACAGCCCGATTTCTTTTTGCCTTGGTTAACATTTTTGTAACTTTTTAATTTTGTGTTGAGTTCTTCGAGAGATCTTAGTTATTAAATAATGTCATTGCCATTTTTTGTATACGATGAGAGAATAAAAGACCTACGCTTTCCAATCATCAGGTTAAAAAATATAGAAATTAGGTAATTAATAAATTAAGATAAGTACTGAAAATATGAAGAACAAAATGTACGTGACACATATTTTCGGGAAACACTTACCTATTACCTTAAATGCTTCCGTGTTTACCAAAACCCAAATAAGAAAATGTATGTTACACCCATGTAGCAGGTACCACCCAACGTCCCAACCACTTAATAACCTTATTCTTCGAGTGGTCAAGTGCTAGTTAACATTTCAAGTAAAATCCATAATAAGAAGATTAAGTAAATTTGAAATGAGTCATACTCTTAAAATGTATTGATAAACCTAAGAATTCTCCATTCTGGTAAAATAAGTTGTCCCAATAAACAATCAAGTTTGCGTTACAAATATGGTCACATGCCTCCATTCAGCTTAAAATTAGTTCGCATCCAGTTCAGACATGGATGAAGAAGTAATTTAAGTACATTAGGCTTTGTAGGTGTAAAATTGTGCCTGGCGGCACGTTTTGCACACATAATTCAAGTATTTATATCGCTAAGGGCAAGCAATTAAAACAACTGCCGAAAACTACGACCGGTCCAACTAAAAGATCGAAATCACAAGAAAAACGAACGTGATTTACGTTAAGGTTAAGGTCAAGGTGTTTTTTCCAACGTGGCGTAGTACATAAATATGAATAAAGTTAATTGAAATGAACTTCAATTATAGTTTAATAATATAATTGACTACGTAATAACAACAGAACTACAAGAAATTGATACCTTGAAAGATGAAATGCATTATTGTAAATTAACGCTTGAATGCCGGTAAAGAGATAAAATCTTTGAAACTGGTATAAAACAATTTAACTGTTATATTAGTTACATAAATTAAATTTTGCAATATTTATGCTAATTGAAAAAAAATTACGGAACATTAATTTTGAAATTTCACTAATTCTAACAGTATCTTCAATAGAGAAGTACTTATCAAAAAAAAGGTACGTCACAAAATGAATTTTTTATCCTTTTATGCTCATTTCCAAGCTGCTCAAACAGGTTCCTTCAGGGCATAAGTTATCAAAGAAAAAAAAAAGATTGGGGGCGCAAGTTTTTCCAGGAAAAAAAGTCGCAATACAGACGAAAAAACCGCCCACAAAGTGCATTTTTTAATTTTTAAAAAAGGCGCCAAAATAATCGGATCGTTTTAGGGTGTCCTGAAAATTAAAGTAATCAAATGAGTCTATAAAAGGTAATATCGTCACATTTACAATGTAATTTCAATTAGGAAGGTGAAAAGTAAAAGTAGCTACTTATTTTTTCTTTAATTTACTTTGGTAAACTTTTGATTTTCCGTGTGTGTCCTTACACATTCTTAAAAGGTTTTGAAATATTCCGAAAATGGTAGGAGCGCCTTTAAATGTCACAGTAATGCAATTTAAAAAAAATACATACTCGTAAAGGTAGGTAGGTACGTACCTACCTGAATTTACGCCGTTTAATATGTCAGTCACTGAAACCACTGAAGAAGAAACAACTGAGTTTGAAACTAGTGAAACAATTGAACAATCTGAATCCAACAGCGAATCTATACAAAAAAGAAAAAAGAATTCTCTACTCGGGGATTGAACACCAATAGACAAAGAATAATAATGCAGAATATACAGAAATGTAGAAACGACTGAATATGAATAAAATTAACAAACTGTTGTACGTATGTAGGCACAAAATTATGAATAGGTAGATATCTTCTTTTATACCCACCACACTTCTAAAGTAAAAACAAAATAAGGAAGCCCTATCACATGACCTGAGCAAATGAAAATATATTGAAATAGCGAACTTATTGTGTCAAACACGCAATTGTACCCTTAAATTTTTGTTTTTGAACACCTTGCATAGTTGGAATTGCATTAATCTCTCTCAGTACATATCACGTGACTGGGATTTCTTACGTTGTCACTAGTCTTCGATATCGACTTAAATACAGTATCTGACCACGATTTCTCGTTCAGTAATAAGGTATGTTAATTTAAATAGTAGTTTGTATTATCTTTAACATGGTATAGGTCATGGCATCTTAAGAATTTGAACATTTTAATTTTGTCAGATTTTATCCTACAAGGTCGTAGACAGAATAAGAGTGTTCAAAGTCTTGACTTTATGCAGTGGCGCACCCACAGGCAGGGCTAGGATCACCACGACTCCCATTAAAAAGTAAAAAAAGTAACTATTATTTTTGGAAAAGTAACAAAAAGTAACTCCTTTTTGCTTAAAATCTTAATATAAATAGTTAAACAATATGTTTATAATCAATAATGATCACTGTTCTATGAAAATTAATATCGCTATCACGGTCTATAGCTTGGTCATCATATTTCTCTCCCCAAGTAGATACTACAAATCCTTTTGCATCTGTTTTGGATAACCATTCACTAGTAAACTTTACTTTTCCCATGATTTCTTAGAGTTTAGAATCTGCAAGTTATTACAGATACTTATTAATTACGCATAAAAAAAACTGTCGGTGGTTAAATAAAATAACTTACCAAAGAAATTAATTCAATAGTTCGAAATATCAACAAATTACAAATTAATTCACAAACTGCAAAATTCAACTAACATATGATAGGGCGGCAGCCCAGCGTCATTTTAGGTAGTGATAAAAGCGCGTCTGCAAATCATACTAGTTGCAGATGATGTAAAATATAAGAGCATGAAAATGGTCGCAAGTTCTGAACCTGGGGATGATAACATGTTCAAATTTGTGCATAAAAAATCACTGTTTTAAAGTGATTTTAGCGCGTCTGCAATTCAGGTTAACGATTTATGTTCTTGCGTATGTCACAAAAAAAAATTGCAGACAATTCGGATGTGGATAAGTATGTTAATTAAACAATTGAAGTACCAATTTTTTAGCAAACTATGATTTAAATTGCTTAATTAAAATACTTATCCACATCCGAATTGTCTGCAATTTTTTTTTTCGTGACAGTGATTTTTTATGCACAAATTTGAACATGTTATCATCCCCAGGTTCAGAACTTGCGACCATTTTTATGCTCTTATATTTTACATCATCTTCAACGTAGTATGATTTGCAGACGCGCTTTTATCACTACCTAAAATGACGCTGGGCTGCCGCCCTATGACGTGACAAACACTTGCTGAACATGCACTAGCAGAATCATCATTTATAGTGGTTGGGTTATGTAAAGGTGCGCGTGGTGAGGGTAATGACACACGAATGATGCAGATGCGATGGATCAGGATTGATGAATAAACACATCTCCAATTAATAATTTTACAGATACGCGAATTGGCGTAAATGACATGCTGATTTTCAGAACAACCCACATACCCAGAAAAAGTAACCAAAAGTAACACATTGTTAATAAAAGTAACCTTTTAGGTGATCGGCAGAAAAAAAGTAACTTTTAGTAAAAAAAAGTAACACGATCCTAGCCCTGCACAGGGGGGGGGGGGGTAAAGGGGCTATAGCCCCCCCCCCAGGCCATAGATATTAATATAATTAACAAGTTGAGAAGTGTGGAAAAGAACAGCCTAAAGCAGTGTTGTCATCTGGAGGGAAATTTCCCTTTTTTCTGGAACCTCAGGTCTTGGAGGAAAAAATAGAAAAAAGGAAATTTTTAACTCACTGATCAATTCCAAAGTTGCGTAATTACAATAATTAGTCAATTATACATCTAGAAAATATCTTCAATTGAATCTTGTTTTTGTTTAGGTATAGCCATGGATATAAAGGGTATAGATTTTTTCGTATTTAGTCCTATTCCAAATTCAGTTTTGATTACAATATATAATATGGATTATGTTATAGTTATACTGCTATTATTCCTATACACTCTAACATATTATTAAATTTGCGAACGCTCGTAGGTACCTATATTATTTTCAACGAACGAACGAAGACTAGTTCAAGAAAAAAAGTGGTAATTTAACTATGGATCTTATTTATTTGCACATAATATGTTCAGAAGCTGTTAAAAAGCGTCCTGTTGGCCACGCCCCCTTTAAAAAAATCGCATGCGGCGCTTTTGGACTCGCTACGCTCGCAACATCACACATTATAACAATTTATACCTAAACAACCCTGTTTGTTCAGGTGTTATTGTTACCAAGCCCCCCCTAGCGGAAATTTCTGGGTGCGCCAATGACTTTATGCCTCCATATCATTACAAAGTAGTTGATAAATCGTTAGTCATCGGCAGAAATTAAGGTTGGTGTGACATGAAAAGGTTAAAGTAATACCAAATTTTTTATAATGTAAACACTGCGTCACCATTCTTGTGCGTGTCTCATCGATAACAAAAGATGGCGTCGGTAAACCTAATGCATATCGGTACCTCTTTTCTAACAAGAATAGAAACAATTACTACATTTTATCAATAAATAGCTAAATAAAATTTACCAATTATCTGAAAAACTGCATCATCCTATTCTCTATTCACAGTTTTAGATACTTGCAGAAGTACTGTACGTCGTCGTGGAAAAACATATCGCAATTACCGGGTGGGTTTTAACGCCAAAAACCTCCCCCTGTCTATGGATCTACTGCAAATCTAACTTCACAGTTTTGGTAAATTTTCTCTTTCTTATCTTTTTGTACTATGAAATATTTCGATTCCGCCAATATACAGGGTGATTCATTAAGAATGTCCAATCTCTGAACTGTAGATTCCAGACCTCGAAATATGATGATTCTGCCCAACATGCCTTATACAAATATTGATAGTTTCCGAGATACCGGGTGTTTAAAGTTTAAATATGAATTTTGATTTTCGCAATAACTTTCTATTTTTTCACAATTTCTTTTTGAAAATTGGCAGTTTTACCTTTTTTTGCATGAGGATTGCCAATTTGGACTCTAATTTAGCATTGCTAATAGAGGGCGCTAGTTATACTTGGTTGTGTTTAGTAAATCTAAGCAAAAATTTTTTTCGGCTGAACTATTAGCAAACTAATAATAAAATATGGAAAAGCGTTAGATTCTACAAAAAAAAGTTACTCTTGTTTGATTCGTGTAACTCGATCAGTTATCGAGTTATTTGCTTCTAAACAGTTCAATAAATTTTAATTTAAAAAAAAAATTTATTCTCTAAATGTGTAACAACAATAAACTATTATTTATGATCCGTTTTCGCAAAGATCTCTTCATATCAAATAACCCTTGTCTATTATTTTTAATCACATTAATTAATTGTTATTGCGAAAATCAAAATTCATATTTAAACTTTAAACACCCGGTATCTCGGAAACTAGCAATATTTGTATAAGGCATGTTGGGCAGAATCATCATATTTTGAGGTCTGGAATCTACAATTCAGAGATTGGACATTCTTAATGAATCACCCTGTATGTAGTGCAGCGATGATAAAAATATTACAATGATTGAATCGCTCAGTAGGTATAATGAATTACCTCCATCAAGTAGTGATTTGTTCCCACAATCGTCCATAAAGTAATGAACACGTAACTCAATTACAACAAAAGGTACAAAAAATTATTTAAAAAAACCTTATCTTTCAGTAAAATCCTCACTGAGGCAGAACGTAAGTTTTTGGGGTTTTTGATAATGATGTTATCAACAAGATTTGAGGCTCCAACAGTTTACTATGTACAAACTTTGGTGCAACCAACCCAGTTTGTACATTATGGGTAGATTTTAGACTTACTTCAATATTTTCTAAAGTTCTCTGACTGAAATTCCACTTCTGTAGAGTACGTGCACCCTGTCTACAGAGATTTATATTCAACAAAAGACAAGGTAAGAAAACAGGTAAACAAGTTTTCATGGATGAGAATGCGTCATATGTGAGTAAGAATCAAGGTAAGAATAAATTGTTAAAAAGAACAGCAGGGCGGAACCTCAGAGGTATAAAAGAGTCAAGAGTCAAGGATATAGTGAAGAATTGATCACAGAAGAATCTAGGTATGTCTTTGAATATATGGATTTAAATAGTGACGTGGACTCAACTTTCTCATACAAACTTTACATCCTACGAAACTTCGAGCTACAGGATGTTAAAATTCGCTGCACGTAAGCCGAAGACGTGAAGAGGAGCTTCACCGATGTTACCGCAATTTGAAGTCAATAGAAACTCCTCTTCTGCTACTAAAGAGTCTCGAGTCCAACAAGATGGGCTGAATGTCGTGAAGCACTTGTTTGATTTTGGTTTTTAAGTCGTCGCGGGTTTGTGGATTATTCGTGTATACCAAAGACTTTACATTTTTTACCCTTTGACGAAAATTTACCTTGACTACTGTTTCTAACTCCAACTTAGTTTTATCTTCACCAGCATCCCGAATTGCAATTGTCTCCAAAGACCAAGGATTTGCCATACATGATTCCTGGGTGAGAAGAGACGTAACTAGCAAAGATGAACATCTTTTACTTTGTACGGAAGGTACTTGACCCATGAGTGTCCATCCCAACTTTGTTTCGACTGCTACCAATCCACTCCTCAACTTCTCGACGCGCCCTGTCCATAAATGAGCTGCGACATCAGCCCCTATCAAAATTTCTATCTCTGGACAGTCCGATCCAACATCCGAAATCCAAATCTTCTTCCTCTTCAATTCCCTGAACCAAGGACCCTTGCATATACGTGGAATGTTTCCACAGACTACTGGTTGGTTCAAAGCTTGGAATTTAATACTAAAATGTCCATCGTCACTTGCAACGGTCACATCATACTTCTTATGATTCTGCATATCGGACTGAATTCCTCCAAATAATAAATGTACCATTGACTGACTCGACAACATCGGAAATCTCAACTCCTCCGCTGACTTCTTCAAAATGTAGGACTTTTGAGATCCCGTGTCTATTATGGCTCTCGCTTTTCTTTGACATCCATCTCCTTTCATTCTTACCACTAAAGTCTGAAGAAGGACATCACCGGTACATGACTGATTAGCGAAAGTAGCACTTGAATGTTCGCCTTTTTCTTCATCTTTGGCTTTGTCATCTGTCGTTTCATTTTTGTGAGCCGGGAGGTCCGGGCATACAATGGCGTAATGTTTACGTCCACATACGACACAATTCACTCGACGCTTACACTTCACCGCTGGATGACCAATTTTCAAACAAGAAAAACAGCACCTCTTACTTAGTAAAATTTTGGTGCCACTATAGCGTGCGGTCTACAGTGTAGATTCTACTATAGCCTGCGGTCTACAGTGTATTTTTAGGTGGCAGGTTCGCTACGCGAACCTGTTTTAAAAAAAAACTTAAGAGGTCCTAACAACGATTCAATATGCTTCGCCCCCATGTACACAGAGGTCCGCCTTCACACGAAGGTTTTTACAATGGTCTTCTTACAACATCTACGCCACAATATTAATCTTTAATTTTCTAAATATATAAATACACAAACTTTTAAATATCTTGAACTTGGAAATCAATTCTTTATCTAACATTTTTTTCAAAATATTATCGGTACATGAGCATTTGGTATATGTAATAGTAAATAGATCGCAACTTAGCGGTAGACCGCATACTACAGTACTAGTGTTATGGGGTAGATCACACTCTGGCGGTAGACCGCACGCTATAGTGGCACCAAAATTTTTCTTTTATCCTGTATGACATTTTTCGGGCTTGAAAACAATCGTAGCTGGGGTGAGTCTTCTCACAAAAACAACACAATATTTTCTCACTCCCACCATTTTCACCGGAAAAAAGTCCAGCAGCAGTTGGCATTGGCACTTCCTCTACGGGTTGTTTCTTTCCTTTTGGGTGTGTCGTTCCAACTCCAAATCCTTCACGGGCTAGACAAATTCTCTCCTCACTCTCCACTTCCGATTTCAAAAATCCCAATAACTGAGTGAGTTGATTTCCTTGTCTGTCCAAATCCACTTCTCCCACATTACAACTTCTCATTCGGTGCCAAATTCTCAACAAATCTTCCGGAAGACATGATTCCACTAATGGGTACAACATGGCAGCGTAATTCTTGGACGTGACTCCAATAGACTCTAATGCCCTCAGGTAACTTTCTAATTTGTCAAACATACATGAAATCTTCACGTTACCTTTAGCCAATGAATTTTCAATTACTAGTTTTAGTAATTCACGAACGTATACCTCAATCAGCAAATCTTCACGTCCAAATCGAGACTTGAGAGCTTCAATTACTTTTGGATAATTTTCTGCAGTCTGTGGGTAACTCTCAACCAGTTCTTTTGCTCTTGTACCATCAACCACTGATTGACACAAATACTGAAATTTGTCGCTGGAATGGAGATCTTCATCTTCATGAATTTTTTGGAATTGAGCCCACCAACCCAACCAGTCTTTCAACTCACCTCCAAATTTCCTCAATTCAATCTTTGGAAGTTTGTACCCATGATGAGCTGACTTTGAAGATCTATGACTCATAAATTCACTGGCACTACCGTTAGGAGACACAGGACGAAACGAAACTTGCCCTTGCGATTTTAATATTTTCAAAAGCTTACTTCTTGTCTTACTTAGTCTCTTCAAATATTTATCTGCTGCTGTCCGTTCATCTTCAAAATCCTCATTAGCAGCATCCGTCTCCATCATCAAATCATAAACTTTGGAATTTAAATCACTTAATTTTTCCAGATGAGCATCTAAACTTGTTATCAAATGTTCCAATTCCTCCTCGTCGATATCTTCCTTGGCCTTGACCAATTCCAACTCCGCCGCATTGACGGTTTTCGTGACCGCAGCCCGTTCATGGCCCCTGGCCTTCCTCATCTTTTCTAAATTTGCCATCGTCAGCACAATATCACGTCGGGGTGACCAAATGTTCCAAATGAACTTATTAGGGTACGCCAATTCTACCCGAATTAAACTTCCCTACTTTAATATATATTATAGTAACTGAAGACAGCACAATGACTTTTATTTTACTGATTACAAACGAAAACTGAACTATTTATTTTTATTTCCATCACAACCGTATCGCTACTTGATTTTTTATGACCTGGTTGCAACAAGCTGTATAAACTTTTTTCCCAATGTACCGACATTTACAATTTACACCCTTAAGGGCTGCAGTATGAAAAAAAGTTGTTGATAACTTTTTATACGATTGACAGTTCTCTACATTATGTTTTTTCCTTCAAACAATACGTGTCGAAATTTGACAGCAATTGGATGATAGCTTCGTGAGTTACATGATTTTGAGTAAAGCTACTACAAAACAATGGATAAAAAAGAATTTCGTGTATTGATGAAACATTGCTTTTTGACGAAAAAAAATACCGTTGAAGCAAAAACTTGGCTTGATAAATATTATCCGGACTCTGCACCAGGAAAATCAACCGTTGAGAAGTTGTTCGCTAAATTTCGTCGTGGCAAACTAAGAACCGAAGATGATCGCGCAGTGGACGACCAGCAGAGGCTGTTACACACGAAAACAAAAAAGTCCACAATATAATGTTGCTGATCGAGATAGCTGATAGATATACAAGAAACGTGTTGGACATATCGCGCATGAATATTTGGGCATGCGGAAGCTCTGTGTAAAGTGGATGTCGCGCGAGGTCACAATCCATCAAAAACAACAACGTGTTGATGATTCGGAGCAACCGCAGTTCAATCGGCAGTAAGCTGTATGGACAGGTCCAGACGAACCCACTCCAAAACGTGGAAAAACGTAACAGTCGGCTGGCAAGGTTATGACGTCCGTTTTTTGGAATAGGTACACATGGAATCGACTATCTCGAAAATAGAAAAACAATCAACAGGGATTACTACATAGCGAAAAAACGGCCTCATGTAGCGAAGAAAAGTGTGTTGTTTCATCAAGACAATGCACCCTGTCACAAGTGAATGAAAACGATGACAAATTGAATGAATTGGGCTACGATTTGCCTCCCCATCGACGCTATCCTCCAGATTTGGCCCCCAGCGACTATTTCCTGTTCGCAGACCTCAAGAGAATGCTTGCCGCAAGGAGCACCGATGAAAAAGTAATCACCAAAACAGAGGCCTATTTTGCGGCTCAAGAAAAATCGTACTACAAAAATGGTATCGAAAAGTTTGAAAATCGTTGGAATCGGTGCATCGCCCTTAAATAATTTTGCCATTTCTATATTAGCCTACGAACATTTCAGCCGAACTGTTACATCGCCTAATCAAAACTTAAACTAGGTAATCTTAGTTATTATTTATATCGATATTTCAAGGTAAGATCTAGAAAATTAAATTGACGTGATCATAGAATTAATACGTTCAATGGAACCTAATTTGTTTGACATAAATAAATTAAAGAAATGATTTTCAAGTCACGAATTGGGGCAAAAATGTGAATGGATGTTACTACCATATCAAGCTCATTCTATACCAATTTCACAATAGAACCATAACAATCGAATATAAAAACATTGTATAAAAATGTACAAAAAAAAACGCGATCAAATATTTTCATTAAGTGACTACACTTTTATCTGTCATTTAAAAATAACATAATTATGTACCAAAAAATGCAACATGAAAGGTCAGCCAATTAACCTTTACTATTTTGTCATTACCTATGTATTTTTTTTCACTCGACAGATCTAGTACTTTCTGCAGATGATTTGTATCATTAAATCACATAATGTTGAATTAGTACACTCACACTCTCCTACTTCTATATAATTATTTATAAATTATTGTTTTCTTTACTAGTCTATATTTTGTTTCCTTTTTGTTAGCAGAATAATGGTATCTATTTTTAGATATCTACCTATTATAGGTATAAAGGTAGGTATAAGAAAAAGGCAAAATCTTGAACCTTATTTACACTTTTTGAACATTGCCAAAACGGAAATACATGCGATTTTTTTTCAAAAAAAGTTTATAATGACAGAAAAATGCGGTATAAACACGTTAGATGAAACGTACAAATTATATAATCTGGACATAGGTAATTACACAATACACGATGAAAAATAAAAGATGCGAAACCCTCTACCTGCGTAGGAGTTAATAAGCAAAAGTTTGCCATTAATTAAAATTTATTTTATGGATAATAAAATTTAATTACTTGTTTGCAAAATCAGGAAGTTTTTTCAAAAACTAAATAAAACTTACCATTTTAAATTGTAAAAAAAACAAAAACTGTAAATGTTCACTTATTAAAAAAACTCACACGAACATTTTACAGCACGAAAACAAATTTCACTCGCGATAGGAAAAGAATTAGGAATAGATATGCGAACTTCTTCTACTTGCAGGTAACACAACACAAAGTTGTCAGGTGAACGTAGTTCTCCCACTATTTCCTAATTAACCTGTAGGATTGGATTACCTACGTTACATTACTTACAATGTGTCAGAAAAGGATGTGGTTTGCACTAAAACGCCAACTTAACATTTTGTGAACTTTAATGGACATTTTTTTCAACTATTTTGTTATATCACCCCATCAAATTTAAACAAAAAGCGGTGTTTAAAGTTTTAAACACAAAACGTTGAAATGACGACTATTTTTTTATTTATTTATGCAACATACTTAGCACTTGTGTATTTAACGTTTAATGGACTCTGTTCTTATCCACGAAAATGATAAAATTGAATAAATAAAATTCTTGCCATTTTTGTCTTATTGGGACTGAAACTCATTTTACCACACCTTCACCTCCCCTAAAAAATGTAGGTACAGATTTGTTTTTCAAAATATTTAATATCTTTTACAATATACTTATCCTTATTTTATTTATAGGTACTATGTTAAAAATATTTCCATAATAGATGTAAAGAAAAAAGAAAATGTTTATCTAAAATAAAACCTGTATTCCGCAGAACCCTGAGCCCCGAAGAATCCTGTTGAATTGTTTTAAAAATTAAATCAAAATTAAAGAAGGAAAGAATTAGAAATGATAAGAATATCAGTTTTATCGCATTTATTCGAAGGCACAACGTCATTAATTTGATTTACAAAAATTATTTTGACAGAAGTGCGCCTCCCCAATTTCAAACGAAAGACAAGCGTTCCAAAAAGCGAAAGTACCCCAGTAAGGTGCTAATGTTTCCGAAACGTTTCATAACGTGTAATTTTTGCAACGATGATGCGATTCATGGCGTCGCATCTGTAGAGTTTCAGAGATGTTATTACTTTACATTTAAAGTGTCTTGCAGGTAACATGGAAACGTTTCCGAGTGCTGACTGCATAATATATCAGTTACGAAAATTAATGCAAGGTTGAAACATTTGTACTTGCTATTTGTGACGAGCACCCTACTTCTTTCACGTGACCATCGCGAAATAAGTCTATTTGCTGCATAGACCACACGTGACCAAACACCAAAGCGTCCAAAGCCATTTCTTTCGCCATTCAAGATTTTTATTGCATGTTCATTTTTATTTTGTTGGTGTATATGTTGTAAATTAAGTGGTGTGTTTATGAAGTGGTGTAAATATAATAGATAGGTAAGTAATTTTGCAGAATAATGTATTAAAATGTAAACATTTCAATCATTGTTTTTGGTTAACCTATAAAATAAGTTAAGGGTGCATTTTATTTCCTCTAGAGCAGGTGTAGGCAAACTTATAAGGTTGGCGATCTACAGTTTAAAAAAATGGAGATGCAGAGGCGATCACTCACCCAATTTTTTTTATTGATATCTATTTAGTAAACTTATAATAATGTAATAATGCACGTATATTACATGTCAATTACAGTCTTTTACTTCGATTTCGATACTTCGATAAATAAATGCGATCGACCGTGAAACCTCTTATGCGGTCGACCGGTCAATCGCGATCGGTACCGTTTGCCCACCCCTGCTCTAGAGTCTAGTATTACTCGTAATTAATCCAATACCTAACTGATTCTCATATATACAGTGTACCCAGGTACTTATATTTTTTCTATTTTATAGCATCCATCTATGACTACGTAATCGAGAACTTCAAGTACCTGTAAACTAAACGCTCATCAGCTCAAACCTCTAATACTTCACAATGGCAGCGGTAAGTGTAAAATTTACAGTTAATCGACAATCAAGTCCGAGAATTGTTCTATGTGATGTGGTGACTGGTTGTGCTTATTTCATTGTTATGAATCATTGACTATATGTTTACACGGTTTTCTAACAGCAATTTTATAACTAAAGTTAGTAAAACTCAACTTAGATGTATTTTATGAATTATACATAGCAGACAGTATGAAATGCCCATTTAACATCATTTTTCGTAAATATTCTTATGAGTGAGTCTTTGATACCTTGATATAAATATATTGCTATCATTATTTTCAGTTCCCCACTACCCCATATGTAGTCGTCATGGATCTTCCTGTGATTGACAAAAATGAAAACTACAGTGTTGCCTGTAATAAATGGCTAGTGGAAGAGAGCCACAACACCTTTCTCCACTTTCCACCTTCATCCAAGATCCAGAATTATTTAAAACATCAGCGAGACGTAGACTTGAAGTGGGGCCGTATTGCGGTAAAAGTGCTTGCGTATTGTGGTAAATTTATTGATACTGGTGTTAATGCATTATTATGTAGGTTATTTGTTTAGAATCTCTAGATGCTGCAAAAGTGAAGTTGAGAACAATTGTGGAATGTATGAGCTCCATGACGGATGATCTGACAAACGATCTGCCACGAGTCCGCAGGACTAAAGGGAAGACAAGGCAATTTGAGGATTTTAATAGAGGAGGAACTGATGATGAGTCATCATCAGGGGAGGAGTTGCCAGAAGCCCATTCTTCACCAAGGAATAGGAAAGTTGTGGCAGGTATGGTATCACATGTTTTAATGTGTTTATTGTCTATTATTACTTGAATCTTGATGTTTTCCTTACATCCTTGGCTTATATGAAATTATGACACATTTTCAGAAAACATCACAGCCGTAAGTGCATGGGAAAATGTTCAGCAGCACTCTCAAATCAATGGTAAGTGGTTAGAGATAGAGACCTTTTGTTCTAGATTAAACAAGCACTAACTTGTTTGTTACATTCAATTGAATTAACATTATAACTTATTTTACTTTTGATGAGATCGATCCTATAACTCCTTTGTTCAATTACAATTATTCAAATGTGAATGACTACCTAAATTTGATTTGATATTTCAGAAGTGCAAATAATGGATGAAATTAATCATCTGCAAATAGAAAGGGAACTAGAGGATGCAATTTTCCACAATGGAGGAAATGCTAATGGTAAGTTATGTTCTCAAATGACACTAAAATGAATAAGAAGCCACTATTGTACAACCAACTATGAAGCCTAAAATACCGAAAGTACACAACTATTTTTTGTTCCAGATAATATAAGTGAGACTGCTGCAAATAGTGAAAATAATTCACACTCCTGCTGTGCAAATGAAAGAGGTACTTATACATTTGTTTGATTCTGTAATTATCATCTCTTACTGATTACTATTGTAATCATTATTGGCAAACTTGTATAAAATATTTATTGTAATGCTTAGGTTATTCTTGTTTCTATCAGACATGCTTGCTGAGATATTACGTAGAGTTATATCTGTGGAAGAGAAACTGACACAAAAGTTGAACTGTCATGGAACTATTCTGAGCAACATATGCACTTCATTAAAGGTGAATGGAGGCCCCTCCAGAAAAAACGTGGTTCTCCCCAAAATGCCGATTGGAAGTTTGGAGGAATTCGAGGCGATTGAGAACCAATTAAAAAATGACGAACTAAAAGATTCACTGGTAACTATGCAAAACTTTAAATATTTCTGTCTTTCATAGTGTTTTTCTTTGTTGCAGGTACATGAACTGAGACGACATTTTGTTTCCAACAGCGAGAGGGACACAATCTTTCAAATAATGCCCGAGGTGTTTGGTATCGAATTCGCAACAACGTGTTCCTACAAAGGACAGAAGGATAATTTTAAGGTAGACGGCACTGCCGTGCTTTCTACTATAAAAGGTAAACTCGTTTGCTTTTATTTTTTTCTAGAAATTCTATATTGGTTGAATTCTTTCTAGAATCAGTGCAATCTAATTTTGAGGATCTTCGAAATGAGGTATTTAAAAGTGCTGTGAGCGACTGGTTTCGTGGTGCTGGATTACGCTTGAAACGACATTTAAAGAAAAATGTAACTTAATGGCATTGAATTATACATACACCTTTCATATTTGTTTATAGTTTTATTGGTTCCTTTTGGTACCTATTTTGTATGTGTTAAATATACATATACATATACATTTTTATTGTGTTGACTTTTCCCCCCATGTTTCTCTATAAAAAACTAAAATAATGCAACCTATTCTAACATATAGTTCGACCGCTAGATCTTTACCGATGTATGTTCACATACAACGACGTGCGTATCTGTCATTCGACTACTTCATTACTAAAAACAAACAAGGACAAACTGACTGAGATTTGCAGTTTGTCTTTGTTTATTTTTAGTAATAAAGTAGTCGAATGACAGATACGCACGTCATTGTATGTGAACATATAGATCGGTAAAGATCCAGCGGCCGAACTATATCATGGTTGCAGAATTTCTACTTCTATGAAACGTTTCGTCGCTGCGGGTCTGTTGCGTAACCATGCAACGTTTCATCATTGTATAATGGCTACCCCTATGAAACGTTTTGTTGTCACGAATCTTTCGCGTAATCATGCAACGTTTCATTAATGCATAATGGCTACTTCTATGAAACGTTTCGCCGTTGCGAATCTGATGCATAGCCGCGTAATATTTCACTGTTGCGCATTGTAGGAGGACATTTCATGGTTTCAGAAACGTATTGGATGACGTTTTAGAAACGTTTCCCGCCAAGATTTCAATGCATCGGTTACGCATCTGATGCGCAATTTTCCTTACTGGGACGTGGATATTTTTACTTCGATTTTGGATTTACTTGGACTGCAAATGTAGACGAACTAAATGGGTTTCAATAGCAACTTGAATGTAGCAAAACTAAGATGTCATTTGGAGACAAATCGTCCACGTTTAAGTGGAAATAGTGTGAACTATTTTAAAAGAAAGAATACCGAATTAAAAGGAAAGGAAATTATTCCATATAAGCTGCCGGTTAGCAAAAGAGGATGAAGCATGGGCGAAGTTAGGTGAACAGATCTGGGGGGGCTCAAGCCCCATTGATAATATGAGAAGAAGTATGTATATGTGTATAACGTATATCTTTTTTTAAGATGTTTAGGGGGGCTAAATTGAAGTTTGGGGGGGCTTAGCAAATAATAGCTGAAAAATTGATCAAAAACTTGCAAGAGAAATAGTGTTCCTCTTTCCGACAATAAAAATGCAACGTGGATCAAGGAAATGAGTTGACTTGTCAGCTTAAAATCATTCCCGTATAAATTTTCAATGCAACTTGACGAATTAATTAACTCCTTACTGTTGAGCGATACATTTTTGAATCATCAGTTTGGGAAAGCATGTTGTCCTGCAAACCTCTATTACCTATAGAAAAAGTGAAGAGGAAAAAACATTTTTGTCCGAATCAATTTCTTCTTCGAGTGGATTATAACGCAAATTGTGCACAGGTGTAAGGCGGCTGTAATATGCCTCGAGAGTGTCGCTTTTAGGGTAAATCGACTCCGCCTAACACGAATCGTCGGTCGCCAAGCCGAATTTTGGGACCTTCACCTAAGACCAAAAACAAGATGGCGACCGATTTCCGTCTGTTACCTTTTCATATGATCTGCCATCTTTGCGTATGCTTGTCCATTGGTGCCTCACCTTCAACAGTTCAACATCCCTTGGGCATGATCAAAACCAAAGAGCAGTTGTGCTTATGTTGGAAGATATGTCAACATTTTATCGGTTTTTTTTGGGTTTCGAAGCGTCTTTGCGGTCAGTGGGTGACCGGTTAAGAGGGTTCGTTATCGACCTCTAGGAGGTATTAGGGTGTGTGTGCGTGTTTTTCTTATTTGCGAAAAGGTCATGGGCTTCTTGACATTTTTATTTACATATTTACATTTAAATGTAATTATAAAATTACAACCTGAGTGCTGCAGTGTCCGTTTTGCTTCTTATTCTTGACCGCACCAGGAGGTTACCGGAACGTGGTGAGCCACGCGGGTCGCTATCGTCAGCAAACCATGCACTCTTCACTATAGTCAGCAGAAGAGTTGGCTTTTTCTTCCTTGCGGGTGCACTTATAAAGAAGAGTGAGCGCCTCTGATTGGTTTGCGTAAGGGTAAGGGTCGAAATGTACGTGGGGGTTGACGCGCGAGTGGGGGTTTGACGTATACGTGGGCGAGTCCGCCACAGTTTTAATGTTTTACATGTAAGTCCTCCCCTCCCCCCGGCCACTACCCTCTAACTAAAGCAAGGGTGGGCAAACTTTTTTTGTAGGAGGCCGTTTAGAAAAATTTATTGTGGGCCACGGGCCAAAACAAAAATATTTAATAATAATAACTTTAACTTTTCGATTCTATCGCTTTTCTTAGTTGCCCTGTTAAACTTCCATACTTTTGAAAATGTTTGGTTGTGTAATGTCTTTTTAAATTGTACTCTTTTAAAACTGCGATGGCTTCATTACATATTAGACAAATCGGCTTGCCCTTATAAATAACAAATAAATATTCGTGGGTCCATTTCTCCTGGAAGGTGCGACACTCTTTATCAACCTTTCTGCATTTACTACCTGAACGTGCCCGCATATTTTATTTATAACTAGAATTTTGTTCAACTTCTGTACTACCTACTTCTCAACTGACTTAACACAAAGTCACAAACTGGCCTGAATTACAGATGCTTCTCCTTATATAGCGGGTGGGCTGAGCATCTCGAATCTCGAATATTCCTGAATTTACTGGCACCGCCTAGTCTAGTCGAGTCGGTAGGTATTGGCGTGCGCGGCGGCCGTATTCATGCAACAGAGACGGTCGGTGTCGATGTCGGCGCGATGCGGCCGTATTCATATCATTGACTTTAGTCAATAATTCATATGCAACAGAGAAATTCAGTGACGGGCCTGACAAATCTAACTCGGGGGCCGCATGTGGCCCGCGGGCCGGGGGTTGCCCACCCCTGGCTGAAGGAATCCAACCCAGTGCATATAATAACAATGACAAATTATAATGTCACAACTCATCGCCTTCCGAAGTCTCATCCTCGTTGTCAACATATCTTTTTTATTGGCGCACGGCCGCAACGCGGCACATCAGCGTTCGTCTTTTCTTGTTCCGCGGCATTTGCATATTTTACTTTTGCAACCACAGAACATCGCATACATTCGCACGCCTTTGGAAGTGCAACGAATTGGAGCAAGATTGTCGTCTTTCACTTGCCATCGGAAGTTGGTTGCTGGAGGGATATTTGACGTCGGATCATTCGTGATTAGCCGTACGCCAAATTTGAGTCTAAAACCCAATATTTTAATAACATCCGAAGAACATTTCAATTTATTACTAGTTTTCAGGTTTTGTAACCTTGCCAAAAAATAAATGTCTCACATTATCCGCGGTATTTGCCTTGGCCACGTCAGCGCTGCAAAGCCTGTCAATAGATTTTTTCTCTGCTTTCTCTAAAGTCCTCTCCGTGCACGGACTCGTTACGAAAGATTGACCAGGACCAGGAGGTTCGCGTGCTTTTCGAACACAACAATCACTATTTTCTCTTACCGATGCCGGCAATGTAGTAAGTCGTATCAGAGATTCAGAGCCTGTGACCTGTGACTATACAGCGCGCGTTACGCTCAGACCTGCGCCTACATAGGTAGGAGGCAAGATCAGTATACACTAACAGGTTGCCTGGTAACTTCGGGAAGGGGATTAGGGCGGGGGTTATGTGACGTCATGTGTATAACTTGTCATACGTCTGTAATGCAGCAGTACTCTGGTTATATGCTTACAGCTCGAAAACTAATGATGTTACCGGGTTGCTTCTTATATTATTTTAATCCTAACAAAATTATTAACAAATTATGTTATACACACTTTTTATGTAGATAGCTTCGTTTTGCTGTAATACTTAAACATATATAGAAAACTATCACTGCAAAAAACAAAAAGTAACTTCAACAAATTATAGCTTCATAATATTGTAACCAGGAGAGTTGGCGTGCACGTCATTACTTGTAATTGTATGTATTAAGATTAAAATTTGAAGTCAATTGAGCGTCTTTTACATATTTAAGAAATAATGACGTCAGGAATGAAATCTGCCAAATCGTAACAAGGCAGTGTTGCAATTAATACTTTAATTACCCACGGGTAGTTGCTTGTACTACTTTAAAATTGTAGTAGTAATGTTTTACGTGTTTAATTAATCCATTATGTATGAAATGTATCTTAAAATATTAGTTAGAGCTTACCAGCAAAGTCTTTGTTACCAGCTTAGTAAAGCTAAATGCGGAATAGTGCAATGAAAATATTAACGTCTGCTGCGATTGGATTAGATGAGATTATAAATAATTAATAAATTTGACATTGACAGATAGAAGTCAAATCAGAATCCGTACAATTATAAGTTGAAGCGTTGATTGAAGTCAGCTGTTGGACATACGGACATACTCACTTCTCTCTTATTTTCACTGGCAATCACCTATACGCATGTCTTTACTTAAAACACATGCAAACTGTATTGCCATCTTTATCACAAACATGCATTAAGCTTTAATGATGGTTTAAAAGGAACGTCGTGCATTCATTCGGAAACCTATGACGTGAACGCCAACTCTTGTGGATCGAACTTTATCCGTACGTCTTAGGAAGAAATGTTTTCAACAAAACTTATAGATATGATTAGCTTTAAAATGATATGTCTAATAACGCATAACGTTAACACTACGGCTTCATAGAGACCGGTGAAACAGTAGTGGACACCGCGCCGCCGGTCCTACCAGGGCCGTTAACACTGATTCATGATCTTGAATAGGCATTCACGAAATGGAGCAACTATGTAATAACGTTCATTTTAAGTTTTTACTACCAAAGTACAATTTTTTGCTATAAAATTTTATACTTTGTTCACTTGTATCGTAGGGTGTTACGTAATAAAATGTGCGGATTTGTTTGGTTTTCCGTTTGTATCTCTTGAACGGGTGCTCATAGTGGGAAATGGGCAAGTACAAAATAAAAGGAGTTTAAATTTCTTACAAGTTTACTTCTATGCGTTTTTTCTCTATCTCTAGCCGCTGAAGAGATATTCGCTGCCAAGAATTGACTTTTTTTTTAAATCGTTTTTACACGACGTTTTTTTGCAAATATTGTGTCCTAGCTCCTAAAGTATTGGGTTTAAGGCAAAAACTGTTGAAATAAAAGTTGCAGCCCATTAAATTTCCTATAAAATGTACTAACCCCCTGCAAAAATTCAGCTTTCTCCTAATTAGTTGCGACAAAGCTTAATTTTTTACCTTTTTACCTGGGCTACAAAGTTCGTTCTTTAACTGTGTTGACAAATAAGAAAAATTAACAAAACAATTAAAGTGTCTAACTTCTTGAAATATAGTTTAATACAATAAGCAAATTTAAGTGTATTTTCTAGACCAGAATAATTAAACAAGTAAACCTTTAGCAGTAACTTGATTACATTCTAGTTACAATAATAATGACCGTAATCTACTTAAAAAATAAATATATGTTTCATACAAAAAAGGTCCTTTTGGATATGTAATATAAATTAAAAACCCAATAAACATCGGGGTAATGTTCGCGTTTTTTGGACTCTTATAACGTGCGGACATTGGAAAGGTTATACATTTGACGTCACTCAGAGTCATATACACCGAACGTTCATTGGTCCGGAGTTACCAGACAACCTGTTAGTATACTGATCTTGGGTAGGAGGGGCGGAACAGCTATTCATCTAGACCGAGAGGGTTGATGGCAGTGGAGCCGTGGGGGTTTACGCATGGGGTTTACATAAAAATTTAAATAACGCGTTGAGATATTTCTTTTAAAAATCAATATTCAACCACAAAAGCGCAAAAAATGAAAGTCTTGCGTAACGACCAAAATTGCTTCCCATTTTGGGTCGCAGGGTGTGGTGGCACTTAATGGAAAATGCTGGAGGATCATTTCAAAGGTATCCTCAACACAGGAGGAGGTGAACAGTCGAAATTCGACCCAAAGTACACAAGAATCACAGAAAATCTACCGCCATCTTGTTTTTAGCCTTAGGGCTCAACATTCCGATTGTACAATTTTCGACGAAGTTCCCCATCCGTTAGTTGTTATAAGCAGTGCTCTGCAGCGACAATAATTATTAATAACTTCTGAAACTTTATTTCCGTAAAGGCTTGTACCTAGGTACCTGTAATGTTATCTTACAATCATTTTATTCATACTTACTATTGTTAACTAGCGATATACCCATAACGGTAATAACCGAACTACACTATAAATGAGTTTCACAAAACATTGTCAGACAACTTTGATTATAAAGTATAGAGGTAAAACGTATGTCAACTGAAAGTAGCGGTGGGAATAAAACATCGGGTAATCATAATCATTTCAGCAAGACTACTTATCAAAGGATGTGACTGTGATTATTGTTTATTCCAAGATAGACAGCTAAGTGCTCTGGGTTAACTTTTAATGGTTAATATTAAAAAAAAATGACACCAAACATAACTAGAAAAAAAATGAAAATGTAAAAAAGACAAATTGCTTCAAAATAATTCTAAATTTAATTATCCAGTATACATTTACATTCGAACAAATAATACACTGAATAAATACACCTAAAATCAGTCTATCAATTATTAAGGCATCTGCGTTAACAGTTCACATATTGTAATAAGCATTAATAATATATATCATTATTTACATTAAATACCTCTACAATTAAATCTTTGGACGTGAAAATACACTAAAACAAGTGCTATTTAGTTATAATTTATACAATATTTATTTATGTCAATATTGATCCAAATTTCACCAAAAATATGTCACTTTTGAATGATATTTTTATATAATCGGTGCATCTTATGTTTAACAATTTTGTACACTGCACAATCATTATTATATCAATTATGATAGACTAGTTTTGCACGTCAATCAGCACCAACGCATCAATCATTCTCCTACAATTAAATTTATGCCGATAACAGACAAAATTGATAAACGGAACCAAATGAACTGACGCTGAAAATAAGTACGCAGTTCTAATATTCAACGAAAGAGATTCAAAACAACAATATTTGGAACTAAATTATAAATTAAACAAGTCAGCGTTGATGACACATAATTTGTTTATATAATCTGAGGATTGAAAATGTGAAAACCCTAGTGCATATTATGAATCTAATGGTGGAAAAGGTTGCCGTTTAGTCACTAATTTGAAAACAAGAAATAAAAACATTACTGTAGAACATTTTTTTAAAAACTATCAGTGAGATTTAAACAAATACATTTGCGGAATAATAATTAATTAAAAAATTTGAAAATATGTACATATTATATGCATTAAGGTTTTAGAAAAATAAATTCACTATTTGCAGATTTGCTTCAAACGAAGGCTCAAGAATCAAGTATACTTTAATTAACATATCACTGTTTCGTACCTACTCTCGGAACGTTTGAAGCAAGTTACTTATGATGTAAACAGGTTAATTTTTTCTGGTTCTTACTGTCGACACAAGAATATAGCAAAGATACTGACACTTGAGGAATAATAAAAATAAATCATTAGTAGACAGTTACACATTAGTGGCAATTTATGTTTAATTTGTTTAAAAATATATTTAATTTTTGTGAAAGCTTAATAAACACATCAAGGAATAAGGTAAACTGTAAGAACCATTTTGTCGCATTCGCACTAATTTGTAAAAAATGATACACAGAGATATATATGTTAAATATTATGTGAACATGTTTGGTGTTGAAATGTAAAGAAATAAACATGTACGATGAGATAAATTATATCGTTTTCTTTTGAATAGTTTCACTTTTTTAATGTCAAAATACAGAGTGCCCACAGTAATATTCGTTGGAATATTTTACAAGGTATAGTAAATTCCTTACCAATGTACACACTAAGAAAGATATTATAATTGTTATCTCAATTATTGGCAGCATTGTTAAGTAAAAAGTTACTAAACTTCTGCACCTAAGTTTTGTACACCATTTTCGGCTATGGGTACATATTTGTCATCAATTTTGACAAGTAAAATTGTGCGATCTACATGGGAACGTCTGCTCGGATCACGATGACATGGACTCCAACGATGTACTACCTAAAATGAAATAATAATGAACAACTTTATAAATAAAATCTAATAAACATAGGTACTAGATACATATTTATATACCTCTGTTTATTTTTTCCACATTTCCTATGTTTTCATACGCATTTGTTCAATCACTTATTATCATTATTATTATTACTCTAACAATCTAGCGTTTTGCCTACAGCTCAATGTTATTATACAGGGTCTGCCAAAGGAACCTGACGATTTTAATATGTATAGTACGAAGTCATTGCATTACGTAGAATAGCAGTTAGTGGGGGGAAAACATGTTAGTAGTTGCCATTTCAGTAATCATGGAAGAGTAGAGTAGTGAGTATCGCGCATTCGTTATTGAAACATATTTTAAAAATAGTAGTGTAGTGTTCCATGGCTATGGGGTTATCTTAAGAGTAAAGTGTATTTAAATGGGGTTTGGAAAAAAGACCCCTGGAAAAAAACCCCCGAAAAATAATTATAGATAGCTGTGAATAAATATATAAATATACAAAGTTTGGAAATAAAAGTAATGCCAAACTTAAACGTAGATTGCCACTAAAGCGCCTAGGTTATTTGCAGGTTTAGTATATTTTTTTACTTCCCGAGTACGAAGTAAAAGGGAAGTATTGTATTAGTTTTCCAAAAAAAAAAATTTGACCTATGGAAATTTTTACATATCTTTGCGTTTCCGAATACGTAGATTCAAAATATGAAAAAAAAAATTTTCCGTCTGTCGTCTGTACGTACACATTCCTTGCAACGCTGTAAACTCAGAAACTATTAAAGTTATCGAAATGCGGTTTTCGCCAATCGATTACATTCGGGCCAAGGACGAAAATGCTGTTATTACCTTTGATGACGTCACTTCCGGTATAAGCTAAAATGGCGGCACTCATTTTTTTTATAAGATAAAGTTGCAGTTTTTTTATGTAGTTTAAAAGAGAATTTTTTTCTGAATTCAGCAATATATATTGTGCTTACTTATTTTTTGAAAAAAGTGTTAAAAAAAATAATTATTAAAAATCGACTGCAACGCTCGATACTCCGAAACTATTAAAGTTATCGAAATGCGGTTTTCGCCAATCGATTGCATTCGGGCCAAGAACGAAAATGCTGATATTACCTTTGATTACGTCACTTCCGGTGTAAGCTAAAATGGCGGCACTCATTTTTTTATAAGATAAAATTGCAGTTTTTTATGTAGTTTAAGAGTATTTTTTTCTGAATTCAGTAGTATTTATTTTTTGAAAAAAGTGTTAATACGAGGGAAGTCTCGTGGCAACTTGCCAGAATTTTTTCACTTGATACAAAATAGCAACATGACACTAAACAAAGTTTGGAAGTAAAAAAATGCTAAACTTAAACGTAGATTGCCACTAAAGCGCCTAGGTTATTTGCAGGTTTAGTATATTTTTTTTCAATTTCGGGGGTTTTTCTTGCGGGTTTTTTTCCCTAAACTCATTTAAATAGACCGCAAAGAATTCAGGAATTAAAAGAAACCATTCGCAATGAAATTCGTGCAATTCCTATCAATATGGTAGAGCGCGTAATGAACAACTTACAAGACCGCTTGGAACAGTGTGTATGCGGTGAAGGACATCATTTAAGCGAATTTATTATCCATAAATAAAATGGCATGTAATATACTATCGATTACTGTATGTAAAAATAAATATCTTGTTTCATAAATTTGTAGTTGAATACCAAAAATCATCAGGTTCCTTTGGCGGACCTTGTATTATCGCCATCTCGGTGAAGTTTTATTAATTATTGAGTAATAATAATGGATATAATTTAAGCTATAAATTAGTAGATGGTGGCAAAAATAAATAAAAAATTGTTAATTTATAAAAAATACCTGTCCTTCCATTCCAGTTTCCGGTAACCAATCTCTCCAATGAGATCTTCCCCCTTTAGCTCTCATATTTTCATCTGGCCAACTTACATCAATTCTTCTACCCAAATTAATACAGTCATATACTAAGTTGGGGTCAATAATCTACAAAAAAACCGTGTCACAAATATTTAACACAAAGCGATTGAACTTCACACTTTAACCCTTTGAGCAGTTATCTCATTTTCCACCGTTTCGGAAGTTTCTTGTAATCGTTCATCACAACGGCCTTGTCCATCAGGTGCTTGAGATACAGCACGTTCATCCCGTTCTTTAAATAGACCTGCTAAACTTGCTAGAGTAGAACTTGTAGGTTTGCCCATTGAAGCCAAACTTCCTCTATTTCCTCCTACCCAATGTAAAAGTGAGTAATCGAAAATATTAAAATACCGTACCTAATGAAGTCCGACTTAAGCTTGCACCTCGTCCCATACTTCCCCCAAAATGTGAACCATCTGTAGACTGGCTTCCAGTCGTGTGATGCCCCAATGTAGCCAATGGGGTCATAGCGTACACACCGTCTTGTCCTAATCCCATTTCATCTTGTAAACCACCACTAGAACAACCTTCTCGACAGCGTTTTCGTATTCTGAAACAGTCAAGTCAGTTTCACATTTGGTTTACTGCGAAGCAAAAATACCTGGAGAAAGTATCGACGAGGTAATTACGAATTTTACTAAGGCTTAAAGATCCCCCAATGATCCCGCACAATTGCTCATTTGTTTCAGCATAGCTCGTAGTTAAAGGAGAAACATAAATGGGATAACCGATAGGTTGGTCACAGGAAGAATTAATAATATTACGCAAAGCTTGCTTAGCATTCTGTATGCTTCCTCTTTCCGGATTACGGTTACGTAAGTAAACCAACTCTTGTTGTTGTCCTGCCCACAAACCTCTAACACACTCTCTATTTATTTTTATGACGCGAAAATTGAGATAACGTTTATTTAGCATAATGATTTTGTATTCATCTGTACCATCATCAAGGACATGCCTATAAATTACAAGAATACTTATGTCATATAAAAAAAAACTGAATTGAATACCACCTCAATGCGAGCAGACTTGGAGTACCGCTAAGTACAGCATTGCGCCAAGCTGGATCACCTTCGTGAGATATAACAAGTTCCTCTTCATGTTTACAAATAGCCTCAAACAATGCAGGCATTTCTTCGTATTCATCTGGTGACATAAAATGGTCTTGATGAAGTTTTAGCGACATCCGCACACCCGGAGCAACTACAGTTTTTAATAAATCCATATCCGAAAACACCCATTCATCTCGTGTGCAAGTAATGCGAAAATCTCCCTTAAACAATGCATGTAAACCATACAAGAAAAATTCAACACTCGAAACAGTATTATGAGAGACCGCACCAAGAGTTCTTCGACCTAAAACAATCCTTATATTTAAATATCCATACATATAATTACACAATACCTAATAGGCTTAAAGCAAAACATAATAATACTAATGTTGAATTTACATTGGCATCAATATTCTTTCCCCATTTCTCAGTGCAGTAAGCGATCCAGTCACCATACACTTGGAAGAACATATTACGTGTCATTCCACAAACGCATAAATCAAAATCTTCATCAATATTAAAATTAAAAACAGGATCTAAATCGACAAAATTTCGATCTTGTATCGGTTGCAAGGCTCTTAAAATTGCTTGCGACGATAACCAATCTTCTAGTTTCGGAGATCGGATTGCATAAAATATAATGCTCTTAAATCATAAAAAATTAATTGGAGTTTTAACAAAAGGTGTGTACTTTACCTTCACGTAATACGTAATAAGTACTTTACGAAAATCAAACACTTGTAACATAGATACTGCACTGTTGTCTGATATGCTATAACCTTCCAAAATATATTTTGCTGCAGTTACTTCCCACGCTAACCATCGTTGGCTAAATGCGGCATTGGCACTTAACATATTGGGTAAATGTCCGGGTTCGCAACAACAGAAACCTAAGAGTAATACGGTAATAATTTTGATAATAATCATTTTATAGTAGATTAAGTTGATTAATTAATCTGATCACTTAACGTTATTGGCATATAAGACCTAGGCAATACCCAAAAATGGGGATGTAGACAGAAATTATTGGAAAACAATGTTCGACTTCAGAACTTTATTTGGAATAGTAAGTCCTTAGACTTTGAACGGTCGCTGAGGGTGGAAAGTTCCACTCCACAAAAGGTACCATACTTTCATGTGGATGTACACAACCCATACAAGTATTGAAAGTTAAGCAGTTCGTGCTATGGTCAATATTTGGATAGGTGACCCGTTCATCAAAATGGTGTTAGCAAGTGTACAATAACCAGCCTGCGACTCGGTGTGTCTGGCATATACCGCCCTACTAAACATATTCTGGATTTTGCCAAAGATACGGGTATTCTAGAAGGGTAGACAAAGGAAGCACAGTAGACCAAAAAGGTTGCAGTGCAGGAACAGAACCAACCGGTAGACTAGAGACAGTATTGGTGTGGAATGTGGTCAAATATGACCATTGAAACCAAGCAGATGAATCCCTCCAAAATAATTCTTGCACAGATGATGAATCACAGACAATGTGAGTAGCAAATTGTGGAGATGAGTGCTATCCATAAAATTTGTGCAAATCTGTGGCGTTCTCTTCTCTCAGTTGAACATGCCAATTGTATAATCTTGCATTGCAGGAATACCATAGGCGTTAGAACAGTGTGTTCGACAAGTGTTAAGAAAATATCGAGCTCGCCCTCTATTTGCAGTCAGATCATCCATTAAGGGACAAAATGAGACAGTTTTGAGGTATGGAGCTACCAGCCAAGGAAACACCCTCCAACAATTTTTGTTACAGATCATTTGTAAAATCCGTGGCGTGTTAAGAGGTAAATCTCGACGCAGTTGGAGAAGGTAACAACACTCAAACAGTACCTACCATCAGATTGAATTTTTTTTATATTTCTCACCTTCAAACGGATACTGTTGACCAAACCATCATCAAATTTGCCAGTAGCCATGAACAAAGGTTACTCAACCATGTGAATGTCGAGGCTATTCTGTATTCAGATCCTGGGCAGCACAAACCTTGTAAGAAGAGTCAAGAGAATGAAGCCTTTTGAGTTAGTAAAAGAATGATAGTGCAAAGCAGAGCATTGTGCGGCAAATGCTACATATTAATTCTGGCGTAGTGAAGTGACCCGAACGCAAGGCAAACTAGTGTGTAAAGGCCTATGCTTAAAAACTAGCCAATCATAGTAACTTACTATCGGAGTAAAAATGCAAGGCACCTCACTTTGAGTGATCATAATGAAAAAACTGGGGGGTGAAATTTTTTCATTTTTGGGCAGTACATTAGTCATTTATATATGTTTAACATGTGTAAAAACCAAAATGGCAGAATCAATTGTTTAACTATTATTTTAATTAACAACAATAAAAAAAAGTTTTAGCTCATCATAAAATTGTTATTGTTCCATAAATTGTTAAGAAAAAATTATTGTTTTAGATGGTAAATTTCTAGTATTGAAATCAAGCTGCATTATTCGTTTATTGAAAACAAAATTTGTTTTCTTGTAATTCAACGCAAATGCTATGATTACAGCGAGGGAAAGATGCTCCTTTAGCACATCGTACACAGCGAGCTGCAAACCACAACAATGTGATTATTGATGTAACCAATTGACTTGTGTGATAACATAATCAAAAAATGCGAGACGATATAAGGTCTATTTTATCACAATCTTACAAACGAACGGCTACCGGTTTCGCAGCTAAATTAAAACTGCATCCTCAGGCCTAAGATAATTAGATAAGAAGCTATGAAAGGTGTGACATACGATCTCATAAACTTAAGATAATTAGCGAATTAGCGAACTCTATATTGTTAAATGATATACTGACAAACTAAGGGATTAACAAACGTAACTCGATCAACACCGTGTACAATGAACAAATTTATGAGATCGTATGTCACACCTTTCATAGCTTCTTATCTAATTATCTTAGGCCTGAGGATGCAGTTTTAATTTAGCTGCGAAACCGGTAGCCGTTCGTTTGTAAGATTGTGATAAAATAGACCTTATATCGTCTCGCATTTTTTGAATGTGATTATTCATTAGCATTGCGGCACCGCATCAAGTTTCTGCAACTACTGCTCAGTAGTCATAAATTTTAAAGAAAATTCAATTCTGCTGAGGAATTTGTAAAAAAAACATAAGGAAAAAGAGCATTTTTAGGAAATTGTCAGTTTTGACCTCACACATCTACATCTACAAAATGAGGGATTAAGACATTTTCAACACCACAACTTTTTAGCCACGACCTGCTGTTATTGGAAAATAAAAAAAGCAAAACGCTCGACCCCCACCCTCAGCATTTTTTAAGTTTTAAAATCACACTGCTGCCCAAAAAATTCTGTCTACAACCCTCTTGGAGCAGACTAAACGGGATTCAAAAAATTTATTTTCCTAGTGCTTTATCACAAAGCACATTTTATCATAATTAATGCGATAAAATATTAAATCATACCATCATTTTCTTCAACTCCTTCTGTAATCGCTTCTACTTCACGTTGTTGGCAGTAGGTACCTCTAAACTCAAGACCACGCATTTGAAATGTTACTAGTCCATTTCCAAGCTCAATGATATGCACCAAACAATTTAAATAATCCGATGCCAAAACAAAACAATCTCCTTGATTAACGGGACCCCATCGACCTAATATTAAATCTCCACAAAGTGAATGTTGTAAAGATCTGGTTAAGTGTTCATAAAAAATTGAGTTTAAGTTATTGTCATCTGCGCCTAAATTACGATCGAGATGTGACGACAGTGGCGTGTTTGAATGATCAACTCTTCGTGTATTGTAATCACGTTCCCAAAATTTTATAGGTCGAACATACGAAGTTAAAAAAATTGCACTTCCTAAAATTGCTTTAATTTGTATCTGAGAAACAGTGTGCTAAATGTTACCTAAAAAAGGATTAAGCGGAGTCGATAAAGTTGCTGAGATTATCGCTTGTAAAAATAACATAGCAGAGTGTGGTACGGAGAATGGTTGGGCAAATGCATGAAATGCGGATCCCCATGTAATTTGCCACGGTGCTATATAAGTTACCACAAATTGGAGCTAGAAAAAAAGAAAATTAAAATTTTCATTACTATTATTTAAATTTCTTCACCTTTAACAATAACTCATAAGCACGATGATAAAGAATGCTCACTATAAAATAATCGATTAAAAAACTTTCGTGAAAATGCTTATAGTCGTATCGAAACAACAATACTGTAAAAATTAAAATTAAGTACTGAGAATTTTGGTTGGAATAGGATCCTCTTATACATCGCATTGCACACATAACAACAATTAAAGAACCGCAAAGTGCTCCAAATTTGTTTATAATTTTTGGAGAATCTTCCGTTAAAGCGGCAAGAAATAACAATGGATACAGCATATTACGTTCCAAAAAACATAAGTAAACGTAAATCTATAAAATTCAAGCGTAAGTTTTGAACATTTTTGAACTTCAATTCGTACCCTTTCAAACCACATTACTTTTGCCGGTCCTCTAACTTGATATTGTCCATATTCGTGGGTTCTTAAAACAGGTCTTGCAATGCACAACCATGGGAGTTGTTTTCTTAATTGTGGAATGATGTAATGTAGAAGAAAACCTAAACATCCAGCGATACACCAAAGTACCTTGCCCAATTCGGCTTGCAAAATCGTAAATACGGTACTTGCGTGTATTCCAAAAACAAATACGGCAATTAATCCACATAAAATGATATCACTTTTTAATCTGGCATTTACAGTCTTTTGTAACTTTTGAGGCAAGGGATCGACTAATTCTTCCTTTGTATCAGTATTATCGTTAATTAAATTATCACTTTTTTTATCCGCCGATGTGTATTCTTCAGTTTTATGTTCCTTATTATCACATTTACAATCATGCACATTAAACTTTTTCGGAGTTTTTTTATATTCTCGATAAATATCTGGAGGCCATAAATGTTTCTTTATTATATTCCAAATATGCGAAAAATCACTTGCACTTCTACTTAAATGGTAAGAGGTCGCTATTAGGCAAGCACAGAACATTGAGAATAAAATGTGTTGAGAAGACTTCGTTTCTATTAAACCGCCATATGCTAATCCATATAAAACTATCACAGCCAAAAGTGAACGAAACACACAATAAACAGACGCCGACAAACTAGACATTGCGTTGCCGCCAAATATGAACATGTCAATTTGTTCCAATATATACATTGAAAAAGTGTTAATTTGTGGAAATAACCCGAGAGAAAATATAACAGGAAAAAATAACATGAAATTAACTATAAATTCGCGGGTACATACTAATATATTCTTATTGGTAAAATTTATTCCATATAGTGTAAATGCTGTATGGTAGGATTCATTTGTTATACTTGTATGTAACATTAAAATAATAGATGATAATAAACAAAAATAGATTGGTCTGGAGTATGCGATGACTCTGTTAAAACCATGTGTAGGTGATGCAGCATCCGGTTGTACACTTTTCAATAAAGAATACTGGCAACTGCACATTACAATACAAAATACCAAAGCGAGTAAATCGTGATAAAAATCTAAGTAAAGTAAAATAGCACCAAAAATAGAGACTAGAATACCTAAGAAAGTAGACAATAAAGTTTCACATAGCGTAAGATTTCGATCTAATAATGCTAACAAATTTAAACGATCTAAACTAATTTTTATATACGTCCAAGGAAATACTTTAAATTTATAATAAGATTTGGTTCTAGAATAATTATTATTGGCGGCATCTGTTGCCTGAATGAAACGAAATCGATTCCTCGGAACCTGCATTTCAACATTGATATCGGTGTTTGTACTTGGGAAGACCTCTCTTAAGTTTTCTATAATTGTATTATCACTTAAATTATTCGCGTAAAATCTATGTCGTAACGGTTCCGCATTTATTCTTAAAGTATTATTTGTAGGAATCATACTATTAGTTGTGGTCGGTAAAGGTTGATTTGAGGCATTATCTAGTACTATCGACACAGAACTATTGTAAATTGATTCTGTACTATTGCTGTCCCAAATATCACTAGATCCTCTGTTGTTACCACTTCTTGAATTCGTTGCTACCTCTCTTTGCCTAAGTAATGTACTTAAAATTTTTCCACTATTGTAATTTGCTAACGGCAAACTGGAATTAGCAGTACCTGAAATAAGTAATTGTAATTTAATTTAATATTTATGAGCAGGTAATTATTTAGTATCCGGGACCATGCACCAAGCCGTTTCAACTTTTCCCCTATAAAAGAGTATTACCAGACAACTAAGAAAAGCTATAACATAATGAGCTCAAGTCACTAAACTGTTTAAAACTTCGCATAAATAAATAATAGCCAAAAGTCAAAACTTGGCGTATTTGTCCATACGTGACGCTATCTTTGTGTTATTCGCGAAAATCTTTTCTGTTGTAAAACGCTCTAAACAAATGAACTCAACGGTGGTATCCTAATCCAAATAAAAATCATGCTGATCAAAGGTAAACACAGAAAATTTGCCTCTTACTGGTGGCCGCGTACCAGGCCAATAAAAATCGCTACATCGATTGCCGCCATTATTTGTAGTAGTTACTGTAACCAGTGAACTCTATATATAACTGGAAGGATAACGGTTACTGCAAATGCATTCGTATCTTGTCCTCGACTGTTAGACAAGCACCGCTGCTGCTGAGTGGACACCTATTTCTTTCTAACGTATTTGTATAAACGTGCGAAAGGCGTGGTTAATACTTAATAATGAGAAATAAACACAAAATATTAAAAATTATCGTAAAAATATATAATTATCGTACACTTATGTTATAATTGTAAATTTAAAAATTAATCATGAAATAAGTGTCTTGACCAAACATTATTTTTTATATCCATAAGAGACATGTAGTAAGATAAGGATATCAATCCCCCTACTAACCTCCATCTTGCTCTAACAGCACCGGTCAATTTTTATATTCGACGTTATCCTTCCAGTTATATATAGAGTTCACTGACTGTAACAAATTCTACAGTGACTCTATTACAAACAGTGACGACAAGCGTGGTATCGATTTTTATTGGTCGTGGTATATTTTGCCTCATAATGGCGGCCTGACTGTGTTTACCTTTGATCAGCGTGTAATTTTTATTTGAATTTGGCACGTTGCAGGATACCACCGTTGAGTCCATAGAAACCCGCCCAAAATTTTGCCTCCTAATGGCGGATGGGTGGAGCTAATCGCTGCTTGTCGTCACTGTTTGTAACAGAGTCACTGTAACAAATTCTTTCTTCAATTCAAGTTTCCCGCCCTTTTCTGGAGTCAAAATGGCGTCAATTGCGGTACTCTCTCTATATAGGGACTCTAACAAATTCTAGAATATAACAAATTCATACCTATAACGCCACCTATTGAACAGTAGGCTGTAACTCTACAACTACAATTAAAAAATTTTTCCATTTTTCCCACGAAAGACCCATTCGTAAAAAATAAAAATTTTTCCACGAAATTAAGTGGATCCCAGATACTAAATTGTTACCCAATGATGAACTTGCAAGTTATACACACATTTTCTTAGTTTATCAATTTAAATCATTAATTATTGCCTTGAAGTTCACATTTTGCAAGAGATTGAGAGTTCTAAATTATCAAAACCTATCGTACCTAAACTTTTTTCATCAAATGTGTACGTAATCCAATTTCCATGTTCATCGATAAAACAATGTACGGAACCATGAGAAGTATCTTCAAAGGATTTGGCACGATGTGTGCCATGACCTGATGATATCGTGCTAGCGATAGCCGAATCACGCTGATTAGATTTCGTTTCATGATTCGGATGTGAATTATGCAAATGTCTTCGATGCACTCTGGTATGTCTTTTCAAACGACCTTGACGACACGAAGATGCACGTTTATCAAGTCTTGTACTGTCGCGTGTCGGTAAACAAACACAGATTGCAGGGGCATCACGTCTACTTGCTAGAAAGGCTGAGAGGAGTGGATTAGAGGGTAACAGTGTGCTTAATTCATTATTAGAACTACTTGATGATGCTTCTTGATAACAGTCAGTAGATGGTTTAATCATCTTTAAATTACTTCTACGGGTAACACTTAATTTTCGTAAACGAGGAGGTACTTGTGTTGGAATCACTAAACATTCTAAACCTTCCACAGAATTTTCTGTTTGACGTAGAGTTTGTGTTAATTTATTTTCTTTTATAGATCTGTTTCTATGAATTGTTCTATTATCAAAATACCTATCATGCTTTCTTCTGCTCGTTTTCTCTGATTCACTTTTAGCAAGGGCACTTATTATTCTTGGCCTTTCTCTTTCGTGGTGGTAATTTGCAGACATACACTTCTTTGGAATTGCTCCTATATGATTAATATACAACATTTTAAAATTCAATTACGTAACATTAATTTATAATTGAAGAAGACAGACAAAAGCATATAAATATAAAAAATTGCTTTAAATAAAATGTTAAATAATATAACTAAGTAATAGTACCCTTAATTAGTATAATGGATTGTTCGACCGATAAACATTTCAATCTAGTGTAACAAGTTATTGATGTCCAAACTTTCAAAAATTAGCATGTTTCCATCATTAGCAAGAACACTGGGAGTTATACAGAAACAGGGAAGGATATCTTGGAGTTTTGTTCTATATTAGGTCCAATTCCTTCATTCACCAACTAAATAAACAGTCAAAATATTCCAACCATTGAAATCTCCAGGAATGGATGGAATTATCTTGACAGTATTGCAGTAACTGCTATCCTCTAATCCAGGGGTGAGCAACCCGCGGCCCGCGGGCCGCTTGCGGCCCGCCGGACATATTTATGTGGCCCGCCAAGCATTTTCAAAATTGAATTTATTTTATTTATATTACATACTTTCTCTCGTCAATATATTTTTATAAAATTAATTATAAATAAAAGGTTTCCATGAATATGGCTATTTAATTAACATAAATAAATCCTACTTTATATAACAATAACATAATAATGCATACTAAACCGAAACGATTTTTTGAAACGGGACACCGACTTGTTCAAACATTCAATACGAATGCGCGAAATTGTGAAAACAGCACCTTTTGCAAAATAATGTGTGCGGCCCGCCAAAAAATTTCAAAATTTGGATTGGCCCGTTGATAAAAAAGGTTGCTCACCCCTGCTCTAATCTAAACTATGTACACACTTTAGGGCCAATGGTGCTCCAAAGTACGAGTTTGGAGAGAGTAAAAGTGGTATTCCTTTAAAGGGCCCACTGGATATATGAATACAGCAATAATCAAACCCATTCACATAGTTAGTGTGGTGGAAGAGAACTGAAACACAAGAAGGTCAGGTACCATCAAACAAAGTAAAATACGAGGGGCGATGTCCACAATCCTTACAAACTTACCACCTTTACACTTGGCGGTAAAGGCGGAGGCGCCGAAGAGAACATACACTCAGAAAAGCGACACCAAGAAAAAAAGCATTACATGTCGATTGAAATGGTGAAAACCCATTCTAAAGGAATGGCAGGAGGAATACTGATCAAAGGCAAAACCAAGGGCCTACCAGGGGTACCATCTAATCAAAGAACTGAAAAAAAGATTTATATAATTTACTATATAATTCAAAAACATTGTAGTGTATATGAACATAAACTAATTTTCAAAAGTTTGGCGATAAATGAACAGTAGAAGAGTTACACTAGTTACACCTTATATTATACATTACTACTCTCTGTTTACCCAACAGAAATAGTCAAGCCACTCCCACTAAATTTTGGCTAATGTAAGCAGCGACAAGTTTTACACCCACAAGATCATAAAAAATAATAAATGAGATTAACAGCAAATTGAAGCATTAGTAACAATGATGTAAATAGGTACCACAAACACTTGTTCAAACACCGAAACGCAATGACAGAGTCAGTTACTTACGCCAACTACAACAATTGAAAGCAAGTGTTCAGGGTTTCGAAAATTCGACCAATAAAAAAGTTCCATTTAAATGTGGCGGTAATTTTTGAGGAGTTCAACTGTTTCTGTTGGGTAAACAGAGAGTAAGTGGAGGAGTAAGTAGTTATATGTTAAAAAAGGAATGTTAATATGGGAATAATCAATATACATAATACATTACCGAATGCAGGTTACAAGGAATTAATAAATTTGATAACTTATATGGGCAATAAAAGAATGTTAAATGCACTTACCAAGATTTCTTGTTGAAGGTGCTGGTTCCTGAAGAACTTTGCTAACATCATGTTCTAAGGAGACAGTAGTACTACTAGACCAATCGTCACGTTTGTGTCGTTCAATCGATCTTCTTCTAATATGATCATTTTCGTCATCAAAAAGTAAATCGAGATCTAATTCGACTAAACTAGATCTGGTTGCTCCATCTTCCGGTTTTCCACAGCTGCTACATTTACGTTTTCTATTTCTTCTATTTTTTCGTTTCACACTATTTGTAAGTTCATCAAAATTAGTTATAAGCACTTCGTTCTTCGTTTCTAAGTATTTATTTTCCGTAAGATCAATATCTTCTAAAAATTTATTACAATCTAAATAAGGATTATCGATTTCTTTATCACTAGATTTAAGCTTTACTGTGGAACTGCGACTCATATCACCTTTTTCTAAGACACTTTCTTCACATTCTACACTAGTACTACTTTCCGAAGTATTTGAATCACTCAGTTTTTTATCACTGCACTCATTATCTGTAGCATAACAGTCTGTCCGTGCATCTTGCATTTCAGGTGTGGCACTGGAATTTGAATTATCGTTATTATCTAATAAAGCGTCTTTCGACGTGGCACTAGTCCTTTCGATATCGTCACTTTTATTTGAAGATACACTTAAATTGCAACTCGAGTTTAGATCACATTTTTCTTGATGTTTTGGGAAATATTCCCGTAAATGACATAAATCTTTGTCGGTATGAGGTAAGGTTCGCACGGCACGTATCATTTTAACACTATCAACATGTTGAAGTCGAACTAATAAAGAGGAATGACTATCTTCGTTATTTTCATCGTAATCTGAGTCGGAGTTTCTCGGTAACGAATCTAAATCTGAATCTGGTCCGTGAGATGTTTGATGTTCATCGGATTGTTCGGCTATGGGATATACAATTTCGGATCCGTAATATGGACATAAATTTAAATGCTGATTTCGTATTAAAGTTGAACTAGGAGGAGGTAGTGGATTTTTAGTATTCTTGGTATTACAACCTAATATTTCTAAACTGTTTGGATGTACGGTTAAAACTGGAGGAGGGCAAGATGTCTCCAATGCCGTGGAACGAATTCTTCGAACTCCTCCTCGCTTGTTAACATTCGGCTTAAAATAGAAACCTTCACATGTGAGCATTTGATTAGGATTTTGATCTATGTAACCTAACTCTAACGAACCGGTGGGTTTCATATTATTTGTACTATTAGGAATAAAACTAAAGCTGCTGTTTGTAAAATTTGAATGACGGCGAGGTGCACGCACTAATTTCGGACTGGTATGTTCGGAAACAACGTTTGGATATGAAGGACGATGACGTTCTAACAACAGTCCACCATCTTGTGTGTCCCCACTAAACTGCCGTTGCATTTTGTGGGAATTTGATCGCTTACATTTTACTTCATCATCAATACTAGGTAAACCAAAAGAAGAATCTCTTTTTAATTTTTTTGATTGGTTACTACTGTGAGGTAAGACAGATGAATTGTCATGGTCACATGCTTCAGATTGATAAGGTAGTACTTCGATTATAGGCTGAATTGGCAATTCTTCACTACTTTCTGATGAATTTTTATGATGCACCTCTGCTTTCAGATCTAAATGTATAAGTTAATATAATTATCTCAATAAAAACAGCGGTCACCTATAATACTGCCACTTTTGCAATTAGCTACTTCCAATTGTTGAAATTCTCCAGATTCCAAACTATCTACATCAGTTGTAGGAACAACTCCAGATTCGATGTTGGTTAAAGATTGATTAGAAGGTTGCGACACATCTTGTACCATTTTTTTCGACAACACTTGTAACTCAATCCCCTCTTCTTCTCTACAATATAAAAACTACAAATTAGAAGGTCTGAAGCTAAACTATCAGGTAGTTTCAATAGACACTTAAACTTTTTGTGGTGCACACAATATGTAGGTATAGTTCTATAGATGTGTAAAAATGAATGGACTAAAGACGGATTGAAAAATATGAAAATATCACAACTCTCTTGTCTCTTTGCATAAATTTGGTAAAAAGACGGTAGATGAAGCATTCAACTAAATATTGAAAAATACAACCAAACTGTAGAGACCACTAACATTTCTAACTAATCTCCGCTAGCAACAGTACTCCGTTATGTTACATGCGAAGAAACGCTGAAGAAAGATTTTTAGATTTGTCGATATCAAGTGGTGTGTGTTGTTCAACAACTTAGTTAAATACATTGCCAATTTTGGAGTTTTCATATTGCAGGCGGTTGTGGGAATTGTAGGATTAATTTTTTGGGCGTTGTTTTGGTAGTAACCATATTCATACATTGGGGGGATACAAAAGGTAGGGGTTAATGAGAAAGAAACATAAGGTTGGGAAGCATTAGAAGAATTTCTGAAGGGAAAAAGGGAGGAGGGTGAGATCTTAAAAAGTCAGGTGGGGAACTCGCGAGAGGGAGACAAGGAGTTGGAGGCGGTATTGAAGAAATTTACCAATATGCGGGAGAGAATACAGGACAAGATGAAGGCTCTGAGAAAGGAGGCGGAGAGTCTAAGGAGGGAAGTGAGAGAGTGTAATGGGGAAAATCAAGCAGTTAACAGAGGAAATAAAAAATGTAAGGAAGAAAAAGGCAAGAAATGAGTTGGAATGGAGGGCGAAAAGTAAAGGAGTGGGGGAGGAGATAAGTCAGTTGAAGGATGAAATTGAGAAACAGAAAAGGTCTAGCTCTAGAAGAAGGAATAACATAATAGTAAGAGGTGCGAGATCCAGAAAAGGAACTGAGAAGATATATAAGGGCAAAAGTGGGTGTGCACTTTGTGAATAGGGGAACGGAAAGGTACTTTACTGTGTTGGAAGTGGGAGAAGATGAGGGAGTTCATGGCTAGTAAGGCGAGGCCAAAAGGTACGAGTACGAGAAGACCTAATAATAGAAGAAAGGAGAGTGCAGGAGTTAAGAAAAATAGTGAGGGTCGTAAGATGTAAGGGGCCAAGAGCCAAAGTGGGGTATAGAAAGGTGTGGATAGAGGAGAGTAGATACGATTGGGATGAGGAAAGGGAGCTGAGGGACATGCAAGGGGAAGAGGCTAAAGAGGGACTAAAAACTAGATGAAAAAGGTGGGAAGTAGATAGGGGAGTTAGAGATGGAGAACTGGCGAAAAAGTCTAGGATGGATTGAAGGAGGTAGAAGGTAGAAGAGGTAGGAATAGAAAAGAAGTGGGAGATACGGGAGACAAATCAGATCAAACCCTTGCATAGCATAGTGAAAACTTAGAAGAAACAAAATGTGGATTCAGAAAAGAAAGAAGTACTGAAGATTCATATTAAGATAACTTGATGAAAAAAACATAAGAGAAAAGTAGAGAAGTGAATGTGAATATGTGTGAATATATACAGACTTGCGAAAAGCATTTGACAAATTAAAAACAGAAGATACATCGTAATGCAGAGGTATAGATAAGGAAACTATAAGTGTTAAAAGAAATGTTTAGAAATAATATAAATTATATCAGAAGTAATAGTGAAGAATCAATCAAAAGAATCAGAAATGAGAGGAGTTAAACAAAGATGTGTAATCAGTTCATTGTTGTTTGCAACAGTAATAGATAGTGCTGCAAAAAAAGCGGAAGAAAGGTTGAAACTTGAAACCATTTGGTATCATTAATTACAAAAATTAAGATGACAATAAATACAATCAAACATAAGTATAAGAATAAAACAAAATGAGAACATATTATACAGATAAATGAACAAGAAGAAAATGGAAAAATATTCAATGTGGAGAAGTCCACGCGCACATAGGCCCCCTATTCGGGACCTTTGTGCTACCTCCCTGATTACAGTCGTCTGACCCCATAAGGTCATTAAAGCCATCCCACACGAGAGATAAACCCTTAGATTCAATGTGGTGAAATCAATTTTCTTAGGATGGCAAGAAAAACTCAAACAAGTGATCAAAAGTATAGACAAACTGGTCAGAGGTTAGGATAAAAGGAAAATATTCAATAATATTTGAGATGCAGAGGGGTGTTAAGCAAGGAGACAGTCTGAGCCCGTTGCTTTTCAACATTTACATGGACAAAATTTTGAAAATGTGTAAGGAGAACATGTCGAAAACAACAGTTGAATATAGAGAGTTGCAGCAAGTTCAACTAAAGAGCCTGTTACACGCAGATAATACATATAATAATTATGGGAAACAAAACAATAACACAAATGGGTATGGAAATAAACAGACGAAAAACAAGTCATGATAATAAATGGAAAAACAGAATCAACCAAATATCAAATGTGGCAAAGATACTTTAGAACAAGTTTCCACAATAGATTATCTAGGAACAAAAATAAGTGACGATGGAAAAATAAACACACAGATCTTAAGCAGGACCACTTAAATATTTATTCGATTAACAAAACAATTCTAGGAAAGAAGAAAATTAATGCAAAAACAAAAACAGCAATCTATAACACAGTAGCAAGTCTACCTATTATGGCATACGGAAGTAAGACTTGGCCAATAACAACAAAACATTAAAAGTAAAATAACAGCAACAGAAATGAAGTTCCTCAGAAAAATAACAGAAAAAACAAAAAGAGACAGACGCAGACTTCAGAAAAAGTGTAGAATAGAGGTCAATTATACAAATAGGTAATAGAAGAAAAACAATTGAAATGGTTTGGGTACGTTCGGAAAATGCAGAAGGACACGCTGACCAGGAAAATAGCAGAATTCAAAAGACAGGAGAAACGAAGGGTGTGAAGACTGAAGACCAAGCAAAAATATGGAACAAAGAATAGAAGAATTGGCAAAGGGGAGAAAAATGTCGAGGAAAGTGGAGGACTTAGGTGGACATGGACACCCTACCACAGTCGACGCCATAAGGTATAAGATAAGTAAAAACAGAAAAGAATGAAGAAAAATAAACAATTCAACTAAAGCCTTACACCTAGCGGTAAAAAGCTTAAGCTTAAGGTTTATGAGTATAATGCTATCAGTATACTCAGTGCTCTTTTTGTAAAAAAAAAGGTGGTGGGACGCTAAAAATGTTACATATTTATAATTGTAATGTAATTACTTTATAATATAATCCCAGGGTGTGCGGGATGTGCCCGGTATTCGTAGGATTTTGCATTATGCTACGTTCAGTGTTTAGGCAACAAAATGCGGGGTAGGTTAAACGGTGATGTAATTAAGGAGCTCTTGAAAATCAAATCCGATGTGCTCTGCTCAACAGGGCGATTTTATTTAGACCGACAGCTGTTTAAAAAAAAATCCACCGAAAGCATGTGGTGGAACGCTGTTCCCAGGCGTTCCATGAGTATACTACACTATAACGGTGAATCTCTATTTTCAGTTAGTATTAGCTTAATTCCATCTCTTAAGAGTTACTTTGGCAGTGGGATGAAGAATCTTCTCTCATCTTATCCATTTCTCTGCTTCACATTGTGAACGTCAATAGTTAGATTTCATTTAATCTTACTGCCAGTACCCATTTTCCATTTCTTTCTATCTAATATGTAATTGGTTGAAGGTTCATGGTCATTTTTGAAAACCACATCGGCTCCTGAATCTGGAGCAGTTACAAACAGGTGATAGTAAAACACTTTCCAAATGGCAACTAAATGAACCATTTATTCTCTCCGATCGGATTCACATTGCCTAACTATTTAATTAATAAAAATATATGAATATTTATACAAAAGTATGAGCCTGAAAGACACAGTGGCAAGCGCAGACTGCAATGGGTAAATTTCAGACCTACACTGTAACAATATGTCTAACTTTTTCTTGAACAAAAATTATATTTGGGTTAAAGAATATGAACAAGGAGTCTATTAAGGGTAGGTCAAAGATTACTAACCTTTGGGGTAGGTATTTGTTTATAAGACAAAGCATTCAACAAGTTGTCAACAGATTAGCTTGTAGAATACCTTAGTAAGTTAAAAAAAAAGAAAAAAGGTTCATCTTTTTCAGTAACTGTAATCAGATGGTTTGCAATATGTTTATGTTTAAAGGTAGTGATAATATTACTCACCACATATAATAAAAAATTAGGTTATAAAATTTCAACCTACTTTTTTTCAATGTTCCAATCGTCCTCTTTAACATCTTCCTGTATACATTCGGTTGTATCGTACATATGATGAAGTCCATAATTAACAAATTTAATGACAGTAAAAGTTAAAGATACAAAACCACAATAAAATACCACGTTACTGGAGATGGTGGAAAATACTAAAATTTAGGTCATTAATTTAACTTAACAAAAATAGAATGTAATATAAACTTACCACATAAATGGATAAAGGCAAACATAGTAATAATAACCAAAGGTAGAGATGAAAAGTATTACAAAAAACATCTTGATGTGGGTCATAAAACCACCCTCCTGTTAAAGAGGCCCAAATTCCCTGTCTTAAAATTTCTAAAGTTTGAGACCCCATTCGTGGTTCATCTATCATATTAACTTAAAATCTTGAAATACGCCTATGTCTATATTTAATACAGAATGTAGTAGAATTCAAATAAAAAATTAAGATAATCACCATCTTGGAATGAATGAACACAAAACTTTCTTAACGCCAGCTGCACGCACGCACGATCGTACAATTTGGCGTGTCGACCTTCGTATTTCTCATGTATGAAAATCTTGTCGCGCAACACAATTAACGACGTGACCGGCAACTAACCGGACTACATTTTTACGGTAAATATTACTTAAAATGTTATTTTTTCATATTAGTTAAATTTGTGTTGTTTTTCTCATTTATAACTTAACACAACAGAAGACAACATACGTCAAAAATTGATCAATCTGTCAAATAGAAATGTATACAATCAGCTGATTGCGTGATTCGCCAACTAAAATACCGAGTGTTATTATTTTAATTTATTTATTTCTATTAAGGATTTCTGCGAAGCGTTCGTTATGGAAATAAAAAAATTACTGAAAGAAGCGGGAATTCAGATCGGTGCTGGCGGATCTGCCGGTAATCCCCACAGTTAGCAAACGCTTTCGGTTATTTATTTGAAAATGTTTAAGGTTTCGTAGAAGTATGTATAATGCATCCCCTAGATCTCATCAAGACTCGACTTCAGATACAGAGCGGAAGACTGACAGGTAATGTTACAGATCCGAATAAGTACTCCGGTATCTTCGACTGCATTAGAAAAATGTACAAATACGAGGGAATTACATCATTTTGGAAAGGAATTATACCACCTATACTTGCCGAAACACCTAAGCGTGCTGTTAAAGTAAAGAAACGGTAAGGGTCAATTTTGTACTAAAATTCATTTTGTATTTTTTAGTTTTTTACATTTGAGCAGTATAAAAAAATCTTTTTATTTGGTTCACCCACCCCCACACCTTTGGTAAGAATTACTTTCTTTAAATTTGCAAATTATATACCTATGTTTATAATTAAATGAAGCGTATGACTACACAAAAGCATATTTGCTTAAATGATAACTGTTTCCCATTTTAATCTTATCAAAATTTCGGTACAATGTCTCAAATAATTATCAGAAAAGACAAGTGAAGCTCTTGGCTTAATTCCAATTAGTTTAAAAATAACTTGATGTGGATTGGTGGTTTTTTTAAACTTAATTTGATGTATAAATAGGCACCACTTTGGAGGTGTATTTTGAAGTGCCTATTTAAGTAAATGATCAGGGTTGAATATCCTGTCGCTATTAAACCTGTAAATGTGTGCCGAGTGGCGTAGCTACACCCATGCAAAAGGGCCTCCAGATCCTTCCTTGTTTTTAAATCTAATAGTATTTTATTTATTTATTTATTTATTGATGTTACGGGACGACATCTAGGAACAGCGAATATCCAAGCACCTCTACGTGCATCAACTGCTTTGGTTATTAGCACTACCCCTACTACTATAATTTTGCCTGACTAAGAGAATTTCACCCTCAACCAGGAGTCTTTATCGTGCCGAACATCACATCGACATGGTATCTACGATTTTACTTCCTATCTAATAGTAAAAAATAAGAATTACGAAAATTATGTTCTTATTTTAAATAATATTATTAAAGTAGAATTCAAAATAAAAGTTACAAATCGAAACCTTAAAAAAAAACAAGATAAAGGGCTCCGTAACAATCCGCATGAACTATACCACCTAGACTTGACAATGCTCCTCTCTTAGGCAGTATGTCTCAAAGGGGGGGGGGGGGGGGGGCTCAGGTAACAGTTTAGAATCCGGGACCATCCCAATTTCGGGTAAAAATTTTAGCAATGATGGCGAGGGGTCCCTTATAGGAAAAATAAAAAAAAACTTGCCTCGGAAAGCCCTTTTAAAAAGAATCGTTGTTAAGCACGTAATTTGTAGAGGTGGCGTTATTGGTTTGAATTTGTAATTAAAAAATAAATGTGAAATAAAGCATTACTCAACATATAATGTATAATAAGAAATTGTATAATTAATTTATTATATACCTTAATCGCTTAATCACTGTTGTCTGTGCCTGAGTTGAAAGAATGTATAAATAACATGTGTGTTGTCTAATGTAAACGCACTTGGACATTGCAAGTCACATACCCAGCCAGTAATTAATTTAAAATAGTAAAGGAGTAAGATAAAACGACTTCCGGGGTTGGAAAAGTGAACGTTTCTCACCGGGCGGTTTTATGTTACTGTCTCTGGCTTCGCTGTAACACTAAAGTAGTACCCAATACATAAAGACATGTGTCTAATGCAGTGGTGGGGAAACTTTTTAAATGGGGGGCCACAAAGTTTAAGAAATTCTAGAGACGGGCCAGAATTATACTCCATTATCTTAAAAGGGGTGTTTTTTTCCAGAAATTTTTGAATGTAAACGTAAAGCGTTACGCGAACAAGCAAGAACAAGAGACAAAATTAACGTAAATCGTCAGTGACAGCTGGCGAGTGACCATGTCGATAAACCCTCGGCGGGCCGGATTAAATACTTTCGCGGGCCGGAGTTGACCCGCGGGCCGTACTTTGCCCATCACTGGTCTAATGTGTGCTAGTAATGGATGGTGAAGATTTTAGCGAAGTGGATCCTCTTCTCAACCTAAGACACAGATCAATGTGTAGAATGTATTGTCGTATGGTTAGCCTATATCGCTCTACAGAAGTAAAACAGTGGCATTTAAGGGGGTGGACAACCTATAAAAGAGAAATAAAAATTAACACAAGTTGCACAATTCAAAATTGCTTTGAAAAAAATGTGGAATACAAATGTAAATATAGATCTTTTTATGATAGCGCCACGTATGGACAAATCCACCAAGTTTTGACATTTTGCTATTATGTATTTATTTATTGGATTTTTAAACAGGTTAGTAACTTGCGGTCGTTATGATATAGCTTTTCTTAGTTGTCTGATAATACTCTCTTATAGGAGAAAATTTGAAATGGCTAGTTGCATGGAAAGAGGGCACAATTTAAACATTTTGAGTTAACTACACCACTAAAAAAGTAAAAACTCAACGCCTTGTAGAATGATTTTTTGCAAAACAAAAATTAATGTTTATAGCGATTTTCTCAAAAATAAATAAACAAGTTAACAATAGACATTAGCTCTTATGGAGAATGCAGTACAAAAAATTGAACACGTTTATTTCGGTTTCAAGTGGATATTATTTATAAATAATATTTTACGTAATGTGTATTCATTCAGCTGAATATTTCATATAGATGAAAAGAAAAACATTCTAATTTTATAAATTATCACTTATAATTGCACAAGAGGTTTGTATTTTACCGAGTAAATTTGGGTTGTTTAATAAGAATCTGTTGCCTAGCAATTAGACGAGAAAAACTGTCAACCAATAAAAATGCGACACCGAAGGTGGAGCATTTTTAGGTTGATAGTTTTTCGAGTCAAATTGCTAAAGGAAACAGATTAGAATTTAAACAACACAAATTTACTAGGTATAAATACAAATCTCGAGTGTAATTCGGCAGGACAATTTAACGAACAAGAAATTTAGAAATCCGTTCGTAACTTTACCAAATGGACTCATTCTTAAAATAACACAAACATCATGCAATAAATAATTCGCAAATGTCAAACTATGTATTTATACGGCGGGCACGGATACTGCGATAGTTGATTAGAATTTGAAAGTGACAAAACCACTATTATGCATTTGTCGCTGTAAAAGTGACAATTGCACTGCGGCTAATGGGATTTTTTATACATGAGTTAAATTGTCACTCGAAATTATGAATTTTGTTACAGCCAACTACAAACTTTAATTTCAAAAAAACACCCCATCTTAATATAATATATTTATTTATTTAGCAAAATAAACGGATAAACCCATTATGACAATTAGAAAAGTATTAAAAATATGAGAGGACATAATTGTTTACAGTCCTAAAATGTACATAATTAAATATAAATGGAAATATTAGAAACAAAAATATAAATAAAATTAACTCATTACAATAATAATTAATGTTTATGAAGAATATTGAGTTAATAATTATTAATACCTACATTAAAAATAAACATAATTCATTACCATAATAATTAATGCTAACCAAGTAAAATTACGCATTTACAAAGTATGGTCCAGAAAGAAAATATATAGGTAAACATAACCAACTTAAAAACACAAAATCGTGTAAAACGAAAATACAGTCTAATCATCGATAAAGTTATTCAAATCCATAGGAAATTGATCCAAAGAAATTAATCTCATTAGTATAATTATTAGCAGCCATAGATATTCTAATGATGGGGACTAATTACAATAGGTATTATTAATATGTAATGTCATCTTACTGCTAACATAGTCTATAGTCTAAATCAAATGCAACAAACTAGAATCATTCAAAGATTTAACAATTCTGGACATTTTCATATCATCTGCATACAGTGGAAATGTGCATTATGTAATGTGTTCACCAGAGTCGGATTTACCATAAGGCTAGAAAGGCTATAGCCTAGGGCGGCAAATGTTGGAGTTGAAAAAATTAAGTAATAAAATGACATCTAGACAAATTCAAATCATAATAATTCATATGAAAAAATACAATATTTTAGCGAAAATTACTGTAGATTAGGGGCGGCAAAATATTTCCAGCCTAGGGGCGACGAATTCGTAAATCCGCCTCTGGTGTTAACCAGTATCATTAATAAATATATTGACTGGAACAGGTCCTAGGTGACTGCCCTGGGGTACGCCAGAGGTTACACTCATCTCTGTAGAAATATAGCTCTTGACTTTGACATATTGCATTATTAAGCATAAGTAAGATTTCAGCCAATTTTCATTAACCTTATTTACTAAAATATCAGTACACACCTCGGACCATTGGTCCGAGGTACACACTACACACTTTATCAAAGACTTTAGCATCATCTGTATAAATTATGTCAACTTGATAACCAGTTTCAAGAGTGTTGGGTATATAATGAGAAAATGTACATAAATTTGTTGCAGCAGATATTGTTCTTGTAAAACCATGCTATTCAGGAATAATAAAACACTCTAACACAGGTCTAATATGTTATTATACCAAAATGGAAATAGGCCTGTAAATCGCTATATTCTGTCGTTCACCTTTTTTGTATATACTGGCCCACCAAGGCGTAATGTACCTAGATATGTTAATTAATAGTGATTTTACTATTACCATAGGTACCGCACTTCTTCAGGAAAATAGGTGGGAGCCCAACACACCATGAAGTTTCACAGTTTAAAGCATTAGGTAATCTTATTGACAATGAAATCGTTGGGTCCATAATTTAGGTTGGAATGTTAATTTGGCACAAAATGGGTGAATGATTATTATTATTATTATTATTCCCCATAGTAATTTTAATAGTTATGGCATTGACAGACTTTTCTAAAATTAACATAAAGTTTGGCGCGACATGTTTCGATCATTTTAACTAATTGTCATCATCAGGCTTAAGATAGAATGGTTAAAATGACAGCAAAAAAAAGGGATAACATAAGGGGCAAAAATTGTGTTTTGATTGTAGCCACTAAAGTTTAAACAGAAGACAGGCGACAAACAACTATGAGGAAAAAATAGCATTTCAAACAATAAACGGAGAACGCCAATAACGTAGGAACAGACGTGCCCTTAACGCCCGTTTTACTAACTGCACCTAACAACTACTAAATTGATCAGTAAAATTAACAAAAGGTCCTGAAAATTAAAACCTGCCGTTTAAATCATTCAACAAACACCATTTAGATTGTGCTAATATTCACGGATGGATTAGGAATTTTTTTCTCTTTAAAATGGTGTAGGGCGGTAGTACATCAGAATGTATAGGTCTTGGATTATCTCGTGAACGACACGTGACCGCGTAGCTGCGAGTAGGAGGCGCCATAATTATGAAATTTTGGTAGTAAGTGAAGTATAAAAACATCGACTTACTTTGGAAAAGGCGCCAAAATGTAAATAATGTGTTCTCGTTCTCATATATCAACAAATTTCATATTTATCATGTAATTTATTTTATTTACTTACTGTTCAGTCATAATTACGCGTGCTTATTGTTTCATAATGACGGACGATATTTTTAGGAAAGTTGCCTACATAAAAGTATGACGAATTATAGTTACCTGCGACGTGGTCACGTGTCGTTCACGAGATCATCTAAGACGTATATATACACTGTGATTGCATTACATTATACAAAACAATTTGAAAAATGTGTGATTGCATTACGTATTATCGTTACAGACATTCTCATTGGCCGGTTTGGGAGCAGGTACAACAGAAGCAATTTTAGTAAACCCTTTTGAAGTTGTAAAAGTAACATTACAAGCGAACAGAGCAACCGGAAAAGAGCTACCAAGTACATGGTCAGTTACTAGAGCAATAATCAAGGAGCACGGTTTTGGATCTAGAGGCTTAAATAAAGGTGTTACAGCTACAATTGCTAGAAATGGGATGTTTAACATGGTTTATTTCGGTTTCTATCATTCAGTAAAAGGTTATTTACCGGAATATGAAGTAAGTGAATTAAAATGAAATTTGTTTTCATTTTGTACCTTTTTTAGGATCCAGTTTGGGAATTCTGTAGAAAAGTGGGTATCGGTTTTCTTTCGGGAACATTAGGTTCTTGTGCGAATATACCTTTCGACGTTGCTAAATCTCGAATTCAGGGACCACAACCAGTGCCAGGACAAATTAAATATAGAACTACTTTAGTATCTATGGCTATCGTATATAGAGAAGAGGGGTAAGTATGCTATCCATTGCCAATATAATTATTAATTCATAGATGAAATTGAATCCTGCCGATCCATGCCAGACACTTTAATCATTTCTTATATAATCCTTTGTATGTGTATCGTTTAATCTGTTTCTGTAATATAGATTTATCTGTTTTCTTTGTCAATTTCTTTTCATTTTTCAAATTTTTGAAAGATTCTTCATTTCAATGTGGTCCAGTTTTATATTTTTAATGCAAGGTAAGGTGATCCAGTGACCCTAATACTTTATACGATTTTGAAATTGATCAATGAGGAGAGCTCGGCTACTCCACACTTTAAATATGTCAAATATAAAAGTTTAACAATTATAATAATGACAAGTAGTTCCACGCAAATATTATTATTATTATAATCATTTATGCAATGTAAGTTATAGCTAAATTAATATCCAGTCTATACCTACCTATAGGTGCGTATCTTAACTAATTTATACCAATAGATGTATTTATCATTATTCACTATAATACTTTACTTTGCTGTTTTTTTAAACATTTAGTGCCATTACTATTTTATGGTAATATTCTTATACCTATGGAGCTTGAACTGCAATAGTGCATTTATTATTACATAATGAGTTAATAAACATAAAGTATGTACAGGGTGTACAATTAAGAAAGGAGGCCGGCCATAACTCAGAAACTATTTGAGATTAAGCGGTAAAATAAAAAATCTTATAATAAATGTGGCCAAGACAAAATGCTGGAAATTATTTATTTCCTACCATTGTCGCCAGAGGGCGTTTCACTGATTTCAATTTGAAATTCCCATTTTTTGGCCAATTTTCCTCAGTAATGTATTTAAAAAAATATATTCATTTTAAACTACTGATCAATATCTAAAACTTTGTTTAATGAATTTTTAGGATTGCTGTCAAAATAAAGCCAGAGGGAACAAAATTATGTGTTACTGGAAACATCGAAACGAAAGATTTTTTATTTCACTGCTTAATAATAATAATAACAACTTTATTTAGTTAAATAATAACTAATAACATCTTATAATTGACATCATGTTATGAGTGTTACCTTTTTACTTAATCTCAAATAGTTATGGCCGCCCTCCTTTCTTAGTTGTACACCCTGTACATATATATTACTATTTCATGTTTTAAACAATATGAGGAATATTATGTGAACACTATTATTTCAGCTTTCGCGCATTATACAAAGGACTGCTACCGAAAGTGCTACGTTTAGGACCAGGTGGTGCAATTATGTTAGTTGTTTATGATTATTCTCACCATTTTTTAACGGATCGTTTTGGGGATTAAGCGATCCTTCCATTGTTAGGCATTTTTATTTTTAAGACTGACAGTTTCAATTTTGGCTGAATAACAAAGTTGCTTATATTTTATTTCACAGTGTTTGTACGTAAATGTCAACATGTCTCCTTCCTTCTTTTAATATTTTATCAATTCGAACTGCTTAGTCCGTAATAATAATGTACTTAATGTTAATTGTCACAAATTTTGGATTCTTATTTGTAACAATTTTGCTTTTAAAATGTCTTCTCACTGAATCTACAAGTTAAAGATGTTTCTTTTATTTTTCGTATGTAGCAACTTTTCTACTAATATTCAGGTGGCTAAGTACAAGTACTTAAATTGTTCATAATAAACTGATTTTTCTTGTCTGATTAATAGTAGGTATTTTGTGCAATATTAATTTTAAGTAATCAAACTAAGGCATCTATCATTTATAAGCACTGATATGAAATTGTGTGATTGTATTTACTGTAATATTAACTTAAAAAAAATAAAACACATTTTACAGTTTTAAACCTGTATAATGTATTTAATGCTTATTACTGAAATTTCTAACAGGAATGTATGGAAATATTAACTTGGATGTAGGGGCCCAATCAAAGTAATTATCATGGAGGTTTCGTGATATTATTAGCCTATAGACTTACACACTTCCATGTGTGTAAGCAGTTCATATACACACTCAGGTGCAATAAAAAGTATCCACTTATTAGTAAGTGAAATGTATAACATTTAACCTGATTTCATCATAATTGCTTGGTATGGAAGGGTAGGTTTATATTCCATCAGTAAGTCATAATGTAGGCTCCATTATGTGCATGGTGGCATCTCATTAAATGGCCTTTCAGATCTTTCAAGGGGACATGTGATATCACTGGATGGTATTCCAGCTATACCCTGTTCAAGAGACCAGCCGTTGCACGTCCTGATAGTTGAGACACCCTTGAGATGGAATGAGATTTTCGAAGGCTTGATAACACACTACTTTGGTCAGAGTCATTTAAGACGGGAGGTCTGAGACTTACCCACCTTCATCAATAGGTTGTGTTGTCGAGTCAGACGGCTGACTGGGTGAGCTTTTGAAGGGTTGGTGGGAACAGACCTCGTTATTGGAAGGTCCTTCCCAAAGATGCACCCACATTCAAGGGATTGAGGTATTTGGGTAAGAACTTGAGGATAACGTGTGAGTGCTTAAAAAAGGTGGTTGGCAACCTTGTACCACTATGGCAGCATGCACCGCACCTGAAGGTGATTAAAGTAGGTCGCCTCCGTAAGGCTGCCGTCTGGATCCCACAGTAACTGGACAAAGTATGGGTAGTTCAGTGCGCCTAGCAGTGCAGAACTTCTACTCAATGTAGGTAGTTGATGTATCTTCCACAGAACCGTAAAAGAACAATCTTTAGCGAGACCAACTTTTTCCGGTATTGGGGAGAGATTCGACATAACCTGGTCGCCAGAGAAGGGAAGCTTAATCACAAGTGGGCCTCCCACTAACAGTGAAAGGTAGCAATTCTGACGAGGTAAAGGTGGGTACGACTGGGACTTCTAGAACCGAAAAAAAAAGGTAATTGCTACATGATCAACTGCCAAAAAGATTCTTTTATCATTTAATGTGAACATGTAAAACACCAACTATTAGTTTACCTGCAGTGTTTTTACATTATGGAAACCATGAAACAAATCTTTTAATGGAGGAGCAGCTGAGTTTTTAGAGAAAAATCTGAAAAAAGCTCTTCCTATGGTGTTTCGCTTATTGAAACTGTGCAATCTAATTATGTTTAACTGTTAAGCTATAGAGCTGTTATGGAGTGATTACAGCGAGCTACTGTTCCAATATACTTACAGCATATGGCATTTACAGATACTCTGATCTGTGCTTAGGTTGAGAAGAAGATATTCCTCCATTTACTCGCATACGTTAGCAGCAAGATAACTAAAATATATTGTATGCCAACTTATTCGCGAAACAAAGTAAATATAGATGGCAGCACAAAAAATCGCGATGGCTGTCGAATGTGAGACAGCTGACTTTTAGTTATTTGTTTACCTTGGTTTATTTCGTAAGTTAATTGTGTTCAGCTGCTATTTAAAATGCCATTAATATCATTAACTGATATTATGACTTACGTTGGAGTTGGATTAAGACCATTACAAGGAGGAGAAGCCGTTCTTAATGCGGAATATATTTTATTGTGTGGTCATAATCCACAATGGGATATTCATTCATTTTATTACTTAAATCCTTAGTTCCTTCTGTCATTGCTTTTCTTTGTTCTAGTCTTCTTGATTGCTTGTATCCTTGTATGCTAACTCTACATTTTAGCATCGTCGTCGTGATTCCTAACAGGAAATTTTAAAGACGGGAGATTTTTTTTCAAACAAAATTTAAGAATGAATCATTTGCTGATTGGGAATTCAAATTTGGTACCCTTATTAAAAAATTGTTTGTAGAAGAAAAAGTTCAAGTGGTTTTTTTTTTTAATTTTTTAAGATAGTTTATTCTTATAAACAATAACAACAATAAATATAAGTTACGTTTCGCTGTCAACTAGACAGGTTCTTCGGACATGTACATTTAATTGTTATGATTGAGTAAAAGTTAAAATTTGTAGGGTAGGTATACGAAAACCCATCACAATTTTTCGTATACCCTTACAAATTTTAATTTTTACTCAAATCATAATAATTAAATGTACATGTCCGAAGAACCTGTCTAGCTTACAGCGAAACGTAACTATTATATTTATTGTATTGACAATTAAGAATAAACTATCTGAAGAAACTAAAAAAAAACACTGGAACTTTTTGTTCTACAATTCTACAAACATATAATCAGCACTCAACCATCAGTATTACTTCTTAAGTTTTAATTAAACTTATTAAAAAAGTAATCTTCATCTCTTGTCACCTTGGAAAATATGAAAAGAGCGTTTTTTAGCGCAATATGACGAACATGAGGTACACTACAATAAATATTGCTTTTTGCTCAACGTTTTTTGTATTCATCCACAATTAATTTCAACTAATAATGTAAAAAATAAGTACACAATTTACACAAAATCAAACCACAAGCTAATAAAGCACGAACATATGTCTCACTTTCAACGGTTCAGAATTTTACCACTTGGTGCGCCTACGTCGCTTTGTCGTATCAATAAGTACGTGTCAAGCGAGGTCTCTAAATCGAGAGCAAGCTAAAAGTACAGAATAATAAAATAGATGTCGCTAAGTGTCCAGGGACCATTTAACCACAGTATACGTCTAACGAATGCAGTAGTTGAACTACCTATAAAATACATGGGAAAATATGTCTTCAGTTTTTTTCGCGCATAAGTTACGGCGCATTGGCGTTATGTTATATTTAGCAGTCAACTAGCGTTCGCGGTAACTTTAAAATCCCCTCCGGGTAAATAAGCCCAATAAACAGACGAATTTGGCAATGCGCAGTAACTTGCGCGAAATATTTTTAGCAAAAAATTATTACAGCAGTTCAACTACTGCATTCGTTAGACGTATACTGTGATTTAACTGTAGGTACGGTATAAGCAACTGGAAGGGATACGGACGATTTCAATTTCAATGCATTGTAGGCGTTGAAGCTGACAAAGACAGATGCGGAGTAGGTACTTCTGTCTCCTTCTAGCTTGTTGCGGTAGTGGAGCCGACGAGAGAGATATAAAAAAGAAAAAAAGATAAGGTTGGGGACGTTGAGGATTTCCTTACTTCGCTGTGGCTTCAGTGTTACTTATGCGCGTTTCCTTTCCAGTTGTGTATAGCGCATGATGTAAGATAGCGTACAGTTCTGAGTTCAATGCTAGGGACTGTCAGATCTGACAGCTGTGGCACAGTCTGTGACTGTGGTAAGAGTTCTGTGGGTGATAATTACACTTAATTACTTAATTACATTTCATAAAATAATAAATAATAAAGTCACTATTTAGTGACTTTAATAAATAATGAGCTATAACGCCATCTATTGAACAGTAGACTGTAAACTACAAAATTATTTTTTTTAAAAAGGGCCGTTTTTTCATTTTTGCTATAAGTTATTAATTCCGTCCCGAGTAAATGTTGCTTCATCAATAAAGAGTAAGTGTGCGCGATACAAGACAAGGATTATCTCCGTAATGTAGTTAGGAAGATGCTGAGTTAAATTTTGAAAGTCTTCTATCAAGAGATTTAAAAAGATTTGTGATATTAGTGGATTTTCAAAAAAATAAGGACTAAGTACATAGTTATGTACGATTCCTCCCCAAACGTTGAGACTTCAGTTATGTTGGAAATGGTTGACGCGGATAATGTGCGGGTTTTGCGTGTCATAAAAGTGTAAGTTGTGTCTATTTACAAAACCATTTCTATGGAACGTGCATTCCTCCGTAAGCAGCACATATTTAAAAAAATAAATAAAACCTTATTTCATCGCATCCTCGATTCGAGTGTCCAGCCTATGCGTCGCCTCGTCCACGCGCCACTATCTACTGCCGTAAGGAATAGAAAATCTGAATTTACGAAAAAACTATCGCACTTAGGTATAGGGTAAGCTTAATAAAGTTGCACTAAAATTTACCGGGGATTCCAAATATGCAATAATAAATACGGTGTGCTATTTAAAAAAATGAAGAAAAATGAGTTTGAAAATGTCGATGTTTGGAGCAAAAAAAAGTGAACATCCTGTATGAAATAATTTAATGTTTCGTCACGGTTGAATACCACTGACCTGTATCATAAAGGACTGAGCATTCTTCAATACAACATTGAAGCAAACAAGCCCCACCTAAATATTAGTTACTTCAGGTGCCAACTAGTGCGTTAGTTATATAATGATGGTAGCTCGGTGTTTATAATGTGTTGGTAGTACTGGTATCAGCTGTTACAGTTTAGCTTGTTCTAATCTATATGCTTAATATCTGGTGAAAAGTAGTATAATTACAGGCTCATAATTGTTTAAAAACGTAAATTATTAAAAATTGTATTTTATTGCAATGCATAAACGTAGTTTATACTACGTATGAAACAAACAAGGTTATGTTTATGTAAATAAAAACATTAGTTACAGTGTTACCAATAATCACCAACACAACAAACCTAAATTACTAATTGGCACCTTAAAACACCGGTTTTCAATTTGCTTCAAAAATAGTGGAGGGGATCATTAGAATGCTCAGTCCTTTAAGATACAGGTCAGTGTTGAATACTCTCATTCAACCCAAGTCCACCACCAAACTTACATAAAAACAAAAACAAGACGTTAAAAAAATACAAGCGTATAATGGAAGGGTTGATTTTTAGCAAAAAAATATGTAAATTAATTACTTGGCAACGCCGTAAATTAATACAAAAATAATGTACGACCATTGAGTAATATAATTAGAGAAACTTTTTCATAGGATTATGTGTCCCATTTAAAATTAACTCGAGAGGATTCAATAATTCTTACAGTTTTCATTTATAAGAAACAGCTGTAAAGGTTTAAACGCCCACTATAGACGAAAAAGGACAGAAAATGAGTTTGCAACGTGTTACAGTGACTCTATTACAAACAGTGACGACAAGCAGCGATTAGCTCCACCCATCCGCCATTAGGTGTTTTCTTTTTGCATTTTGTGGTAGCTTTAAGTCAGCTCTGTCAATACACACCATTCGTTTTATAAAAACAATTCGACTCAGTTCTCAATAACCCTATTCGTTTTAAAAGCTTTATTTAAGTTTTATATTAACCTGAGGCAGAAATGTCTTATGACGCAAGGCACTTCAATCACGTGATAATTGTGCATGTGCCCAACCCTGTGGCGATGCAAAAAGAAAACACCTATTATGAGGCAAAATATACCACGACCAATAAAAATCGATACCACGCTTGTCGTCACTGTTTGTAATAGAGTCACTGTAGAACGTGTCTTCCAAGGTCTCCATCTAGTAGCATACTTAAGTATTAGTAGTGGTAATCAGTCTGCTATTTTGTCATTGAAATTTTTAGTTACTAAGTGTGCCGTAAGATGATTTCCGTTACTCCCTCTATTATTACACTCAGTTTAGGCGTTCCCCATTTTACATATGGAAAAGTTTCTCTATGTACGACTAAAAAGTTCACCCAAGGCCACTACATTTGCGCTTTAAAAAAGTGGGTTATTCCATTTAAAAAAATATACGTTTTATGTACCCTACTTTTTGGAGACACTCTGTATGTGTCTAAATAATTTGCAAATGTGCTTGATCCAACCTAATTGCCATCCCGTATATTTATTTTTTAGTAAATTTAACAATAAAGCTGTACTTGAAGAACGGGCTACTAAATGGACACCCTGTATATGTACATATTTAAAGCCAATTAAAATATAATGATATAGGTATACAGAGTGACAGAAATTGCAACATCAATTAAGGGGTTGGAATTTCCGGATGAAATTTGGTAGATAGCATTGATCGAGTGACAAGTTCACTTATCATTCAATGGTTATAGCACAGATAAGTAAATAAGTGATCAAAAATCTTTGTTAGTTAAGCAACATTTTGGTTGTTAATACGGTGTGGTGCGGCCTCTTTCATTTACACATTCATTGATTATGAATAACGTTACTTGTCTTGGGCCATTAGTCTCCCATGTAACTTGCACGTCATGTCTCAAAGCTTCTAAAGTTTCGCAACCTTTTTACCCAATTTGTCCCATATGTCCAATTTGGAGAATTAAGATCTGGATATCTTTGAGCCCAGGGCAGGTGATCTCTGGGCCTGTTCAAAAAAGTTCAAGGAAAACCTTGCAACATGAGAAGGTGCATTACCTTGCTGGATTCATGGATCTTCGAGCTCTTGTAAGTATGGCAGAAGATGGGTTCCAATCACCTCAGTAATATATCGTTGTGCTGTCTTATTGCCTTGTTTTTGTTCTGGAACGTCCATGTTTCATCCATAATTATTATTAATTCTTGGAATCCGCAGAGTGTGCAACCTGCTCTGTTAAACGCCGACACAAAGCACAATAATTACCTTTACCTTTCCTGCGCATGTTCCGAAAGTTTTTGAACGCCTTTTGTGGATTGAATCACTCTGCTCTTGGGTACTATAAAAATGCGCCCTCTCATATTTTCCAGAGTACCTACCAGAAAAGACGCTATTATGTCCTTTTTAATATGTACCTACTACCTACTGTAAATGTACCACTGAAATCTAAATGTTTGGACCGATTATATAGATGTTAAATAAAATGTGAAAAAGTTAGGTTTTTTATTTTTTATTTATTTATTTTATTTAAAAGCTGACACCGGGTAATAATAAAGTAAATTGTAATAATAAAAGCAAGTAAATCCACTAATTATAGTCGTTGAGTGAAGTACCTAGTTAGGTAGGTACTCAATGCTATAGTACCTACATTTTATTTTTGCTATAATCTTACTAGTTGAACCTCATTTTCATGTTCTTATGTGAAAAAATGGTAGATTGGACTAAATAAATAAATATAAGTATGTAGTAAACATTTCTTTAACGTTGTTTGACAACTCTTGTTTAATTTTAATCCTTCACAATTTATAACCCTTGAAAATGGCAAATGGTATCGAAATTCGTCGGGTTACATTTAAATAAAAAATTGAATAGTCAATTACTTGTTTTCATTATTCATTACAATAATTTATGGCCATGGAGTTCCATAAAGAAAATTAAGTATAATAATAAAACACGTAGGTAAATTACTTTGCTTTAATCAAGAGGGTAATTCGTAGTTAGGTAACTATACACCTTATCGAAGACTACTATCATGATCGCACCTCCAGGTCCCAATCGCATAACCTTCGGCAAAAGCCCTTTGTATAAACCACGAACACTAAAAGAGATTAATTCATAAATATTTATGAAGAGTAATCGTTATTATTTACCCTTCTTCATTGTACACTATTACTAAAGAGTTAAATGTTGTTCTATATTTAATTTGGCCAGGTACGGGTTGAGGTCCTTGAATTCTAGATTTCACTACATCAAAAGGTATATTAGCAATTGACCCTAATACGCCAGAAATAAACCCACAAGCAACTGTTTTAAAAAATTCCGTATTACGATCCTTAAATAAATGTTGTAATCCTTAAATTAAAGAAAATGTTAATAAATACTGTTGATGGTGGTAAGGCGGCCTTCAAATTATTGTATATGCCAAAATAACATGTATTAAATAGCGAATGCCTACATATTGTTGCTGACAGGCCCTTGTTTAGTCCTTTTAGTCCAAAACCATGTTCTTTAACTATTTGCTTGGTGACTAACCATGTGCTTGATGCTGCTTTATCGCCACCCCTATTGGATTGTAATGTTACTTTAACCACTTCAAATGGGTTTGCTACGAAGGCTTCTGTTACACCGCTACATGTCCCCGCTAGCGTGAACGTCTAGATTCATGTTACGTGAGTCATTACAAAATTAATTTAACGTACCATAGGAGTAACTTTCCCGCCGAACATGAATAACTTTTTATACTGCTCAAAACTCACAAACTAACAAAAAAAATTGTTAAATGTACAATGTACATCAATCGCTTATTTAGATGTAGGTACCTTTAGTGCTCTTTTTGGAGTTTCGGCCATGATTGGAGGTATTATACCTTTCCAAAACGATCCCATTCCTTCGTGTTTGTACATTTTTTTAACACAATCCATAATACCTGTGTAATAATTAGGATCATTTGGATTTGCGTTGGGTTTGGCGGTTTGAATTTGAAGTCGTGTCTTAATAAGATCTAAGGGGTGCATTATAGATACTTCCACAAACCCTATTACAGACATTAGGGAATTTTGTTATACGTTTCAAGTAAAAATATTTCCTACCAGCACTTGCTCCTGCCGCGGTTTGGTATCCTGCCTGTTTTAAAGCTCTTTTAGACATTTTAGTTTCGAATACTTGTTAACATTAAAATTTGATAAAAGGTAACTATTAATTTGGATATTAATTGACATTATAAAAAGACAATTCAAAATCGAAGCTTACTTTAAATATGCGTTTGTTTCCCCAAGATTGTATGATTTTTCTACAACCGTCAAAAAGCTTGACATTGGCACATTAGGTACTTGCAACGCACGAAATTAAAGTTCGCGCACTCATTGTGTGCATTATTTGCGCGAATCTGGTTTGGTGTGATCACCATGTGATCACCCTCTCACACCAAACTAGCGTTTCGCGCACTCGATACCCAAATAACTATTATCAAAGACTATTATTATCTTTGCTATTATAGTACAAGATTCCGTAACAAAAAAGGCAAAGGCAAGAACAAATTTTTTGATGAAATGAAATGGTGTCTTGATAGGAAATGGGGAACCAACAAGAAATAATAATGTTTCCTATGGGAACTATTACAATAAATTGAAACCGAAAAACTGCTAGCCTAAGCGTAGATTGACACTAAAGCGACTACCATCGGAGTAAAAATGCAAGGCCCCTGACTTTGAGTGGTCATAATAAAAAATTGGGGGAGTGAAATTTTTTCATTTTTTGAACAGTATATTAGTCATTTATGTTTAACATGTTTAAAAATCAAAATGAGAGAATCAATTGTTTAACTATTATTTTAATTAACAGGAATAAAAACATTGTATTTAGCATTTTTCTGACTGACGGTCAGTTTTAACTTATCATAACATTGTTATTGTTCCATAAATTGTTACCAAATTTAAAAATGTTGTAGCACACATAATTCTCAAAAGTCGAATGAACTAGTTTTGTGAGGTATAATCGAAAATTTACTATTTTCCAATATACGGAAACTAAAGAACAAATTCTTGTTTTAAATGCTAAATTTGTATTACTAAAATCAAGCTGCATTATTTCTTTATTGAAAACAAAATTTGTTTTCTTGTAATTCAAAGTAAATGTTATGATTATCGCGAAAGAAAGACGCACATATACCAACGAGTGGTAATCTACCACACGACGTCGTGTAATGTATCACCTTGTCTCTAACGATTAATTATTCAACTTAACGTGTCAACCTTTAACTTTAACCTAACTTTTCAATTTAACGTCAACTTTTATCTTAATCAATTTATTAATTCAAATTAGAAAAAATCATGGGGAAGGTTGTGTGAATTATTTATCATTCCTTAAATAAATACTTAATAGAAACAAAATGATCAAGTATTGAATATTTTCTAATAAACAAAGAAGTATCGAAAAATATTATAAGGCGAGGGTCTGATAGCCATGAAGTTTAAACAAGATGTTAGGAAAATAAGCGGAAAATTAAATGCTATAAACTAAAAAAAATTAAAATAAATTTGAAAAATTTCTAAAGGGTACCGAAGAATCCCCAAATAACAAACAAAAAGGAATATAGAAGATACATGAAAAGGTGTACTAAAAACAGCTGAGGAAAACTGTGGCAGCGCAAGAATCGTCAATAAAAATACGATAACGATAAACTGGTGGGCAGAAAGAGTGAGCACGCCCCTTAAAGATAAGGAACTTATAAGGCAGAAATATGCTAAAACTATCATTTACTATCAACCAACAAATACTAGTTAAGAGAATAATTAAAGAAACGAAAGAAAAAGTGTTTAAAAGACTTTGGCAGAAAATTAAAAAAACGTGTACAATCACAATCAAAAATTCTTCTTTGATACTTTCAAAGCGATGGGGCAGAAGAAGACCAAACATTAAAGATCAGACCGGAAATGTAATTAGAGGAGGAAGGTAAGATGAAGGATGTACTTTATGGAATTACTGGAATGGAAGGAGATGATAATAGATGATGATCTGGAATGTGGAAGAATTAGAATATATCACTCAGGTGAATAAAGAATGAAGTTCTAAAGCGAACACAAGAATGGGATTATAACCTCTATTTAAAAAAAAAGAGATAGTAAAGTTTGCCAGAACTACAAAGCGATAACACTTACTAGGACAGTAGTAAAAGCGTTTACAAGAATTATAGAAAGCAATTACGCGAAAAGGTAAAACAAAATTTTGAAGAAAATCAATTTGGTTTCTGGCCTAATAGGGGAGTAAACAATGGAGTATTTATACTGAAAAAACAATGGAGAAAGCAATTAAGGAATGAAAAAATATTATCTATGCTTTATAGATTTAGATACGAATACGGCCTTCGACAGAAAAGATAGGATATATGAGAAACATTAGTTGCAGAGGAGTTTCAGAAATTCTAAAAAGTTATACAGGGTTATACAAAAAGCTCAGTAATTATGTAAGAAAAGACAGAAAAGGTCACATTTAATTTTTAAAACAACTTTGGAGATCGAGTAAGGATTTCCGAAGATTCTAAACAAGAATAGTTAGGTATGTTATATGTATAGAAAAAAAGCCAGAACTACTGTTAATTTTATTATTCTAGTAGGTAATCGAAAATGAACCACTTCGTACAACCATTGACTAAAGAAGTAAAGACCTCAATCAACGGTACAACGTTTTTAATTCGAATCTCTCTCTTTCGTCCTTATAACCTGTCGCATGCGCATGAATGAAACTGGCGCTAAATCCGCCAACTTAAATATAACAAAACATCATAAATTGACGCAAACAACTACAATATAACGAACCAAGGACTACAGGAAGTAAGAAAGGCAACCTGAGAACTCAGAAAGGTGTAGTGGACACTTGGACAGGTCAAAAGGGAGAGCGATACGGAGGGAAAAAACTAAAAAAACCTCGTTTATACTCCATAGAATATCTATTATTATACAATAGCAGGGCTTTATAATAATCAGCGAATAAAGAAGGGTGGTAAAGTGCATTAGTTTATTAGTGAAAGAACAAACTTACTTAAAAAATTAAGCAAGTCCTACAAGTTGAAATAATTACAATAGTTAATTAACATTACATATTACATATGTCTCGTCATAGATACATCCATTTATGTTAAAAATTAGCTCGTTGCTGTTCTAGATGGTGATGAAGATCTACTAATTCAGACTTTAGTTTTTGAAAGATATCTGAGAGTCTAAAAATAATAATGTTGTCGCTAAATCACTGTCACCTATCTATAAACTTACCCCCAGAGTTGTTTGTCGACGCGTCAACTTTAATGTCGACCTCGACGCGTCGAGTGAATGTCAACAATACGTCAACAATGTCGAGTATGTCAACAAAGTCAATACCAGTTGTTTTGAGGTTATGTTTGTTTTTTATTTTGTTGTGAAATATTAAACATCGTCAAGAAATGGCTCTCAACGTTTACAGTTTAGTAGCTTAGGTACTATTTTCATCCTGGTTAGTAGTTATGATAATAATAAGTTGTTATCTCATCATAAAAATGAACTTAACAAGTTGTTGCATCTTAACAGCGATGGTATAAATGTTTGGATGGCTATAATGAAAGATTTTGAATGTACTACACTACTATGTTTTATCGACATATTAGTTTACTTTGTTGCATTTTTGAATCAAATAAATGACGTTTATATGTCTTGCAACATTAATATGTAATTTTTGAGATGATTATAATTGGTGTCGACAATGGCGTCGACAATATACGTCGACAATGATTTACTCGACATGGCAATTGTCGACGCGTCGACAATTGAATTGTCGACGTGACATTGTCGACACCTTGCAACCCTGCGAGTTACCCCATTTCATAATTCTGAACTGTTTTATCATCGTTATATGTTTGGGTACTTCGAGTGTCTTGTCCCGCTTGAGTAGAAGTGGTTATTTTAAGCGGTTCCTGCAACAAAATCAAAAATTGTGTTTAAGGAACAAAGGTTTGTAGGTATAATTTAATATAATGTACGTAATTATTGTTAAGCAATTCGAACGGTGATAATTTGAGGAAAAAATAAATTTTTGAGTTTTTGAGCCTTAAGTATTTGTTTTAAACGGGTGCAAAATTTGAAAAACCTTGCACTTATCTAGCGTATCTATCTAGGTATAGACTATATCGTATTCTATTCCCCCCCCCCCCCCCCCCCCCCAAAGATTCTAAACCCTTATAAAAACCAAATTGGCTGTTCTGGATTTTATTCGACAGCCACCACTCGAAACGTGTTTTAAGTAATCTTTCATAGGTTTTTGTTCTGCACGACAATAGCTATAAGATCTATAAGTATGTGACGAAATTAAAACACTAGAAAAGAATCCTTACAGGGAACCACTGGGATCTTTGTCTTTCGCGGCACTTGTTCATCATTTGGCCACATCCAACTGTCATTCTTTTTCTTTTTTAACTTTTAGAATAAGCAAATACCCTATTTTGTTTTTTAAGGTCCTATGGCACTGAAATTGTGTAATTACCATTTTGGGCTTCTGTACAATTTTAGCGCATTAGTGGTCTTACCAAACTGGTGACGCGACGGTTTTTTCATAATTTTAAAAGGTAAAGTTCTTTTAAAACTACTATCTCAAATGTTACGAAACTTTTTATGCATGAGACTTTATCTTGTGCCAAAGGTTCCTTTAAGAAAACTTTTTCTAAAACCAGGTAATTTCTCATAGTTAAACGTCCATCTTCTTTTTGGGTAATTTGTAGAAGAATTCAATTGACATCATTTCAGTGTGACAAGAATAGGAAAATCAGTGTTACTTTCATCAGTTTCCAAAGCTGAAACTTTTCCTTGCGGGCAAAAAAGTCAAACGAGAAAGTTGTTGCTACAATGGAGCCATATTTTGATGACCTTGATTATTGTAAAACGGGTATAATATTGCTTTGGCCCTCGATATTCAAAGAAAATATGTTCAAAAATAAATATAGTACTTAGGACAATTCATATTTTTTATTTCGAGTCTCACTCGTCAAATCAACCTTCGTCTCTTCGGCGTCGCTGAAATACAACTCCGAAAAATCGAAATTTATATGGGAACAGATTGCTCCGAAACCGCCAGACT